>OX419738.1:17287500-17922500 GCA_948477245.1 Thumatha senex | reverse complement strand
TATTAAAATAATTAATACAACTAGAAATGTTTTAAGCGCACTCTTTCTTTATTTATAAGCTGTACTAGATTATATATAATGCCTGTAATAAAAGATAATATCAAAAATGGCATTAGGGGAAGCTAGGTCTGCATGTGTTTGTCTAACTTAAACTGTATAATATAGTTGCTAAAAATGGGATCGTGAAAGAAAAAAAGCATTTTCTCCGATTTAACTATGCAACAGATGAATACAACGAATAATGGTGCAAATAATACTTATGAAGTTATGAAACGTTTACTGTGCATCGTAAACTGGGAAAAGTTCATTTAAAAAGTCACAAAGAATTTCTCGTAGCACTCAGAATGGGTATTTCGTTTTATACTAGTATTATTATGCAACAATAAAGTATATTACAATTTAAAGCATTTTTTCTTTTAAGGTGGAGCATACTAATTTAATCTGACAATTATTGAAACTCGACTACCTCGCTATACGGTAGTCAACAGTCATAACTAACTTAGGTAACTAGTCATAACTAAGTTGGAAATCATATCTTTCTGCAGCGCGAGAAATCTCATAGCGTGATGTAGGATGCTTAGTACCGATATAGTTCGATACCTCTACGCTATGTGGTGGTGGACGCCACACCAAGCAGACTAAAATTATTATATTGTTCAAATGTGTTTTTCTTGTGTAAGGTAAAGAAATATTCACTTCATTTTTGAATTTATATTTTTCATTATGTGCCTTCAATGTACATATATTATGTTCTTCGTGCGTCATAGAAACATGTACCTCTTACTTCATAAGTAACAATTTGCAACCCCAAAAAAATGTCGATGTTTTCAAAGACATTTGTGTCAATTTGTTGTGTCAATTTGTTCTATGAAAACCGTGGAATAAATAATACGACTTTCAAATTTTAATTTATTTTGACTCTAAAAAATTAAAGATACTTCTCTTTACTTGAGTTGAATAATAAATAGACTTTGTAGTTACTAATATTATAACGCTAAGGAGTTTGTTTGTTTAACTACTAATTCAAATTGTGTTGGACAGCAAAAAATTTTTGTCTTGAATAATTCTTTTATCTATAAAGGCTGTTAAGGGTGTGTTGTAGTTGTGAAGGGTGTTAGGTCTTGGGAGTAAGAGGCTTTACGTAAAATTTATAAATCACTAGAAATAATGAATGCCACCGGGGTTACCAAGTATGTCACGGGCGAAGTCACATGGCTCAACTAGTAAGTGATAAGCTGCTTACAAACTGTACCAAATGTGTGAATCAGAGCGCTAAGAGAAACTCATTCGTTTGACGACGGGACTATAACCAACTTATACTAATACTATTTAGTAACAGATGTGACAGTACCCCAGAAACTATCCTACCTTCAGACAGTCCTCGTAAATAATAGTTTATGTAGCAGCCAGTCTAACAGTAATTCTAGTTATATATTTATATATATTTCAGGTCTTATTTGCGACGTTTCGGTATTTCACCGTATTTGGTTCAAAGCCTACCCTGATGTACTTTCCGATGTTTACCGGATTACACCAGCCGAGGTCACGGATTGACTGATGTATTCAGCGTCACCTCTTTGAAGCGCTAGTGTTTTCTTCAGCGACCCGCACTTGGTCGTCACAATTTTGATTGTTTATTCTAATGTCGGTTGGTTCCACACACAAAACTCACAATGTCTGTGCACTTGCGTAAAAAGTGCGCACTGTCGTTTTCACACTTGCTGATGACAGGATTCCATAAGGCTGACAATCGGTTTCCAACCCAAATAATAAGCGAAATATCCTAGGTACTAATATTTTAAGCGTGACAGTTTGTTAGAATATATGGATGTAGGTGTGTTACTCTACCACACAAAAAGTATTCAATGGATTTTAATGAAACTTTACAATTATAGCTTACACATCAGAATAACAAATATTGCTATTTTTTTATCCCGGGAACAAGTTTCTGTAGGAAACAGGAACGGGAAAAATATGAGTGTATAAATATATAGATATAAGTAACAATATAAATATAAGTAACAATCGTGAAAGTTTAAAAACATTATTTGACTGCCTCTGTGCTGCGTTGGGAGTGTATCCGACTGCTACGCAAGAGGTCGTGGGTTCGATTCCCACCCAGGAAAAAACTGTGTTTGATGATCACGATGGTTTATTCTGTATCTGGGTGTTATTTATCTATAATATGTATGTATTTAGAAACATATAAGTATGTTTATCAATTATCTGGTTACCATAGTTTGGTTACCATACCTCTGCTTAGTTTGGAATCAGATGGCGTTGTGTGAGTTGTCCCAACGATATTATTTTATAAGTAATTACGGTTAGTTATTCGAAACAGATAAAATAGGAATAACGTGTGATAATTACACGCGTGTGAAAGTTTCTTTAACTCTGGTTAGGGAAAACATGTGAAATTTCTGAACAATTATGTGCTAATTATGTTACAGGGACGGTAATAATAGTTTGAAAAGCTCGTTTATTATTGAATTTACGTCGATTATGTGAGTTATAAAACCATAATTATGTACAGGTGTTGCTGTTGTTTTACGAGTTGAGTTTTCATCAATTAAATAGAAAGAGGTGAATTTAACAAAATATACCTACCACGTTGTGGTAACACAATATGCAAAATGAGGATTTTCAGCTTGTTTTGGTTGGGTTCTGGTATCTCAGTGGCTTAGAGATACGTCCTGGTAAGTCAAAGGTCACGGCTTCAACTCCCATCTTAAACCATTTTTTTTTATTTTTAAGACAGCATAGTAATTGTTTAAAAAATCCCAATATTACCGATATTTTTTTAAATTGCCTTTCACTCACTGCAGTCACTGCGTTGCATCATACTGCATCTTTGGGGCACATATTATTATAGTTTCGACTAATTACAATTTTAAAACCATAATTATGAATAATCTTTTTAATAAATAATCTTATAACTTATTAAATATATCAAATATAAATATAGTAGCAACATGTCAATATAATTGTCCGTCAAATTAACTCGTCCCACCTAACTCCCGGCGCAAAGGTGCCCATGACACAGGCGGCATTACCTCTTTGAATAGCAATGTCCATCCTTGGCATCAGGAACGATAAGGAACGAGAGTCACCATTGTTCTGTCGCATCCACCGGCTGATTTCTGCTATGAGGCTCTTAGCCTCTGAATCCCAAACTGCTCAAAGCCTCAACCGCCACCGATACAAAATTTTATATTCCTCTTATTTTTTACTAGGCGACCCGCCCGGCTTCGCCCGTGACATAATTCGAACTCCCCTCGCACCTATTTATTCCCGTCGCTTATAAATTCTACAATAATGCAATTTGTCGACATTTATGACTACTGTTCGGCTCTCCAGGGAAGTAGCGTGATGACATATAGCCTATAGCCTTCCTCGATAAATGGTCTAACTAACACAAAAAGATTTTTTAGTTCCTGAGATTAGCGCGTTCAACCAAACAAACAAACAAACTCTTGAGCTTTATAATATTTGTAAAGATACCTTATTAATATCCTCTTAAATCAACAACGTTTAAGACTTCATGAGAGAACACGCCTCGAACTTCGAAGAGCTGTAAATTTTGTCATCGAAATTTAACTGCAGAATTGACGGTAATTTGTCTCAAAAAGTCATAAATTATTAAGTACAACATCTTTAAATTTTACTAACCAATCAAAATAAGCTATTTTATAAAGGTCTCAGGGTCTTTTATGACAGGCGGTTTTAAGTTAATGGACGTCAGATAAAAGGCTTTATCACGTTATGTTTCATGAATCGGAAATTTATTTTGTTTGCGTTTTCAAATAAATTAGTTTTAAAATTTTATGATGAAACCCCGTTTTGCCTGCGAGTTATTGGTTTTGGTTTTAAAAAGCTTTTTATTCTATTTACAAGATTTTTTCGGGTGGAATCTTTTAACTTAATTTTTAAGTAAATGTTTTCATCGATTGAGGTTTAACTTTGTATACACATTTAGTTTGGATGACAATAAATGGTTAGATGTGTGACGTTATTATACATTCAACATGGGTGAATACCCAAGATAGCGGATAACTTATTTTAATACACTGCTACGATATGGGTAAGAATCATATCTAATTTTCATCAAGTAATTTCATATTAAATAAAAGTAATTAATGACAATTAGATATGATTCTTAGGGAATTTTAACATTTGCTTGTTTTTACAAGCTATAGTAACTAGGTAGCCGCAGTTGCAAAGGTCAACCTATGATAGCAGCATAAATGAAATGAAATTTATTCACTTGAAATAGAGTAAATTAAGGTGTTAATTACATATGAATAGTAGTCCTTCTATTCTACCTCCAAGAGGTATGTGAATTATTTTCAGTAATACCTATAGTTTATCACATATTTGGCTAAGAATTAGATAAATATCCATCACGCCTTATCCCCGAAGGGGTGGCAGAGGCATATTATATGCCCACTTTTCACCGTGTGGATTCCTGTCCCACGTAATAGGTGGTGAGCCCATTGCCGTGTTGAAATAGACAGACGCAAGTTGTGGCTACCTGCTGCTGAAGTTTTCAAGCCGCCCATAAGGCCTTCAACCAGGCTTAACGACTGCCATTTTACTGGCAACCGGGACCAACGGCTTAACGTGCCTTCCGAAGCACGGAAACGCTTGCAAATGTAAATGCCACAAAGTGGTCACCCATCCGAGGACCAGCCATAGTGAAAGTTGCGTAACTCAGTGATCGTTTACAGAACACTGAGACCGCTAGGCCACGAGCGCTTCAAGAATTCATTAGTTTTTTATCTTATTTAAATTCAAGTTATGTCATGCAACTCACAATTACGTAATACAAAGCATTAGGTACCCACTTTATAAAATCTATTTCAACATTTCTTGTACATTATAGAAATTTCTAATTAATAACCATTTTTTGAGCTATTTACAAAATTTAAACAATGTTAAGTTCTGTAATATCTTTGGTAACTTATTGTAGATTTTTATACACATTGCATAACAATTCCTTTGAAACATAGTCGTCCTAGGTATGAATTCAAGTACGAGCCTGTTAGAATTTCTCGTATTTCGAGGAAATGCATCTTTCGCTGAAATAAACATGTGCTGATTTTTTTACAAATACACTTGTTTTGTAAATATACATCGAAGCTAAAGTTAGTATTTCATATTTTATAAAGAAGGGTTTACAAGACTCATCAGGTGGTATTCCAGCTATGGCCCTAATACATCGTTTCTGTGATAGAAAGACTCTGCTCACTTCCGTAGAGTTGCCCCATAGAATCAGTCCATAACGTAAAACCGAGCCTACATAGCCATGGTAAGCCAAAAGGGCAGTTGATAACGAGGGTGTACGTCTTAGTCTACTGAGAGCATATACAAATTTATGAATTTTGGTACATAGTATGTCAATGTGAGGTTTCCAATCAATGTGTTTATCTATTGTTATGCCTAGGAATTTTATAGTGTTTGTTTCTTTAATTTATATGTTATCGTAAGCAATGCGCCTATTAACTTTTTTTGACTGTCTGGTCTGAAATTCTACAAAGTTTGTTTTAGTCAAATTTACATTAAGATTGTTAAAATCTAGCTAATCTATAATGTATTATAGATAAGATTGTTTTTTTTATGTCATCGTCGTAAGTCGTTAAATCATTACATGTCAAAATTATTGAGATGTCATCTGCAAATAAAATACATTCGTAGTTTGTAATGTCTGGAAGATCATTTATTTTTCACCCCTCTTGTAAAGAGGCTTCACTAGAAACCTCTTTAAGCGCTCCGGGAATGCACCCATCTCGAAGGCGATTACATGAGCAGATTTTTTTAAAATCGCCGTGGCTATTCCATCGTAGCCTACCGAGTTGCTATTTTGTAACTCCCGAATGATTTTAAGCACCCCTAGAACATAGAACGGCTAAAAGAAGGGACTATTTTGTATGGAAACCGTATTTGTATTTCGAGTCATATCTATAAAATAATTATTAAAGTGATGTGCTATTTGTTCTGGTTCGACGATAGTTTGGTCTTCGAACTTGATCTCATCAATAAAATCTATCGTGTTTGTGTTGGTATCGTCCTTTATTACGCTCCAAGCTGCTTTACACTTATTTTGAGCTTGCGATATGAATTTTTGACTAATTAACTTTTGCGATTGATACATACATCGCTTTAACAGGCTGGAATATGTCTTGTACTTTATTTTATTTTCTATTGATTTAGTTTTGTAGTATCTAAAGCGTAAAACTCTTTTTGTATTGCAGCTACGTCGAATGCCTTTTGATATCCACTTTAGATTCCGTTTTTTTTAAATAAATTTTGTGTCTAAGGATAGGGAAACATAAGTCGTAATACAGCATTAAGTCATCATGAAAGTTATCAAATGCCCTATTTATATTTTGATCCGAGTAGATTTCGTTAAAGCTTAAACTCTTCATGCACTTAATAAATTTTGATACATTATAGGGATCATAGTCCCTCCTTCTGACATACAATCGTCGTCGACAAAGGTCGTTTAATTACCATTGTGACCGGTATGTTCAGCATATAAATAAATAAAATATAAATAAATAAAAATATCTTTATTTTGCATAGACCATTTTAACGGCGCTTACAAAATGTCATACACTATTTAAATATTTAAAGCGACTACCGGTTCGGAACGCGGCCCACCTGAGAAGAACCGGCAAGAAACTTAGGAAGGCTTTTTTTTATGGCCTATTTACAATTTAATATTATTTCACTTTGCCAGCAGATCATTTCCAGGCGTCCCTGTCCTGCAAATAGTTTTTAACGAAGTAATAATCTTTTTCACAAAGCTTGTATTTAATTAACTTTTTAAATTTATTTAATGGTAAATTTCTCAGGTCACAGGGAAGCTTGTTGTAAAAGCGTATACAGTTACCCTGGAAAGAATCGCCAATCTTATGTAGTCGACTGTAGTGGACTGAAAGATTATTTTTATTTCTAGTGTTTATATTATGTTTATCACAGAGTTTAGAGAATTGTGATAGATTTTTCTGGACATACATAAGATTGGCAAAAATGTATTGTGATGGTACGGTTAGAATATTTACTTCTTTGAATTTTTCTCGGAGAGAAACTCTGGGGCCCAAATTATAAATAGCGCGTACAGCCCGCTATTGTAGAACAAAAATAATATTTAAATCTGCAGCACTCCCCCAAAGGAGAATACCGTAAGACATAATACTATGAAAATAGCTGAAGTAAACCATTCTAGCCGTATCCACATCTGTTGGAGTCGTGATCTTTTTTACAGCGTATGCAGCCGAACTTAACCTAGAGGCTGTCTTTTCTATGTGTGGGCCCCACTGCAAATTGGCATCAATAGTTATACCAAGGAACACAGTTGATTCTACAAACTCTAACACTTGTCCATTCAGTTGAACATTGGCCGCAACTTGTTTTACATTTGATAGAATAAATTTTGTACATTTAGTTTTATTTTCATTAAGGCAAAGATTATTTGAGCTGAACCAATGAACTACTCTTGCAATTGCATTGTTTACATCGTCATAGTTATCTAATTGTCTTTTAATTTTAAAAATTAATGAGGTGTCATCTGCAAACAAAACAATCCTATTCCTGTCCCCTACATAAAATGGTAAATCATTAATATAAATGAGGAACAAGAATGGCCCAAGTATCGAGCCTTGCGGCACACCCATAGTAACCATGGATCATACAGAACGTGTACCATTAATATCGACCCTCTGTATTCTATTGTTTAAATATGAAGACAGTAGGTCGAGAGCTTTGCCTCTTATTCCATAATGGTGTAATTTTTTGCACAGCGTTTCATGTTGAACGCAATCAAAAGCCATTGATAGATCGCAAAATATACCTAATGCATCGTGCTTGTCTTCCCAGGCTTCATGAATACATTTTAATAACTCAACACCAGCATCGGAAGTTGAGCGCCCTTTCGTAAGTTAAGTTGCGTATGCGCTGTATCATGATAGGAAAAACCTAATTTTAAAATCTCTCCACGAGCCTTCAATGTTTTGCTACCTATTATATGATCAAGACATGATCGCTCTCTTGTGGGATCAGTTATATAAAAAACGAGGTTGTGATTATTAACTATATCCATTAACCGTTGTACTATTCGATTATATTTAAGAATATTAATATTTATGTCGCCATTTTTTTCATTTATCACGATAATTTTATGTATCTGACCACGCCGAAGCCTAAAAAGGAGTAGATCCAAAGATTTAAGAAAAATATCTGTATCTGATACTGGTGTGCGATATAAACATATGATGATCAACTTATGGTCCACCACCTCCACGCCACAGCACTCAAAAACATCTCTCTGAGCGAATACTTTTTCGATGTGTAAGTCTTTAATTTTTACACCCTTTTCAGCGAATATGCATACTCCTCCCCTGGACTTTTCTCTACAGTAGCAAGCGCTAAGTGTAGCCGTTAAGCCCTACAGCAGATTCAGTTCCCTTCTTAACAAAAGTCTCAGAGAAGCACAGGATCATATTATATATACTACTCGGGACTTCACGCGAAACAATTTTGTACTTACATTCACCGACATTTCGAGCGCGTTGCAGCGCCGCGCAAAATTGTTTCGCGTGAAGTCCCGAGTAGTATATAAAATATGAGTATAAACCGCGAAAGTTTAAAAATAACATAAGCACAGGATCGTGGGAGACCCATTACGCCAACTCGCGTCACTCAAAGCAACCTCCAATAAATTTTTCTTAGACCCTAAACAACATGATTTTTGCGGATAACATTTTTATTAGATCGAATTTTGAAATTCAGGCTTCGTCACGACCTGCATAATTTGAATAGATTTCCGTAGCAGAAAAAAATTCCGAAAACGGATAAGAAATGACGAAGTTCTGCCCGGTGTTACAAACACCATTGAAGTCGCTCCATAGGAGCTTCGCTCGATTACGCCGGCGTGGTGAAGTTGTCCGTACCCGTGTCCCTCAGTGTTATAGTAAGTTAGTACGTTATCCTTAAGAGACAGACATATACCTTATCAGACTTTTGTGTAGATATATAAGATCACAATTCCACCATACATTATTATGTTATATCTCAAAGGAGTTTTCGTAAGAAGCTACCAGATGGCTTATTTTTTTCCGACAAATATCGTTATATTTCAGCCAATGTATGCAAAAGCTTAACAAATTATAATTATACTAAAACATCCAACAACACATTCCTCCATTGGTGAAAACAGCATAAAAAGCAGTGCATTAATTTTGAGTTTATTGCGAACAGACAGACAGACGCGGCGGAGGATTTTGTTTTATTATAGTGATATCAAAATCAATAATTCTGTATATTTAGAGGTATGGTATAGCTACATTCCCTTCTTCTCGAGTAAAAGAAATCTCACTCGAGATCTCAGAAGTAGCCATACACCACCTACTTGTACTATACTGAGACAGTTAAAATGTTAATGTTAGTATTAGGTTGAGCAAAATAACTTCTCGCAAATAGTATGAATAAACTTGTAATAAAATCTCTTTGGAACCCTATGTATCTGGCTGGTTTTGGTATTATTTTTTTGATGCTTTGGCGATGTCCGGCTTGGAGTTAGCCACGACGTATATTATATTAACTTTTTCTTATAGTGATAATTTTCAAGTAAATAATGAATATTCTTCATTCAAAAGTAGTAAATTATTCTTATTGATAGCAGCGTATTCATGTATAGGTTTGTTCAAAGTTCTAATTTCTAGGTGACGCGATTGCCAACAACAAAATTTATTGATCTTCCATTTTCCATTATGTATTCAATTTTTCTTCCGTAGTGATAATTTTCAAGTAGATAATTAATCTTCTTCATTCAAAAGTAGTTAATTATTCTTATTGATATCAGCGTATTCATGTATAGGTTTGTTTAAAGTTCTACTGCAGTAAAATGATGGTCAATTTTACTGCAGTTATATGTGGATTTTGGAAGGCAACAGAAAATACCGCGTTCCACTAAGTTATCCAATTTCACAACACTTGTGCACATTGTCGAAGCTTTTATGTTCAAAACACCATCATTTTTACACATAAACACCCGAAAATACACTAGTTTGAAAAATTAATAACGGAGCGGCGATCGCGTCATTCGCTGTTTCCCGCCAAAACCTTTTGGTATTATTAAAAGTTAAAATTTTATAAATGATAATTCCAAATTCGAATATGGATAATATGTGATTTTCATCTGTGTGAAATATTTTATTTATTGTACATACGATCTAATACAGTGATAAATAAAAGAAAGGTAGAACAAAGATATTCAATACGTTTTAATTTTTTACTACAAAAACGGTAAAAATGCAACGCAAGCTGGAAAACTGAGACGGTTATAGTCCTAGTGCAGTGTCTGTGAGAGTAGCACAAATTTGGTTTAACAAACAAACGTTTCAAATTCGGAAAATTTTAATGTGAAACATGTACTTCGCTGAGGTCGCCCAGTTATCGATGCCATTTATTTAATGTAGAACTAGATTGGTTTATCAGTAGTTACAACGTAGCTGATAAACTGGGAATTTACCTCAAAACAGTTTTGGTGCAATAGTTGAAGTACTGATGCATTAAATAGCACTTATGATGAGTATTACCCGGATTAACTCGCAACCTATTACAATGACTATAACGTACTATTCCACTTAATTGATTGAATAATAAATGGCTTAAATTATTATATAAGAAAACAAAAAAATATATAAAAAGTAACAACGAGGTACTAATGCTGTATAAGTTTTAGTACTTTTAATAGTAGTAAGTAATAGCTATGTATAGATAAAGTAGTCATAATATGAGAAAACGGTACATTACGTATAAAAAATATTTTTATTCTTAATTTAGTACGGCGACTCTTTTATGACTTGCAAAACTATCAGTCTATATGACTTAACTCTTATCTAAGACAGTAATATTCAAAGATATTATGAAAAGTTTCTACCGTACAAAATAGTAAGTATATTTTATGATATGTCTTCAAGAAAAAATATAATAATAATATTTATAATATTTTGATTCTGAATATAGTACGGCTCTTTTATGTCTTGGAAAACTATCATTTTATATGACTTACTATTATCTAAGTCAATATTATAGGAAAAATTTATTAAGCTATCATAGGAAAAATTTCCTTCAAACAAAATGTATACTATGCAATGTATAGGTACTTTAGATTTTGATATTTCTCCAACAAGACTGTTGAATAATAATGGTTCAGAAATTAATTGCATGATGAAATACCACCATTCCATACTTACTTTATATGTATACAATACTGCCTCTTGCCTGCCTCAAGCCTATATCCTGAGGTCTCGGGTTCGATTTTCTCGGTCTAAACAAATATTTGTGTGTTAGTGTGTGCTATTTCGGAGTTTGGGTGTTTTTTTTTTATGTATAATATTATGTTTGTATTTAAAAATATATAATTAAGTAACTTTGGCTATCCTTGGGTATCCACTTGAGCTGTGTTGAAAATTATGAAGCGTGATCATTCTAGCGCAAATCAAAAATATTAATTTATTTTCGGCGAGATCAAAGTAACTGATATCGGCATTATTAAGGACTAGCTGACCCGCCCGGCTTCGCCCGTGACATACTTTGAACCCCGTGGCACCCATTTAATCCCGTCGTTTAATAATTTCACTATAATGTTTGAAAATTTTCCAATTTACTTGATTACTTCTTCGCTGTGAAGTACCTACTTCCGCCCGCATGGCCCGGTCGTATTTCATTACACGAAATTTTTTTTTTCGCATCTTTTTTTATTTTGCCATATCTCCTAAGATATTCATTTAATTTGCAAGGTTTAAAGAGCCAAAATAATCTTCTTAAAATGCTGAAGCCCACTTACATATTAAAAATGAAAAGGATTAATAATGTATTTGTGTAAATAGCCTTCAAAATACCGCTTTATAATTGCTGTTTTTTTTTAAGTATTAAAGTTGATATAGTATGTCATTCTTAAGAGATAGACATATACCGTCGCGGACTTTTTTGTAGACCTATATTAGATACACAATTCCACATTACATTATTTTGTTATATCTCAAAGGGTTTAGGCAGCCTTTCGTTAAAAGCTCCCAAACGGTTTATTTTTCCAACGCCCTCAACATATATATCGTTATAATTAAGTTAATGTATACAAAAACTAACAAATTATAAATAAAAACCTTACCTATGAATCACTCTAACTATTGAAAAAACTGCATCGAAATTCGTTACGTAGTTTTAAAGATCTAATCATACATAGGGACAGACAGCGAAAAACGACTTTGTTTTAAAACATGTAGTGTTTGGAAAAAGTAAGAAGTATGTAAGCGCAATTTTTGTAATTGTAGGACGGAAACACGTCTTCTAATTGATCCTGCGGAAACAAACATCTTCCTACTATACACCTGGAGTTGTGGGCCCCATGATAAATTGGAATCAATTATTATTTCCAGGTTCTTGACCTTATCGCTAACAGGAATCGTAGTAACTCGAAAACAAACTGTGGAATCAGCGACCAATTTATTATTACTGTAGTGCTAGGGCTGCCAATTACGATAACCTGTGTTTTAGATTTATTGACTTGTAGTCCATAAAATCACTCTCCATTAAGATATTCTAGACAAATCCCAAATATTATCCACCCAATCCAAACTGCTGATGTTCTGCATATATGGCTAGGAAGATTTTAGTAAATTTGAGAATATGGTTATAAAAATTGCGAAAGGTATGGAAAAAAGGGGAAAATGCCACCACTGACGACCCCTTTTTTTATATATGGAAATCGCCTCGGATGTCATGCCGTACTCCAACTGGCAAAAACCAAACGGTCCCTGCCTGTCTTGTCATATGCCCCGGGAAACTCCTCGGAAAGATGTCCCTGTACTCCAGGCACTAAACGTCATACTTGATTCGTAAGCATTTTCGGCGACAACATAAATTATAACGAACAAATTGCATCAACTCTTTAGTAACTAACTAACTAACTAACTATCGTCACTCTGTATCCTTGACGGCGTAGTCAGAGAGGACAAATCGCCAGGCTTCACGATTCATGCATACTTCTTTCGCTTCTTGCAGATTCATCAATCGCTTCATACATGCACGTCTGGGTATCCGAGTACTTTTGACTTTTCCGTTTTTGAGTAATCTGCTCACGTCTCTCACGGTCTTCATATGTAAGTCTCGGCCTACCTCGCACAATAATTAAAAAATATTCTTCGTCAATGGTTCCACACTCATTCGTAACTCTTTAGTATTATTATAAAACTAAAAAATAAGAATAGGCATGTAATAGAATTATTTTTTATAAAATTTTAAATTAAATGGTCGTAGGGTTTATGTTTAGGATACTTTCTAAATAAGGTTTGGATCCTACATATATTTTAAATGAGAAAATATGTAACGGTGGATGGCTGTGAGTGACGTGTGTTACCTTTTAAAAAGAAAGTTTCGAAAGTTAATTAGTGGTCTATGCTGTTTTGAGGTTTTTATGCCAAAATAATTAGTTGTTAGTTATTTATAAGGTGTAAATTGACTAATAAAAATATCAAATAAGTACAAATAAATAAATTTCAACCATCTGCGAAATATTTTGGTGTGCGCTGCGCAAAGATAATGTATATATCGTAGAAATACTAGACATACGACGGCATAATTTTGCAAGACAATCTATCAACGGATAGTTACAACCACTGAACGAATTTAGCTTAAATTTGATATTTTTGTACGTGATGGAATTAAGGGATGGGACAGCAGAGCGAACCTAAAGTTGTAGGTATGAAAAATATAACTTCACACTGTTCACCCGTATAAGCAGTGAGCTACTGATCGTGGTACTATATAATAAAATAAAAACATTAATCCAAAATATTCGCCTTGTTACAATTAATAGGTTGTTGTAAGCTATCAATCGTGTACCTTCACCTCAATACTTTATTCCTTGCCACCAATCATTACGTACAATAATCCTGAATAAAATTACCATAAATATAATGTTTACAAACAAAGTATTAGGGTAGGAGACTAATATATACGTGTTATTCATCACGTTGATTCTTCCCGTTCTTTTGGTAAATACATGTCGAGCTCGGCCTCTTTTTGACGTAAACAAACTTACACGTAAAGCCCTAAAAATGGGCGGTTATTGCGGCCACGAATCTTCAGGTGAACACTGGTAAGTACCCTAAAACTATTAATAATACTTACTCATTGTCATGAGATTTTACTAGAAGAGATTGTGTCTATTCCATTTCTCGAACTTTGCACCTGTGTCTAATTTTTTGCTAACTAGATACAATCATAACATTATTGAAGTTAAAAATTATATAGATGCATTATGTTGTTTTTAGTAGTGGAAAATTTTATGGGTTCATGTGGATAACATACCCAGGATAACATGCAGCTGATCCGTAGTATTTTCTTTCGCTCTCTGATCTCCTAATCGACAAGGATCAAGGGCCGATGATCATATACTCGATCACCACTAAAGACCATTCTGCTGATGACACAAGAAAGGTTTCTACGAGAATCCTTAATAAGGCGTGATGGAGAATCAATTCAAATTACTAGATACATCTATATAATCATCTCATTGTACGAGTGCTCTTGTTCTCAGTGCTTGGTGATACGAAATAGGTATATTGTCAATAGGTATATTAGCAATCGGCTAATAGGTAAATTTTCTATAGGTCAACACAGTCCTCTCTCTAATTTGGTTGCTAAAAATCAGCACTATGTTTCTTGACATGATTATGACGGTTTCTTAAACGGATAATGCAGTTATTTACTGCTTAAATATCTTATTATTACACAGGAAAAATAATACCCTCATTGTTATTCCAAAACATTTCCTTTTGGGCATATTTCCAATTTGATATGTTTATTATTAAGGTTACTATTTCAACAACCCTACGTTGTTATTTTGGACGGTTCAGCGTTATTTCAGACGCATGAGTGACATATTCTGATGCGATTAATCGTTCACATGTGTTTGTTTGTGTGTGTCATGTTGTGAACAGGCGGGGCGTTGATATTTGTGTCACATTCCCACACATTCTTGAGGATACTATACAAACTGTGTGGGTGATCCCCAAGAATGTAAAGGAGAACATTCGATGTTATTTATAATCCGTTGACATGAGATTATCATCGCTTGCTTGAAATGAGAGACACTAATTTTGTACGTGATCTGAATCCGTTTATTTTTTAAACATAAACATAGTGTTGTTTTTTTACGAGATAGCAAACAAGCATACCTAATCGTAATTCATAACCGTAATCTATGGACGGTTGCAACGCCAGAGATGCTACATTCGCGCTGTCAACCCCATACACACCCCTAAACCCTATACAGCAGACTTTCGGAAAAGCTGAGACAGAAAATTAATTCATAATCTATGCGTAGGCATATGAAAGCGAACATTATAACTCAAGAACGGGTGAGCCAATTTTTATGATCTTTACATTGTTGGAATAGTCACTTTTTTTTTCATTTGGAAATCCTAATGAATGCTATGCCGGACTCTTACCGACTAAAACCACACGTATGCCTTCCATCTGTCTATAGCCGGGAGTCCGAGGTGAGCCCTCGGAAGGATAGCCCCTACCCCGAATCGTAGATTAAGTACAAAAGAAAAAACAAGAAAAATAAACAAAAATTTTTTTCTCAAACATTAAGCATAAACATGACATCGTTAATTTTGAATAAATCTCGTATTTAAAGGAATAAAACTATACAAAGTGCTACATAAATATTGAACAATTCTCACAAGTTCATGTTTTCCTAAGCTTTGTAGCTGTACAAATATCAGGCGAGGAGCTATAAATAATGAAAGAAAATCAAGCGGGACTTCAACGAGTAATTACTTTAAAGGTTGCGATACCTTTTGATTCCTCGAAATTAATGTATATAATTACGTGAAGATAATTTTCTTTGCCTTGGAGTTTAGACATATACAAATACTTTGGACCTATTCATATAATCTCAATTATTTTCTAGCTGGAGGCTAAAGTTAAGTTCACACCTCAACGTTTGTACTTGAACGGGGACGCAATAAGTTACTTTTATGGTTCTAAGACAGTAATCTACCGAAGTGACTGAGGCTCTCTTATCTGAATCTCACGAATAACTCGTTGTAGGTGTTTCTCATTCCTTGGTCAGTTTTGGTTTGCCGGACCTTTTTGAATAAAGTTAAAATGTCAGAATGACATGTTTATTCGAATTCCCTAGATTCATTTCCAATGTGTTCAATAGTCGTGTGAGGCAGCAAATATGTGAATATTTTTCTAAGCCCCTTTAATAATTGCCTAAATTCCTAGGTCTTGTCCATATTTTGAACCAACACTTTCCAATCTCCTCCATACGACTTAAACCTTGAAAACGTTACTCGCCAAAATATAAATATGGTTCATTAAGTTGTACGGATTCCACCTGGTGGGTAACAAAAGCATATTAGATAACATGCTGTTGCTGTATGCACTCAACATACAAGGGTTTCTAAAATACTATGCAATCTTTACGCTTTATCCCTGACGGGGCAGTCAGAGTGGATAGATCGCAGATTCATATGGTATTCAAATATGCGTATTTTATAAGAATGGTTATTCGAGTACTTTTGACCTTTACTTTTTTGAGCAATCTGCTCTCGTGGTCATCTGAAACATATTTTTATAAATTTACTAAGAATAAATGATACAGACGCTCACAGTGTTGAGCATTATTCTCGTAGCACAGTTGACAGCGCGAATATAGCTTCCTTTGGTCTTCCTTAACACTTTCACGGACACTCAGATGAAGTTGACATTCTGAAAATGACACTAAAATTTTTCATATAAAATAATACCACGCGTATAGCCGGACTGCCGTAATAAAAAAGCCTGGGTACGTTTAGTATGACGGTACGTCGATAACCGGTACCGTCGACAGGCGGACTGTCGTATCAAAGAAGTTAGTTTACTTGGTATATGGCGATCCGCCCGTAGCCGGTACCGTCTACAGGCGGACTGTCGTATCAAAGGAGTTAGTTTACTTGGTATATGGCGATCCGCCCGTAGCCTGTACCGTCTACAGGCGGACTGTCGTATCAAAGGAGTTAGTTTACTTGGTATATGGCGATCCGCCCGTAGCCGGTATTGTCTACAGACGGATTGTCGTATCAAAGGAGTTAGTCTAGTTGGTATATGGCGATCCGCCCGTAGCCGGTACCGTCTACAGGCGGATTGTCGTCTCAAAGGAGTAAGTTTACTTGGTATATGGCGATCCGCCCGTAGCCGGTACCGACTACAGGTGGATTGTCGTGTTATAGGAGTTAGTTTAGTCTCCGGTATGACCTTTCGTCCATAGGCGGATCATCTGTAGCCGGATTGTATAAGTAATCAAATATATCTAGGAACTTGCAATGCGTGGGACGATCCGTCTCCAGGCGATACTAATCGTATAATCATCTTAATCAAAGAATATTTGTTTGTAAGAGTTAAATAAAAACAGCTATTTTTACTATAGGAACTTTAATTACCGCTATCCATTCAGGATGCATAAACTGTATATAAGCATCAAAATCAAAATAATAAGAAAAAACAATCAAAAGCAGATAGGTACACCTTTTATGTGTACGCTAAATTTAACAAATAGAAGCATACAAACTTCAATTTCAAAACTTGAATAGACAAAACAATAGGTATCATAACAGTTCTAAGTATCTAGATACAATCTAAATTCTATCAGTCTTTAATTAGTCATAATATTTGGATGGAATTAGAAACTAGGTAACTATCTATAAAATAAAAAAAAACATTAGAAAAATAATCAGTCAGAAGTATTAAGATGCCATTCTTCGAAACATTCTGGGCAAAGTGGTGGTGACCTATGACATCCTTTACACCTATAGCTAGTCTCACGACGTATTTTTTTTTGGTGGCAAACTCTGCAATTTAAAAAGGAATATTTTTTTTTTGAATTTTCTTTCGCTGGTATACGCGTTGGCCAATGGATTTGTGGTTGTGAGGAAGTACTTGGTTGTGGCTCAGCTGGATTCGCTTGAGCCGTTCTTTTGTGCCAATGTAGCCCCCCTTCTTGAACTAAATCTTTTCCGATCACACCTGTTTGAAGTTGCAATAGATTTTTTATCAACTGATCTCTATAATCAACGTATTCGTATTTTGGATCTTTTTTACATACTTTTTGAATAAAATAAAAAGCATTCCAAACACCGATGTGTTGTGTTGCATGTGGAACAAAACCTTTTTATACCATCGTATTGATTTGCGTGGTGACGAATAATAACTTATCATTTGATCTGCGCGATCAATACCTGCCATGTGGTTATTATAATGCAGAACTTCTACAGGCTTGAGCTTCTTTTGCCCTCGCCTGTTAGTTATTTCAGCCATACCTGGTTGTTTTAGCGTATTTATCATTAAAACTTGACGTTTGTCCTTCCAGTTGCTTACATATACTTTATTTTTCTTGAGCCAAAAGTATTCCCCCTTTTTCATTTTTTTTTAATTACAGCTTCAGGGTTTCCCTTTCTGTTGGAACGAAGGGTCCCAATCGTGTGGGTTTTAAGGTCTAAAAGTTTCTCTGAGAGCGGCACAGAATTATAAAAGTTGTCCATATATAATTCGTGTCCTTTTAGAAGGTAAGGTCTCATTAATCTCAATACCAACTTCTGTAACTTTGATCCAGTTTCACCAGAATCATCCTCAAGATCCTCTGTTCCAGTGTACATCTTAATATTTAATACGTATCTGTCAGAGGTGGTAAGAACATAAAACTTTATTCCATATTTAGTTTTTTTGTTTTTCATAAATGTACGGAATATCAATCGCCCTCTAAAAAGCATTAATGACTCATCCAGTGATAGCTCTTTTACTGGATAAAAAACAGTTCTAAAATTTTCTGTAAGCATATTTATAAAGTCACTTATCTTGGCAGATCCAACAGAGTTCAATTGGGAAGCATATAAACACCGTAAAATTTGCTCGTAACGTCGACCTGACATTTTATAGCTAAAAATTGGGTGATAATACAGTGGATCACTGAGCATAAAAAGCTTTTGCCTTTGTGGAATTTTCACGTGCCCTTGAAGTAATGAAAGTGCAAAAAACTTCTTCATTTCATCTGCATTCGTTTCACGAAAAGCCTTCATTCTGCAGTTTCTAGTATGTGGGCGAGATTGGTTCACTAACGCGTTGCCGTAAGCGTTAGTACATGTTACTAAATAATCGATTATTTGCGATGTAAAAATAATATCAAACGTTTCTTGAACAGTGGTATTTTCGTTGATATCAACGCGGGGGCCAGTTGTTGTATCATCAAAATTAAAATTGGGAATATCAGATACAGAATTTTCCCAACACTCACTTTCTGGAGGTGGTGTACTCGAACGAACAGGTTGTCGCGCCTGCCCTCGTGTTGACTGCTGTAAAACTAAATCTTGATGTGCTTGACTAGCACTGTAAGATTGGCGGCGCTCGATAGTAGCTAGGCGTGCACCTACAGGTTCACTAGAGGAAATAGAGAGGTGACGACGCTCCTCGGAAACACAACGTCGATGTGGCTGATTGTGAGGGCGTCGGCGTTCTTCAGAGGCAGATCTTGTTTGTGGCAGCTCAACAGACACCGTGAGGGCGTCGGCATTCTTCAGAGGCAGATCTTGTTTGTGGCAGCTCAACAGACTCACTGTGAGGGCGTCGGCATTCTTCAGAAGCAGATCTTGTTCGCGGCAGTTCAAGATACCCACTAAGAGGGCGTTGGTATTCCTCGGAGGAGCATTGGTTCTGTGTGAGTGTGTGAGGCCTACAAAAAGAGCGGCGGCTCTCCTCGAAAGAAGCGCGGTGCTCTAAAGGGCTAACAGGAAGAGAATCTTCGGTTGAAGTGTCAGAAATATCAGAACAAAGACTTTCTGACACGCGGCAATATTTTGAAATTCGATTAGTTTTTGGCTTACTAAAAATTTCCAGGCTTGAATCACTGCTGATACAGTCTCCGTTCTCTGGTTCCTAATTACCATCTAAGCCATACTCCCCGTCTACATCACTATATGGGTCGCGGACGGAATATATTATGTCACTACGATCTTCTTCTTCGAATAAATTTGGGCATTTTTGAGAACAAGTTCTTACCCGTTTAGGTTCGATAGTACTCTTGGGTAGTGTCTTTGAACATTCGCCATCGCCGTCAGATGTTTTTGGACGTTTTTTGGTCAATTTCTTTTGTTCTGGAGCCATCTATGAACAAAAATATTCGTCAGAGAAATAATCATAGAAAAAAGAATACCTACACATATTTATTTCGTGTTTTATTCATATAAATTGATAATGAAATAGATAAAAATAATATAATTTAACAGTATAAATAAAAAAGTAGTCCGTACTATAAAAATAAGCAAGTTTCTTACCTCTTCAGCCCGCTGATAACGACGAACGCTCCGAGCAAACAGCGAACACGGGCTCCGCTAACCGTGACACTACAGGACTGTTTGCATAGAAAACTAACGTCCAGAGGCGCGTCGTCACACAGACATGTGCGAAGATATGTGAGTGTGGAGCGGCGGGGGGATCTCGAAATATATTTATATTTCTTTTTGCCTTGACACTAGACAAATTTAATTGAGTGCAATATGACACTGGAATGCGTGGCTTCATAGTAATGTTCGCAAATTTACACGGGTATAGGCGGTCTGTCTGTTTTGACTTGGTAAAATTAATCGCCTGTGGGCGTAGTGTCATATCAAACGCGAAAAAAAATACGCCTCTGGCCGTGTCGTCAACGAAAGTGTTAAAAGAGCATCCATGGAGTTTCTTGCCAGATTCTTCTCCATTAAGGGTAGGCTGGCCTTGGAACTGGCAACTAGAATCGCTCTCTTTTTAATTATTGTCAAGACTATTCATAAGTGCCTAAAATGGTTTACATGGATAAAAATATTTTTGATTTTGATTTTGGTGTTGCAATCTTGCATGGGCTATGGTAACCACCGTCGATGTGAATCATAACCCCTAAAGAAAACTCCTCACCGACTCACTCAGAGATTTCGTGAACATTGATTATGAAATCTCTGAGTGAGTCGGTGAAACTAACGATGCTACGAAACTTAATTTTCGCATGGAAGTTTTTTTAAATTTCGGTGCCTCTAAGACGGGGTATGCGAAATTTCACTCCTAAAGTAGTAAATAGGGCTACAAAAGTTTGTAGGCAAAGAAAGATATCGAAAATAAAATACTATAACAACAATATCTTCCTCATAAAATACAAAAACAAAACTCCGACACTTAATATATTTTACTTTACTGGAACCATCAGACGTAAATGTATATTGGAACTAAACATACAACCGTTGAATGTGTTTGTAAAACGGATCAAATGTTCTTCAATATCATATCGAATATGTGAATATTATAGACACAACGTTATTCGCGCTGAAAATCACTTTTTGTTCACATACTCTGTAAAAAATTGGGTTCTGTAATATTTTTTGATAGTATTACACCATTCATTTTATTGTTTTTAGGCATTGTAGGTTTCGTTTTGTTGACAGAAGGCAAGCAGACTATGAATTGGTTGTGTCAGTGTGTTGATTTCTCATATCTCGAATAGGTGTAGGATTACGAGTATTATGACACAGATAACTAATCTGCGCTGTAATTCACAAATCTCGGATCCAAATCCTCTACTGCGCAAATGTCATCGATTTTCATAGAACTCGAATATCGATGACATTTGCCCAGTAGAGGATTTGGATCCGAGACTGATCAGTCCAGAGAGTAAAAGTGTTTTTATGTTTTTCTTTTTATAAGGTTAGCAATAATAGCAGGTAGGCTGTTCTCAGATTCAGTTTGATTTAGTCTGACGCTCACCGCCTGTTACGTGGGACAAAAGTGCATACGGTGAAATGTGGGCGTATAGTATGCCTCTGCCTACCCCTTCGGGGATAAAGGTGTGAAAATATTTATGAATGTATAGTTGATAGGGGTAGGACTTAACAAGGATTTTGATTGTGTTTAAAATGTTTCTTTTTGTTGACAGAAGGCAAGCAGACTATGAATTGGTTGTGTCAGTGTGTTGATTTCTCATATCTCGAATAGGTGTAGGATTACGAGTATTATGACACAGATAACTAATCTGCGCTGTAATTCACAAATCTCGGATCCAAATCCTCTACTGCGCAAATGTCATCGATTTTCATAGAACTCGAATATCGATGACATTTGCCCAGTAGAGGATTTGGATCCGAGACTGATCAGTCCAGAGAGTAAAAGTGTTTTTATGTTTTTCTTTTTATAAGGTTAGCAATAATAGCAGGTAGGCTGTTCTCAGATTCAGTTTGATTTAGTCTGACGCTCACCGCCTGTTACGTGGGACAAAAGTGCATACGGTGAAATGTGGGCGTATAGTATGCCTCTGCCTACCCCTTCGGGGATAAAGGTGTGAAAATATTTATGAATGTATAGTTGATAGGGGTAGGACTTAACAAGGATTTTGATTGTGTTTAAAATGTTTCTTTTTGTTGACAGAAGGCAAGCAGACTATGAATTGGTTGTGTCAGTGTGTTGATTTCTCATATCTCGAATAGGTGTAGGATTACGAGTATTATGACACAGATAACTAATCTGCGCTGTAATTCACAAATCTCGGATCCAAATCCTCTACTGCGCAAATGTCATCGATTTTCATAGAACTCGAATATCGATGACATTTGCCCAGTAGAGGATTTGGATCCGAGACTGATCAGTCCAGAGAGTAAAAGTGTTTTTATGTTTTTCTTTTTATAAGGTTAGCAATAATAGCAGGTAGGCTGTTCTCAGATTCAGTTTGATTTAGTCTGACGCTCACCGCCTGTTACGTGGGACAAAAGTGCATACGGTGAAATGTGGGCGTATAGTATGCCTCTGCCTACCCCTTCGGGGATAAAGGTGTGAAAATATTTATGAATGTATAGTTGATAGGGGTAGGACTTAACAAGGATTTTGATTGTGTTTAAAATGTTTCTTTTTAATAATCATCTTAGTGTCTGTGCAGTAGTTTTCAACTATTTTTTTGTAATTAAAGCATGGAGTCAGTTATTTTTGTTATTAGGAGCAGCTATGCTTGATTTTTTTATTATCGACATTACTAGGGCGACTACTGTCTGACCCAGAAAGACTCAGTGCCCTTAAGTACCAAGAGGTTAACTGACTACCAGGTAAGGTTGGGTTGGCTGCAGTACTCAGATTCAGAAACAATTCCCCATTGAAAATATATCTTTAAATAATGTGTTTCATAGTAAGTATTCAATTCAGAACAAAAACAATCGTTCAATCTACATCGAATCCATTTGCAATTATAGCAGTGTCAAAATAGACGACGAGTAATAAGGCTTTCAGGAAAGCTTTATTTCTTGTCTGATAGGCGATTAATCATATTTCCATACGAAGAGTAATTCATATCCCGCAGTGGGCGGTCTAAATGTTACGCCGACTCACCGCTTTAGCCGTTCTTTCTTAATCTGACCATTTTTGTAGCCGCAGTATGCCGGCGCCGGCTTTCTTTAGAAAATCATCTTTATTCGTATTGTTGCTGAGATTGGACCTATATCTATTATCACTATAGAAAATGTTACTCTATACATTTTCCAGAAGAAAATTAATAATAACCACGAAACCAAGCTGTTATAAACAAACTTGTCATCAATCACGCCTATTTCTTCAAAGGGATAAATTAAACGCCCACACTTTGTCGATGTATTAACATTAATAAGTGTGGGCGTTATTTAGGGCTCATATTTAGGCCCTACGTAGCATACTGCTGAGCTAGAGGCCATTTTTGGCTCATAGAGAAGTAAATGTAGATTGGATACCTTTGTAAAACCTTTTTTTTATCTACCTATTATCACGGACCTTAGAGTTTCGGATGGACTGTTCTAAATATATGCTCCTGTATTATAATGCCTCTGTATGAGAACAAAATAAATATTTTTCTTTCTTTCTTTCTTCAACAGGCGACATTACGTTTTTTTTAATATATAACCTTATTTTTTAGTCAAATAGAGCATGTTAGCAGCTTCTTTGACAATTTATTTGTAACTCGTGCATCCATGACAATAAACACGTAGCTTATCAATGTTTTTTTGCAAAAATTATAACAAATTTTGTAAAATTCAAACAGTTGATTTGTTTATAACCCATACTTACTACACGAAAACAATTTAATTTTCAATAAGTTTCATCTGGATTTTTACATCGGAATTATGCAACTTGTATCTTATATATATATATACCTATGTATATAATTGAAAATGCTCAGCAATCATTAATTTCGTATCTATCTTTAACTTCCTCTAATTAACTTGAAATTGATAAAAGTACAGTCATTTTGTTTAGAAAACAACTTTACTGGTTAAAACATTTAGACCTAAAGCGAATGTCTTGGATTGAGCAGCATGCGAATTTTGTACTATGAAATAATAGAAATTTATAATACTGTATGGAACAGCTGTTTTAAAAGTAAATTTTTTCTCAAAATTTTGGTAGTAAAGTTTTACCAAACTTCTCTTTATTTTAATGAAATTTTGTTGTGGTTGTAACTTTTTTCTATTTCGTTCTTATAATATATTATTATATATATTAATGTATAAAGTCCAAACAACAGACTATGTAACGATGAGTACGCCTATTTACCACTGAGGTAGCAGACAAGCATACGGAAAGTGATTACGTACGTATGGACGTTTGCAACACCAGATTTAAAAAATGTATTGTTTATTAATTTACTATTGCAGACATAAAAATGTAGAAATCAAATTCTAACCTAGATTTTACTATGTTTTCTTTATAAATATATCTCATTTTTTAAAAGCTATTTGTTGTCTGAAATCTTTTCGGTATGAGGACAATTAGCAGATACTTGCTAAAGTTTACGATTTATTTTTTTATTATAATATGTTTAGTATTGCAATTGGTTACGTATATCAGTCATCCTAATAAGAATTTTTAAAAAGATTAGCATATTTTAAAAATTTTCATCCATTGAAAGAAAATGAAAGTAAACCTATAGAAAATCTCCTTACTGTTCATATATCTGTCAAGATAAATATTATCAGAAATTCTAAATGATGATGATTTTTTTTTAATTCCGTACCAACCTTGACTTGGATCCACTTTGACAAAGTTGATACTGTTGAAAGGCATATCAGTTTAGTATGAGCGTAAGTCGGTAATAAAATTAGCATAACCTTTTACCGCTCGTAAGCATTTTGGCTATATTCAAACAAGTAACATGTTAAATTGTCCTTGTTTTCATTGGATATAAAATACTCGATGTTTAGTTAATGTATCTTTATAAAATAACCCGGATTTCTTCGGGGATAAAGGCGTGACAATATGTATGTCTATATTTGTCTTTATTGCTTTGTTTGACCTGGTAGTATGCCATGATCAGGTTCAAATACTAGCTATAATCATATATGTTTCAAGTTGGATGGGATCTCTGATTATTCAGGGATTCAAAAATACCAAGAGATGTATCTTAGCATTAGAGAGAATCTTCTTTAGAATCAAGCTATTCAAAAGATCGTTTCTCTGTTAAACCATGGAGAGCTCCGCTAGTGTTCATGTTTAAGTCCTCCTGCAACCGGCTTCATCAACGGAGCGTATAAAAACACAATAATTGGACCGTTAACTTTAGGGCCGCTGTCAAGTATTATGGACTCAATAATCTTCATATTTTTTTACGGGTCTAAAACGTTTATTCTACTTCAGTGTGAATAGTTTGTCACTCAGCATTTCACACTTCAATTCCTTCGTTATTGAGAGTACATAGTAAATCTTTCTCACACAAAAACCTGTGAATTTATGTCTTACGGTCTAGTACATTTAGCTGCTCAATGTCTCACGTCCAAAACTAAAAAGCATTACTTTAAAAACCCTAGAAAGTAAACTTGTTGAGAATAAATCTTTTAGTGACCTAAGTAGGGGAGTAGGTTTAATCAGCAAAAACGTATAAAAGGGAGCGAGAATGGCCACTTTCAGAGAAAATTAATGTGCGCGAGGTAAAACATCGTTAAGGACTTGTATACTTAACAGATCTAAACTTTGGACAAATTGGACAATTTGTAGCTGACATTGGAAACTTTGGAGTTAAAAAACCGTTTACTAATACAATTTCGGAATATTTATCTCTAACATTTCATACTGACGGACAAAGTGCGTAAATCGTTGTGGTGATTTTACCGTTTATAAACTGGGGTTAAAGAACAAACTTTTTTCTCTGATTTGATCGAAACTTGGTTGGCTAACACTATAGGTCAAATTAGCATATTGAAGTGCCAATAATTCTTCACTTATTAATGGGGTAGAAATAAATGCCAGCCCTTGGGTGTGGACTCAAATATGTTCTTTTTTTTACGTTTTATATATATTTTTTTATTTTTAATTAACAAGCACAATTATGCAATTGAGATTTATTAATGATTGCCTCGGTGGCGCAGTGGTAGCGTATGCGACTGCCGTGCTGAATTCCTGGGTCTGATTCCCGGGTTGGAATAAATATTTGTATGATCCATCAACGTTGGTTTCGGAGTTTGGGTGTTTCATATGTATAATATGTATGTATTTAGATATATATAAGTATGTATATAAGTTGTCTAGACTCCAAAGTACAAGCTTATAGCTTAGTTTGGGCTAGATGGCGCTGAGTAAAAAATACCCGACAATTTTTTTTATTTAAGGCTAATGTGCTCATTATTCATTGATACTGGTGTTCTTTCAGATAAGATACAACTTCCGTGCTGCTGAAAATTTTAACGAACTATGTAAGTAATAACTCAATATTTACTAAATACTCCGATATATTGTGAAGTGAACTTACTTATATTGTACTTATCCAATGAATTTGTAAAAACTTTGACTAAATACCTGCCAAGTCAGGTACAGTATAGGCTTTCTTAGCTTCATATTAGTGTGTAGGAAAATAACTTTAAAAATATTTTCACTTAAATCTATTATTGTTCAGTGGTCATAACTCTGTATAATTAGTATAATATATTATAATTCAATTAAGTTAGCTCGAAAATGGACGTAAACAATGTGATGTTATCACAATCTTTAAAATTATTTATAATGATATAGATTCATCATCATCAATCATGATATAGACTCCGATCTAAAATATACTTTATAGCCAAGGCCCGTCTTCCGTTCCGCTCCTCTAGAACTTTTAATAATATCTTAGTGCCATCTCGATTTAGTAAAAAATATATTTTTATTGGGACTAATCCCACCCGCATTCCCATTACTATGACTCCTGTAAACCAGGATCTACAGCATTGACCGAAACACCAGAAAAGTTACACCGAGCTCGATCTCGGTGAAGTCCCAGGAGAAGTTAGCATGTCTTAGAACCCGCAACGAAGTTAATCAGAAGATAATTTGAGGAAGTAGGTATAGAATGTAACGGCTCTTCCCTCCTTTGCAAAGCGGAAGACCTGGAAAGCAACTAGGTGTAAATTCTATAGAAATAGAGGAGGGGAAATGGTCCCGTTGTGGTTGGCAAGAGCGCTCAAAACGGTATGGGGTGATATACGCTTGAAGTGTGCTACTGATCCAAGCGTTTTTTATTTTTATTATAAACCACTAGGAAAACAATGTACATGGAACCTCATGGGTACACAACAGGAAAGCCATGCATGCTCTCTACTATAAATAATAAATATCCATCACGCCTTATCCCCGAAGGGGTGGCAGAGACATATTATATGCCCACTTTTCACCGTGTGGATTCCTGTCCCACGTAATAGGTGGTGAGCCCATTGCCGTGTTGAAATAGACAGACGCAGAATGTGACTACCTGCTGTTGAAATTTTTCAAGCCGCCCGTAAGGCATTCAACCAGGCTTAACGACTGCCATTTTACTGGCAACCGGGACCAACGGCTTAACGTGCCTTCCGAAGCACGGAAACGCTCGCAAATGTAAATGCCACAAAGTGGTCACCCATCCGAGGACCAGCCATAGTGAAAGTTGCGTAACTCAGTGATCGTTTACAGAACACTGAGACCGCGGGGCCACGAGCTCTCTACTAATAATAATTAACACATTAACCAAAAATTTTAGCCTTTTTCCTCAATTTATTTCAAAGTCTACGGTTCACAGAACCACTAGTAATATGTATAATTTAGGATGCAAATAAATTAACAAAATTATTTTATATTTGTTGACGCCCGCGGCTCCGCACGCTTGGTGAAGTTTTTCCGTTACTGTTTTACAACAGGAACTCATATTTCAATCATAATTCAATATAGCATAATATAGATTCATAAGTATTTGATTCTAATTACAATTTTTATGATAGAGTAGCGGTAGCCCCGCGGTTTCACCCGCGTAGATCTCATTTCCATGGGAACACGAGGTCAAAATTTGTAGTTAATTCTTATTACAAAAACTTTCTATCAGTGACAGACCCGTTGAAATTGGACTCAGTTCAGGATCGAATCAGTTTTTTCAGAGATACCGGAATAAACAGAGAGACAAAAACATTGATTTTTTATATACATGTCATATATACTCTCTTCATTTATTGAACAACAGTTAATTTTAAATTGCAAACAGGCACATGAAATTTATTTAAATATGGTGGATGGTTTGATAATACTTAAACTTTAGGGTACAAATCCTTTTTGTCAGGACTAAACTTATTAAAAAGATTGACATTCAAAAGGTTGGTAGATTAGTGATTGCCAGATATTTCATGGAAAATAACAAGTAATAAAAGAACCCATTCACTGATATAATCAAAAGGCACAAACAAGCTTACTGAAAACCCCTTTCCTCAATCAACTAGACCTTATTTGTAAGCAATCTCATGATCTCGTTTCTATTGAAGAAATTCTTGTAATCGAAAACAACGTGCTATGTAAAAGCTTACGAATACGTTTACATACAGATACAGCAAGAAATGTTGCTCATTCCCTCTCACTCGCGCTAAATAGTACATATATATCGCGCTAAATATACGAAAGTATATAATAACAATACCGCGTGACAAGTATAAGTCAAATTTTGTAAAAACATATCTGTGAACATGGAACTCTCTGCCAGCACACGTGTTTCCCTCCTCTTACAATCCTTTAAGAGAAGCGTGAAAAGGCATATTTCTGGGCCGTCAAGATGAGGGTCGCTTTCGAAGCCCTGCGCGGGTTGAGATAGCGGCCCCAATCACGAGACGTCGTCTTTACTTACCATCAGGCGGGCGACGCCATTTTGACGTGCGACATATAAAAAAATTAAAATAAATATCTGCCAGTTTCTTACCTCATCATGAGGTGCTACCGTACCATAAGGTTTGGACGTTTGTAGTTAGTGGGCAGTATATTTTTATCATCTATTTGGTAAAAAGAAACATTATATCGTAAGATTGTACATATATTTTATTTAGAATAAGATAAATTAATACTACCCTGAAATATACCTGCAATAAAAATGTGCAAGCAACTAGGAATGCATCAAGATGAAGAAAAAGAAGACTTTTTAAACACTTATTTTTACCATCCTGTATGCAGAAGTATGTTATGTTGCTAAATATTGCAATAGATTTACTAAGCTCGTATCCATAGGCGAAATCTCTGTGATAATTCCAGACCATCGAGCATATAACCTGACAATACCTATCGTACGATATGCATACTAGTTTCACGGGTCAAGAAGTTCCTTAGCTATGTAAGACACGTCTTTGATACCAAATCTGATTTGCCTTGGCGTCTCGATGCCATTTCCGTAAATAAATCGAATTTCTGAAGGTATTGTTAACAAGTATTGTGTTGCACGATGATTGCTAATCTTTTTTTCTGTATCAAAGTAAAACATAAGTCTTACTTATAATGAAATACATTTTATATGATACAGAAAAGAAGATTAAAATACCCTAGATTACAAAGGTGCTAACTGAGTACATAGTCTCAAAATTTAAATTCCGTACCTATAAATAACTTTTAAAATGGAGGATGCGTGGATCTTAAATTATAAGTAAGATTTATACCCTACATTAGTAACGGTACACCTAGTTGCGTGCATATTTTCCCAAATTAAAATTCCAAACCCTTAAGAGACTTAAACATTTCGTTATAAATTAATTTGATTAAATAAACTAATTGAAAAACGTATAAGATACTTAATAAATAACTTCTTCACAGTAAATCGTTCTTGAATATTAGAATTTACTAATTTAGCCATAGTAACATTCTCGTCTCCTTTTTTGAAAAATACCAAATCTTTCCTTAGGCTCTGGTTCATTTAAGTACTCCATATCACATGTCTAAAAATAAAAAGGATGACCCAAAACCTAACCAGTAAACTTGTCCAGGCAAAATTTATCACCAACCATAGAATAGGAGTACCTTACTACATTTAATCAACAACAAGGCATATAAAGGTTTAAGAGAACAACTTTTCAGGAAAAAATCTTTCGAGGTAAAACATGTTTCAAAATTTCTTTACCTGACTGATCTAAAGTTTGAATTAAATATAAAGGCGAGGTTCCATCTTCGGCAGTCATGTTTAGTGGTACAGACCAACACTGTACAAAGGATATAAGTATATGGAGCAGCCTTATAGGAGTTGTTTTTTCACAATCCTGTGTTTTAATGAAATGATGTTTTGCATGGTTACACAATTACATTCGTTTATGAACCAGAGCAAATTTTAGTATCATAATGTTCACTTCCTGAAATTCCCACTTCTCAAATGGACCACATTCCATAACGACTATTTTTATAACGACCATTACTATAACGACCATTTTTCAAGATCACTTTTTATGCGGCGCTATATTAAATTAGCCGGTTTTTTTCTTTACTTCAATTAAAAGTGAGTAAAATAAATAAAAATGACAAATGTTACTAAAATTTATTAACGTATTTCTGAAAAATTGCGGTCCTGTATAGTTATATATTTTGCGCACTACTAAATTATATGTTATAACAGACATTAGACATTATGACTTTTCATCAAGCTGTCGTCGGCGTCATTTTATACATATATAGTCTCGCTTTTTACCCTACAAGATAATTGACGCCCACATTTCAACGTTGATGAGCCCCCAAAAAAGTGATGAGCCTGTTGTCATATTTAAACGGACAATGGCTGATTTTGGCATACTTGTCGTAATGACAATCTAAAAAAGATAATATTTCTTTATACTCGTATTCCAAAGCTATGTTATTGAAATGATGTAAACAGCAGTGTTTGTTTGTGAGACGTGAACTCCGTTTAGAATGGCTAAGTAATTGAAATAATTGAATTCTATTGCTATGGAATACCACACAAATAAACGCAAACCAAAAATATTGGACTTGTTTATTTGTAATAGAAGTAGGTACCTATTTGGTGGGGAAAACATGCTCTTCTATTAGAATAAGTTCTGTGGTCACGATATTTTTTTTCATCAAATACAATGAATTGATTCTGATATGAAATTGTGTAGACCCGAATTTAAAAAGAAATTTGTTAATATGACTCATTTTTATCAACGTGAGATGCAAAAACATTGTCTTTGCTTTTCAAATAATAATATTCAATGCTAAATGTTAGTTTGTATTCACTGTAGTTTAAAATTTATTAATATTATTATTATTTATTATTTTTTAATTTTAAAGTAAAAGTCAAAGTACTCGGATACCCGTAATGTAATAAATGTATATGCAGGAAGCGAATGATGTATGCATGGATAGTGAAGTCTGGCGAACTGACCTCTCTGACTCACCTCAGTCCTTCCCATCAGGGATAAAGCGTGAAGATAGTTAGTTAGTTAAAATTTATTAAAGCGAAGCGAACGAAGTGAGCGTAGCTCTATTTCTCCCCGATTCGGATTTTCGCTTTGTCCTCGAACTTCTCCCAAACCACTCAACACTTTTTGATCAAATTTGACCCATAATACGACATATATGTAATAATACACATAGATGGTTCAGAAAAAAAAAATTGAAAGTCGGACATACCATGTATGACTAATCACCGAAAGTTCGTGTACGGAAATGATGACAGCAAAACGCTTCGCTTCATTTACACTTACCGGGGACGGCAAGTGCATCTAGTTCATACTGCCCCAATTTTAAAATCTACTCTGTACATATAAAATACTCACACTCCACAGCAAACATTTTCGTATACAGCAGCCGCATACACTAGACCTCGCTACCACGGCAATCAGAGTGATAATATTAGCACTAGCTATCTAATCTAGCACTGTTTCAAGCGATATAATCAGCCCCTTGAGAAAACCCCTACAGATGTCAGAGATGTGTTTAAACCACACTGTCCTAATCTATTCGCCTGTAGAAATTTCGGATGCAACTGGGACACTACTGCCTCGCTCTCTGACTATCCAATTAAGACATGCCTATGTTGAAATATTTGAGACGCACTAGGGAAATCTCATTAGGCAATAAAGGCTAAGCTTCCATAGAACCTCACTAGAATCCTAACCAATTATTGATTTTAATACTACCCTGACCTTTTAATCTTGTCAACGACCTTAAGCGACGGTACCCATTTGTTTCTATCCGGTGGGTTGTATGTTTGTCTACTACCACGATTAGTAAAAAAAAAAACTATTAATAACTAATATCTGATCTGCAGTTTATTGTTTAAAAAACTTTGTGCCATAATTTCGTGACAGACTCTTGAAAGATATGCACTGTTTGGGGGTAAACAATTCCTAGTCGAATATTTGTCACAATTTAATTACAAATATTTTGTTTTTATATTATTTTCTTTCGTCTTATACTTGTAGTATAAGACGTTTGTTACTGCGTTTCATCGATGCGCGCCCGGCTGTAGCTGTGGGACCGGTTTTCTACACGACCCGCGCGGCCTACTCGCCCGGATAGAACTCGCTCACCGATCCTCTGTACGCGCGCACGCAGTAAATCTTTCTCTAAAATTGTATTCGGCTATAAAATACAGTCTACCTTTATATACTAGAAGTTTAATTAGCCAGGATTCCCAGCAACTACACTGGAGCTTGGCATTCAAACATTGGTTCTTCGAGCAAAAAAGACTACAAAGTGGTCCAGAACAACAGTAGTGAGGACTACACATTGATCCTTCGAGTATAACAAGTATTGAGGATAATAAAGTGGTCCTTAGAAGGGAGAAGATTGCTGCCTTATTTAGTGCGGACACTGCTGTAACCTTTGGACTGCCACACCGACAACAAGTGCTTTTGAAGCGCCCTTAAAGTCACTTAGAGGACAGTCTACAGCTGAGGATATTATTTACTGAGTGAGTCCGTTCCATACCTACTTTAAATCCTATCATTTCTAAATTTTTTTTAAATACAATATCAAAAACAGTGCTTATCTGATCAGGCATATTGATCTCATCATTATAATTTTTTTTATCGCTTATTCAGTACATAGAAATTCATTTAATCAATCGCTGTTTAGGTACTACCTATTTTTTATACCTACCTAATATAATTATACTATACCTACATCTTAATGTTTAACTAATGAACAAGAACTACGTATTCTTTTTCTTAAATTAAATACTTTCTAAACTTTTTCAATTACATAATTTGCATTTATTTGATTGCACTTCGCTAGCACGTTAGATATCGGGCGAATCGGTTTTACGCCAAGCCGAGCCTATTGTGTGCATGCGTCGTCGATACCGTTAGCTTTGTACCTGCAGATCAGCTGTGTACGAGGTGCCGTCTAGCAAATTTATTTTTAATTTCTTCGCTGAAATTCTTATGTCTTGTTTATTTTGTGCGTTAAACAATTTTACATTTTAATTTTAAATAATGTCTGATGCAAAGCTTAAAGCTCTTGTAAGGAAGCGTGGTGTATTAAAGGCTAAGTTAACTCATTTTAGTAATTTTATCAAACTATTGCCGAAATCTAACCTAGACCCTGTTCAATCATCAGAATTGCAATGCAGGCTTGATACTATGGAGATATTATACAGGGATTTCGATGCATTGCAGACGGAGATGGAGCTGTTGTCGGATAATATAGACGATTTGTTCGCCGAAAGGGAACAATTTGAGACGCTGTAGTATAGCCAGATGGGTCACGCAAAGGCGCTGCTTTCTGAGTTGCGCTCGTCTTCACCAGCGCTCACTTCCGCCGTCTCTGATGAGGTCAGCTCCAGCCACGGATGTAGTAACAAGCATGACTTTGTTCGCCTACCGAAGATAGACTTGCCTCACTTCAACGGGTACTATCAGCACTGGCTAGAATTCCGAGATACATTCCAATCCTAGTATTCAGTCAATAAAAAAAATTTCAGTATCTTCGAGCGGCCTTAACAGGCAGTGCGTCGTTGGTCATAAAAAGCATTGACTTTAAGGCCAACAACTATGAAATAGCCTGGCAAATATTGAACGAAAGGTATAACAATGAAAGACTTCTTATTAACAACCACGTACAATCTTTGTTTAATTTTGAATCAATACAAAAGGAGTCAAGTAAAATGTTACGCACCATGATAGATATAATACACAAAAAATTACGAGCTCTTGAGACACTCGGACAACCCACTAAACACTGGGACACATTAATCATTCAAATGATTTCCAAAAAATTAGATATCGTTACGTATCGTGAGTGGCAGGAACACATAAACACATTAAACACTTTTCCAACATTAGACAATTTTACAAAATTTTTATTAAACAAATCAAATTTACTGGAAACATTATTCCATAATAAAAACTTTAAATCTAACTACACAAATAAAACACTTACAAATGAAAATAATAAAGCTAAAAACAATCTTACATCTACAAAAACTAATCATAAACCTAACAATTATAACAAAATTACATGTCCTATATGTACCAAAAATCATCACTTATTTAGTTGTGAGGTTTTCAGAAATTTGATATTGATTCGCGAATGAAAAAAGCTTCGGAAAGCAGTGTTTGCTTGAACAGCTTACGTCCGGGTCATACAGACAAGAATTGCAGGCTTTCCCATTGCAAATATTGCAAATTATAACATAACACCCTCTTACATAGGGATTTATCAAATACACAGACAGGTGACAATATCACGTTGTCTTCAAATACCACATTATCAGCTTCAGATAATAATCAGCCTATCATACTATTATCCACAGCTTTGGTGAAGGTGTCAGACGTGAATGGAAGGCTTGATACTGCCAGACTCCTGTTAGATAATGGCAGTACCTCCAATTTCATAACCCAAGACCTCTGTAAAGCTGGGCTTAGTTAAACAGAACTATAATTCGACAGTCTCAGGTATTAATGGTCACATTTCTTTATCTTCAGAAAGCTGTAGGCTTACATTACAGTCTTATTATGGCGGTTATCAAACTAGCATAACTTTTTTAATTTTACCGCAACTCACAAATACGCTGCCTGTTACTTATGTAGACAAAAGGTGTATTGTCATACCACCAGGTCTTCAGCTGGCAGATCCTAACTTTAATATACCTTCCGCTATAGATATCCTCGTTGGCGATGAGGTATTTTGGAACGTCTTAGGTTCCGCTTCAATTGATTTAGGTAAAAATCAGCCTAAACCACAGTCAACTAAATTAGGTTGGCTTATTTCAGGCTGTGTTTATTAGTCTAAGCCACAACAACCTACAATTTGTAACTTTCTTTCTCATGAGGAGTCAGATCAGCTGTCACGCTTCTGGGAGCTTGATTCTGTGCCGTCTAGTAACTGTTTATCATTAGAAGAACAAGCTTGTGAAAAGCTCTTTCATGAGACAACACAACGCAACGACTGTGGCCAATTCGTAGTCACCATTCCATTAAAAGATTCTCCTAATTGTTTAGGTGACTCTTACGCGATGGCTAAACGTAGATTTCCTTCTCTAGAGCGTAGATTTGAGCGCGATTCCACCTTTAAAAACATATATAATCAATTCATGCAAGAATATATAGACCTAAACCATATGACAAAAAATTCTAATTCAATAAATTCAAATATTAATTATTTTATGGCTCATCATGGTGTGGTACGCGAGTCTAGTTCTACTACGAAGCTCCGCGTAGTATACGATGCTTCCGCCGTAAGCACTTCCGGTAGGTCCTTTAACGAAATTCAACTAATCGGACCTACAGTTCAAGAAGACATACTATCCATATTATTAAGGTATAGACAGCACAAATTTGTTGTAACAGCTGATATAGAAAAAATGTATAGAGCTATTTTAGTTCAACCATCTCAGCGCTCGTTACAGCAAATAATTTTCAGATTTGATTCCTCAGAGCCTCTAGAGACATATACCTTGAATACATTAACTTATGGCACTGCCTCAGCCCCCTACTTGGCTACAAAATGCTTAGTATCCTTAGTAAATTATAGTTCAGACAGTAAAGTTTGTCAATCTATTAAGCGTGACTTTTACGTAGATGATTTTCTAAGTGGTGGGGATTCCATTGAATCCGTTATAAAATTAAGTCAAGGCGTCGACAAAGTTCTCAAGTCAGCTAACTTTCTTCTTCGAAAGTGGCAATCAAATAATTTGAAAATATTAGAGGCAGTTACCAATAAAACTACAGAATCTACAGGTAAAAAATTAAACTTAAATGACGCTTCCCCTAGTAAAACACTTGGCCTATATCGGGATTGCAATTAAGACAATCTATATTATTTTGTTCAATTTAAATATTTGTCATCGAAAATCACTAAACGCAATATTTTATCGTTAGTAAGTCAGGTGTTTGATCTCTTAGGACTCGTTGGACCGTGCATAGTTCAAGTTAAATTCATTCTACAACAGTTATGGATATTAAAATGTAACTGGGATGATGAGGTACCTGTAGAAATAAAAAACAAAATTTTTTAGAGTTCATGAATTCACTTCCGTCTCTCAACAACCAAACCTTCGGTAATTGAACTCCACACCTTTACAGACGCATCTGAACGTGCTTATGGGGCATGCGTATATGTTAGAAAACTTGATGGGACAGTTTGTGTGCGTCTTTTGACTTCTAAAAATAAGGTTGCACCCATTAAGCCCACTTCGGTACCACGTTTGGAGCTATTAGGAACTTTAATGGGAGCACGACTTTATACAAAGGTTAAAGAGTCTCTTACTCTTCAATTTCAGAATTCTTACTTTTGGTGTGATGCCACAATCGTTTTAGGTTGGCTCAATACAGAGCCAAATAAATTAGAAAAAATTGTTCGCAATAGAGTATGCGATATTCGTGAAATTACAGGTGGCCTCACGTGGAGCTATGTGCCTTCTAAATGCAACCCCGCTGACCTCGCATCTAGAAGGGCGAAGGCTGATTGTATCAGCGTATCCAGACTTTGGTGGTCGGGACCTGAATTTCTACAACAAACACCCATAGAATGTCCAAAATCACCTTATTCAAAAACAGATACACAATTAGAAGTGCCTTATATGAAAATAAATAATAAACAAGAAATTACACTACATACAAATAATATTAATCAAGATAATAATTTGATTATAAAACTTATACATAATACATCATCATACACAAAATTAATTCGTATAGTGGCATACATAAACGATTTATAAGCATCTGCAAAAACAAAATAATATATATTTATCTTATTTAACATACATTGAGTTACAAGCATCACAAAATTTTGTGTTACAGATTGGTCAGCAGGAAATGTTTCCTGAAGAATACAATACTCTTAAAAATAACCAGGCATTACATAAAAAAAATCGGTAAATCAGTCTTTCTCCTTTTATAAATTCCGAACAATTAATCCGTGTTGGTGGTCGTCTTAAAAATTCCTACTACAGTTATGATGTTAAGCATCCCATTTTATTATGCGGTAAACATCACATTACAAAAATATTATTTGAAAGGGAACATAAAGCTCATACAATCCGGAGGTCTGGCTTAATACAATTTTTTTATAGAACCCTCGGCGCATGAGTTCGACTCGTGCTTGACTGGTTTTTTTTCCTTATCGAACAATAAGATGGTAAGAAACTGCAATCAGAAACGCAGTCTTTCTGTAATTGCACTTTAGATTTGTCTATTTTTATTAACCGTTCCTATTAATATTCACAAATAATTCATGCTAGAAGCAATGATGTTAATTTTATATATAACCTTTATTCTACCTTTCTCAAGAAATCTTCCTTTATTTTGTAAGGAAAAGTGTGTCGGAAAACTAAAATATTGTAATATATTCCGACCAAATCTTTGGATTTATTTGCCTCTTGTGGGACCTCTTTTGTCGGTCGCATTTCGTTTGATTGGATGGTCTGCCAAAAAGACAAGTGATGTGTGATAGACAAGATACATAATTTACTTTTACATCTATAAAGAAGTTATGTACAACCTATAAGATATCCAAGATCCAAGACAATATTATTTAGGAGTTCTAGACTTGAGGAACGAGGCACTCCGCAAGTGTTAGTTCTAAGCAGTTTAAAATCAGACTACAGTCGGTCGGTCCGAATAAAACAATAAATGCGGTGATTTATTTTTTGTTTGTAGTCGTGGTCATAGAAAAACAAAAAAAGAATATTTAAAACTGCATACTGATACTTTGAAAGTGATTCAAATTTTAAACTACTTAAATACAAGAGGGAGTCAAGCGTAAAGCGGTGTACGAACTCCACGTAATTTCGGTCATGACAGTCAAGTTTATTTCGAACAATTCAAAGACTCAAAATGTGGCTGAAACTAATGTCAAGTGCTAAATTGTTGAATTGAATTACCGTGTGCCCTCACCTGAAATCTCAAAATCTTTTAGAAAGTACTAAACTATGTACGAGTATATTATAACTGTTCGTAAATTCCATGCTTATCCGAGCTTTGTCGCCACAGAAACGCCTTTAATTTAATTTAGAGGTTTTACTTTAAAGAAGAGTATTGTGTCTTTCAGAAAAGAACTGGGCTTTCAGCTTTTATAAGTACGTGGGGCCCAGTTATGTATTAATAAAATAATATGGTACACCAGTAAGAAAAGAAACATCTATACGACATATATTTTTGTACTATTTACAACTTCACGGAAATTGGGTTTATCAGGCTTAGGCATAAGTCGTTTAAGAAGTTTCACTTACGTCGATAAAGAAGTTTCACTTCAAAACAACATGGAGCGTAACCGAATAACGTGACGATTTTTTTACAGATATAAAATTGGTTTCATACGTCGACAGTGAAGTTTCACATCATTATATAACTTAAAAAACATAGGTATAAAATATTGTAGGACATGTTTTTCTCATATGTTTTTATTTCATGTAATGGCAGTAGTCTGTACGCGTACCTGAACGAAATAAATAATTAAAATAAATAAATACAGCTCCATCTAGCCCAAAGTAAGCTAGTTTAAGCTTGTGGTATGGGATCTCAGACAACTGATAGACATATTTCTAAAGACATGCTATGTACATAATAAACACCCAAACTTCAAAATAAACATTTGTGGAAAACCCCGGACCTCAGCGCGGCAGTCGTATATACTACCACTGCGCCACCGAAGCAGTCAAACTATTTTCACAATGTATCCCTGACGGGGCTCTCTATCGTTTTTGATCAATTTGCTCACGTGGTTCTCATATGTAAAATATAGCCTGTTACTCGTATAAACTTTTTATTGGAATTTTGTTCACGATTAGTTTTAAATTTTCAATGCATATTGTATTTGTTATTTTTAAACTTTCGCGGTATATACTTACTCATGTTTTATATACTACTCGGGATTTCGCGCTAAACAAAACTCTACTTACATTCACCGACGTTTTGAACTTACAGTCTAGCCGCGACCACGGACGCTGCAACGCGTTCGAAAAGTCGGTGAATGTAAGTAGAATTTTGTATCGCGCAAAGTCCCGAGTAGTACATAAAACAAATATTGGTTTTAAAATATGCTTCATAAAACTTCTTCTTCCTTATCACTCTCTAACTAAAACATTTTGTTCTCAATGACATAGTCTTTTTTATACAGTTTCCTTCGGTAATAACATTATTCCAACTATCACACTTACAATCATACTGATACTACATCAATATAATATCATTATGCCGAGAAATTTTATGACGCATGTTAGGTCTTTGATTCTTAGTTATTTTTAGTTAGTTTAGAATTAATTTATCATAATATTAAACTGTAATTGTAGATTGTATCAAATAACGAATAAATTATTATTATATCATTATTTTACCGTTTCCCACAGACATTTTTTTATTACATCATTATTATATAGAGACCGGTCCGCTGATGGACATCTTTTTGTTTCAAGTGGTACAATATGATTCATTTCGCAATAAAATTTTAATTTTAATTTGCAGTTTCATGATAAATGACGAGTCTTAATTAAAAATAAATTGAAAAAGAGACATCAACCTCGAGAATGGTCGTTCTAAAATTAAAAAAACCATTGCCATAAATTGACTCTTACCGTAATTTTACGATACTTACTTCCCGGAAATGGTTTCTGCAAAAATGTATTAATATATGGTAATAAGCTTTTTTTGTAATGTGTTTCTTTCATCCTCGAAAAGGCAAATGTTTACCAAACTCCTATTAAAATTGTTGGGTTCCGTTCTGAAACTTTACTTTTTTTTTTTTCATTCTTTCAAAATCATAAAATCTTTAAATACTTTCTCAGAGGATAACATCAAAATTGAGTAAAAATGTGCCTGTATTATGCAACCTCTTCGTATCATAAATAAACTTCTTGAACATAATAAAAAGAGTAAAGGGCAGCTCCCGATGTTGATTGAAAAAGGAAGTTCAATATTAATAGGTTCAAATTTAATTATGTTAGTATAAATATCACGAAAGTAACACGTACTCCCACATTTTACGGTAAGCATTTTGTCCCACGTGTAGTGAGCCCATTGGCGTTTTGAAATTAACAGGCGTAGGTTGTGGTGACCGGCCATAGAAAAATTTCAAACCGCTCATAAAACCATAGCCAGTCATAACAACTGCCATGTTACTGGCTACCTAGGCCAACGGCTTAAGGTGCCTTTCGAAACACGGAAAAGCTCGAAATGAAAACGCCCCAAACGGTCACCCATCTGTCACCAATCAAACCGAAAAATACTTAACGCAGTGATCGTTTATAAAACAATGACATAAATACATATATTTAACATAAATACAAACGTCATATTTACTAGGTGGTAGACCCGTGTGTAGGGTCGTCTGGGTAGGTACCACCGCCTTTCTTATTTCTGCCGTGAAGCAGTCCGCCGTGTTTCGGATTGAAGGGAAAGGTAGTCAGTGTAGTTACTGGACATGGAAGGCATGTCATCTTAGGCCCCAAGATGGCAACGCACTTGCAGTGTTAACCTTAATATTGCAAGTGTCTATGCGACGGTAACCACTTAACACCAGGTGGAGCCGTAAGCTTGTATGCTGTGTCGTAACATAAAAAAAAACTGAGCTAGTGAGGCGACGAGCGCTTTGATAACAGTGATGAGAATTTTACCATCCACATTTTCACTTACCACAATATTCAGGACTTTATGTACAAGTTATGTATATTATACGGTAATAAGCTCCATCTATTACGTGGTACTAAATACATATGATAAAAAGTGGGCGTATAGTATACCTCTGCCTACTATTTTGAAGATAACATTATTATAATCAACATATCCTTTCTATGTTTGTGGGCGAGCTTTTCTAATCAAATAATCAATATCCCTAAGTACATTTGCCTCTTTCACCTTCAGAGCAACATAAACTAGGTAATGGTATTTCTAGGTGAAGGTTTAACATAAATACAAACGTCATATTTATTTCATGTATGACGCAAATATAGTTCAGGAGAGTTATGGTTTTATTCATACCAGTTATGTTAGAAAAATAACAATTTTCTATAGCAGTTTTGACAAGTTGTAGATAGTAAATTATGTGGTTTCTTTATGAGCAATGAACAATTTACGATATTAACAGCAAAGTTACTATGATTTAGCTTCTAAAGTTTGAAATGCAAAATCTGGTATGGAAATAGATGCTGAAAACTGCTTTAATATTTTTGCAATTTAGTCCATTAATATTGTAAAATACTCATAACGAAAAATAAGATTTATATATTGGAAGTGGTTATATAATTGTCGAGTTACGGAATACGGAAATATTTATCAGAGTAGGAGATTTGTTGCAAAGCTCAGGGGAGTCAGACAGTCCTCTATTGTAATCTAGCGATAAGATTAATTCGAATGTTATAAAATTCTTAACATATATAATAGTACGCTTTGAGACCATAGAGTTGAGAATGATGTAATAAACTGAAGTATAACTATATTGTGATATTTTCTGAGCATGGGATATCCCGCAGACTACTTGATTGGGCGGCATGTTCCAATGTACCATGTCAAGTAAATATCATAAAAATAAACAATGTACCATATATCAGATAAATCGGTCTTGTGAATTCTAGTGATAACCCTTCATCAGCTAGGAAGTGAGCCACCTCGATCATATCGGCTTTTGAATAGAAATACACATCGAAATTGGTCCATCCGTTCGGAAAGTACTAATACTTGTGCAATCTCAATTTTAGTGAGTTGAATTGTATACTATAAAGTACTCGCAGAACATTCATAAAGCGTAGGTACCACGACTTAACTGCAATGCTCTCGAAGTTTATTTACTTTTCCTCACTTTTATGATAGAATATAGACTGAATAGATTAGGACGATTTCTTAAGATATATTATTATCGAAGCGCTCGTGGCCTCGCGGTCTCAGTGTTCTGTAAACGATCACTGAGTTACGCAACTTTCACTATGGCTGGTCCTCGGATGGGTGACCACTTTGTGGCATTTACATTTGCGAGCGTTTCCGTGCTTCGGAAGGCACGTTAATCCGTTGGTCCCGGTTGCCAGTAAAATGGCAGTCGTTAAGCCTGGTTGAAGGCCTTATGGGCGGCTTGAAAATTTCAACAGCAGGTAGCCACAACCTGCGTCTGTCTATTTCAACACGTCAATGGGCTCACCACCTATTACGTGGGACAGGAATCCACACGGTGAAAGGTGGGCATATAATATGCCTCTGCCACCCCTTCGGGGATAAGGCGTGATGGATATTTATTTATTTATTTATATTATTATGAAGCGCTTGCGGCGCTTTTGAGTGGCTAACTCAGTGTTTTTAAAATATATGTGGGCATATTATAATCATCATTATCTGAGAAATACGTCTGATAACCTAATTAGTGAGTAGAACACAGCTTGTTTAATATTTACATTGGTTGAATTTAGAGAAGTGTCATATGAGTTACAGATTAAGCGACACATGGTAGATGAATTTCTGAATTTTAATATATTAGGATAGGATGAAACATTGTTTATCAGAATCTTTCGTTTAAATTTCGAATCTATATAAATACGCCCATCTTTATCAGTAGCTAGTACTCACGTATTCCAATTGGAAGTAGGTATGAAAATGCGTGTGGCATAATAAAAAAAAAACAAAATAAGAAATAAATTTCATTAGACAACCACTCAGTCAGTATGGCGCCGGTGACGGAGAAGTTACAAAATGAACTTAGGTCCTGTTCTGAATATTTATGGCGCCGAATAAAATCTGGAATGCAGGAAAAATAGCTCAATGGCCTCAGTCATTTTACAACCATAATAGGCATATGGATCGGTACGCTTTCTATCCTGTTAAATTTAAAGTAAAAATGTCTTTATTTTGCGTAGACCATTTATAAGACGCTTACAAAACATCATATATTGGCTAAAGATATATTATACTAGTTGACTCCTACGGCGGCCCGTGACATACTAACTCCCATTACATACATACATACATATTGTCAAGCCTTTATCCCCGCAAGGGTAGTCGGAGGCATACTATACGCCCACATTTCACCGTATGCATCATTGTCCCACTTAACAGGTGGTGAGCACATTGCACACCCCGTTACACCTATTTAATCCCATCGTTCATCATCTACAATAATGTTTAAAAATTTGCCCCATTTGTCAACATTTATGATTACTGCTCCGACTTAATCCGACCAGTAGTCCATGAGATTAGTGCGGTCAACCAAAACAAACCAACACATAAACTTTTCAGCTTTATGTATTAGTACAGATTACCTACGTTAGCCGTGTCGACGCGGCCGTTCTGAGAAAAACCAGCATGAAACTCAGAGGCTTTATACTTAGATAATATGTATAACTGGGTACTAGGGTCCGAATGTGCTTGTAGGGTCTTAAATAAAAAGCAGACGCTACTGTGCTAACAAGGAAGTATATTGACCAAAACAGTTTGCATAACATAGACGACGTAAGGAAAATCTTAAAACCGTGATGTAGAAATAACACATTTAAATAAAGCGCCATCTAGTGTCACAAGGGTATATTTAGTTAATGTTGTAATGTATGTTTACTTACGTTAAATCTTTTATTATTCATTCTCTCAAATTATTTGCATGGCCATTATCTGTAGCATTCCTAGGCCTTTATATTTCGAAAGTTTTTATGGTCTCTTAATGTTTGTTTACCCTTTGTAATTTGTAATGTCAGTTAATGACAAGCCTAGGTTTTATTTTTAATTTATTGTTGCTAGAGCTGCCAGTAGGTTAGGTTGTATAGATATTAGACCTTGTTATAAATTTATATTTTTAAATTATGTTTAGATATATTGTTTAAATTTTGAAATGCTCTGTAAAAGAAGGTAGCCGGGGCCGTCAAATCAGTCTACTTTTGGTGCTCGCCTTGTGATGAGGTTCTGAGAAATAGTGCTGAGTGAGAGGGTTGTGCCCTCTGAAATAATAAAGTGATTGTCTGCAGTGGCTTGTGACGCCGACGGCTGGTAACTTCCAGTCCTCTGCCTACTTTGACTTACCGCGACCTGCTTCTTGGAGGTTGGCGACGTGGAGGCCTGACTTGAGGCCCCTTCCTGGCAACGTGGAGGCCTACTCGAGGCCCCTTCTTAGCGACGTGTGCTGATAACCTGCTCTTTTAAAGAAACCTTCAAGACCTTTATTTACCCTCGGTTTTCCCTGGTCTTATATTTATATTTTTAACTTGTGTTAATTAATTTTACCTTTACCTTTTTCTTTTACTTTTTCTCTTAAGCCGGGACTCCTCCAGTTCTGGTGATAGTTATCTCCTAGACTTTACCTTTTTCCCCTCTCGGAAAATAGTAACGTTACAGTCTACATAAGTTATACATAATCTATTTAAAATTTATGTTATTACACGCAGCCAGTTCGAAACTACAGGACAAGACGAGGGATACACGTGCGCCGGCAGAGAGTTCCATACGAAATCTTTCGGTTCTGGGCACGATGGTGTTCTCACACACTTCTTCTCTGCGTAGTCACATGGCTGAGGCACACGCCGCGGTCACCGGAGTGTCGGGCGAGTCAAATTCTGCTGACTCGAAACTGCCATTGACGCATTTTGCGCGCCTCGCCGTACGTTGACATTATTAAAGGCCACGTAAAGCGTCCTAACTGAATTACTGCTACGTAGCAACAATAAATCCGTCTACAGTCCACTGATAGTTTTATCAGAAGCCTCCAATTTTGCCAATACACTGGCAACGCTGGACTTCAGGAACGTGATGTCCTTGAGTAGTCTGGTGACGTCGACGTGGTCGAAAACCGCCGGTGGGAGCTTGTGCAGCTCCTTTGCGACGAAGTCGGGTACGTCATCAGGATCAGTTTCTTTTAGCAGTGTGATGATGTCCTGCACACTTCTCTCCCCTCCATCCCTCCTGGGTTACGTTAAGGTAAGAGCGTTATGAACGGCTTTAAAAAATCAAAACATGCATAGGCTATGATGACCAAATTCGACCAGGTATCTTAAGAATTATAAAAGACCTTATTTCATGTCTTCAGATTTTTTTTTTCATCGTCTATTATTTACACGTATTTCTCCGATCCCGCTATTTTATCTCTACTTCACACGCTCTTGTGTTGCATCCCGTACCATAACGATACCATATCAGATCATAACGTGTTTTTGTTATACGATATTTCATTTAGTATCTCGAATCTCTGAGAGTCGACAGGTTAGTCGTTCTCGCAGTAAAATAAATCTCCTTAAGCTTTGGTGTCTGAACATTTAAAATTCGCTGTAAAATTCCCTAGAATTTTCATTTTGTGTAATATATAATAGACACATTTTATTAAGTTTATTCGGCCCTTTAGACCCACCCCAGTTCCGTGCTTCGGAAGGCACGTTAAGCGGTACGAAGCCTACCGTATACTTCCCGACCGACTGTCAGAATCATGGAATCCTGTCATCGGCAAGTGCAAAAACGACAGTGCGAACGTTGTACAGACATTGTGAGTGTTGTGTGGTTGACCGACTTTAGAAAACTTAATCAAAATTGTGACGACCAAGTGCGGCTAGCTGAAGAATGCACTCGCACTTCGAGGAGGTAACATACATCAGTCCATCCGTGACCACGGCTGGTTAAATTCGGTCGAAACGTCGAAGTATAAGGTAGACTTTGTACCTAATAATATTTGTCGCGAATACGACCCGAAATATCATATTCGATTCGCAGGCTGTATCGACTTGCTGTTGAAATTTTTTAAGCCGCCCATAAGGCCTTCAACTTGGCTTAACGACTGCCATTTTATTGGCAAAGTTAATATGAGTGAAAATCGCGAGTATTTAAAAAATATTGATTTTTCATTTATTTTATAACTTTAAAGGTTATTGGGAATCCCGTTAGCGCAAAGCCATTAACTCAATATTTCTTCAATATATGTAGAAGTAGTATACCATTAAGCTTATAACAATACCTTTAAGCCAACGATCCTATAAGCGTATCTTTAATAAAGGTCAAAGGTAAAATGATGAATGCCACGACAATAGTGGAATTATTACGGTTTTAACCAAAGTTGAAAATTCTGAAGATTTATTAGCTCATTCCAATTCAGATAGCGATAAGGACGATAATTTCAGAATATTTATTGAATTATTATTCAAATTTTCTACTTTCTAAAGGTTGTCTTTAGAGATGTATAATTTTAGGAAAATGTAGTTAAAAAAGGTGTTTATTTTTGTCACATTTATATAACAGGTATCCCCGTAAATAATAATGTTAAATAATCGGTTATACCTATTCTTAATAATAATGATCAAGTGTACGTAAGATTGTTCCATAATACTTATTAAGAATCATTATTTCTATCACCGTAGCGCTTGCCATAGACAGTTACATTTTCCATGCAAACACCTGGCTTCATTGGTTATCAAGTAATTTATGATAATGAAGCCACAATCAAGCATTGTAAACAAACATGTTAATTGAAGTTGGTAGCGAATTCGTAAATTGTGACATTCAAACGGCAATGCTAATGTGGTTAGTTATAAGTGTTAATGAAATTTTGAGTGTGGTATGAAAATATCAGTCAATCTTTTATCCTCGAAGAGGTGGCAGAGGCGTATTATACGCCCACATTTAACCATATAGGCATTTTTGTCCCACGTTTAAAGTGGTGAGCTCACTGCCGTGTTGAAATAGACAGACGCAGGTTGTGGCTACCTGCTGTTGAAATTTTCAAGCCGCCCATTATGCCATCAACTTGGTTTAACAACTGTCCTCTTTGCTGACAACCAGAACCAACGGCTTAAGCTGCCTTCTGAAGCACTGAAACGCTCGTAAATGGAAATGCTACAAAGCGGTCACCCACCGGAGGACCAGCCATAGCGAATGTGCTTAGCGTTGTGATCGTTTACAGAACTCATAATCAAAAACTTGAATTTAAACCCTAATCATCATCATCATCCCTGTGTAAGTCCCTCATCATGGTCATCCTATCGCATTCACAATGAAAACCTTGTAGACTATTTTAAGGTCAGCAGCTGTAGTAGTGAGACGATTGACAAGCATGTGATCGTCAACCACGCAAAGTCAGTACTTCTTGGATCTTAAACTAAGTCTGATCTCTTTCCCAAAATCATTGAAAATGTTATTGATAAGTAATTATATATCATAGTCTACAATCTATTATAGAATTTCATGGTGTTGAATATTTTTTTGTTAACTCATTCACTGCTGGATCCCGTACCATATGCGTTTCCTTTATTGATCGCGTGTGAGTATTTCCGCAAACGATGTGCGATTTGGACATACAAGCAACGTGTGTGTCTTTTTGGGACAAAGACACACCGGGGATGCACATCAACAGTGATAATAACATAAATTTAAACATTTTATTAGATAAAAATATAAAGCTTTGTTTGTTGTAACAAACATGTGACAACACAATAGGGCGGCACCTTTTAAAAAAAAATCTAACAGATTTTTAACAAAGACATACAATCTTTTCAACAAAAAAAATAGTAAAAAAAAATAGTGGCCGGCAAAATATCTATTGTTCTAAAGAAAAGGGTTTTAAAGTTATAAATCTTTTTTATATAAAAAAGGCCCGATACCAGCCATGTCGGCGCCGTGCCGTGGAGTGACGTGGTGGCCACATGTTCATATCAATTTTAGGATAAGGAAAATTATAAATATTTTAAAATTTTATTTATTGAAATCCTGTAAAGCACTCGTAGCCCCGCGGTCTCAGTGTTCTGTAAACGATCACTGAGTTAAGCAAATTTCACTATGGCTGGTCCTCGGATGGGTGACCACTTTGTGGCATTTACATTTGCGAGCGTTTCCGTGCTTCGGAAGGCACGTTAAGCCGTTGGTCCCGGTTGCCAGTAAAATGGCAGTCGTTAAGCCTGGTTGAAGGCCTAATGGGCGGCTTGAAAAAATTCAACAGCAGGTACCCACAACCTGCGTCTGTACATTTCAACACGGCAATGGGCTCACCACTTATTACGTGGTACAGGAATCCACACGGTGGAAAGTGGGCATATAATATGCCTCTGCCACCCCTTCGGGGATAAGGCGTGATGGATATTTATTTTATTTATTTGAAATCCTGTTGTTTTATAAAAAAAAAACAATTGAGTCACAGATATACTTCTTACTAATATTATGAATGCGAAACTTTGAAAGAATATATAGATTTAGGTTTGTTACTCTTTCTCATTTAGAATAAATTAATATAAATATTGTGGGACACTTTTCGCACAGCGCCATCTAGCCCAAAGTAAGCTAATATTAGCTTGTGTTATGGGATCTAGATAACTGATAAACATACTTATATATTTCTAAATACATACATATTATACATAGCAAACACACAAACTCCGAAACACGTGGATCGTGTGGATCACACAAATATTTGCTCCGACCCGGAATAATATATTAATGGTTAATGGTTAATAATATAATGGTTATTTTAAAGTAATTTATTTTAATAGCGTAGTTTAACACTTTGGCTAACCGGTAACGCCTGGAGAAGTCCTGACTGCGCTTCGCCGCATGAAGAATCGGAAAGCTGTCGGACCCGATGGAGTCCCCATCGAAGCCTGGAAGGCGATGGGTCCTCGCGGTGTGGGCATCTTAGTAAACCTTTTTAACCGCATACTCCTCAGCGGGCAGATCCCAAACCAATGGAGACTAAGTATTATTACTCCAGTCTTCAAAGGTAAGGGGTCAGTGCAGGAGTGCGGGAGCTACCGCGGTATTAAGGTGATGTCCCACACCATGAAGATCTTCGAGAGGATTATAGACTCTCGGATCCGGCAGGAGTGTACTCTCTCGGAGTGTCAATATGGGTTTCGCCCTGGTCATGGGACCACGGACCCTGTTTTTGCCCTGAGGGTTGTCGCAGAGAAATACAGGTCGAAGAACACGCCTCTGCACTGTTTGTTTCTAGATATGCAGAAGGCCTTCGACTGTGTTCCTCGTGCGATGATCTGGTGGGCACTGCGGTCCAAAGGGGTTCCAGAGGTCTATATTGACACTATCCGGGACATGTACTGTGACTCCGACTCAATGGTTCGGACTGCTGTTGGCGTCGGGGTACACCAGGGTTCTGTCCTTAGTCCGCTTCTGTTCAGTGTAATATTAGACGAATTGTCGGACAGCATCAGAAACCCGCATGAGCAGCCTCCATGGTTGCTCATGTATGCTGACGATATTGCGCTGGCAGACGCGGACAGGGGCAGATTGGTGCGACGTGTAAAGGCGTGGAAGGAGACGCTTGAGAACGGCGGTCTGAAACTAAATGTGGCGAAGACCGAGTACTTGGCACTAAACTCGACAGATCCCACATCCGTCCGCATAGGCGGTGATTTGGTCGAGCGCACGGACCAGGTTAAATACTTGGGATCTGTTTTTCACACGTCCAGTGACATCGATTGCGATGTCAAGTCACGCATTGCTGCCGCGTGGGCCAAATGGCGGGAGATGACCGGTGTCATTTGTGACCCTAAAATGCCGATCCGGTTGAAGGGACAGGTCTACAAAACCATTATTAGACCTGTCCTTTTACATGGCAGTGAGACGTGGCCGATATTGGAGCGACACAAGCAGGAGCTGCGTGTCACGGAAATGAAGATGCTGCGGTGGATGTGTGGAGTCACGCGGATGGACCGCGTGAGGAACTCTCGCATCCGCGGCAGCCTTCACGTCCGTGACATTGCAGACAAGTTGCAAGAGTGTCGCCTTCGTTGGTATGGTCACGTCTTGCGGCAACCGCCGGGCTACGTAGGTAACAAATGTCTGGCCATGTCAGCCCCGCCGGGTCCCGGTAAGAGGGGAAGACCCAAGAAGTGCTGGCTTGACGTCGTAAGGGATGACATGCGTGCCAATGGTCTCACCACAGGGGATGCCGACGACCGTGCGAAGTGGAGGAGAAAATGTAGGAAAGCGGACCCCGGGCGTCGCGAGACGCAACAGGGACAGACGCTCGGATGATGATGATGAGTTTAACACTTTGGCTACTGCCGAACATTTTTGCGAATCAATAGCTATGAGTCGAAGTTTACCGATATACCTACATATATATTTACTAGTTGAGGCCCGCAGCTCCACTCGCGTGGAGAAGCTTTCCCGTTTTCCACAGGAACTTGTTCCCAAGATAAAATCATGCGTTATTCTGATGCATGGCAGCAGCCAAAGTGTTAAACTACGCTATTAAAATAAATTACTTTAAAATAACCATTATTATTTATCCAAAAATTCACCTTAAAAAAATGTATAGGACGCTATACCCGTTTTCCACACACGTTCCCGGTATAAAAAGTATCCTGTTTCTTTTCAGGATGTCATCTACCTGTATGTCAATTTTTAACAAAATCGGTTTAGGGGTATAAGCGTGATAGAAGGACTAACAAACAGATTCACTTAAAATTTATAATATTAAAGTATGGATAGGCTGCTGGATTCTTGTCACTTCAAACTGACTGACATCACATCATTATGTTAATTATCAAGCTTCGGTAAAAAGTTCTACAGGTATTTCTCAATTTGTCGTGGGGTATATATAATTTCAAAATGTCAACTTTGAACTAAAACAATTTTTTACATGTCAATTTTCAACGACATCGGTTTAGTGGTTTAGGCGTGATTAAAGAACAAAAAAAAACAGATTGACTTCAAATTTAATATTAAAGTATGGAAGTATGAATAGTTGGCATAGTAGAAATGCTTGATTCTTGTTACTTCAAACTTCGACTGATGCCACATTATTATTTTAATTACACAGCTTCGGCTAAAAGTATTACAGCAGTTTCTCCATTTGTCAGTAAGGTATTTACTTTTTAGAAACCTCGTGTAAAAGTTTGCCTTTAAGCACTGTAGATGCTTTATGTTGTGCATATGTGATGTTTAAGAACAAGGGTTAATAAAAACTAGGTTTAGACTGCAAATACCGCGCTTATAATATTTAGGTATTAAGCTTTGGGTGTAAGAGCCACCGCACACTGACTTTTTTAGTATCCGCAACCGGCGACTTTGAGACTGTGTCGATACTGTGTCGCGCTCGGTCGCTGCATCTGGCTACCACAAAGCTACTAAGTCACCGGTTGCGGCTACTAAAAGAAGCCAGTGTGCGGAGGCCCTAAGACACTTCACCAAGATCTCCGGAGCCCACCCGACCTAACTAGATACCGTTGCATTTGCTGACTAACTGACATGACACCGACGTAGGTCTTAACTGGGCCAGTCGCTCCCAACAATGCCGAAAATTTCCGGTTCCAAATCCAGGTAGAGTTTTCAAGCAACTGGGAATATTGGGAAGATGAAGAAAGAGTTAACCTAGTGTTTTGTAGCGATCACTGTACAGCGTGCCCGTCGAATGTATTCTAATCTATGAGCTGAATCGTTTTATTCCCAGCGACTTTATAGGGTCATGGGATTGAAATCATGACACTGCTGTACCGCGCCGTCTAGCTGTAAGGAATGCCGCAAACTAGCTATTTTTAGCTTCGCTGACCGGCAAAAAGGCTGTATCGCTTCTGCTTTTGGCAGCTCTTTGCTTCTACATTGTGCGTTTTGGCGACTGTTACAAAGTTTTGTGTATTCGATGCGTTATGATTTCGCGAATACCTGCATTTGAAGCCGCTGCTGGAGTCGCGCTTTGTAGATTCAGTCACCGCGACTAGAGGTTTTAAGTGAGCGATATGGAGTGCTCGATCGCTGCATTGAGCTTCTAAAAAGCAACTAATTCACAGGCCTCCAATCCTAAAAGTGTAAAGAAGTAAGTCAGTGTTCCTATGTAAGTCTCTGGTGTGCGTGTGCGTACGTATGCCTACGCATGATTCATTAATATTATGTGTGTATGTATGTATAAATACTCGTATATATATTAATCACAATTATGTTAATTATTTTCAAAGTGTGTAGGTGTTTGCATTAAAGTACGCTTGCACTACCACGCGCATCTTCAAAGTAGTTAGTAAGTTTTATATACTTAGTAATAAAATGTACTTTTTCAACCTAATAATGCTTCATTTGTATAGCGTTCTCTGCTCACACAAAAACCGCAGTGGTTTAAGTGAGTAACATGTTATGTACGTTCATTACTTAAGTTTAGTGATTTTGATAAAAAAAAAGTAAAGGCTAGCGCAGACTAGCTACTTTTAGTATCCGCAACCAGCGATTTTGAGACTTCATTTAGCTTTTTGAGAATGACAAAATCGCCTGTTGCGGATAATTAAAGTAGTGCAGGGTCCCTCCAGACTAACCTGCAGAGTTCCTAACATAGCAAGCATATATACAATAGACAGCATAGTAAATTTGAACAGCAGGTAGCCGCAGCCTGTCCATGCCCGTTTCAACATGTCAATAGGGTCGGGCTGCGCCAATGTTAGACCTTTGGATATTCAATTGTCCTTAGGCTAGGTAACCACCTTTAATTTTCTGTCGCCTTTATGCTTTTTTGCCGCCTCTGTAGTATCAACAAGAATATTTCAAAATTTATTTTAAATATGTGCTTATCTCTTAAATTTGAAGAGCGGGTACTTCTTTATATAAAACTGTATATTACATAGTTTTAAACAAGTAACACGCCCGTCACAATCGTAGCGAAAATTCAGATGACTTCTAAAACGAAACCAGCTTCAAAAATGGGAGTGGTTGAAACTACAAAATTGCCTATGTACGTATTAATGGTGTCCTGAATCGAATGTCGCAAACCGTTTGTCTCTATCCCTTATGGTTCCTGAGAAGTAAATGGCTACAGACGTACGGACGGACAGACTGAGCCGTTTTATAACTTTCCTGTACTTAAAATGAACAACAGATTAGATATTAAAACGAGTTCCCAATGTTTTCTTTTTCAATGTAGAGAGTGTGAGCGTACGAACTATAATTTTATTTTTCAACGCAATATGTTCAACATGGGCAGCTAAAAAAAAACGTCGTTTTGAAACACAACACGTGTGAAGCCACGCCTTGTCTGTGAAACATAGGCGACTACCAAATTAGGCAAATGCTTAGGGTTATCACTCCGATCGGAGAACTTCTTATATAACATTTAAAAAAATATTGTAACAAAATAGACACATGCTACCAAAAGTGTTTTGTAGAAATCATTTCATGTTATCTATACTCATATAAAAAGTTGAAGAGTTTGCTTGTTTGTTTGGTTGAGCGCGCTAATCTTAGGATCTACTGGTCAGATTTGAAAAAATATTTTTGTGTTGGATAGCCCATTCAGTCAGCCCATCCAGTCCGAGACTACCAGGACTTTAATTGGTCGTGCTAATTAGTGTCTAGCACATAAGACTGCTTAGCCTTTTTGTTACCACCTCACTAAAAAGGCAACGGGTTCAAAATTTCTTCAGAATTCAACATCTAAAATAGACACATTTTTATTAAATTAAAATTTCGTGCTTCGGAAGGCACGTTTAGCCTTTGGTCCCGGTTGCCAGTAAAATGGCAGTCGTTAAGCCTGGTTGACGGCCTTATGGGCGGCTTGAAAAATTTCAACAGCAGGTCGACACAGCCTGCACCTGTCCATTTCAACACGGCAATGGGCTCACCACCTGTTACGTGGGACAAAAATGCATACGGTTAAGGTTTGGCGTATAGTATCCCTCTGCCTACCCCTTCGGGGATAAAGGCGTGACAATATGTATGTATGTATGAATAGCCCATTTATCGAGGGAGGCTATACGCTACTACTGGAGAGCGGAGCAGTAGTCATAATAATCGACAAATCGGGTAAAATTTAATACAATTTTGTAGATTTTTTAAGCGACGGGATTAAATATGTGCGACGGGAGTTCGAAGTATGTCACGGACAAAGCCATCTAGTTGAAATGATCGTCATTTATTGTCATCATAATAGTCCTGTCATCTAGTCATCCTAGTCATTATTGTAATTTTTTTGTTTAAGTAGAGTAAGAATATTTATTTATTTATTTAACATTTAGGTAAACACATAGCTTACAAAACTAAAAAAAAAATACAAATATTAAGGAGAAGAAGAGTACAAAGGTACTGCTTATTCCTAAAAAAAGAAATATCTTTCAGCGGTCTTTCAATTTATTTTCAGTACGGCATTAAGCTAAACCTTTTTATTTCTCTTAAATATGTAGATTCTAAATATTGTATTACTAGGTAAGACTAGAAAACTACCACGAGCAACATTACATCTATGGTTTATGTGGCTGACAGATTCATACAAAGCATTACATTTAATCACCGGTCGTCGTTTTTGCTTTTAACAAGAGCGCGACGCCATTTTAACGTTCCAAATATAAAAAAATGAAATCAGAATACAAATTAATTTTAGTGATGTTGTTAGAATAATGATTACTACATTCTAGACCTTAAAATCGCCCTTCATGAAATGAATAATAGCAATCAGAAAATATTTTATCAGCAAGAAAGGGCCTCATAGGACAAAATTGTTAGGCGTATTTTGTAAAATTCCTTTGCACAGCATTGTTGCGTTTCAATGAAAGACAGCCCTGACAATAGGAAGTGAAATCACTTGGCATAGAGCCCACGACTGTACTGGGAATACGACACATTTTATATTAAAAGATAAAATATGAATTCTTGTAACAAGAGTATCAAGATTTGCTATAGAAAACCTATTTAATACTCCTACAGTACACTATTTTGTGGTCCCAGTAGCTGTGGAGACGATGGGACGTTGGAAAAATGTTGGGATAAATGCCCAAAAGAGACTTGCTGACCTCATTGCTTCGCCCGTGACATACTTAGAACTCCCGTCGCACCAAGTTTAATCCCTTTGTTAAGTTAGACAAACAAACTCTTCAGCTTTATATATTAGAATAGACAAGGTGTAGAATAAACTACTTTGACAATTTGTTAAGCTTACTGTAGCTATCAAAAGCATCAGGCACTGCTCAAGTATATCTTTAAGAGATTTATTAGAAAAATGAAAATATCTTTATTCATGTAGGTCACAAAGGAACACTTATGAACGTCAAGATTATTGCTTCTACATTTCATTTACTGCCAGATTCGCAAAGCAATAGGTAGAGCCTGAGGAAAAACTTGGAAATAAAACTAATGGCCACTCTTTTTAAATCGCCAGTAACATTAGTTTTCGTTCACATAATTAAAAAGAAAATGTTTTTTTTAAACAGTATTGTCTATTACATTATGTTTACTATGTTTATTTATTTTGTTGTTTATTTGTATATTTATGTGTGTTGACTTAGAGCGACCCCAAGCATTTTATCATGCACTAGCTGACCCGGCGGACGTCCTACCGCCTACTTAGTTATTAGTTTAATTTTAAAGCAGGAAAAGCAGCTTCTCTCTATGTAGCTCTAAAGATTTGTTTGATATGATGTCTATGGCTACGTCTTATCACCGGTGGTCTAGGTCCGATAGGGGTATCGGAGGTCCAATACCCCTATCGGATGCTACGTATGCAAGCGATGCGGTGATAAGATGATGCATCCGCGTACGCTTAGATTTTAGAATGAGCTCCCGGTTTTCCCGAAATCGGCAATATGGGGTTGGTTCTTCAAAAGGCCTTAGAAGGTATCTACAAGGTCAGCAGCGCGAGTGCCGCACCTCTGGTGTTGTACACATCCATACTACGGTGACCTTTTTCCATCAGGTGGGCTGTATGCTTGTATGCCACTTCAGTGTTATATAAAAATCTTCACATGAGTTCTTCAATAGAAGTCTTGAAAGGCTTTTACCGGGTCGGTAGCGGCAGTGCCGCCCCACCTATGTTACAAACTTCCATAGGCTGCGGTGACCACTTTTGCCACCTATATGATATAAAAAAAATAACAATAGCAACACCAATATGACACTTGCCTCTCTTCCCCCTTGGACGGAACCGTGATCGGAATGCGACAATGTGAGTTTATTTAAGTAATGTTGTATCAGTGCATTTTATTAAAATATTAACCCATAATTCAGCCTTGTGTCTTATTATCAAACCTGACATGGTGTCAGAAGTCGGATGTGTTTTTGAATAGAAAAAGGTCGCCGAAATAGTGACGCACGCCAACCAATTGCCGTCGCCATTTTATAATTTATTGTGTTAAATATTACGCCGCCTAATAAAACAGCAAAGATATATTGAGTTCCACGAGCGAACAAGATGCCGGATGACAAAATGACTAAAGAAGAGAAGGCCGCAAGCGTCAGCGCGAACATAAGTAATTTTCCTTTAAATATACACGCGATGCCGCCATTAGACTTATCAGCCCCAGATATGCCGCGAATGTGGAGGAACTTCACAACACAACTAAAGATCTATCTGCGAGCCAGCAATAGGGATGGAGAGCCAGACACCAGAAAAGTCGCTATTTTACTTAATAGCATAGGTGCTGAAGCGCTCCACATTTTCTATTCTTTCAATGTAGACATGGACACAATTCCTTTTAGTGACTTGCTAAAGAAATTCGAGGAATACTTCCTACCACAGGTGAACACGACCATTGAGCGACACAAATTATTCAATCGCCGCCAGAAAGAAGACGAAGATATAACGGCGTATGCTACTGATTTAAAAAATATAGGCTTGCAATGTGATTTTGACAAGTTGCACGACAGTATACTCATTGACGTATTTTCATGGAACCTACACAGCAAAAATACTTTCATTAAAGAAAAGATGCTCACTCAAAAGCCAAAGACCTTTGCAGAGGCAGTAATATATGCTAAACGTTTGGAAACTAGCAAAATCCAAGCCAGACAACTGAGCGAAGACACACAGCCAGAAACAGTCATAGCCTAAATTAATTCCATGGTAATAGATCATCCACATGTACAAGGTGTGGATTGATACATCGTGTCCGGTGCCCAGCAAGAGGTCTTACATGCAATAAATGCAAGAAACAGAACCACTTTGCATCCATGTGTCGGTCAGTTACCAAAATAAACAGCATCGAAGAAACAGAAGTGGAACATGTAAGTAAAGTTAGGCAGCTGTCACCAGAACCATATTTTTTGGGTAATCTACACTTGCACACAGTAAATAATAACAGTAGTTCTGAAAACAATAATTATAAGATCAAACTACATATCAATGACACACCCATAAATTTTCTGCTTGATACAGGTGCTGACACCAATGTACTCTCCTTGTATACTTTTAAGAAATTGAATTTGTCATCTGATACCATTATAAAAAGTATGCATAAACTCTCTACCTTCAGTGGAGAAGTACTTCCCACCGTAGGTCAATGCAAATTGAAAGTGCATTATAATGGACGCACACATATTATAAACTTCCATATCTTAGATTTGACTTGTCAAAACATCATTGGTCGTGTGACCAGTGGTCAACTTAATCTGGTAAAAAGAGTTCATAATGTTAATATCCACAATAGCTCTATAACTCATGATATTATTGCAGAACATCAGGACCTCTTCACTGGAATCGGTTGCGTAAAAAATTTCAAAGCACATCTAACCCTTAAGCCTGATGCTGTGCCATCAGTTGACACATGTCCGGTTGGTAAGTGACCTTAAGAAAGAACTGGATACTATGGAAAAGGACGGGATTATAACACGAATGGACGAGCCATCTGACTGGGTTAGTTCTCTAGTTATTACTTCAAAGAGAAATGGTAAACTTAGGGTGTGTATGGATCCTCGTAAATTAAACCAAGCTATAATGAGACCTCATTATCAATTTCCGACCCTGGATGAAATTAAATCGAGTTTAAATGGTGCAGAATACTTTTCAACACTTGATGCACACAAAGGGTTTTGGATGCTGCGACTTGATGAATTTTCCTCAAAACTCTGCACATTTATCACACCGCAAGGACGCTATAGGTTTACCCGATTGCCATTCGGTATATATGCAGCACCAGAAATCTTCCATGCAGAGATGGTAAAACAATTCTCTGACATTGATGGTGTTAAGATCATGATGGATGATCTACTGGTGTATGCAAAGACCAAAGAACAACATGATATTCGCCTTAGGACAGTCTTACAAAAAGCTAAGGAAATTAATCTCAGATTTAATAGGGACAAGTCTGTCATCTGCCAAAATAAAGTCAAGTATCTAGGACACATTTTCAGCAAAGCTGGTGTTAAAGTTGATAAGTCCAAGGTTGAAGCTATTCAAAATATGCCAAAGCCCACTACCATCACACAGTTACAGAGATTTCTGGGGATGGTTAATTACTTAGGTTCATATATAGAAAATTTGTCACAGAAAACCTCAAATCTAAGAATGCTCTTATCCAAAGACACTTCATGGCAGTGGACTGATCAGCATGATAGGGAGTTCAATAACCTAAAAAATTGTATTTCTAATGCCCTAGTCCTTACTTATTACAACCCAGACAGAGACATAACATTGTCAGTTGATTCGTCCAGGGATGCTATGGGGGCTGTGATCTATCATGGCAAAGAGCCAATAGCTTATGCATCCTCCTCACTGTCCTCTAGTCAGCAAGCATATTCACAAATAGAAAAAGAACTTCTAGCAATCTTATTTGGCTGTACAAAATTCCATCAATACATCTATGGGCGTAGAACATTAGTAGAAACAGATCACAAACCCATAGTATCAATAATGAAAAAGCCGATCCATAGTATTACTCCACGTTTACAAAGAATCATGCTTCGGCTACAACCCTACAATATTGAGGTCACTTACAAACCTGGTAAATATTTATATGTTGCGGATACATTGTCACGGGCCGCTCTGTCTGAACAATCCTTAACAGATCTTGATAAAGATATAGGGCTACATGTAAATCTAATCATTAATTCCTTATCAGTAAGCCCTGTGAAGCTCAAGGAATTACAAGACCATACACAAAAAGATGAAACATTACTTAAAATTATACATTATTGTAAAAATGGCTGGCCAGAACATAGGAGAAATGTTCCTGACTGTTTAAAACCATATTTCTCATTTAAACATGAACTACATGTATATAACAATGTATTGTTCAAATCCACCTCTATCATGGTACCGCATTCCCTTAGAGCTAATATGTTAAAACTCTTACATGAGGGCCATCAAGGTATACAAAGCTGCCAAAGACTGGCTAAAGATGCTGTGTACTGGCCTAATATGCATAGTGACATTGACTCCTACATCAGTAAATGCGAAATATGCCTGACTCATAGGCGCAATAATACCAAGGATGAGCTGCTGCCTCATGATTATAAATTATTACCATGGCACAAAGTTGCCATTGACTTATTTGAATTCAATAATCTGAAATATCTTATTGTAGTAGATTATTTTTCCAAATTTGTGGAAATTGCCTTATTATATAATAACTCTAAAAGTAATAGTGTCATAACACAACTAAAGTCTATTTTTGCCCGGCATGGGATACCATTAATTCTAATCTCTGACAATGGCCCACCATTTAACTCATCAGATTTCTGTACTTTCATGGCTAACTGGGATATTCAACATATTACCTCAAGCCCTTATTATAGCCGGTCGAACGGTCTCGTAGAACGTACTATTGGTACCATAAAAAATATGCTTAAGAAGTGCCTAGCCACTAAAGCAGACCCATACTTGGCACTATTGAACTATAGGAATACCCCCAAAGATAGTCTATGCTCACCAGCCCAACTTAGCATGTCCAGATCACTTCGTACTAAGATCCCAGTGTCTGAAAACACACTAAAACCCCATTTATGCAGTCATAAAAAACTGAAAGAACACATAAAAAAACAACAAGAACGTTCTAAACTTTATTATAACCAACACACACAAAGCTATCCAACTTTACACAAGGGAGACAAAATTTTCTTTAAAAAGACACCAACACATAGCACTTGGACACCTGGAATAATTTCACAGTCAGGTCCTCAGCCTAGATCTTTCACTATCACTACACCAGAAGGTGACTTTCGCAGAAATAGGCAGCACATTTTGAAGCCCAAAGGATCTTGTTCAGATGAGGTTTCCTCGACATACAATTCCCCCCAGCTCTCTGATAGTACAGATCCTGATTCCGCCTCCGATCCTGTCAGTACACTGAATCCGTCCTGTAAATATTCGTCTTTTGGCAGGGAAATCAGGAAACCCATTAGATATTGTGAAGAATAGTTTGGTAGTACTAAGCGAATATGTATATCGGTGATACTAAACATAAAAAGGATTTCGTTTCCTCCTATGTTATAGTTCTTATATAGTTATATGTTATAGTTGGATAATAAGGTAAAGATAACCTGGAAGGTAACTCAACGCTTGATTAGCTGTCATAAATATACCATAGAGTAAGTGAGACTGTTCGATTGTTATTATTTAGTACTTCTAGCCTAAGGTTTTGTTTGTCTATCAATGTTATTCATTTTTTATATATTCCTAGGGAAGTGTGATATATCGATATGATTGGTATCGACATCTAACTATCTATAAAGGTGTAATGTATTAGTGGATGGTTTTTCTTTATGTAGTTTTACTCGCTTTTATAAAAAAATATATATTGTTAGCTTTCAAGAAGGGGAGATGTTACATGATGTGCCTAAAGCGGATACGCAAGGCTAGTAACACCAATATGACACTTGCCTCTCTTCCCTTAGGCGGGACACGCTTGACGAGTGGAACAAGAGATACAGAGAGGGCGGGACGGCCTCCGTAACCAGGCTTTTTCTCCCATGTGCAGTGGCGGCGTATAGTATCGTCCGCAAGATGACGATCGCCGGCACCACGACCCAGTTGTTGACGGGGCACGGTGGGTTCTCCGGATACTTGGCACGCTTCAAGTGTAAGGGGGACCCATCATGCGCCTGCGAACCGGGTGTTGAGGAGACAGTCGTCCACCTCCTGCTGGACTGCCCCATTCACGCGATGGACCGAGTTGATTTGGAGATGGAAGCGGGCATTAGAATTATACAGGAAAACCTGCCACTGTTGATTAAAGAGCACAGAGACTTATTTGTAAAATATGCAAACAAAATAATTATTATCGTAAATAAGAGAAATGGCAAAACCCATATTGTGTAACTATATTGTATTGTAGATAATATATGTTTACAGCAATAAATAAAATGTTAACAATAATAAGTCCTGATAAGTATATAACAATATTAAATATAATGTAAACTGGAGAAAGGCAGTAAAATAAGAAAAACTATATATAAATTTAAAGCAACAATAATCGTTATTTTTAAATATTCATAGATATATAATAATACACGTAAATTAAATTAAGGGAAAGTATTTTTAAGCAAATATAATTAAAAATAAATGTCAAACTAAAAATTAAAATAAAAACCCTATCAATAAAAATAAAAACAGGGATAACTCCTTCCCTTCCCATAAGAATGATAGACTAGTATGAAAGTGAGAGAGGCATAGGAGCGAGAGGAGTGGAAGATGATGATATATAAGTCAAAGTTAAATTTAAAGATGGACTGAAAGGTTGGAAATGGATGAAAGGAATAGTATAAGAACTTTAGCAACACAGGAATAAGTTAATAGATTGTAAGTACACATAAGAAGTAGTAATTGTTGTAGAAGAAGTATAGCAACATAAGTACATAGATTGATAAGTGTATATAAGAAGTAGTAGAAGTTGCCTTGCGAGGCCAATGTTTAGAATACAGTCGTAAGAAATGTTAAGTAAACAAGGCTTTGTCCATGACAGAGATGTAAGAATAAAAAAAAAAAAACCCGTAATTCAGCCTTGTGACTTATTATCAAACCTGACACTTGTACAGCAAATTAGGTGACATACCGACAGCAGCGCCGTCTACCGGGTCCAATTGTGTTTCTAACAATCCAGTAACCCATTAAAATATACAAACAAAATTTAATTTAACAAAATTTAATTTAAATCGGTCCCGTCGTATAGTAAACTAACTAAAAAAATCGTCGTATGGTAACAAACACACGTACAGCATATATAGCATTATAAATTAAGATTTTCTTTTTTCGGCAACCAACTGACACTATATTTTTTATTTCTGAAATAGAACTATTTTGTGTTTCAACCAAACACACCAAAGAGATCGGCACCTCATACTATAGCTATAAAACACATCGATAAATGTTTGACAACCAAGTGTCTATTTATAAATTTCTAACAAAAAAACTAAAGAGACTCAAAGAACATCTAAATTTTACTGACAGGAACATTTTGTATTGATAAATTTAATGGTCATATTTTTCCTTTATTATTTAGTTTGTTTCTAACCGTTTAAACCTACCCTGAACCTTTACAAACCTTTCAATATGAACATCAGCTAAATCGGTCCGGCCATTGTTGAGTTTTAGCCAGACTAACGCACATCAATTCATTTTTATCTATAAGATCATCATCATCCTCTTGCCCTTGTCCCAATTTACTTGGCGTAGGCAGTATGTCTAAAATCCATACTGCAAAATGTTTTGGCTTGGTTTTAATTGTCGGCCGCCAGCCTGACACCAACCCTCCTTGGAAATGCTATCGTTTGGTGGTTTGCCCGCCACCACACTTGGTGCACACCACACAGGGTGCCTTTCCAAGCCTTTCAGTACTCCGAACCTTTACAAGGGGCAGGTTGCTTTTTCCCAGGAAGAGGTTCTTTTTTGGTATTAGTAGTCTTTGTCCTTACAATGCGTTGTATTTTTATATATAAGATATGCAAGGCATATTATAAAATTTATCAAAATTTTATAATATGCCTTGTCAAATGATTTGGCCTTGACTGTTTTCTTAAACATATTTATTCACAATATTCTAATTTTGTTGGGAAGTGTGTTATAAAATCGTATAGAATAGTGAATGTACGGTATAGACGAATGCAATAAACACAACTTTTTAAATTATGTTGCTAAGGTCATGTACGCCCATTTTACTGCCTTCAATAAAGAATTACGTGAATGATAACATAACAATTTATTTTGTACCACCGACTAAAAGTACTTTTTCACATTTCCCATTCCCCTGCATTATCATCCATTTCTGAGTTCAAATTTCAATCAAATCAATTACAAAATTCCATACGTACAGACATTCAAGAAAGCGAATAAAAAAACAAATTAAAAATGAAAGGAAAGTCAACGTCTGTAATCTGAAGTCGGGTAATCGGAACGAGATGTGGGGAATATGACTGTCTGAAAACGACCGTACTTGACCTCGATAAATACATAGCTTTTTGCTCTTATTCTATGGGTCATTGAATAGAAATATTTATAGTATGACGAAGAAAGGCTAATTGCGGCTAGACAAAATTCTACGTAATTTATCTGGAAATATAAGAGTTCTTGGTATTGCTACCTGACCGTCTTTATTCACCAGCAAAGTTCCCGTTCAGACAGAATAGGAAAGTTCGGGGATAAAATGTAGCTTTAGTTACTCCCTATGACATCAGCCGGTGTAGCCATTTCAGAGATTATTCGTAACAAACATACAGGCAGACAGACAGACTTTCCTATGCATTTAGGGAAAAGCTGATAATTTGGAATTACAAATAGACACTTCAATTTTATATAACAGTTTGTACTTAAAGAAGCGCTTGAGCCTGCGCCTGTCCATTTCAACACGGCAATTGGGTCACCACCTGTTACGTGGGACAAAATGCATACGGTGAAATGGGGGCGTATAGTATGCCTCTGCCTACCCCTTCGGGGATAAAGGCGTGACCAAATATGTATGTATGTACTTAGGTATAGATTGAAGTTAGCGCCTATTCTCTATTATTGTTCGGCTAAACAGTTAAACAGTCCTACCGATATTACTAAAGGTTCATCTTGTCAAAAACATTTTACGAGTAGTACGCAAAGGGGCCTATCCCTAAGCGTAGCGTACACTATCCTTCTACATTTTACGATTTGAGTAAAGTCCCACGCATGGGTAGTGAGATTATTGCTATGTTAAAATGAACAGACACAGGTAGTGGCTACCTCGTATTGAAATTATTAAAACTAGGTCAACAAAGGTCTTCTACTTGTAAGTGAGAATTATTTTCATACCACTAATGTGCCAGATAGGCATACGACTCATCTGATGGAAAGTGGTCACCGTAGCCTATAGACGTTTGCAACACCAGAGGTGCAGCACTCGCGAATAAGAATACTATATTGCTAGCATAGACCGATAGTATTATATGCCAACTGAAGAACAAAATCGTTTTAAATTGTAAATGACACAAACTGACTCCTATCTCGAAACAGAGTTGATCGTAGCGTAACATTACTAACGCATTTATGCTCGCGTTCGATACGTTGATCGTAGCGTAAAATGATCAACGCATGATGAACACATTAACGCAGTGATCGTTTACAGATAATGGTATTGTAAAAATGTAGTCTATCAACAATCACTGCGTTAAGCATTTTTAGCTATGGCTGGTCCACTGATGAATGACAGTTTTGCCGCATTTCTAAACGTTTCCGTTCTTCAGAAGGCACATTAAATGGGCACACTTTGTTGGAAACGTTACGAAACCTAGTCAGTTTATATAAACTAGGTATGCGCTTTTGCTTCTGTCCAGTCCCCATGATTATTTTATTTTCACAATATCTTTCTTTAATAACACCATATACCGGGGGCCAAATCTAGTATTTCAATCGTGCTCGAATAGAATCGAAATCTTCGCTCAATAGAAAGTCAACTGTACAAATTTGGCAGTTTTCGTAGTCTCCTATTACAATCGTACTCCAATCGACTTCTATTGGTCGGCCGATAGAATTCTTCTAACGCGCTGGTGGCCGCTAGTCAGTTGCATTTTTGATAATCTACAACATATTTTGACAGCTAAAAACAGCGATTCTGATTCTATACTACGTATTGTCAATAGTAGACTCGGCCCCTGGCTATTTTTAGCACAATAGAGTAAGCCTCCCTAACCGTTACGAAACGATCGTAACTTTATATATCTTACTTAATGTTGTATCAACTCGCCCAGAAGCCTAAACCGTTGTTCATTTGACCTATATTCTTGGGATAAATTGCTCTCGCCTTTCTCTACTTTTGAATGTGACAAGGGACCAGATTACAGTGGAGATGTGATGCCTACGTCATCACAAGGCAACGACCGCTCTAGTTAACCAAACTCATATTGTATGTATTGGACACATGTAACACTTTTAAAATCCGTTTTTTAATTAATTTGTACAGTCAGCTTCGTTAAATATGTAGGTTGGTTGAGAATAATTCATCATTTGAAGTCACAGATGTATGAAAAGTTTTATTGCGGTCTTACATGCATTTTGTAACATTTCTCGCGTTCTGGTTGTTTTTTTAATAACTAAGCGATGTTTTATATTCTAGGCAATGCCAATACGGACAAAGTCTGTCAGGAGCCCTGGGGCTATCCTTCCGAGGGCTCACCCGGGACTTCTGGCTATACCGTACCAGTCCGGCATAGCATCCATGAAACAAAAGGCAATGCCAATAAAAAGTGTTTAACTAGTTAGAATATTAGAATTGAGTTAGAATTTGCGTATCACTAAATATCATAAAACATAGTCCTTCGCCGTCTGTCTTTCTGTCTGTTCGCGATAATTTAAAAAACTACTGCACCGATTTTTGTGATTATTTTACTAATGAACAGAGTGCTTCTGGAGAAATGTTTAAGTATTTTCTTTTTTATAAATTTTTTTGTACATTTGTTAAGATTTTGTATATATTGGCAAAAATATACCGATATTTTTTAAAGTATCAGAAAAATATATACCGTCTGGAGCTTTCAAAACGCTGCCAAGCCCTTTGATGTATAACAAAATAATGTATTCTGGAATTGTGTATTTGAGTATCTTATTTATAAATTTACATTTATAAATGTTTAACTGCTTGTATTACATTATTTAGCGTAGGTAAATTGTTCATAAACCCTTAATGTGATTTTGTGAAAAGTTATGAGAGATAACCTCTAAAACAAACCTAGGGTAGGTTTTTTTAGCTTCAGCGTATCAAAAATTTCCATAACAATATAATTAATAGATATTCCATCAAAACAGGAAATTTATAGGGATTATATTTATAAAAACACGCAGTTTTTTGGAATATATTACGTTTCCATCACATCTGTTTAAAATACAGGTTTTGGTTAGTTTAATAGTAGAACAAGAAATTGATAATTTATACTGTTGAAACTCGTAAATGACACTTGGCGGAATTTGCGTCACATTTTAAATAATAACACGAGTACTATTCTACATTATTTACTTTTTCACCTGACCGGTTTCGCCTTATGGCATTTTTGAAGGTTATCAACCTTTTTTATACAAAATAGATAATAATACAACAAGGAATAATATAGATTTCTTCAAAACCTCTTTTCCTTTTATGAATTCTATTGAAAATGCACGCTGAGAACCTACTCAAGCTGGTATTTGAAACATTGGATGCTTTAGAATTACGAGTAGGCGAGTCATATCAATATCAAAGAATTTTCTGTATAATTTTTTGAAGTTTATATTATGTTGAAGTATAACTTTAACATTAGATACTAGAATTTTAAAAAAATACTCGAGACAAATTTTAATACTCAAATTTTATTAGATTTAAAGAATATTTATTGTGCGAAAGTAGAAGATCAAATGAGTCAGGGTAGACCGAGACTTACTAAGACCATGTAAGTTGATTGCTCATATAAGGAAAGGTCGAAAATAGTCGAATACTCAGACGGGCATATATGAAACGATTTATGAATCTGCTTTATGAAATCTGATTTATGACACGGCAATGGGCTCACCACCACCTATTACGTGGGACAAAAATGCTAACGGTAAAATGTGGGCGTATAGTATGCCTCTGCCTACCCCTTAAGAGATAAAGGCGTGACAATATGTAGGTATGTATGTATGAATCTGCAGAAAGCGAAATAAGTATGTGGATCGCGAAACCTAGCGATCTGTCCTCTCAGACTGAATACAGCGTAAAGATAAATAAAGATTATTAATAGAAGTGAACTTTCAACGTTAACATCATCAGCGATAATTATTGATGTAAGGGAGAAACGCGTGATTTATGAACATATGAATGTAATGTATAATATTTTTAAACGTTTGCACGTGTCTATTTTAAGGTAACTCAACTAGTTTCAGACCAAGGAAGTAGGAGGTCCTTTTTCAAAAAACATACTTCAAACTACTTGTGCAATGTAATTGACTACTTCGGTGCAACACTACCGCACTGAGGTCCCGACTCTGAGTCGGAACAAATATTTATGTGATTCACAAATGTTTGTTTCGGAGTTTGGGTTTCCTATTTATAATATGTATGTATTTTGAAATATATAAGTATGTTTAGTATATAGTATCAGTTGTCTACATCCCACAGCACAAGTTTAAAACTTAGTTTGGGCTAGATAGTGAATTAATGGACGAAGGTTAATTTTTTATAACAGAAAGTACTGTATATATTTTTCTGAGGTTTTGTATGGTTACACATTACACTCGTTTAATGACCATAGTGAAAATTATATAACAATCATAAAATTATTTAAAAGGTTTTCCGAATAATATTAATTCATATACTGCGAACCCTTATACTTATATCGTTCGCTCACAGTACATGTTAGTCGTTGAGCTAAGTTGAAAGCCTTTGAAGTTTGAAATAAAGTCCCTATAAGTTTGAACCACCAACGGGGTCGGCAAACTGTAAACGTTCCTAGGCTACGGTGATCACTTTCGATCAAGTGCCATTTATACTTCTGCCATTTCTTCTTTTCATTGTTGCTTGCAAACCTGGATTTGGAGCCTATGATCCGCTTATATTTAGCTGCTAGGAGCATCATCATCATCCGAGCGTCTGTCCCAGTTGCGTCTTGCAACGCCCGGAGACCGCTTTCCTACTTTATCTCCTCCACTTCGCACCATTGTCGTGAGACCATTGGCACACATGTCATCCTTTACGACGTCAAGCCAACACTTTTAGGGTCTTTTCCTCTTACGGGGCCCCAGCGATTTCGCTGCTTGGAGTAACTATAGTGTGATTTTTGATTTTCGGCTTTATTGAGAGCGACTGCCGTCTGACCTCCCACCTCGTCCATTAGTCAGCAGATGAGATCGCCAGGGCCCCGAAGATCTTGGTAGGGCCTCTTACAACCAAATTGCCCCTTTCACTTGCTAGTTAGGTGGTTATATTTATTTATCTATCACGCCTTATCCCTAATAGCGGTGGCAGAGGCATATTATATGCCCACTTTTCACCATGTGTATTCCCGTCCAACGTGATAGGTGGTGAGCCCATTGCCGTGTTGAAATAGACAGACGCAGGTTGTGACTACCTGCTGTTGAAACTTTTCAAGCCGCCCATAAGGCTTTCAACTTGACCTAATGACTGCCATGTTATTGGCAACTGGGACCAACGGCTTAACGTGCCTTCCGAAACATGGAAACGCTCGTAAAAGTAACAAAGTGGTCACACATCCGTGACCAGCCGTAGCGGAAGTTGCTAGACGCAGTGATCGTTTACAAAACAGCGGGACCACGAGCTCTTCTTAGGTGTTTATTGCTGTAGAAATAGGGGTAGGTACCTATACTTATTGAATTTAGCAGTCTTTGCTTAACCTGATTGACACCAAGTGCCTTGTCATACGCGTAACTGACATCTTTGTTAACAAATGTGAGTGTAAGTGACATGTAAACATGTGTGAGCATATATTTGCGTGTCTTATGGTTCGTCACAGCGTCGGAGCGTCGATATTAAGTGAGTGGGCGGCGCAAATGGGTCAACGAGACCCGTTTCTGTTTGTTCAGCACCTTTTTCTCATTAGACCGCCCTACTGCTCAATTCAGTATATTTTCATAGCGTTAAGTACGTCTTCAAGTCCTGCGTAAATTGGTTTTGTTACGAGTTCTTTCTTTTAATGACAATAAATATCAAATTTCTGCGCTGGTAGCTATCTATACCTTATTTAAATAACCTTAGCATTTACCTTTCTGTAAGAACTATACATCTTATAATATATAGACATATAGTATATAAAATATAGATATAATATAAATATACATATTTTATGTCTTCATATATTATATTTTATCAAAGTTTATATGTGCGTTTTAACACCTCATTCGTGGCCTCGGTAACGCAGTACTCTGTAAACGATTATAACGTTAAGCATCTTTTACTATGGCTGGTCATCGGATGGGTGACCACTTTTTATATCACAAAGATTCCGTGCTTCAGAAGGCACGTTAAGCCGTTGGTCCTGGTTGTATAGTAGTACCAGTATATTAATAGTCGTTAAACCACGACCTTCAGCCTTAAGGGCGGTTAAAAAAAAATCAACAGCAGTTCAACCTGCAACCTGTCCAACAGTGCAACCTGCACTCGTCCAATTCAACACGGTAATGGGCTCACCACCTATTACGTAGGACAAAAATACTTACGGTGAAATGTGGGCGTGAATAAGCCTCTACTATATATGATACTATATCATGAATAACAAGAAAGTAAATAATATTTTATTAGAGTATACTTATAATCGTGGATACCTAATATATTTTGAGAGCGATATCGTAAAATCATAGGACATAGACATGCCAACATGGCCCATTCACGTGAATAGTATTATTTTCTGATCTACTGCTGTAATATAAGTATGCAAGTACTCTCACACGAATTATAACGTAAAGCTACAATTGGCGGGTGGCGCCATTTTGACGAGTCAAATATAAAAAATTAACTTCAACTGTCACAATTTGTCATTTTATTTACATAAACCTCGCAAAAATAGAAAAACTATGTCAATACGCCGCAATTGACTCAGTATTGAGAGAACTCTACTTCTATTACGATAGAGAAAAAGCCATAAAAGCCCTCATTTGCATGCACACATATAATTAGCCGCCATTTGCAGGCTTCATCCGTGACAAGTCGAATATCTTAATTTCAAAGCTTGTATGAACATTCCTGGTCTTCTATCCCATTAGAGCTTATTGGATTCCGTAAATACTAGCATCTTATTTGGTTGTGATTGGATTGACCTTGGTCATATACGACCGACATATAAATATATGTAGTATGCCAACTATGTATAAATAAATATGTATATATGTATTACTTTTATATCATTTGAATTATTTATCAATTCCCCGAAGGGGTGGCAGTGGCATATTATACGCCCACGTTTCATCGCAAGCATTTTTGTACCACGTAACAGGTGGTGAGGCCATTGCCGTGTTGAAATGGACAGGCGCAGGTTGTGGGGACCTGCTGTTGTAATTATTTAAACCGCCTATTACATCAACGTGGCTAAACGACTGCCACGTTACAGGCTACTGGGATCAACAGATTTACGTGCCTTCCGAAGCACAGAAACGCTCGTAAACGGAAATGCCAAAAAACGGTCACTCATCCGTGACCAGCCATAGCGAAAGTTGCTCAACGTAGTGATCGTTTACAGAACACTGAGTTAGCGTGACTAGGAGCGCTTCTTAAATTATAAACGTTGTTCAGTGATACTAATCTTAAATCGTCTGGCTAATATTGAAAATATCAGTGCCAGACATCAGAATATGTTAATAATATTTTGAACATGTATTGTAACTATATTATACTATTTTTCTATACAAATTGTGATCCGAATCACATTGTACTTTTCTAAAGAGAGATAACAGTGCATTCAATTAATTAAAAAGGCACCATGAGACCAGTCTCTTAGAACCAATTTAATTCTGTTACAATAACTATGGTTAGTGCTTCCAATACTTATCATTCACGCCTTAATCCCCAACGGTGTGGCTGAGGCATACTATACGCCAGCAATTTTGTCCCACAAAACAGGTGGTGAGCCGTGTCGCCGTGTTGAAATGTGCCGTGTCGCGAAGTTGAAGGCCTTTATTTTATATATTTTTTTAAAAAAATAGGCCTTCAACTTAGCTTAGCTACTGCCATGTTACTGGCATCCGAAACACGGAAATGCTCATGTATAGAAAGTTACAAAGTGGTCACTCATCCGACAACTAGCCATAGTCAAAGATGTGTTTCTTTTTTCAATAAAGTGAGTTACGATCGCTTGTCTTTAGGCATGGACATTTACTTATCTTTAGAACAAATATTTGTTTCTCAAGACAATGGAATACTTAAGCGTTTCAGAAGACAATGGAATACTTTAGCGTTTTGTCAAGACAACAGGCACAAAGTATAACCCAGGTCTATTAATTCCGTTATATATTTTTTTAAAGTGAATATTACTTTGAGCGCCTTAATCTGTTGATCCCAGCTGCCAGTATCATGGTAACCGGCCTCGATAGTTGGGCGGCTTGAAATTTTTAGCTTGAGGTAGCCATAACCTACTCCTGTATGTATCAACATGGTAAGAGACTTTGAAAAAATGTGGCAGATGCATACATTTCTCCCTCTGCCAAGCCCTTTATAATAAAAGGCATGGAAATGGATCATTTTCAATAGTTCTACAAAAAACATCTTCGTAGAACTACGAGTAAGACTTTTTACTCACTACAAGGTCTGTCGGGAGCCCTGGGGTTATCCTTCTGAGGGCTCACCCGGGACTCCTGGCCATAGACAGATAGAAGGGTAACGTGTGGTTTTAGTCGGTAGGAGTCCGGCATAGCATCCATGAGGATTTCCACTTTAGGAAAAAAAAAATCTATCGTAGTAATTCATGTCATGTCTAAAATAAGAACGGACAAACAACAATAAAAAACAAGTTTATTCAGGTCGCCATATACGCCAGTAATTTTATGCAGTGCCGCAGTATAACATAAATATGCAAGTTATTCAGATTGCTTTTAAAATTGTGCAAAGTTGTAAAACATAGGTAAATAGCAGTGAGCAGAATCTTCTATTTTAAGTTATTTTATCACGCTATCTAGATGGGTTGAGGGTTTGATTTCGAGTTTTCTTTCTGATGGTGATGAACAATTCGTTAATCAGTAGGTGAGCTACTTTAAGGTAAGTGTCCTATCGCATTCTGCCAACGGCACAAATGCTTTTGCTTTTAATGTCTGTTTAGCTTGAACGTCTCTCAATAATGAGTTTTCAGCGAACTCTCTGTGTATATATTACACTAGCATCAGTAATATAAGAATACTAGGTACTAAAATTCAAGAAAAAGCCTCTACTGCGTACTTAAAGGTATATAGAACGCTTATTCAAATTTCACAACTTGATATGCCTTATATACTGAATACTAATTACATGAGAGGAATGTCAGTGAGTAAGTCTTTTAGAGAACGAACGCTTTATAATTATTACTACACTTCGTTTAATATATGCTGTTACTCAAAATAATTAGGCATTTAGAACAAGAAATATCGTTTGAAATTTATAAAGGAAAAGTTTAATGTAGAGATGCCAAACTCTAAAGATGCTAAGCTTTTTACATTATGCCAAACCTGTTATGGTTTCAGGGGTGCAGTTCGAAGTTTATATGATATTGCGATATGCATTCCCGAAGTCACGGACTTTAATCTCGGATCTGAACAAACATAGGCAAAATATAACTTACGTATTTAATAAATCCAAGACTCATTCTGATATCGTTGTGTCTTAAAAAAACATACATACTTTCACGCCTTTATCCCCGAAGGGATAGGCAGAGGCTTACTATACGCCCAAGTTTCACCGTATGCTTTGCTTTTTGTCCCACGTAACAGGTGGTGAACCCATTGCCGTGTTGAAATGAACAGGTCAAGCCGCCCATAAGGCATTCAGCTGGCTTAACGACTGCCATGTTATTGGCAACCAGGACCAACGGCTTAACGTGCCTTCCGAAGCACGAAAACACTCGCTGTCTAAATGACCAAAAAATTCATCCACTTTCTAATCATCAACAAGTACACTTTCAGTCTGCAGTAAGGAATGTCCTTTTAACTAACTAACTAACTATCTTCACGCTGTATCCCTGACGGGGTAGTCAGAGAGGACAGATAGCCAGGCCTCGCGATCCATGCATACTTCCTTCTACAGCCTAACTCTATCTATGATAAATACTGTTGGACATTCTCATACTGTGACTATTGAATTTCATAAAACGCGCGAGGCTGCACCACACGAGTAAAGAGTTACTCATATGTATTATACTCTAAAGCCAATCGTCCACTGCCAACTAAACTAATATACAAGTTTACTTAAAAACTATCTCAACCATATGAGCTATTATTCCAGTGAAAACTATGCGTTTATGCTTTGTAAAATAGCCCATGAGCCCGATGCAGTTGATCTAACTTAATTGAGTATGTTGATCCGATACTACGTGAGCTTCACTAAGTGCATCATACTACCTTACCTTACCCCTCTGGCGCCTTACGCTAGTGTTGTTTGAGAGAGATATGTGAAGCAATGAAATGGTGAACTAACAACATATTTTCTAGGTTAAATGCGTCACGTCCGCGACCTTTTTTTTTTCCGTCTTGCCCCGCGACCCTTCTTTATTCTCGATTGCGGAAGAGACATAACCGTCAGCGTAACATTTGTCTATACATCAACTTAGTGTAGCTTAGTTGGTAGTGGACGATTGGTTTTAAACGTCCCTTTGTTTTTGAGCCACGTTGTAAGATTCACTGTTTGGCTATAAATTATGTAAACCAACTTTGGATATTGAATTCTTGCTTTGTACTGGACTATGGTATAACGTTATATTGGAATTACGTCAGTCTTTGATGAGGTATATTTAGACTTTATAGATAGTCAGTTGTACTTTACAAAGATTTTGCTTTATAGCTAAAATAAATTAAGTACAATTAGCCTCAGAAGTATATTAACACAATTCAAAGTTACAGAATAGATTTGTAAATGAAAATTTGCATGTTTGTTCTCATTTATGTCAAATTGTTTAATGTGTATCAAGCACGCCTTATCCCCGTAGGGTTCGCACACTTTTCACCATGTGTATTCCTGTCCCACATCATAGGTGGTGAGCCCATTACCGTGTTGAAATAGACAGACTCGGGTTGTGGCTACCTGCTGTTGAAATTTTTCAAGCCGCCCATAAGGCCTTTAACTTGGCTTAACGACTGTGTAATGAACAATGTATATTTGTTACAGTAGTCAAATCAGGATGTACTCATTTATTTAGATTTTAGAACTGTAAATAATGTTTTCATATGCTTAGCTAATAATATTAAATAGGTATTAGTGAGAGAGAATCTATACCTAAAAATAGTCATGACGGTACATTAACGATAATTTAAAAGTACTAACTCTAATCAACTACAGTGCATTTGCGAAAATTATAATGAGTTTAAAAAACTATAGACAAATTGGAGGCCCAAAGTCAACTACAAGCTTTCATCTAAGTATTCACAAGGGAATATCGTGTGATTCGATCGAAACGTTCAAGACCAACAGTTCAGAGCAATTTACACAGAAAAGTCTTCTATTTTCCCTCCCCCATCCGTTCCGGAACAACACGGGCTTGGCAGAGATATCATCCTTACACTGTGGAGACCATCTTACCCAGGACGGAAAGATGCCGTAGGTCTTTCTTATGTCGCACCATAAAAGCATGAAACTCTCTGCCGGCGCACGTGTATCCCTCCTCTTTCAATCCTAGGTCCTATAGGAGAAGCATGAAAAGGCATATTCGTTATCGGAGCCCTGTGGGTTGAGATAGCGGCCCTCAATTACGGGTCGTCGTCTTTGCTTACCATCAGGCGGACGACGCCATTTTGACATGACAAATATTTAAAAAATATATATAGGTATATATAATTATGGTAATTATCCAGTACCTTCTATTATTTCGGTAAATGTACATGAAAATAATTATTTATTTATTATTACATGTCATAATTAAAAACTAATAATATAATTAAATTGTCAATGTCATTATAAAATACAAATGTGCCAATTGAAAATTAACCGAAACTATGGTTAGTCTGAAAACTAATTGTAAAGGATCTTAAAAACCCCAACCTTTTCAAATTTAATGATCAGTCACTTAAGCGTGGGTTGTCACTTTGGGAATTTGTGATTATTCAAAATGTTTTGGCGTTTATAGATTTAGTTGACAAAGTTCTATAAATATCGCTTTGAACTTGATTACCTTAAAACCTTATCTATTCAAAATTCAAATACCTATACTTTGTGTGTAATCCAAAGTACTCGATACAATAAAACGCGGTATATTAAAAAAATATATTTTACAAATATTTTTGGATTTACCCTCATTTCATAATGTAGGATGCATTCAACATAACTTTCTGTAACAAAATCACGCAACCATTGAGAATAAAATTATTTTTAAATCTTATGCCTACTTTGGAATTTCCACTAAATAAAAAAGCTCAAGTTAAGGGCAAGTAATTCCAGAAAAAGCGAGAACAATATAGGCATATTAGTCACGCTCTATTCCCCAAAAGGGTAGGCAGAGGCATACTGTACGCACACACTACCTTATTTGAATTTAGTCCCGCATAAACATTTCAACACGGTAATAGGCTCTTTACTTTTACCGTGTTGAATGTTCAAACCACCCTGTGCAGCACGCCTAATATATATTGTTGATTTATTGTTATAATTATGCGAATAATGTACCTAAACTGTCGTGTGTAGTAGTAGCAACCGGAACAGACAGCTTAACATATCCACCACAAAGCGATCATTCATCGAGACCAGCCATAGAGAAAGATGCTTATTACAATAATCATTAACAGAACACCATTTATTATTAGTTTATTGTCTTCATTGCAACTAGAGTACTTACTTATAGATAATTCAGAACCATATTAAACACAACTTCAAAATGTTTTGAAATGATGAGTGTCAACAAAAAGAAGGGTCTGCTCTAGTCGCTTTAACGTTAGTCGGTAAGTAATGAGCTAGTTCGTACCAAAACAAAAATTTCATAATGTTTCTTTACCAAAGCAAAATCGTCGTAAACGCTGCTATGACTAAAAAGCCTAAATATTTATCATCAAATACTGACGTAACTCCAATATAACATCTTACGAATTGTCAAGTTCAAAGCAAGAATTTAACAAGAATTCATTATTCAAACTAAAAAAAAATTATAGCCAAACAATGAATTTTAAAACGTGGCTCAAAAACAAAGGAATCTTTTAGAGTATTATAGACACATGAGTTAGTCTAGTGATACAGCCGCGCAGGGTATCGCATGCGACTAATACGACTTTATCAATCAAACCTCTATTCCCGAAGGGGTGGCCGAGGCATATTGTACACCCACTTTTCACCGTGTGCATTTTGTCCCACGTAACAGTTGGTGAGCCTGCCTTGCTGAAATGGACTAACATGCGCGGTTTATACGGCAATGGTCACAGTATGATAATGTACGAAGACGTTTTAAAGATTTCTAGTAGACCCACTTGACTCTCGCCTCATAAATCTGTTTCACGGGTCTGAACTATCTGAGTTTCTCTTTCTATCCGAGTTCATATATACACAGTCGCTCCAGATAATGCAAAAAAACCAAAGCCAAATGATATCTGCTCCTAGCAGCCAAATAAAAGTGGTCCCCAGGCTGCAAATCCAGGTAGGGCTCAAAAGCAACTGGGAATACACTAAGATGAAGAGATAAGATAAATAAATGAATTCTTTCATGCCTGTCACTGTCATACTTAAGTTTAAGGACAAACACTCCTCTATAAATAGGTAGTCAGTATTGCCTTCTTAGACACGTTCTCTGCTCTTAAAAGTGTAGGGTCACATTCAAACGTTGACCAAAAAAATTGTAAGTAAACTATGCCTATAATAGTTATTTATAAAGTGTAGATCAGACTTTTACCTCACAAATGGTTAAATGAATAGTAATGACAATGACTAACTAATACAATTGTTGGCACTTGGTAAAACTTTTTGTAATACAACACGAAAATACCAAAGTCATTATTTTGCGTAACAAACCTGCAATTATGACGGTATGGCATTATGAAAGGTTACAGTGAGTAATAATTTTAACCCAAATTTTTGAAGTTACACTTATTTTGGCGCGTCGGGAAAAATTATGAGAGTAAATTTTTACGATGCGCGCGCGTACGAAACACCTACACCATGAAGTTAGCTAATAAATGTTTCTATGACAACTTATAGGTATAACTACATTCAAGGGGCGACATTGTCAGAATTGCCAAATCTCCAAAAAAAAGGAGTATAAAAAAACTACATTCAAAGTAGTTTTCATTGTTTTGATGTTTTTTTTTCTTACTAATTTATCATTCCTGTTACAAACAAAGAGTTGTGGTATATGCTAGGACGATTTAACCAATGGACGCGTGCTGTACTCAATAAAGTATGAAATCACGTTCAACCAACTTTCGTGCCGGGGGGGAAACTACACACATATTGTTTTCTTACTCTTGCATGAAGTATTGTCACTGTCTAACAACCAACAAAAATACGAATTTGACACAATATAATTCGGCTAATTTGAGATGGTAACTCTTTGTATAATGTTTATGGAGAATGAAAGTATATTAAATATAGGCCGATTAAGTTGTTGGTATGTTTCAATAATTAATGATTTCTGTTAAAAATAGTTATGTGAATGAAACAAAATTTTACTTACGAGTAAGAAAAGAAACATTAATTGTTCGACCGCTATAACTTTAACACCATTTCACAGCACATTTCGTCATTTTTTCTTTATAAATTACCCTCTAAACATGTAAGACAGACTGAGTGCGCGGAACAGCAACTTAGCTAAAAATGTTAAAAATGTAAAAATTTAGCAAATGGCAAGCGGGGTATAGGCGCAAACGGTAAGATAGCGCGTCCATTGGTTAAATTGTAAAATAAAAATAAAATAAATATCCATCACGCCTTATCCCCGAAGGGGTGGCAGAGGAATATTATATGCCCACTTTTCACCGTTAAATTGTCCTAGTGTATATGTGATGAACTCTTATTAGACTAAAGCAGTATAACTTCTAACGCGTGTACATAATAGATACATATACAATATTTTTATTAAGTGGATACCTCAACGGATGTTATGTCGACTAAACCACAACGGTCCGTACCTATCCATCTTGCGCAGAACGCACCGGGTAACATAGGATAACCCAGGATGCCCGGCAGACTTTGGCTATCTACGCGGCCTCGCCTATGAGTTTATGTATTATCGTGCAATTTACGCGAGTGTCTTCTCGCATCTTGCGAGGTGTGTGTGAAATTCTCCTGTCAACCTGTAACCGTTGAGTAAGAGTAGTGTCTTTGATGTTTTCGTGACTTTATAATATCTATATTTTTTACGCTACTATAATTATCGCGCCCATGTTTTCATCATAATTTATTAATTAGATGATCTTCCGGTGAATGATCGTTTGCGGTTTTATTAAATCACTGGTGTGACGTCATTTCCTATGTTTACATGACGCACAGTATACAAAATAACCTATTAATTCTGAAGCGTGTGTAATGTGTATGAATATTGTACTAATTGCTATACATCTTAACTAATATATATAAATCTGAAGAGTTTGTTTGGTTGTTTGGTTCAACGCGCTAATCTCTAAAACAGTAGGTTCGAATGAAATAAGTATTTTTGTATTCGACAGCCCATTTATCGAGGAAGGAAAAATAAAATCAACTCAGCGGAGCAGTAATAATAAATGTCATAATAAAACGCAAAAAATACTACTCTTATTTATAAAAGTAAAAAATTATTTTCTCAATATTTCCAACCGAATAGTATACAAATACAATCGCTTGTTGTCAGATGTCTTACCTAGATACAGTCAAGATTTTTACAATTCCCACATTAAATTATATTCATTCAAAGATACTTACTGGTGCTAATTTTGTTGTTGAGATCACTAAACTAAATTTCTCTAAAATTTTCTAATTTTTATTAAGAGATTACCAAATGCTCATGCTGTTCTTAAGTCGAACTAAAGTTGGTGATATCATAAATGGCACTTAATTTGTATCTGATGTCACTAAAATTCATTTTATGTGATAAAATTTTAGAGAAATTTAGTTTAGTGATTTCAACAACAGAATTAGCACCACTGTTGGAATTCTTTCATTTTGAATTAAATTATGTTGATATAGCCTAAATCTGAGCTTCTAATAACCCAAGCTACTAACGAGTAACGACCACATAACACCAAATTTTTTGCTCAATAAAAATAACGTTCTTTTAAAAAGTTAATAAAAAATGTTCTGGATTAAACTAACTGTTATGAATTACAAATAAGCAGTGTTTACATGCACGTTCGTTTAATATGAATAATATTCAAATGAAGATAGTATACGGTTTTAGCATGTTTGCAATTTTTGCAATTCGTTGCATGAACCGCCAAATCTTGAATATCAGGGTGAATTTTTGTTTAATGAAAATTTTATTCATATTTATGTATTTTTACACGTCAAATGGAAATTACAAAATTGTTTAGAAATAAATTTCCTACATTTTTCTTGTCATGTTTTTTTCTTGTCATACTTTTATTTGATTTCTATTTTCAATTCACTCGTTAATTTTCAATTTCGAAATTTCCTACAACTACGGCGTTTATTTTTTAATTTTAAGTTAGGAGATTAAGGAGTTTTCACATATTAAGATTTAATCTAATAAGTTTCAATGTTGTTTTGCTCACAGATGGAAAAGTGACAACTGCTCGGGTGTTGCAGCGACTCTTCCCTTAACGCTTCTGCCATAGCGTCCATAGCCATAACAGTAAGTGTTAATAAAATATTAAATCACGTTTTATTATGTCTAGTTGATACCATAATTATTTATGCTAATCAGGCAGATTCGAAAATTTAAGCAACGAGCCTCCTCTTCTTTTACAACCTAGTGTATTCCCACTTGCTTCCAAACCGTACCTGGGTTTCGAGTGTGGGAGTTCACTTTTATTTGAGTTTTGATATTCAGCATTTTTGGGAGCAGTTGCCATCTGACCTCCCAACCCCGTAAGGGCTGCGTAGGCAACGACGACGTCTGTTTGTCACCTGGGGCACCGCTAGTACGTGAAGTCGCTGGAGCATCAAATCTCAGTGGGGGTCAAAAATGGCCTTACACTTTACCCTCCCTCATTATCGGAACGACATTCTTCCCCAATTCGGATTTTCGCTTTGTCCTTGAACTCCTCCCAAACCGCTCAACACATTTTGATCAAATTTGACCCATAATACGACGTTAAGCCATAGATGATTTAGAAAAAATAGACTCTAGAATCGGACATACCATGAAGGAATAATCACCGAAAGTTCGTGTTCGAAAATGGTGACGGCAAAACGCCTCGCTCCATTTAGACTAACTGGGGACGTCCCCAATTACAAGTGCACCTGTAATTGACCACGTTTGTTACAGAAATGTAATCCTTCTGATTGATCATAACGATCTATGCTACGAGTATTCGGTACTGGATGTTATTTTTCAAATTTTAGTCGTACTTTTTTGTTTCATAAATTTAACTGCAAACTTTTTGTTGGATTGGTGTTTTTTTTTATAAACCACTGAGGTGGCAGACAAGCATACCCAATGGAAAGCGGTCACCGCAGCCTATGACTGTTTGCAACACCAGAGGTGCAGCACACGCGCTGTTAACCCAAGTTGAAAGCAAAATTAAAAAAATCTATGAATGTAGTACTCTTTCTCTTAAAAGAAATGTTTTCTTTCAGAATTTTTTTCAATCTCCAGTATTTAAAGCATGTTCTTATGTTAAAAAATTATATTGTGGCGTTATAAATTTCCACTCTCTATTTACTAATGGATGAAAATAGCCCAAATATAAGGGTTGCTAGTATACTAGGAAACCATAAAAGTGAAAGCTATAAATTAAACGCTGTATAATAGATAATCTCATTATATAAATTGTTCACGTCTTCAGAGATAAGCCGCCTGTCAATCATTTTTCATTAGGAATGTAGGTTAACGGTAAAATATTTTGATAGGTTCCCAACTAAGGGTAAATATTTCTCAAACACAATCGCCGTATATATTCGCTGAAGTTAGGGCCACTATTCACGGAAGTGTAGCTTCACAGACGTATATTTGTAATTTTACGACTGGTGGACGCCATAGGTACTAGAATATAGCACACAGGGTTGGCATACATATGTATGTACGTTTGCTTTTGTTCGTACTTTGTACAGTTGAAACCATAAGTTTAAATTCGTCTCATGGATAGTGTTACGTATGATAGTTTATAGTTATAAATAAATTTATATAAAGTGATATATTTTTACACAGCGCCATCTACTAGCACAAACTAAGCTAATAAAAGTTTTTGGTATATCATTTAGACAGCAGATAAACATACTTATATAATATATATCCTAATACATAATATAATACCTACATTCGCTCGTGCGAAGCGCTCGTAGAACCTCCTGATTCAGACCCATCTGTAGACGATCACTGCGTTAAGCAACTTTCGCGCTAGCTGGTTACGGATGGGGAACCACTTTGTAGTATTTCCACTTACGAGCGTTAGTATTTCATATGACACGATAAGCCGTTGCTCCCGGTTGCAAAGTAACGTAGCTTTCGTTTAGTTAAATTTAAGGTCGCCCATAGACCTTCAATTTAGCTTAACGAAAGCTACGTTACTTTGCAACCGCTTGCAAAAGCTCAACAGCAGGCAGCAGCAGCTTGAAAAGTTCAACAGCAGGTAGCCCCAACCTGCTGTTGAACTTGAACTTTGCAACACGGCCAGTGGTCACCACCTCTTACATGGGACACGAAATGCACACGGTGAAATGTGACCCCTTTGGGGATAAGGCGTGATGGATATATATATAGCACATAAGAAACACTCAAACTCCGAAACAAACATTTGCAGATCACACAATGGTGAATGGGCCTTACATTGAGCACAGAGTTGCTAGGATTAATTGGATTAACTAAATACCTACCATAGTAATAAAACTTTGTTTCGGGTACATATATTAAACCATTCCTAGTGAAATTACGTGTCATATTTATTAACTGCTACATACAGGATAAATACCCAACCCTATTGTACAGAATTCCACAAATATTAAACAGCGTTACTTGCTCCGTTTATATGTAATTAGGTAACCCCCCACCGCTTTACCCGTCATTACCCGTCGAGCTTATTTAATGTATAAAATTTAATTTTAATTTTTCTACATTAACGATTACTGCTCCGCTTCCGAGCGTGATGATATATAGCCTTCTTCGACAAATGGGCTATCTAACACAAAATATTTTTTCAAGTCCGACCAGTAGGTCCTAAGATTAGCGCGTTTAATCAAGGAAACAAACAAACTCTTCAACTTTATACAATGTGTTAAGAAAACCCTGTCCGACCCAAATTATATTAATTTTTAAGTTATTTTATTCGGGGTAAATTTTAAGGGTATTTTTTTTGGGTTGGTTTTTTGGAGTGATTTCTAAAAAAGATTACACGAATATAATCACATCTCGATACCTACCAATACCTTCACGGATCGGACAGTGTCTTCTTAACATATTGTATATTAAAGTATATAATTTATAATCAGAGTTATCAAAACTTCTTCGAGGCTACCTTTTGGGGAAAACTAGTATTATTTTTTGATTTGATCTTTTAGACTCGGCCGTCCAGTATTCTATTAAAATTATAAACACGAAAGTTTGTAAGTATTTATGGATTATCTTTCACGCAAAATCTACTGAATGGATTTTGATGAAACTTTACAATAAAATAGCTTACACATCAGAATAACATTTATGACTCCATTCATTCCCATTAAGAAAATGGTTTATAGGGGACTTTCAAATTTAATTTAATAATGTAAAAATCAAAAATTTTATGATGAAAACCTCCATCATTAGGTACCTGATGCTACTTTGAATTCAACATGAATTTATATTTCGTCCTTATCAAATACAAAGAGTAAATAATATTTTAATCATTACATACCTACAAGTTGTTACCAGTACTTATGTGTGCAGAAATAAAAATTCATTACATTATTTCAACCAATTTAATGGTAGAAATTTATACAATCATTGATTGTGCCAACACAACATCAAAATTGTAAAATTTCAACTTCTAAGTTCAAGAGTTTTGGAGTCAGGCGTTGAGAAGTACAAGAATCAGGACTTTTCATTATTACAAGTCTTGCACTGTGCTTTGCAACAACAAATAAACAGAGCAATCAAAACGAGCTGATTTTGAACTTTAAATTGACTTTGATAAGTAAATAATAAGTTTTAAGCAATACTTTGATGGATTTATTTTGCTTGAGTAAGAATAATGGAAAAATGAGGCTTAAAATATATAAATGTATAAATATATAAAAAAAAATAGAAAACAAATCAATATGGTTAAAGTATTAAATGACTCTTCCACATCGCTATCAACTACAGCCACACCCAGAGTGCTGGCAGCATTACAACGTTGAATGACAAGTTGAGCTACAACGCTGAGCCTCTGGCTTAAGTACAAAAAAATAAAAATATCAATCAAAACGAGCTATTTTTTGACTTTACATAATAACTATACAGAGAGTCATTTGTAAAACACAAGTAACCTGCTAGGACTAGGTAGCTAACATCATAAAAAAAGGCTCTATGATTTTGTTTTAATTTTGAAAAAATATTTTTTGAATTTTTTGAATTTTATTTTCAAATTTCACTTTTATTTCATGTACTGATTGACTTACAGTAATACGCAACTCGTGAAAATCACAGGGGATGAGAGTGGGCCGGTGATAGCTCCTTTGCCCTTGACCTTTGTCAACCGCAATTATGCGCGCACGTCCATCATTCATCGAGGCATGTAGTATGTGACGAAAAAGATACCCAGAAGTTCTCTTAAGCGAATCCATGATCTAAAACCTATGACGCAGCTTGAAGGTTTAATGTATTATACTACCCGTTTCGTAACGAATGGTCAAAAGTGATAGAACAAACGTTGTTGGTTATGACCTTGGCTATCCACTCCTAGCAGGTTGCTGGTGTTTTACAATTGACCCTGTATACGTCAAATATCATTTGTAAGTATGTAGGTAGGGTATTGAAATGGATTTAAGTATATTAGATTGGGGTGTGGTCCCACCGTTACGCCCCACTGGTGGATTACAAAGGAAAATGTAGCAAGCAAAAAAATATAAAATGACAAGTTAATGCCTGGATTTTCCACAACATCTGCAGTATGGGGTTCTTCAAAAGTGTTTTACATCTTTTGGTGTTGCAAACGATTATAGGCTACGGTGACCACTGTTCGATCATTTGTATTCCATCAGGTGGGCCGTAGGGTTGATGCCACTTCAGTAATGTTAAAAAATTCCCTATGGTTTTACACGCGAAATCCTTCTAAAGCAACCAGGAACTCATGACGGATAACAATAGAATTGGAAATTGACCTAAGAAATTTCTCGCATTAAAACTATACACCAATTGCATTGACATATGACAGTTTTTGCGATGAAGAAACATTTACACAATAGCCCAACATTAACCCATTGGACTCTAGGCTTTATCAACTCTTTTGGTTCGAGGATTCTTCATTCGTTTTGGAGGAACGTCAAATTCAGAGCTTTACTACTTCTAACTCGATTTAAAATTAAGCGATTTCGAAAATACTTTCTTAGTGAATGCTTACGTCATAATAACTATCTACAGGCTAATACAGAGTAAAATTCTTTGAGTAGATTGAGTTGTGGGATGGTATATAATTAGTCACAGTTTCACTAAATTATGTAAGTTTCATTTTATCATACCATGTTACACTAAAATGTTACAAAGAAAGAATCTGATACCTACCATTTAGTAAAGTTATTCATATATTCAAGATTATATCATATACAATGTGTATCTCGTGTTACTAAAATCCCAAAATTCTATTGTACGCTGTAACGCTTTTGTAATTATGTAACAGCATGTAACGTACGTAAAAAGAGAAAATATAAAAAGAAATCTGGAAACAGCAACAAGAGAATGTTTCTATCAGGACGGAAATGAAAAAATGCGAAACTGAGTATAATAATAAAACTAAAGTACCTTCAGTACTACGTTTCATTGTCCTGAGAACAGTTTTTCTCTTTGAATCTAACCTAAATATCTCATTGATTTTTTATCTGATTTTTAACTAATTTAAAACATGCCAATAAGTTTAGAAAATATATTTATTATACTGGCACGCGTTAAGCACTTAATCCAGGCATACGCCGAAAATGCCTTACATCATTTTGGTAAATAGCTGATACTCTTACACTGCTGGATCAATATTAGGCTCCCGGGTGGGGTGCTTGCACTATGGTCTGGATTACCAGAGAGCGAGCATGGCAGTCGGGGGAATGGATTTTATTGTACTCGCGATTGGTCTTCAGTACCTATGTATGAGTATAAACTGTTTAACAAGATTTTCGTGATGACTGCTTACGCACTAATGTCTTCGTCGAACGCGAGTGAGAATCAAAGAGCAATAAATGTGGTAGAAAAAATTAAAGACTTACAGTGTGTGGAGACTTAAATGGATGGGATGGCACTACTTGCGATGGATTTGGGTATTTATATTATTAGACTATAAATCAGAATATTGTCAGGTTCTATTTCGATTGAAACTTTTAATGTTTACTGCGTAATTTTTCTTGTTTTTTTTTATATTTTCTATTTTTTACACTTTTTTATTTTTGAAATGTTTTATATTCCAAGAGATCGAACCTAATACTACAATCAAGCAAATCTGAGAATATTTGACAACCAAGTGACACTATTTTTTATTATTTATAAAAAGACATCGGCCATCCCGAGTTTACCTCGGAGGAGGAGGGACGTCAAATATTTCTCAGAACATTATTTCATATTAATTTTCTATACTTATTTTTTATGTTTATAATAGTTTAAACCTTTCCTGAACCCACACAAATATTCCAAGATCAAAATTAGCCATATCGGTTCAACCATTCTCGAGTTTCAGTCAGACAAACGAACAGCAATTCATTTTTCACATATATTATTGTAATCTGCTTTAATGTCTTTTTGTATGCCAATATTGGCAGAGTACTAAATCTTTAAATAAACTGCTTAAGTTACCTAATCAAATAAAAATAACAACTATGTAAATGGTTTTTGGATTTCATTCAGAGCATAGGGATAGCAAATACCATAGGCTACCTAAAGTAACTATTTCCCACGGGCAAATTCGCGGACAATAAGCTAGTAATGCAAGTGTAATATATTGAGCACAAATTTGATGTATTGGTACACAATAAAAAATACCCTGCACCACAACGACGCATGGCAGGTATAATATATGAGATTTTTTTTCAATCGCTGCAAACATTTTATCTGTTCATTTTGCGGTATTGTACCACCGCAGTGTATTGTGGTTGTGCGAAAAACCCGAAGTGTGCGCACAGCCTTACTCAACAAGACACACAAGCATATATAACTGTTGCGTAATAAAGATTAATAAATTGATAGTAAAAAAACGATTATCTATATTAAATGTAAATAATATAATATATATATCTATATTAAATGTATAGTATATAATACTTGTACGGAAGCTTAAAAAACTTACCCCATATTATTGAACTAGATGACCCCCAGCTTCGCCCGTGGAATATTTCGACCTCCCGTTGCACCTATTTAAACCCGTCGCTTATAAATTCTACAATGATGCATAAAAATTTGCACGATTTGTCGACATTTATGACTACTGCTCTCCTCTCAAGGTAAGTAGCGTGAAGATATATAGCCAAAAGTTAGTTCCTGAGATTAGCGCGTTCAACCAAACAAACAAACAAACTCTTCAGCTTTATAATATTAGTATAGATTGAGAGGAAAGTCACCGTAATTATCAAGTTTTTCAAAGTAAGCTATTTAATTTAATACCCATATTTTAGTAGTGCGTTAAAAATAATTAGTCCGCCATCTGAGTATTTCACCTGTTGGATTTAGAATGACGAATTGAATTTTAATTTGTATTTTAAGTTCTCATTTTTAACTACTTGACGCCCGCGGCTTCGCCCGCGTAGATTAGTTTTCCAGTTCCCGTTTCCCACAGGAACTTGTTCCCGGGATAAAAAGTTGCTTATATGTTATTCTGATGTATAAGCTATATTATTTTAAAGTTTTATTAAAATTCATTCAATAGTTTTTACGTGAAAGAGTAACAAACATCCATACAAACTTTCGCATTTATAATATTATTAAAAATTTTTTTTGAATTTTTAATAGCTAATCATGCAACTGTCATTCAAACTAAACGTGTATTAGAAAATTTCAGCTCCATATGTCAGTAATATCTGCTTCTAGCTAAAAAAAACGGGGTTACCTATATTGTAACAGTGCATTAAAAGTAATTAATCGGACACCTTGGATATTCCACATCTAAACCAAAGTTGTAATATATTAAAAATTTTTAGCTCAATGGTTCTGCCATTTCGCCGCCAAAATTGAGTTGCAAGATTCCCCTCGACCAAAAGTATGCATTGCAAGTTAATAGAAAACTTGTAAGAACTACGCTTTTATAAGTAAAGTGAGTACCTACGAGTATGTTTTAAGTAGATTTTAAATATGGATGGTGGGTGTTTTGTGTATGCCACTGTTGTGTACCTTTATTGTTATTTGTAAAACCCTAATGTAGCCGCGCGGTGTAATCGCCCACTTTCCATCAGGTACGCTTGTCTGCCACCTCAGTGGTATAAAAAAAAATTAAAAAGAAGCGCGAATTTCGATTCTCGGAATGTCTTTATAGAGAAGCTTTTGTACTGTGGCGATATTTAGTAGGCTCATATACCGTAGCTATTATTTTATTCAGTGATATATCTGTTACGTAGTAACTACATTACCTGTGGCACAGTACCGAATTGTGCCAAATTTGAATCAAATCCATTCAAACGTTTGAAGTGTGCATCGACAAAACAGGCAAACAATTTCATACACATAAAGTTTTTTTTTGCTTCATCTAGTGAATCATTATGTGCCACCATAATTCACTAGAAAGCATACCATCAAGCTAAATCGAAGGCCATACAAACAAATCACTTTCAATCCAATTCCACTGTTTGTTAACAGAGTATCAATAAGCTCGATTGATTTACTAGTCATTTACCAGCGTATAAGCAACCAGAACTCATTGTTAGGTACAAGAGTGCTTCAGGCGCATGATTGCAGTATAAACTAGTTCTACAAATGTCCATGTTATGACAAGACTTGGTTGCACTAACGTAAGATGGAAATTGAGTTAAATTTAAACGTTTGATTGTTTTGTAGTGTACACAAACCAAATTGTTTAAATTTATAGAGGCGGCTATATGTGAGTAAGTCGGTTTATGTTACTAATGGTTGACGTCCGCAGCTCCGCATGCTTGGTGAAGTTTTCCCGTTTCCGTTTCCCACAGGAACTTGTTCCCGGGACAAAAAGTTACTTTTTATCCCGGGAACAAGTTCATATGTGTTATTCTGAAGTTATAGCTATATTATCAAAATCCATTCAGTAGATTTTGCGGGAAAGAGTAACCAAGATCCATCCATACTTACAAACTTTTGCGTTTATAATATTAGAAGGATTTATTGTGAATTTCATAACAAGCACATTATTAGTGGTATGCTATTGAATTCTTGTCGCATCCATTGAATCCCGTCGCTTAAAACGAAAATGTATGAAAATTTGCCGGATTTGGTGACATTATGGTTTGTGCTCCGCTCTCCTGAGTTGTAGCGTAATTTCATATTACCTATAATGTTCCTCAATAAATGGACTGTCCAACACTAAATAATTTTACATTTCGGACTAGTAGTTCCTTAGATTTCAACCAAACATACAAACAAACTCTTCTGCTTTATATATTAGTTTATATTACTTTATACACTGAATGAAGCTTTTTTTGCTACTAACAGTACGGGCTACAAAAGGCTAAATCTGAGAAATTCTTTAAACAAACTGTCATACAAAGTGTTAGAGCCGATAGTCAAAACGTAACCGATATTTTTTTATTGTCTTGTGTGATTGTGCATATGTGTTTCTAAGATTCAAGAGATCGTATTTTAATATTTCTTATGTGTATCAAAATTAAATTTAACTGAGGGCTATAAAACCTTCTCACAGTGTAAAACCGTATAATTCGTCATAAATTTCATTACAATACGTTTTGTAAAGACTGCCTATTCTTTTATGATATTAAAATACACGTCAAGACAACGGTACTTACATTTTATAGCTTTTCTTCATTTTATTTAATACTACTAAAAAAATAATATTTGTATAAATAAATTACTGACCCGCACGGCTTATACATACTTCGAACTCCCTTCAGTTTATTAGTCACGCCTTTATCCCGCTCGTACCCATGTACTTTTGCAATAATGTATGAAAATTTTGCCCGATTTATTGACATTATGATAACTACTCTTCTGTCCAAGGAGCCGAGTCTGCTAATTCAATCGTGACAAAACAGAATCGAAATAGTCAATTTTGACATTTTTTCGTAGTCTACCACTACAATCGTACTCCAATAGAGTTCTATCGTTCGGTCGATAGAATTCTACTTATATGTACCGCATCAGTAGCCGCATTTTTGATAGTCTACTAACATTTTGACAGCTAAATACAGCGATTCTGGTTCGATTCTACTGCTTGTCAATAGTAGACTTGGCCCCCAGGTTAGTAGCGTGATGACATATAGCCTATAGCCTTCTATATACTATACCCAACTTAAGATATCGCAAAAACATAATTGAAAGTAGAGTAGGTCACAGAAAACAGGAAACCTTTCTGTAGTGAGCCGCCCACGCGTCTGAAAGATTGGCGAATATTGGCTACGACTACGCGCCGCCGCACATGCGAGAACGCATATTTGATCTCCCGCCATAATGCATGAATGCGTTATTTGAGAACAAATTTGATTACAATGAAAAGATTATACTGAGTTAATCATAAAAGATAGATTTAAAAGTCCTAAAATAAAGTCCGGGAAAGCACCAGGACTTTATTTTAGAACTTTTAAAGGGTAATTGTGACACACATATTTTTGCGTAACATTAATCGTTTAGGCAGCGCTCATACACAACTCTCACTCTCGGACAACTCAAAAAAGAACTGGCACAGTTGCATTCACTGTATACTGATACCTTACAGGATCGGGATAGGTTACAACTTATAGTTGACAGTTTTGACTCATGTAGGGAACATTATGAACAAACTCTGCACCAAATTAGAATACTAAAGGAGGAGCTACAACGATCGGAAATCAAAATATCGCAACTAGAAGACAAGAAACAGAGCACAGTGGTTCAATCTAATCAGAGTTTGTTCGATGAACTGATGGCTACAAGCTTAGATACTGCTACAGCTCACCCTTACATTGTCATAGACCTCACTTCTGATGATGAAACCGGGGGCTGTTCTAAATCATTAAAAATTATTACGTGTAGTAAGAATAAGTTAAAGAAATATTTAAAAATTAAAAAGTTTATTACTAAATCTAAAAAAATGATACATAAATACAAGTTTTTTATAAATAGCATGTCACTTAATAGACAGAGATTGCAACTGATTGACCAGGTAAATATGTATATGTTAGAACTTGATACTGTTGCACAACAGTACAAAACTGATACACAGGCCCTTCAATGTCAGATTGACCGACTTGAAGACTCTTTGAAATCAATTTTATATAAATATGAAACAGCAGAGAAACAGAGTAGGGAACAGGTGTTAGCCATAGGTAAATTAGTAAATTCATGTCATTGTCAAAATGACCAATTGACATCCGCAGGCCATGTTCCCTCCTCACCCTTAAGTTGTGAAAGAATTAGATGCAATGATGAATTTTCACCAATTAAAACTGTGTGCAGTGTGGATAATAGTATATTAAGTTCAAGTAGTAATTGCGAGGCATCTACGAGTATAATAGAAAAGTGGCAAATAAAAAGTGATACAAAGACCATAGTCTATTGCGATGAAATAGGTAAAAATTTTGAACATTATTTATCACAGTTAAGTCATTCTGTAATAAATCATACATATCCAGGAGCTTCATACTCTCAAATTATAGATTTTATATTGACTGGTACACACTGCAGGCAGTCTACTATAGTGGTGCTGGTTGGCAGAAGAGGCAATATTAATAGTGACAAACTTTTAAAAATTTTTGATAAGTTATCAAGTCTGCAAGTAAAACAAGTAATTTTGTCCACCTTGCCATACAGCACTGCTATGAGCCACAAGGAAAATCACTTAAGATATAAATTAAATATGAAACTACATACCATGGTATCATATTCCCAAAAAAATTGAATTGTTCGATTGGAACATAATTTTCAATAATAATAGTTTGTTGACATTAGATAGATATTTTCTATCAAAATTTTTACAACGAAAGGTAGCTCTGTTGCTATCTAATTTTTTTAATTTTTGAAGCCAAATTATTGGCAAGTACAACTGCTTTTATTGAGCAGGATAGTTTTGATACTTTACATTTGGAAAATGAAATTCCAAAAAACTAGTTTATAGGACAACAGATAATAAATCTGGCCAGTTGACTTTGGCCCCTGAGAATAATCTTAGTAAAAATATTGTTTTTATAAACCTGGTGCACCATAATGTTAGAGGTTTAATAAATGGTAAAGATTTAGAGTTAGAGCTATACATTAATGCAAATTCTATTAATATTTTTTGTGCTACAGAGCACTGGTTAAAAAATCATCAAATCACATTGTTGAACTTCGTAAATCACCAGGTTGCTAGCTCGTTCAATAGAAAACATTCTAAACGTGGAGGCTCTTTAATATTAATTAATAAAAACTTAAAATTTAAAGAACGTAAGGATTTAGTAGCCCTCTCCATTGAGCGAGTTATTGAGATTGCCAGTATTGAGTTTGAGCATTTCATCTTGTTAAGCGTATACAGTCCCCCTGATGCTTCTTACATTAAATTTGAAGAAAAGCTTGAAGAAGGACTGTTCAAATGCCAATGTTCTAAGAAATCTATAATAGTTTGTGGAGATTTTAATGTTGATATATTAGATACATCATTAACTCCATCAGAGAGAAATAAAATGAAAAATTTATTTAAATCCTTTAATCTGCATAGTACATTCTTAGAACCCACTCGTATTACAGCCACCAGTGCAAAATGTATTGATAATATTTTTACTGATATTAAACCTATAGATAAAGGTATTGTGGATCCTGTGGAGTCAGATCATCGTGGCCAATGGATAAAATTTCCTAAAAGTAGTAACAAAGTCAGCAAAAAACTAATTAAATATGTACCAATTAACCAAAGTCGTTTGAATAATTTAAAAAAAAATGTATTAAAGAGATTACCATATCTACCTAACTTCACTTGTGTAGACCAGTTATATAAACAAAGTTTTTACCTCAAAAACTCTACCGATTGGTGGTCGTCCTGTTTTCAGTGACTGGGCAACACCAGGTATCTTTAAAAGTAGAAATAAATTATTTGAATTATATTCAGAAAAATGATATAATTTTAGGCAAACCTTTCAGGAATATGTTAAAAATTATTCAAAGATATTTAAACAAACGTGTCATCTTGCTAAGTCAAACTTCATTAAAAATAAAATTTCTAATTCTGTATAAAAATAAAAATGACTTGGAACATCATTAACTCTGAATGCGGTAGAACTATGGTGACAGAAAGGGATTTCCACTTAAAAGTAAATGGTTGCCATGTTACAGGGGACCTGGAAGTGGCTACACAGTTTGAACATTTTTTATTAATGATATTCCTCATTTATATTAATGATTTACCATTTTATGTAGGGGACAGGAATAGGATTGTTTTGTTTGCAGATGACACCTCATTAATTTTTAAAATTAAAAGACAATTAGATAACTATGACGATGTAAACAATGCAATTGCAAGAGTAGTTCATTGGTTCAGCTCAAATAATCTTTGCCTTAATGAAAATAAAACTAAATGTATAAAATTTACTCTACCAAATGTAAAACAAGTTGCGGCCAATGTTCAACTGAATGGACAAGTGTTAGAGTTTGTAGAATCAACTGTGTTCCTAGGTATAACTATTGATGCCAATTTGCAGTGGGGCCCACACATAGAAAAGACAGCCTCTAGATTAAGTTCGGCTGCATACGCTGTAAAAAAGATCAGGACTCTAACAGATGTGGATACGGCTAGAATGGATTACTTCAGCTTTTTTCATAGTATTATGTTTTACGGTATTCTCCTTTGGGGGAGTGCTGCAGATTTAAATATTATTTTTGTTCTACAAAAGCGGGCTGTACGCGCTATTTATAATTTGGGCCCCAGAGTTTCTCTCCGAGAAAAATTCAAAGAAGTAAATATTCGAACCGTACATCACATCACAATACATTTTTGCCAATCTTATGTATGTCCAGAAAAATCTATCACAGTTTTCTAAACTCTGTGATAAACATAATATAAACACTAGAAATAAAAATAATCTTTCAGTCCACCACAGTCGACTACATAAGATTGGCGATTCTTTCCAGGGTAACTGTATACGCTTTTACAACAAGCTTCCCTGTGACCTGAGAAATTTACCTTTAAATAAATTTAAAAAGTTTATTAAAAACAAGCTTTGTGAAAAAGGTTTTTACTCCGTTACAGACTATTTGCAGGACAGGCACGCCTGGAAATGATCTGCTGGCAAAGTGAAATAATATTAAATTGTAAATAGGCCATCAAAAAAAAAAGCCTTCCTAAGTTTCTTGCCGGTTCTTCTCAGGTGGGCCGCGTTCCGAACCGGTGGTCGCTTTAAATATTTTAAATAGTGTATGACATTTTGTAAGCACCGTTAAAATGGTCTATGCAAAATAAAGATATTTTTATTTTATTTTATTTTATTATCATAACGGAAGCTTTAAGATAGAATATTTTTTCCCCGATTTTGTCTCATTTTTCATTGATGTTCCGCACCTATTGGTCGTAGCATTATGCTATATACCTAGCCTATAACCTTCCTTGATAAATGGACTATCCCACACAAAAAGGATTTTTCAAATCGAATCAGTAGTTCCTGAGATTAGCGCGTTTAACCAAACAAACTCTTCAGCTTTATAATATTAGTAAAGATAAAAATAAATACTAACTAACTAACTAACTATCTTCACGCTGTATCCCTGACGGGGTAGTCAGAGAGGACAGATCGCCAGGCTTCGCGATCCATGCATACTTCTTTCGCTTCTTCGAGATTCATCAATCGCTTCATACACGCACGTCTGGGTATCCGAGTACTTTTGACCTTTCCGTTTTTGAGCAATCTGCTCACGTGGTCTTCATATGTAAGTCTCGGCCTTCCCTGACTCCTTCTACCCTCTACTTTTGAACAATATATATTCTTCGTCAATCGTTCCTCACTCATTCGTTGGACGTGTCCAAACCAACGGAGCACGCCCTTTTCCAGCTTAACGCTGACACTTTCATTCAAACCTGCCATATTGCGTATCACTTCGTTACGTATTCGGTCGGCCAAGGTAACGCCGCACAATTTTCGAAGTGATCGCATCTCCACAGCATTCAATTTACTTTCATGCATCTGCTGACATACCCAGGTTTCACTACCGTAAAGCAAAGTTGGCACTAGCACTGCGTTATGAATCGCCATTCGTGCTTCTTTTACGATGCTTTGTCGCTTTACTAACTGGGACAAAGCACCGTTAACTTTGTTTCCGGCAGCTACTCGCCGTTCTACATCCGAATCACATCTTCCATCCGCGCTAAACATACTTCCTAAATACACAATTTCATTCACTTGCTCTAGACGTTCCTGGTTTACCCTAATCTCGCATTTAGTTCTTACGTCACCTCTTTCAAATACTAGAACCTTAGTTTTACTTGCATTCATGCGGAGACCCTTACTTTCACACCCCTCTTTCATATTAGTGACTAATGCCTGTAGGTCGGCTTCTGATGAGGCCATGAGCACCGCATCATCAGCGTACAGCAGACAGTTTACTGTAAAGTCACCCAAATTCACACCCATATTAAAATCTTTCAACTTCTGCAGGCAACTGTCCAGATACACTATGAACAGCCAGGCGGACATGACACATCCCTGTTTGACGCCTGTACAGACATCAAAAAGAGGTGACACATCCCCCCCTACTCGCACGCAAGCCTTACAGTCCCTATAAAGCGACTGTATTGCCCGCAGTAGCGAGCCGTCCACACCATATCCTGGCAGCAAGTCCCACAGCGTTTCTCTCACAACGTTATCAAATGCTTTCTCTAGATCCACAAAAGCGCAGAAAACCTTCTGGCTAAGAGCCAGAAACTTTTCCGCGATCATGCGGAGAGAAAACACTTGATCCATGCAACCTCTTCCACGTCGGAATCCGCATTGAGCCTCCCATAAATACCTTTCAGACTTTTCTTGCATTCGTGCCGTTATAACCTTTGCATACACCTTACTAGCTAAGCTGACCAAGCTGATCGCCCTGTAGCTGGAGCAGTTTAGGCGCGAGCCTTTCCCTTTGTAAAGAGGTACTACAACTGCTACTCGCCAGTCATCTGGGACCTCACCCGTCCGCCAGCACAAGTTGCATAACAGACATAGTGTGTCCCAGACACGCGACCCACCGTACTTGATCATCTCAGCAGTAACTCTGTCTTTTCCCGCAGCCTTACCACATTTCATACTTCTTATCGCTTGTTCTATTTCTTTCATACTAATGACTTCAATGACATCGGGATCCGGAGCATCGAAGTGAGCTCCACTTCCCGATGTGGCATCTCTGTCTTTTCTTGCATACATCTTTCCATAATATTCACTCCATCTCTGCAGGACGTCACTTTGGTCTGTTAGGACGTCATTGTTAACACTAAGCACTTTATTCATACTGCAGATTGCCGAACAACTCCGGGTCTTGCCTACCTCTTTCCAGAAGAGCTTGGCATTATCCCGGAAATTGGACGACAACCTTTCATCCGCTTTCATTCTGCACCTTTCACGAGCTTCTTCTATCAGTGCCTTCGTGTTAACTTTCTGCAGCTTATTTAAAAATAAATAGGAGGACAAAAATGTTTACTATGAACAGTAGGCGTATAATATGCCCCTGCCACTCCTTCGGGGATAAAAGTGTGAATGATATACATAAATATTTTAGGACATTTTCACTCAACGCTTTATAGTGAAGTTAATATAAAATTATGCAATGGGATTTAGACAACTGATAAACATACATATATTACACAAATATTTATTGCAAGCCAGGTTTCAGGCCACCGAGGCAGTAAACGTTAGTATTTACTAAGGAACATTTACGGCCGGTCTCAATAAATAAATAAATAAATAAAATAAATAAATATCCATCACGCCTTATCCCCGAAGGGGTGGCAGAGGCATATTATATGCCCAATTTTCACCGTGTGGATTCCTGTCCCACGTAATAGGTGGTGAGCCCATTGCCGTGTTGAAATAGACAGACGCTAGTTGTGGCTACCTGCTGTTGAAATTTTCAAGCCGCCCATAAGGCCTTCAACCAGGCTTAACGACTGCCATTTTAATGGCAACCGGGACCAACGGCTAAACGTGCCTTCCGAAGCACGGAAATGCTCGCAAATGTTAATGCCACAAAGTGGTCACCCATCCGAGGACCAGCCATAGTGAATGTTGCGTAACTCAGTGATCGTTTACAGAACACTGAGAACGCTAGGTCACGGTTCAATTGCCGGTCTCAATAACCTATCTATCTTTAACTACATACATACATACATATTATCACGCCTGTTTCCCTATGAACTATATATGTAAGACTATGGCTTTCCACTTGCTACGATCCTGACATTGGTACAACTTTCGCTTCTTCTACTTTCAAGATCGCCGGATACTCTAGACCTAGCCTTTTTCCAAAAGGTTTTCGATTATTGTCTAAAATACGGTCAAAATAGTTAAAGTCGGTACTTATCGACGAAAATTTCGATTTCAATTACCAAAGATTTACCTACGATATTTGACTGTCGTAGGCAAATATTGAAGGCAACGGGTTCAAAATTTCTTCCAAATTTATCATCTAAAATAGACACCTTTTTTTTAAATTTATTCGGCCCTTTAGACCCACCGCAGTTCCGTGGTCCCGGTTGCCATTAAAGTGGCAGTCGTTAAGCCAGTTGAAGGCCTTATGTGAGGGTAAAAAAATTCAACAGCAGGTCGATACGTGTACAGCCGCGCCGTCCATTTCAACACGGCAATGGACTCTCCACCTGTTACGTGGGACAAAAATGCATACGGTGAAACGTGGGCCTTTAATATGCCTCTGCCTACCCCTACGGGGATAAAGGCGTGACAATATGTATGTATGTATTTGACTGTCAGAAGTCGTCATCATAGTCTATGGACGTTTGCAATACTAGAAGTTAATGCCCTTATTTACAAATCGAACAGTACTTAATGTTGAATTTCTTCCAAGGAAGTTAATACTTAGACAGGCGGTAGTAAAATTAAAAATTGAAAGTATTGAAATACGAGAAAGCCATCAAATTTATATGATAAGTCACAAAATTTGGTTTATTACTGTAACGCCCCCCCCCCCCCCCCCTTCCCCCCCCCCCTGTGGAATGCCAGTATTTGACCGCGCATGGTAACTAAAGGTGTGAAGAAAGAAGATGAGTAGAAGATTCTAATATCTCTCGCTAACCGTGAGTTATAATTCTAGCTAAAGAAAGGAATACCTAAGTGATGCTATTGAACATGTTACGTAATATATGGCCTTGTGATCCGTAATCGTCTAGTGGTTAAATTTATAAAAAAAAGTAATTGTTTGATAATATTTTATAAAATCTCTGAAAAACACAATGATCGAAACATACAAAAGATGAATGGTGAATTGTTATCTTAAAGTAAAGAATAGTTTGTTTACTGCAAATAAAGTCTCATGCATTCTGACCTGATATAACTGGCTCGAACTAATTTCTACTTGTAGGTGATTCGGGCTCGATTCTGGGTCCTGTAAATTTTAATTGACCTATGAGACTAGCCTTTGTCCATACTACATTACCCCAATGTGCGTCCCGTCAAATATAACACAATATAAGTTTATTCCGACAGATTCTGGTCTAAAAGAATATTTCAAGTGGAAGTCGCAGAATGAGTGAGTGAGTTGTTTGATGTGAATATTTGTAGTCCTCTTGACAGCAGGACGAAGTGACCAGAATAAATGTACTCAACATTAAATACTGTTTTTGAAGCATAGCACTTACATGTGCTGACGAGCAATCTAGGGTATCATTCTCTGCCTGGAGTCTAGTAGTTTGATATGGAATGATGGGTCATATTGAAGACTGCACGTACTAAAATAGCTTAATAAACATAGCTTACAAAGTGTCATATTTGAATTCGAAGCATGTGTGTAATTGGAGCTCAAAGTAATTTTAATCAAGTTAATCATGACTAAGCCAGATAACATCACAGCAAGGAACTCCCCTCGTTGCGAGGATTTTCGTCATCACTACAGATCGGCCAAACTGTGCTAGACTTTCCCCGGAGGTATTTGTTTAACCCCATAAGTCGTCCTGTCGTGTGAGTACCATTAGCGTCGAACACCATGGCTAGAGAAAAATTAAATGAACTCGCATTACTTCACAGCCAATGAGATAATTTCGAGTAAAGTTGTATATACGTTCTGTCATCTAAATCGCCTCGAAGTGTGACTAATATCTAGTAGAAATTGACACTGATTAAATACATTCAGCATTTAATTCAGTCTTTATCTGAAGTCTAGCACTTACACGTGCTAGCGTGTAACTTAGAACCTCATATTAATTATGAAAGGTCATAGTTGGATAGTTGGATGTATGAAAGGGCATATAGAAGACTAGCGCATTATAGCAGCTTAAATAAATTAAGCTTACTAAATAATACATTTGCAGTCTAGGCACATCTGTAAGCTGGAACTCTGGATCATATTCATCAAGTTAGTCATGACTAAGCCAGATAACATCACAACTAGGAACTTCCCACGTTGCAGGTTCAATCATAGATATCCCCCGAGAACTTATTTACAGCCTCATAAATCGTCCTGTTTGTGTGAGTATCGTAGCGTCAAACGCCATGTCTCATTAATATTAGTGTGTATTCGAATTATATAGGTTTGTAGTCGTTGAATAGTTGTGCACGTCGACTCAAATAGTAGTGTCTGATGGTGATATACGCTGGACTATCTATATCTTCTCGAAGTTAGCCGAAATCTAGTATGATTCAACACTGATTAAATGTACTCAGCATTTAATTCAGTCAAAAGGAACAATTTTGTAACGTATGTAGTACGCTACATTAATTCAGTCGTCATTTGTAATCGCCAGCACGTCGCATCGTCAATAATACTTGTTCTTATAATGTTTAGACCAAAACCAAACCGGATAAAGTATATTGAAGTAATCTAATTAAATCAGCTAATCGTTCTGTCGTTAAGCTAAATTTAATTATTCCGTATCTACTAACCCTTTTTACGATGTTGTAAATTATTTAATCAATGTTTTAAATTATATAAAATCTGAAGTCCAAAAGATTACAAATGTATATAATATGCAAATAGATATCTAAAAATAAATTCTACATGCACAACCTCTTATCTAAAATCACACCCATGCACATAAACAAATTTCATACATTTCAGTACATATGATACATATATTTTATTATAATATAATCTGTTTATATCTGACCCGTTGAGCCTCATAATGATGCTCAGTCAATGATATCTTCGCATTTAATAAATTAATTTTAGTATTTAACTTACGTCCATGAGAAAATTCATAATCAAACACTAAATAATCTCAGCTTATTAATTTTATTTGTACACTGAATTATCTAGATATATTTAATAAATCAAAAACAAATCTATTAGTTAATCTTAAAAGCATTCAAATAATAATCCATCTACCTAGAAATAATTAATTTAATTTGAATAAAAGAATATCAAAGCAACATTAGATGATTTCAATAAGTAACAAAATATATTTTAATAGGAATAATTTGAAACAAAACCAATCTCAGTAAATACAAAAAGATAGTCTCAATAAGTAATTATACTTAATAGGAAGAATTATAAACAATAGGTAAATCTCAATAAGTAATCGTACTTAAACTCAATAGATATAAGATTACCTAAAGTAATAGTAATAAACATAATAGGAATAATTATAAACAAACGGCAGTCTCATTAAGTAATTATAGGTACTTAATAGGAATAATTATAAACAAACGGCAGTCTCAATAAGTAATCATACTTAACTCAATAGATATAAGATTACCTAAAGTAATAGTAATAAACATAATAGGAATAATTATAAACAAACGGCAGTCTCATTAAGTAATTATAGGTACTTAATAGGAATAATTATAAACAAACGGCAGTCTCAATAAGTAATCATACTTAACTCAATAGATATAAGATTACCTAAAGTAATAGTAATAAACATAATAGGAATAATTATAAACAAACGGCAGTCTCATTAAGTAATTATAGGTACTTAACTTATAGGCAGCTAGCTAATTTCACACAAACACTAGACTTTGATTCGGAGGTCTTACTCCTAGTTAGGCAGATGTGCCTCGATACGCGCCCGGTTTGCAACTGAATAAAACTTTTCATGATTTGAACTCATGGTATTTTGGCCCTTTGTCCTCAGTTTTGAACAGAACAAAAAAGGTATCCCTTTTTTGTTTACAAAATGCGCGCGTCCTTCAGAGAATATTATTTTAACACAAACATGTGTCAAGTGGTCACAAGACAAAATCTCAGATATCAACACAAAAGTTTAACAGAAAAACTGTTTAAATGGTTTAGTTCCCACTTATGCGGCCAATTTTAACTAGAATTAATATCATTGTACCCAAAGCACTTATGAACTGTCACCCGATATATTACTATTTATGTGCGTATTTTTAAATGAATACCTCTTAGCATTCGTCTGACCCAAAGTTAAAATAAGTACAAAAAATATAACGATTTATGGCCCGAACCGCACTTGTATGCAAACCCAACGAAGTTTTTCGTAACAACAAAAAATTATAAGCCATTTATGTACTCCACTAGTTACTTTTATTTATTATATAAAGGGGGCGGTAGAGGCCGTCACATCTCCCCCCCTGAATGTGTGCGGAAAATGAACCTGTTCACCTTTATGAACACATTCATAAACTTTTTATAGCTCCAAGCCCAGTATCTTCTAAATTCTTCTTCAATTATATCTTATATTACATAAAACTAGATCCCGTAGCTTCCATTACGCTAAACGTCATCAAAGTTTCTTTACCTGCTGCTGATCCAAAGAGATTATGAATTTGATTTTTATTTCTCCGTAGAGATTTTACATACGAGCTTTCCCCCCCCAGGTAAGTGCTCCCAGCAAGACCTGATAATATTAGAAAACCACCCTCACGTGCCAGTGGTACACAAACCACCTCACCTGTTTATGATAAATAAGCCACATCACCTGCATACGGTATCATATAAGTCACCTCACCTGCCAATGAATATTATATTTAAGGTTGGACTCCTTGACTTCTCTAACGCTAAACGCGAAGTTTCTCTACCTGCTGCTAATTTGGAAAAGCTATGAATTGAACTTTTCTCCTTAGAGATTTACTTTACTAGCATTACCTTTTAGGTAAATGCTTCTAACAAGCCTCTAAATTATATCTCCTGCGAGAGGTTTATAAGCCACCTCACCTGCTCGTGTTACTCAGGCAACCTCACCTTGCTAGTGATATAAATACAACCAAACCTGCTAATGGTATATAACATAATGCTGATTCGGAAAGAACTCATTTACGAGTATTACCTCTCAGATAAGTGCCCCTAAAAAGCCTCTAAATTACCTGTACTGCAAGTGGGTTATAAGCCTCCTCACCTGCTAGTATTACACAAGCAACCTCATATTGTTAATTATACAAATACAACCTCACCTGCCAGCTATAAAAATGCTGACTGACAGTGTCTCCAAACCGTTTTAACAATAGTTATAAACATTGTGTAAGGGTCCAAGCCCCCTCACCCCTCTAGTATTTTAAAAGCAACTTAACCTTGCTAGTGGTGCAAATGCAACCTCACCTGCCAATTATACAACTAGTGACTGACAGACTGAATGGCATATTTATAAAATAAAGTTAAAACTAACTTACTAGAATACTACTAGCAACATCGAAATCGTGTTCTCCAACGTGACGAGTGTTTCCAAATAAATATATACACGGTGTCAAGGACCCAGTCACCTCACCCGCTATCGATGTACCTACTAACTAGCAAATGCAGTAACGATGCCAAACGATTCCATTGGTGTTACAATAAAATATCTGGTCTAGCTAGGTGTTCACTATGTTGTTAATATAATAAGTGCGAAAGTTTGTAAAAATGGATGTTTGTTACCTTTTCACGTAAAAACAATTGAACGAATTTTAATGAACTTTACAATAATATAGCTTAAGCATCAGAATAACACATAAGCTACTGTTTATCCCGGGAACAAGTTTCTGTAAGAAACGGGAACGAGAAAACATCTCTACGCGAGCAAAGCCGCAGGCGTCACTTAGTAATAAATAAAGATGAAACCGGATTATTTGAACTAAAACATGATGAGAGTCTCCAATCCCATCTCCAAATTTATTCTAGTATAAGGGGCCAATCAACCTCGCCTACTAGCGAGTACCTGCTGATTATCGGACGAGTACCTGCTGATTAACAGACGAGTACCTGCTGATTACCGGATGAGTACCCGCTGATTAACAGACGAGTACCTGTTGATTATAGGAGGAGTACCTGCTGATTACCAAACGAGTACCTGCTGAATATCAAACGAGTACCTGCTGATTATGGGATGAGTACCTGTTGATTAAGGTACTAGACAACGACGTAGGTGTCCTTACAGGGTTGGTAAGTCAGACGACAGTCGTTTCAATCAATGCCGGAAGTAAAAGTCAAACGCTAGTTGCTTTTAACAACCAAACATAAACAAACTTCTAAGCTCTAACCCCAGGTAGAATTTGGAATTCCCCATGTGTGTTTTTCTGTTGACAAAGAATTAATAATGCCAGTGGAACCATTTTCTAACTTATCAATACTATTCTTAGTCTCATCAATTTCTTGTTACGAATACTCAGATCCGCATTTATAGCTAATGGGTCACACCGCTGGTCGCACCAAATCCACATCAATTTGCTTGGAATAGCCGCCGCTTTTTGTGAAATCTGTTTCTTCTGCGCTTATCAAACATGAAAAAAATCCTCTTTCACGTAGCCTATATAAGGATTGAATTCATTTCGTTGTTTAAAATAAAGACAATAAATATATAATATGTACAAAATCCAAAACAGATTGCATGTGACTCTTTAAATGCAGTTTCAAATTTATAAAATAATTTATTTATTTTATAACATTTCTCTTTTTTTCAAAATTCACCATTCAATTTGACTGTCTTGTAACAAAGCCTATTATTTAACAGATTTGGCCATTTATTTTATTACAGGGTTATATTGTTGTTACGAACCCTTAAACAATAAAATATCTATTTCGTTTGTTCGTATCGTCTGAAAGTAATCAATGTTTTTTCTAAAACACAGATGTTAGTAAGTTACACAAATGTATTTCTAAGACAAAGAGATATCCGCTATTCATTGAATTTGCTGTGGGAACTATTTAAGTAAAAATCCTCGCCATCTCCTTACCTAAAGGCGACAGACTCGACAATTTAGTATATGAAACCTATGTACATCTTTAGATATACCGTACTGCTGCTTAACCTCTCATGGCCTAATAGCATGAAGATATTTAAGCAAACTTAAATGCCTACGTTGTGTATTTTTTTGATAAAAGTTTGTATAGACATACAAACATACATACAATATATATATATATATATATATATATATATATTGTGTATATATTGAACCTATGTTCGACTAATATGACGTATAGTATCTATTATTAAATATAATATCAAACAATTTCTAAATTTATTTATTTGACCCTTTATTTGTTTTTAAACGTTGTGTTAGTAATTACCAAGTTCTTTGATACTTCGTTGCAATAATTTTAATTATCACATTTTTAAAGACGAATGTATCCTGGTCAACACGGTACCAGATGTAACGCCCCCCCTCCCTTCCCCCCTGCCTGTGGAATGCCAGTATTTATCCGCGCGCGATAACAAAAGGTGTGGAGAGGGAAGATGATGGATTCTAAAATCCCTCGCTAACCGTGAGTTATAATTCTAGCTAAAGAAAGGAATACCTAAGTGATGCTATTGAACATGTTACGTAATATATGGCCTTGTGATCCGTAATCGTCTAGTGGTTAAATTTATAAAAAAAAGTAATTGTTTGATAATATTTTATAAAATCTCTGAAAAACACAATGATCGAAACATACAAAAGATGAATGGTGAATTGTTATCTTAAAGTAAAGAATAGTTTGTTTACTGCAAATAAAGTCTCATGCATTCTGACCTGATATAACTGGCTCGAACTAATTTCTACTTGTAGGTGATTCGGGCTCGATTCTGGGTCCTGTAAATTTTAATTGACCTATGAGACTAGCCTTTGTCCATACTACATTACCCCAATGTGCGTCCCGTCAAATATAACACAATATAAGTTTATTCCGACAGATTCTGGTCTAAAAGAATATTTCAAGTAGAAGTCGCAGAATGAGTGAGTGAGTTGTTTGATGTGAATATTTGTAGTCCTCTTGACAGCAGGACGAAGTGACCAGAATAAATGTACTCAACATTAAATACTGTTTTTGAAGCATAGCACTTACATGTGCTGACGAGCAATCTAGGGTATCATTCTCTGCCTGGAGTCTAGTAGTTTGATATGGAATGATGGGTCATATTGAAGACTGAACGTACTAAAATAGCTTAATAAACATAGCTTACAAAGTGTCATATTTGAATTTGAAGCATGTGTGTAATTGGAGCTCAAAGTAATTTTAATCAAGTTAATCATGACTAACCCAGATAACATCACAGCAAGGAACTCCCCTCGTTGCGAATATTTTCGTCATCACTACAGATCGGCCAAACTGTGCTAGACTTTCCCCGGAGGTATTTGTTTAACCCCATAAGTCGTCCTGTCGTGTGAGTACCATTAGCGGCGAACACCATGGCTAGAGAAAAATTAAATGAACTCGCATTACTTCACAGCCAATGAGATAATTTCGAGTAAAGTTGTATATACGTTCTGTCATCTAAATCGCCTCGAAGTGTGACTAATATCTAGTAGAAATTGACACTGATTAAATACATTCAGCATTTAATTCAGTCTTTATCTGAAGTCTAGCACTTACACGTGCTAGCGTGTAACTTAGAACCTCATATTAATTATGAAAGGTCATAGTTGGATAGTTGGATGTATGAAAGGGCATATAGAAGACTAGCGCATTATAGCAGCTTAAATAAATTAAGCTTACTAAATAATACATTTGCAGTCTAGGCACATCTGTAAGCTGGTACTCTGATTCATATTCATCAAGTTAGTCATGACTAAGCCAGATAACATCACAACTAGGAACTTCCCACGTTGCAGGTTCAATCATAGATATCCCCCGAGAACTTATTTACAGCCTCATAAATCGTCCTGTTTGTGTGAGTATCGTAGCGTCAAACGCCATGTCTCATTAATATTAGTGTGTATTCGAATTATATAGGTTTGTAGTCGTTGAATAGTTGTGCACGTCGACTCAAATAGTAGTGTCTGATGGTGATATACGCTGGACTATCTATATCTTCTCGAAGTTAGCCGAAATCTAGTATGATTCAACACTGATTAAATGTACTCAGCATTTAATTCAGTCAAAAGGAACAATTTTGTAACGTATGTAGTACGCTACATTAATTCAGTCGTCATTTGTAATCGCCAGCACGTCGCATCGTCAATAATACTTGTTCTTATAATGTTTAGACCAAAACCAAACCGGATAAAGTATATTGAAGTAATCTAATTAAATCAGCTAATCGTTCTGTCGTTAAGCTAAATTTAATTATTCCGTATCTACTAACCCTTTTTACGATGTTGTAAATTATTTAATCAATGTTTTAAATTATATAAAATCTGAAGTCCAAAAGATTACAAATGTATATAATATGCAAATAGATATCTAAAAATAAATTCTACATGCACAACCTCTTATCTAAAATCACACCCATGCACATAAACAAATTTCATACATGTCAGTACATATGATACATATATTTTATTATAATATAATCTGTTTATATCTGACCCGTTGAGCCTCATAATGATGCTCAGTCAATGATATCTTCGCATTTAATAAATTAATTTTAGTATTTAACTTACGTCCATGAGAAAATTCATAATCAAACACTAAATAATCTCAGCTTATTAATTTTATTTGTACACTGAATTATCTAGATATATTTAATAAATCAAAAACAAATCTATTAGTTAATCTTAAAAGCATTCAAATAATAATCCATCTACCTAGGAATAATTAATTTAATTTGAATAAAAGAATATCAAAGCAACATTAGATGATTTCAATAAGTAACAAAATATATTTTAATAGGAATAATTTGAAACAAAACCAATCTCAGTAAATACAAAAAGATAGTCTCCATAAGTAATTATACTTAATAGGAAGAATTATAAACAATAGGTAAATCTCAATAAGTAATCGTACTTAAACTCAATAGATATAAGATTACCTAAAGTAATAGTAATAAACATAATAGGAATAATTATAAACAAACGGCAGTCTCATTAAGTAATTATAGGTACTTAATAGGAATAATTATAAACAAACGGCAGTCTCAATAAGTAATCATACTTAACTCAATAGATATAAGATTACCTAAAGTAATAGTAATAAACATAATAGGAATAATTATAAACAAACGGCAGTCTCATTAAGTAATTATAGGTACTTAACTTATAGGCAGCTAGCTAATTTCACACAAACACTAGACTTTGATTCGGAGGTCTTACTCCTAGTTAGGCAGATGTGCCTCGATACGCGCCCGGTTTGCAACTGAATAAAACTTTTCATGATTTGAACTCATGGTATTTTGGCCCTTTGTCCTCAGTTTTGAACAGAACAAAAAAGGTATCCCTTTTTTGTTTACAAAATGCGCGCGTCCTTCAGAGAATATTATTTTAACACAAACATGTGTCAAGTGGTCACAAGACAAAATCTCAGATATCAACACAAAAGTTTAGCAGAAAAACTGTTTAAATGGTTTAGTTCCCACTTATGCGGCCAATTTTAACTAGAATTAATATCATTGTACCCAAAGCACTTATGAACTGTCACCCGATATATTACTATTTATGTGCGTATTTTTAAATGAATACCTCTTAGCATTCGTCTGACCCAAAGTTAAAATAAGTACAAAAAATATAACGATTTATGGCCCGAACCGCACTTGTATGCAAACCCAACGAAGTTTTTCGTAACAACAAAAAATTATAAGCCATTTATGTACTCCACTAGTTACTTTTATTTATTATATAAAGGGGGCGGTAGAGGCCGTCACATCACTAAAGTTGCAAGTAACCCCTTAAACATCAGTAAAAAGACATTATTATCCAAAACTTTTTTACCCTTGTTCTTTAGGGAAGCATATTCCGTTTCCCGTGTTTAAAACTTCTTTCTTCCTAAAGACTAACGGTTATGAAAAGAAAAGTTCAAAGTACACGAGTTCAAAGTTATACTGGTCAGAATGAGTCTCATTGTAACAGAACTGAGGTACAGCAATAATTTACTCTGTAAAAATATGACTTCAAAAGTATGCCTTAAGGAGATGCTTAAATTTCCCTTAGTGGATATTAAATTATCAAACTTGAACACTTCTTCGCGCAAAGAATGGTATACAGATTTAAGCACGTTTATTTTATTTCTGAGACAGAAAACAATATAAAAACCTACAAGATGGTAATGGCGATGGATCTTGAACAAAAACACTTGTACTGTTCTACTTATTTATTATATTTAACAATGGTTTGTCAAATCATTGTTGTTATAACTTCACATATTGTACTCAATGACATCCGAAATACATAAAATATATTCTAACCTTTGAAAATGCCGTAAGGTAACACCGGTCAGGTTTAAATAATAAATACGTGAAACATTACAAGTGTTTTTGTTCAAGATGTGTAGCAAGTTCCACCAAGTGCCATCAATCAACGTGTAAACAATGGCGATGGACATTAGATAAGAAAAAACTGAAACTATCACCAACCCATCGTGGACAAACATATTCTTGAAAACTGTAAAGAAAAGCGGCCTCTACTCCCAGTTGAACAGGCTACGGTAGCGGCTACAGTACCCAGCAGCGAATGTCAATGAGGATAATTTGGTCAACTATTAATATATTCATGAATTGTACTTGTTTAGAACATAACGATATAATATATGGCAATGGGCTAATCACTGTTACGTGGAACAAAATGCATACATTGAAATGTGGGTGTATAGTATGCCTCTGCCACCTCTTTGGGGATAAAGGTGTGGATAATAGAAGAAGACAAAGACATTAAACATTTATATTTTATTATAATTTTATTATAACACTTATAAAATGTTATGACTGCCTCGGTGGCGCAGTGTTAGTATGCGACTGCCGTGACTGAAGTCCCGGGTTCGATTCCCAGATAGGAAAAAAAAATTGTTTGAACCACAAATGTTTGTTTTGGAGTTTGGGTGTTTCCTATGTATAATATGTATGTATTTAGAAATATATAAATATGTTTATCAGTCGTATAGATCTAATAACTAGAGGGCGCTGAGTAAAAAAATGTCTAATTTAATTTTACAGAAAATGTAATTATAAGTAGAAATTTAAACAAGTTATCAAGTTATCAGACAGCAGGACTAATTTTGATACTTCACACGAATGAAGTCACCAGGTAAAAGATTTCCCTCGTAAAGTGTTTCGTAGAAACAATGTTCTTTATATTACCCTACCCGGGCGTAAAAGTTTTTCAAAAAGAAAATGAAAAACATAATTCTTGTAACTGAAGTTTTACATAAAGCATTTAGAATTTATAGATAAGGGGCTGTAAAATTTAATCATCGTCGGAGGACAAGTGGTTTGAAAAAGACTTAAATAAAACACCTCTTCGTATAACTTAGATAAAACAAAGTTCGTTTAGTATTCAACTGCAGATATTGATCAGCAACTGAACTGTCGTAATAATAAGAAGATATGTCGACTTTGAAAGCATTTTGAGCGACTCTGATTTTAATGGTAGTGTCTAAGACGGCAGTTAAATATTGTTTAATATTTGTAAAATAATTTAGTTTTATGGAACCAATAGGTAAGAATTATAAACTTTCTTTTTTAAAATTAATTTAATATTACAAAAGACAACGCCAAGCAAATTGTTGCAAATATTTTAGTAAATACGTACGAGTACGTTCAAAAGAATTATACCTATAATTTCTCAAAGTAAAAGTCTTTGTTTTAGGGTGAAAGCGGCATTTTCTGCAGATATTATCGGAATTGTGATAAATTCACTAAATAAATGGCTTTTTTAATAGCGAATTTTTAACTCATAAACTTTAAATTAACAGAAAATTGAGCCCAGGTCTAAATATTAAGGAAAAACAGAGTATGAAACATAGCCTATAGCATAAATAAATACTCCTGTAATTATAATGTGTAACGCAATAGTTTAAAAGTCAATAATACTGTTTATGTAACTCCAGCAGACCAGTAAACTAATACTTCTTCATAACAGTGTTGCATAATGCTCAATGTTCTGAGCTTATAACACCTACTCGTGTGTAGGTTACGCGAGGTCTCAAGAGTCTATAGTTACGAAATGGTTACAAACAGGCTAGACCTAAATTATGTAAGCAATACCTAAATGGAAAAGTTATTTTACCCGAGTACAGTAGATGGAATTGGTAATGATGTTAGCAGCCTTTGTACGTGAATATAAATTTTTGTACCTATGTGTTCATCGAAGTACATACAATACTCAACCAATTTTGACAAATGATGTATCAATAGAAGTGTTATTCCTCCTCTGTGCCAGAGTAAGGAATGTTAATTTATCTCTCTCGATCACGAGTAATGGAGAAGAAAGTTTTAATTGTTTATAATTTTATTATACACTTGCCAAGTTTATGTCAAACTATGCGAAGCGAATACTCATACATACATACTTACAGGAATATATACATACATACATACATTTAATCATAGCTTTTTTAGTTATATTTTATAACAGATGAAATGCGCGTAAGACCTTTGTAGATTAGGGGTTAAGAAAACGTAAAATTAGGTGGTAAGCCAACTGCCGTGTTGAAATAGACAACGGCTGGTTATTGCTTCCTTTTGTTGAAATTTTTCAAAGCCCATAAAACATTCAACTTGGTTCAAGAACTACCATTTTACGGGCTAATGCCTTAATGCGCCTTTCAAAGCACGAAAATTGACACACAGTCACCTGTCAGTGGGTTATTCGTACATACTGTCAAAATATTAAAGTAGTGATCGCTTACAGGACATTAATTGCTCACACTACTGACTGACATAGCCGATACGAGGTAACTAGTGGTTCTGTGAACCGTAGACTTCGGAGTAAAGTGTGGAAACTTTGTTTTGGTTAATGTGTTAATTATTTTTGGTATAGAGCATGCATGACTTTCCTGTTGCGCACCCATGAGGTACCATGTACATTTTTATTTCTAGTGGTTTTAAAATAAAAATCGTTTAGCCCAGCAGCACACTTCAAGTTTATATCACACCATACCGTTTTGAGCGCTCTTGCCAACCACTACGGGACCATTTCCCCTCCCCTGCCTCCACCCCCCCCCCAACAACCAACCCCTCGCTAAAAGTTTTTAGCTATATCATGGATTGTTCATTCCAAGTTGCATGCAAATCCGTTGAAAAATGCGAACTGTAGACTGAATGGGCGGACGAACGGTCGGACATCGATAGCATTTTTCCCGACTTAAAACGGAGATTAATGATGCTGCGAGCGCTACGAGAAAAGGACAGACTTTCTTCACAGTGCTACAATTTTTCGAAAACATGCCAAATTCAACACGCAGAGACGTACATAAAATAAAAACTGCGACCTATACAGTATCTGAAATCATAAAACTTACAATAACGGCGAAATGTTAAAAGTACTCGGATACCCAGACTTGCATGTATGAAGCGATTTATGAATCTGCAGGGAGTGAAAGAATTATGCATGAATTGCGAAGCCTAGCCATCTGTCCTCTCTAGTCAACAGGATAGGGATACCGCGATAAATAGTTAGTTATAAATCTTATAAACTTTACTTATAACTAATAAATCCTTTACATTTCACATGAAGCCCTCGGACACAAATTGCTCAAAAACGGAAAAATCGAAAGTACTCAGATACCTAGACGTGCACGTATTAAGCGATTTATGAATCTGCAGGGAGCGAAAGAAGTATGCGTGGATTGCGTGCCTGGCGATCTGTCTTCTCTGACTACCTCTTCAGGGATACACTGTGAAGATAGTTAAGGAAAGTTTTTTATAAATCGTTTTCTGCCCCATGGATATATAAAGAAACTTTTTGAATAAGATGAAGAGAGCTCCATGTTTCTAGTTAATCTATGAAGTATTTTATTATTTTATGTAATATTGAAGACAATATTATAAGAATAATAATAATAAATTGCCACCACGACGGCAGTTGGCTGCACATTTATAGCGCAAATGTAATTAACGGGTATACAATTAAGTATACATTTGAAGAGTGCTAACTGGGTCCTTTGATCTTGGTGGCACCGCAGTCGTTTAATTAAAAGCATACTAATGAAATATAATTTCTTTGCTTTCAATCTTGAAGTTTCACAGAATTATGAAAACACCAATAATTTTTAACTCTTTGGAATCTAGTTACAGTAAATGTACTAACAACTCATTATTTATTTCTTTTTGTTAAAGCGCTCGTGGCCCCGCGGTCTCAGTGTTCCGTAAACGATCACTGAGTTACGCAACTTTCACTATGGCTGGTCCTCGGATGGGTGACCACTTTGTGGCATTTACATTTGCGAGCGTTTCCGTGCTTCGGAAGGCACGTTAAGCCGTTGGTCCCGGTTGCCAGTAAAATGGAAGTCGTTAAGCCCGGTTGAAGGCCCGAAGGGCGGCTTGAAAAAGTTCAACAGCAGGTAGCCACAACCTGCATCTGTCTATTTCAACACGGCAATGAGCTCACCACCTATTACGTGGGACAGGAATCCACACGGTGAAAAGTGGGCATATAATATGCCTCTGCTACCCCTTCGGGGATAAGGCGTGATGGATATATTTATTTATGAAAACACCAATAATTTTTAACTCTTTGGAATCTAGTTATAGTAAATGTACTAACAACTCATTATTTATTTCTTTTTTTTACTTTATTAAACTACTGAGAGTAGGTGAGTAAGGGTATTAGTACCCCACTAAGACCTTCGAAGCCTAAGCGACAACACCAGGGGGCCGAATCTACTATTGACAATCCGTAGAATAGAACCGGAATCGCTGTTTTCAGCTGTCAAAATGTTAGTAGACTATCAAAAATGCAACTGTATTGTGGCCACTGGCGCGGTACGTGCTTGTAGAATTCTATTGGCCGACCGATAGAAGTTTGTATTGGAGTACGATTGTAATAGAAGACTACGAAAAACTGTCAAAATTGTACCGGTGGTTTTCTATTTAGCGACGATTTCGATTCTATTTCGACACGATTGAAATAGCAGACTCGGCCCCGAGATAACGTTGCACTTATGGACAAGGCACACAGGCATCCTTACAGGGTTGGGATCCCAGACGGTAATCCTTTCCAACAATGCTAATAATCAAAAACTAAACAAAAACTGTCATCCAAACAAAGACACAAGCAACTGGTATACTAAGATGAAAAGAATAGATATTACTAAGGTGCCAGAAAAGCGGTCAGCCCTCTTGATCAAAGGCGGTTACTGTAGCCTATAGACAATAGTACTACTAAAGTTCAAACTCACTTTATCAACTCTATTGCTATGTTGTGACGGACAGGAACAGTCTGTTTCTACCCGTAGTAGATTTTTTTTCTATACTTCAAGTTGCCCTAACGACTGAAACCCTCGTCAATGGAAATGTCACAATCAATATTGTAAAGCTGCTAAACAGTTACGTTTACAGAACACTTAGTTAGCAGAGCCCCTTAAACGTGAATGAAAATAGGTCAGCCCTCTTGATCAAAGGCGGTTACTGTAGCCTATAGACAATTGTACCACTAAAGTTCAAACTCACTTTATCAACTCTATTGCTATGTTGTGAAGGACAGGAACAGTCTGTTTCTACCTGTAGTAGATTTTTTTTCTAAACTTCAAGTTGCCCTAACGACTGAAACCCTCGTCAATGGAAATGTCACAATCAATATTGTAAAGCTGCTAAACAGTGAACGTTTACAGAACACTTAGTTAGCAGAGCCCCTTAAACGTGAATGAAAATAGTTCAAATTAACTGGATTCATTCTGTATCGCTGACGGGGTAGTCCGATTAAATTATTGTTGTTAAACGAATTATTATCATTGTACTTTGCTAACATACATACATACATATTATCACGCCTGTTTCCCATCGGGGAAGGCAGAGACTATGGTTTTCCACTTGCTACGATCCTGACGTACCACTTTCGCTTCTTCTACTTTCATAAGTGTTTTCGTACACGCTAGCCGGTTAAGGGTACTCTTGACCTGGCCTTTTTCCAAAAGGTCTTCGATTTGATTGACATACGTACGCCGAGGTCTACCCCTACCAGTTTGCCTATTCACTCTCGCCACATAAATCTGCTTCGTCAGTCTTCTTTCATCCATCCTCTCCACGTGTCCGAACCATCTAAGCAACCCTTTTTCTATCTTAGTCACTACATCTTCAAAATGCATAATAATTCGATTCATTCACATATATTCGACTCACATTCAACACACCAGAAATTCAACAAATATAGTTAATTGCATTAAATAGATTAGCAATTAGGTGCACAAAATGTATAATTAATAAATGAATTGTCAATCTAATAAATTATTAACGTCGCTATAAGGTTTTTACAAATAATTTACAAGGTAATTTACACTACAGGATATTTCCTTCAAAACAAATAATTTTAAAATTCCACTAAAATTAAAAAATGCTGAAATAAATTAAATCACAAGAAGTAACCTTCCAGCAAGATATGATACTGGTGGAGATATGATACTCGGGTATCATGAGTCAATAGCTAATCGTACTGACCGTTTCTGAGGTATTTTCTAAACAGCCCCGTCCTGCGAGCTTGGGTGGAGAAGGCACACGGAGCGCCGACGTTTCACCGCAGTCAGCTCCTCACAGGACGTTGCGTATTCGCCAAATACCTGTGGGAGGTGGCTGGGGTGGAGCCAGACCCCGTGTGTCGTTACTGCTCAAGTGGCGTCGTGGACACGGCGGAGCACACACTCGCCGTGTGCCCGGCGTGGGAAGAGCCGCGTATCGCCCTCACGGGCATTGTTGGTTTGGATTTATCGCTGCCGGCCGTGGTGCAAGCCATGGTCAGCAGCCAACAGTGCTGGGCCGCCGTCGCCTCGTTTGCTTCCGAAGTTATGGCGACAAAACGCGAGGAATTACGGGTGCAGGAGCGTACGGGACAGACGCTCCCGCCCCGCTGTCGTGTTCGGGAGCGTCGTCGTGAACAATTCATGCGCGCCCCCGAATAGTGTCTGGTCGTGGGCAGAAGGTCGAGGGACCCCGCCCTACTACCCAACTGGTGAGGGCATCCTTTCTGTATTTCAGGGGGTGCCCACTTTGCGCACGCCCGTACCCGCCGCTCTCACCTTCTCTGCTTACAGAGGGGTGCTAGAGAGCGGTGGAGGTGCGGGCTAGTTCTTCAGCTCCTTAGGGAGCTCCGGGGTGGTTGCTTTTCGGTGACCTTGAGACGGACCCCTCCACTCTAGGGTGCCCCTTGCAGGCTCGCAGTGATTTAACCTCAGGCCTACCCTGCGAGTCGGCTTAAGGTAAGGCGGAACGCCGCGGGGTTAAGTGGGTAGGACGACCCCTCTCTCGTGGGCCGGGAGCACCACACACCGTCCCTGCTGCCCCCTGCTGCGAGAAGGAATTACCCGAGTTATTAATCCGAGTTAAAAATTTGAACAGCAATATTTAAAATAACTTTACTTTTTACTATTACTAAGCCTAAATACTTACTCAAGTGCCTGAAACTAGCTACATTATACAAATAATATCCCATACATATTTGTACAGACAATGGCATAGAAAGGATTACTTAGAACAAAGACAGAAAGCGATCACATTGTAATGGAAATTAATACTAAACGCAAACAAATATATTCCCAGTTCAGTTTCAAATGTTATAGATTTTTCGCAGAAAACAACAGCATATATGGCAAGATTAAGCACACAATATACAAAAGGTGATTTATAGTTTAGATACAACAATTTATGGGGTAGAATTTTAACAAAACTGTGTAGTACTATACTATAATTTAATGTGGAAAAATCTTCACGAGGTTAAGCGAAATTTGAACCCGCTTGGGGATTGGGCAAACCTGGATTGGACAAGGACGCGAGTTCATATCAACCACTGGTAGTTTTTTCATATTAATCTAAAACAGTCATAATGTCGTATAAACGTCAATTCGGAACGTCAAAATGGCATCGCCCGCCTGATGAAGCAAAGATTACGCAGCGTGATTGAGGGCCGCTATCTCAACCCGCAGGGATCCGATAACGACCCTCATTTTGACGATCCAGAAATATGTCTTTTCACGCTTTTTTTAAAGGACTTAGGATTGTAAGAGCAGAGAAGCACGTGCGCCGGCAGAGAGTTCCATGTTTTTATAGTGCGGCGTAAGAAAAACCTACGGAATGTATAGGTTTATTCTTTTTCTAGAGAAAAGACTATAAAATATATAGTTGTATAGTTTGTGTTTTATAAAATCGCTTCAGAAGATACAACCTACACAATCATTTATTGTGTGTAATTAGTATCGTAACTGTATCTAGTCTAGACAGGCATCAGCACAAAGCACTGGCAGCGATATGAGCTCTTGATAAAATTATGTTAGTTACGTCATTATAACGTAAGTAGAGACAAGATCTTAAGAGCAAAATGAACAACTAATTCAATTAATAAGACTTTCAAAGACTATGTTATAATATACAGTAAACTTTTTATTACTTTCAGTTAAACAGCATTGGCAATTAAAACAATATACAAATCTAAATACATAAAGAACCCTCATATTAAGCATCGGGATTATATACAATAATCAATATTTATGATAAAAAAATAGACATACATATACATTGTCGCGCCTTTATCCCCGAAGGGTTAGTCAGAGGCATAATATTAGCCCACATTTCACCATTCATGAATTTTTTTGGCTCATGTAACAGATGGTGAGCCCATTGCCGTGTTGAAATGCGCCACAACCTTCAACAGCAGGTCCTGCTGCAGGACCTGCTGTTGAAGTTTTTCAAGCCGACCATAAGGCCTTTAACTGGGCTTAACAACTGCCATGTTACTGGCAATCGGGACCAACGGCTTAGCGTGCCTTTCGAAGCACGGTAAAAATGGTAAAAATGTAATTTATTAATATTCACTGAATATTAAACTCTATTTACATCTTCATGAATTTACCATTCGACGCGTTTCCTATCTTATCTACGATTTTTTCTTTGTTTAGAACTTTGCCGGAATGTATATTGCTTGCAGTACCTACAGATATATTCATGACACAAACAATACAATAAAGTGTTGCAAACTACAAAAAATATGTAAAATTATACCAACATTCACATTTTGCTTAATACACATACATCGACACCCGGTTTAGACATTGTAATAATACACTAACCTTATTAATTACTAACATTTGCCCGCGATTACGCTCGCGTGGTTTTTTATATGTGAATAACATTAAATCAAAACTTGTAAAAATAAAACATTTATACTCATTTCCTCTGGCAATATGGTGGACGATTTTAAAAGTTACTGTTACACGCCGCGCGCGCGTCCAGACGTGTTAGTACAGGGTTTCTTTTAGAGTTTCCCTTTTTTTAGCTATGTTAGGTAGGTGCACTACATTCAGATAGGGCCTTTATGCAACCGAATGGTCCTTTTCTTGTATCAGACCTAACTTCGAATCCTAAAGCTAATGCTCTTTGGTTTAAGTTATGCGTTTTCGGTCATTCGCATCACTTCGCCGATTTCACACGGTTTATTTTAGAGTGGTTTGTCGAATATTTTGAGAGTAGAGCTTCGTTGTTCGCTGACTGATCTCAGCTCTTCTTAAAGATGATTAATGGCAATTTTCAGAATTGAAACTTTTTGCTCGCTGATTACTGATCAAGACGACTCTCAAAAAGGAGTGATGAACTCTTTGAGAATTGAGGCATTTCTGCGCTCTAACCTTTAGCCCAATATCTATCAAATATGGTGTAAGACCTTTCTAAGATGGCAGTCGTTCTTCTCGTTGTGAAAGGATTTCTTTTCTATTGTTTAGTTTCTTTCATATTCTTAGTAATAATAAATAATAGTTTCTACCCCCAATAATATATAATAAGTAAGACAGAAAATACCAAAAAAAATATATTAAGGCAGTGTAAAGCTCTAAATGTAAATGAGATAGGAATCGGGAAACCTCCACGTTTCTTAACCCTTACGGACATACTGGCGGTCAGCGGAAGCAGGAGTGCTGATGCACCCTGGAGAGATGGTTAACAGGTGTAGAGCTTAACGCTGCCCCTATAAGTCGTTGTACGGCAGCTGACCCCATTGCAAGAGAATATTGTGGTTTTGCAGACCTGCTTGCGGCATTGCGGTACTCCCAGGTAGAAGACTGACTGGTAGAAGCGAAATACCAAAAGTGTGTTTGCAGCAACGTTGGTATGGATGTACCAAATCCATCGAGTTCGGTCGCACGGTCGTCGGCATCCCCTTTAGTGAGACCACACGCATGTCATCCTTTACGACGTCAAACCCGCACTTCTTGGGTCTTCCACTCTTACCGGGACCCGGCGGGGCTGACATGGCCAGACATTTGTTGCCTACGGTGTCCGGCGGTTGCCGCAGGACGTGACCATAACAGCGAAGGCGACATACTTGCAGCTTATCTGCAATGTCACGGACGCAAAAACTGCCGCGGATGCGAGAGTTAAGGTTAGTTAAGTGCCTTAATGCATTCCAACACGTCCAAAAAAACTTCTACCTAACAGAATTTAAGTAAATAAGTATCAGAAGATAATTCAATGACAACAAAACCATATTTCTAAGCTTATCAAGCACGCTTCACTAATATGACAGAGGAGTGTTAAACCCTCACGGAAGACCCTTAGGGTCTTCGCTTAAATGAAAGTAAAACTAAGGTTCTAGTATTCGAAAGAGATGACGTAAGAACTAACTGCAAGATTTGGATAAACCAGGAACGTCTAGAGCAAGTGAATATAATTGTGTATTTAGGGAGTATGTCCAGCGCAGACGGAAGATGTGATGCGGATTTAGAACGGCGAGTAGCTGCCGGAAATAAAGCTAACGGTGCTTTGTTGCAATTACTAAAACGACAAATCATCATAAAAGAAACACGTTACGGAAGTGAAACCTGGGTATACCAGCAGATGCATGAAAGGAAATTGAATTCTGTGGAGATCACATCGAAAATTGTGCGACGTAACTTTGGCAAAACAATTACATAACGAAGTGATACGCAATATGGCAGGTTTGACGGAAAGTGTCAGCGTTAAGCTAAAAAAGGGCGAGCTCCGTTGGTTTGGACACGTCCGCCGAATGAGTGAGGAACAATTGACGAAGATTGTGCGAAAGTAAGAGGATAGAAGGAGTCAGTGTAGACCGAGACTAACATATGCAGATTGAGCAATCTTCAAAATAAACTGAAAAATCTAAAGTGGATACCCAGACATGTATGAAGCGATTGACGAATCTGCAAGAAGTGAAATAAGTGTGCAAGGATGAAGCCTGGCGATGTTTCCTCTCTGACTACCACGTCAGCGATACAGCGTGAAGATAGTTAATTAGTTCGTTTTTTATCAATGACGCCTTTATTTCCAAAGTTCAAGGCCCATAAGGCCCATATTCCATTGTATGAATTTTTGTCTCACGTAACAGGTTGTGAGCCCATTGCCGTGTTGAAATAAATAGACGCAAAATTTTTTCAATGGCCTTCAACTTGGCTTAATTGCTACCATAATATGTTACTGGCAACCGGGACTAACGGCTTAACATGCCTTCCGAAGCACGGTAACGCTCGTAAATGGAAATACCACAAAGTTGTCACTAATTTATAACCAAACCAGACATGGCAAAAGTTGCTTAACGCAGTGATTGTTACGATGTTTAAACCAAACTCCAAAATAAATTTGAAACATTTGCGTTTCTCTGTAATCTATTATAATACATACATTCATTACTGTTTATTCAAGGGGTATAAATCATAAGATAGTAACTATAGTTTTAAATCTGTTGTACAGGTACTTATTTGCCTCGGCATTGGGACAAAAATTTGTATGTAGAATGTATAATTTAAAAGAGTATCTATCCGCTAGATTTAATTCCTTCGGTTTATAGAACATAGTAATTGCCTCTGGCCTACCGACCTCCTGAGCGTTCCTGGGCACCTCTACCAGTTAGCAGGTGCTTGTTAGCTTGAACAATGTGAATGTCCCTTTTGTGCAAATATATCACAGAAATTGTAGTTAGAAACTGCGGATTCCGCAAAGTCGTCACCCTTCTAAAACCCTTTCAAAGTCTACCATCCTCAGATTACTTTATGTCACTGATATTTTACCCATTAATGACATAAACTTGTGCATAACTAAAAGCAAAATGTCTGCTGAAATGTGTTTCACATTCTCTCAAAGTGCTTTAAAGTTGATACCTAAGTTTTTATTTCGATGTGCTTAACTGACCCATCTAAAAGTAGACCGCGCCTTGTGTGTTTACCTTCTCTGATCCTTTACCTATTAGAGACTGTAACTAAAAGAAACGTGTTTGCTGACGTGATGCACCTACTTTTGAAATGGTTACCCATCCAAAATTAGACCGCACTTAGATAGCTTAACTTTACTCATCGTGTAGTCATCAGTGAAGACAACTCGATACGAGTATGTGCATCACTGAAAATCAGTGGGCATATGAAAAATGGTGTCTTAATTAAAACCTAACTACAAACCAAAATACTTTGACCAGTCCTATGTATAGCTCGTCTTAGTTCAAGCTGTACTATCACTTCTGCTGGATCGATTTTGATGAAATATAGCGCAGTATTTAGGCTGAAAAATTAACCACAATATTCTTTTAACAGAGTTGTGGTCAACCGTCCGTATTATGCTCCAACCCCGAACAAACAAACAAACAGAAACGAAGAAAATAAATCACAGACTCAGAATCCCTTAAATAGTCGATTACAAAATATTTTTTTAATTTAATTTAATCACGACTAATTTTACAATTTTATTATAGTATAGGTTACAATGTACAATTGTTATCTTAATAATATGATAAATGCGAAAGTTTGTATAGATGTTTGTTACACTTTCACTTGAAAACTACGGAATGGATTTTAATGACACTCTACAATAATATATATATTTAGCCCAGAATCAAGTTCCAGTGGAAAACGAGAACGGGAAAACTTATATGAATAAAGTTAGACTAAACAGTAAATTACCTAGTAAACTCACTTTTACTACGTCAAAAGGTCGGCGTTAATTAACATATGCCAGGCATAAAACAAAAGCCAAACAGTAGCCCAGGAGTATAAACCCGATACTTAACGCTTAAGATCCAAACTATAAGTACAGCACCTCTTCATAAAGCCTTTACCAAAGCAATTACCAAAACACAAAGTACACACATAAACCGCTTCGATTAATGGTGAATAAGGGATATAACAAAGGCATTCAAAATACGACAGCATATTATAAGCTTAGAGGTTCGCAATATTATTTGTACTTTGGTGACAGCCTAATTCTTGTTATAATATAAGCTTAAGAAGATTACGGTGTCATAATCCTCTAATAACGGTCGCTAAAGAATATAATTAATTACGTAATTGTAATTTTCTTGTACCCTGAGAATATATTAGGCTAATCTATGCTCAAGATCAAAAAAAAATAAGATGAAGAACTAGTTTACTCTTATAATTAGCCTCTAAAGTGACGATGTACTATATTCTCATATATTAGAAGCCTTCTAACCTAAATTGATACCATGTCATTTCACACGGTAATTTTTTTCATGGGTTTATTATTTACAACGAGTATCTATAAGCTGGCGAACGGGCAGCCTGATAATTATGACTATTTTCTTTATTGGATATTTAAATAAAATTATACATTATTAGGAGATTCTAGGGTAGTACACTAGGTATGGGGGCCGAGTCTGCTATTTCAATCGTGTTGGAATAGAATCGAAATCGTCGCTCAATAGAAACCCTCTAATTCTACTTCGTAACACGTGACGCGCTAGTGGCCGCTAGTCAGTTGCATCATAGTCTACTAACATTTTGACAGCTAGAAACAGCAATTCTGGTTGTATTCTACGGCTTATCATTACTAGACACTGCCCCTGGTCAGATGTCAACTGCAGTGTCGAAAATTAAAATCTGATCGTCAATGGGTTGGCTACAGCTATAATTAAAGATAAAGAACATAATTATGTATTATATTACCAAAATATATTGTAATAGTACTATATAGTACTAATGAGTTAAGTATGTGCATCGGGAAACATCGAATATAATCATGTTACATAATTATGTATTATATTACCAAAATATATTATAATAGTACTATATAGTACTAATGAGTTGAGTATGTGCATCGGGAAACATCGAATAATAATATAATCATGTAGCACTTGTAATAAATATCTTTGTCATTTCTTAGGAAGAGCAATGAGTCGATACATAAACTTTATCCGGCAGTATTACAAAAGTATTACATGTTCCAAATTCAAACCAGAAATATTATGAAATGTAACTCTTTGGACTAAATTCTTTAAACGAAAACAAAATTGATTGATCGTTTAAGATTGATATGCTTGGCATTCGATCATCATAGATGTTTGATGTACCGTTTACTAAACAAACATGTTATCTTCTATGCATTTGTAATGTAAACGAACTGCTCGCTAAGGTTATTCACTCCTGTGCTGTAAGGGTATAGAAAATCGGAATGTATCCAGCCAGGCGCCGATGTGTCGCACCCAGCAGGTGTTTAGATTATACACAACACTACGTTCGTTTACACTTAGTGTTTGTAGCAGGATAGCTAGCATTTTCAAGACAGTACAAAATCAATATTGTAGGATATTTTTTTAGGCAGTGCCATCTAGCCCAAAGAAACCTATTATAAGCTTGTGGACCTAGATAACTGATAAACATACTTATATACTTATATACTAGAGAAAAAGGCTAAACCATTTTTTGTTAAAGTTAGTTTTTGAGCGCTCTTGCCAACCACTACGGGACCATTTCCCATAACCTGTCTGCTTCCCCCCACCTCAATCCAAAAACTCCCTTTCTAAAAATTTTTGGCTATTTCAAGGATTGGCCATGCCAAGTTGCATGCAAATCCGATGAAAAATGCGACCTGTAGACTGAATGGACGGACGAACGGTCGGACATCGATAGCATTTTTCCCGTACCAGTGAACTTAAAACAGAGACTTTCGTCGGTTCGCTTTGCTCGCCTCCTCAGTCAATTACTAAATACATACATATTGCACATAGAAAACACCCGAACATCGAAACATACATTTGCGGATCACAGAACTATTTCTTCCGACCCGGAATAGAACCCGGTACCTCAGTGCGTCAGTTAATTAATAGTGGCAAATATTATTAAAAAGTTCCTGAACTACTTTTAGTTAGATCAACCAGCAAATTATAAATTTTATTAAAGTGGAAAAAGACAATTTGATTCGAGACAGGGATTGAACCTGTGACCTTTGACTAACCAGGGCAATGTTCTAGCCACCTGAACTACCCGAACCGTATCGAATCAAGTTGAAATTCTCCACCATATTTATAACGTCATTTTAAGAGTATGACCAGAGCCATCTATCGAGCTAATGAACAACTCGATACCAATGAACAGTGTTACAACTATTTTTAAACATTGATGCAATGGACTCCACTCAGTATATTGATAAATTTTTAAAACAATTATTTGCTAAATTTCTCATAAATTTTTATTAAAGTGGAAAAAGACAATTTGATTCGAGACAGGGATTGAACCTGTGACCTTTGCCTAACCAGGGCAATGTTCTAGCCACCTGAACTACCCGAACCGTATCGAATCAAGTTGAAATTCTCCACCTTATTTATATCGTCATTTTAAGAGTATGACCAGAGCCATCTATCGAGCTAATGAACAACTCGATACCAATGAACAGTGTTACAACTATTTTTAAACATTGATGCAATGGACTCCACTCAGTATATTGATAAATTTAAAACAAACAAGGCTACGCACGCTAATTACAAAAATACATACTTTAAGAGAGACATTTTAATAGAATATAATTTTAACAATACCACTATTTGTTACCAAAATCAAATTATACAGTGCTGACAGCAAGAAATTTCTTGAATGACATAATGCGCTCTGAGGTTAAAAGCTTTTAGACATAAATATAGAAGTTCTGTGTATCTCACATTCAAGAATTTACATTTTAGTAGGTTACATGCATGTTACGAGAGTCAATAATGTTCAGATCAGACACGAATGCACACAATGCACTAATGCTATTTCCTAACTCATATTGTTACCGTAATTTTGCCCATAGTATAGTTACAGTTCAGAGGCATTATGAAAGGCTTCAAGTCTTTTTACCAGGCATATATTATAGTAGCAGGCATGTAGTATGGTATACGATGTAACAGTAGCGTAAGGAACCGCACCAAAATCTCAAGTCCATGCAACCTCACCTGCTGACAAATCGCCGAGTCTACGACGCAGGCCCTTACGGGTTAGATGGACAGGTGGTAGTAGCTCCGAAAAATGCCGAACATTAAAAAAGAAACTAATCACAACGAATATAAGTGCACCCAGGCTCTAAATCCAGATAAAAGTTTTGAAGCAACTGGGAGAACACTTAGCATAGAGAAGAAAATCTTACAGGAGATATCTTTAAATTCATATGAATTTGTTATGAAAATGATTATAGCCGGACTAGGTCACAGTCTTTCAGTAATAGAAATCGTATTATATCTATATATTTTACGGATAAAATAAGGTCGTACTAGAAAGCTTTAGTTAACTACGAAACTATCTCGATCAATGAGTTCATATAGATACTGCTAATCTATACATACTATAATTGATTTATATGATTAACTTTTTAAACGTGATAAATGGCTTTGATATTTCACCTATAATATATGTTATTTTTAAAATGGAATGAGTTGTTTTCGTCTTGTTACTTAGTGTTATCTCGTAAAAAAAAAAAAAAATTCGGTGCATTTATTGATATCTGTATCATTGTCGTAAGTTAAAGAAACACATCGGTATTATGCGTAAAGAATATATTTAGAAGTAAGTTTCTCAAGCGCTTTTTACTTCTCTCTTCAATAAGTTAGGAGTTCAAATAGCATGGCAACTTTTACAAAAAGCGGCCACTTAGAATAATAAATTAGAGTTTCACTTTGAGTTTTGCATCTGAACGCACCTACTCATGATTCAGGAACTTCTACCAAATTACGTACAATCACCAAGTTTATGAAGTCATTTAAATTTAACAAGTACTTAACTTTAATCATTAGTATGAATGACTGTTATTATAATCTTCTAATTTTTTATATTTGGAACGTCGTATAATGGTGTCGTTTCCCTGATTGAAAGTAAACCGACAACGTGACGACGCGTGATTGAGGGCCTATCATGGGGGAACAGGGCTCCAATAATTAGTAATTTATAGTTATAGTAAGATTATTTATTCTACCCTCCTTGTAAGAATGTGTAATGTAAACGTAAACTAAGTCACTCGTAAATAGCTTAATTATTACACCTTAGTGGTTTTCATAATGCTATTGAGTGTAAAACCATGTAAATATTTCTTTTAATTTATAAATAAATTTAAAAACAGTGACTTTCTGATTGACGGCCTAGAAATATGCTTTTTCACACTTCTATTTAAATTATATTCCATTCTTTACTACAATCTCTGCTTTTATCTTCTGCAACAGCAACGATGGGTGTAAGGAGCCAAGATCTACGGGGCCCAAGTGACCTAACTTGCTAGTGGTGCACTTGTTGACTAACAAACGAGGCAGTGACATAGGCACCCTTACGAAGGACGTAGGTAGGTTAAGTACCTACCACAGTCGCTCCTAACAGTGCCGAAAATCAAAAGCTAAAGTATAGCTGCTTCTGTCAATCAAATAAAGTGGACCCCAGTGTCCAAGTCCAGACTGGGTTTAGAAGCAACTAGGAAAAGACTACTATGAAGAACAAGATCTCAACAACAGTGAACCCAGCGGCATCCACAATATTACATTACTTACAAAATATATATTTTTTATGGCCAGAATAGATTCTCTTGTCTAAGTCTTTCTCTATCTGTCTCATTATGATTAGAGAGATAGAGGGTGTATTAGTAAATCTTTAATTTCGAGTCGGGAGTCTGCAATTTGATTGGCGCACAGCGATAACTATGTTTATTTGTTCGATATTTAAAAGCGTCTACTATCTAACCTCACGACTCTCGGCTCGTAAAAGCATGTCTACTTCAGACCAGCTTACCTAAGTCTAATCATTAGATGTTAGATCACGTAATGTGAACCACAGGAATCTTAATTAGGCTTTACACAAGATTGCTCTCAAGCAGTACGACGGTACTCGCTACTCGGTACTCGTAAACGCTAGGCCAATCCTTACCGAACCTATTGTCTAAGAAGCTTCATGACGATGAAGCTTCTTAGACAATAGGTTCGGTAAGGATTACAGCACATATATATGTTGTGCAACCCAATATTCGTACTAAAACGTACTAGAACTATGATAATAGCTAAAATGAAACATCGCTAGTAGGTAGGGATGGCAGCCTGAACACTAGTAGCATTTATGACTATAAAGGCTGGTTCAGATGGTTATGTTTATATGTATGTTATGCATGCATGTTTTATAATCGTACGATAATCAATTACTTTATATCAGAATTGGACTGCCTCGGTGGCGCAGTGGTCCCAGGTTCGAATCCCGGGTCCGAAAAAATATTTGTGTGGTCCACAAATGTTGAAAACACCCAAAACCCCGAAATTTTGGGTGTTTTCTATGTATAATAATGTATGTATTTAGAAATTAAGATTATTTAGAAATACTCGTGTAAGCATGTTTATCAGTCATCTAGATCCCATAACACAAGCTTATATTAGCTTACTTTTTACGGCTAGACGGCGGTGTGTAAAAAATATATGCACAAGTACTACAATATTTTTATTTTCATTTTATAAATAAAATAGACACAGTTATATTTTAAGAAATATGAAAACGCTAGGCCACGGTTATCTTGGCGGCTTTTCACCAACAGAGGTATTTTAAATGCCCGTATGCTTGTCTACCACCTTAGTGGTACAAAAAACCGTTGTAGGATAGAAAATGGCGTAAGATACTTAAAGCATTCATCGTTTATTACAGAACACTATGGTACTGGGGTACAAGCGCTTCTGTACTGACTTCATTATTATTATTTATTACTAACATAATAATATTATAACCTGAATGTAATAATAACATTACATTGAGGTTATAATAACGGCGATTATGGTAGTTCAAATGATGTCATTATAACTGAATGGGTCTATTCCACTATAACGTGGACATAATTGCCCATTATGCAAATTAACACCTTCATCTATCTGTAAAATTCAAAATGTACCGCAAAATATATTGCTAAGCGCTAATCTCAGAAAATACTGGTCGGAAGAGAAAAAAAAAATTGTGTAGTATATCCTATTTATCGAGAAAGTTATAAGCTATATATCATCACGCTACTACCCAGGAGAGTGGAGCAGTAATAATAAGTATCAACAAATCGAGCAAACTTTCATATATTTACGGACGGGATTAAATGGATTCAACGGGGGTAAGAAGTATATCACGGGCAAAGCCGCGGGCTCAGCTAGTTGAAATTATTTTGTAAACTGGTTTGGTTTCATAACGTATATTGGTGATACATAATTATTATTATACATATAGTACAAAAAGCATAGTATTGTCAGACATTTATTACAAAGAGTCATCTAGCCCAAATTAAGCTACCTAATAGCAGCTTGTGTCATAGAATCTAGGCAACTAATAAACAAACGTATAATATATAATATATTTAAGAATTAAATTATATATTTATGTTTTTCACAGAAAATATCCAAACTCCGACAAAAATATTAAAATTTGCGGTTCACACAAATATTTGGTCCTCGGCTGTCTTCTAATCGGTTTTAGCCTCTATATTGTCTCCATGGTTCTCCATAAGTAAGGGTAGAAACAAGAAATCTTGAATGTCTCCTTAAAGAATGGCAATGCATAACTAGTAAATTATAATCAAATAGCAGTCCGTTCCGACTTCGCAGGCGAAAACTTTTTTTTAATTAAGTCAAATTGACGAAAAAAAGGTGAGCAGTCAAGGGTACGCCTGATAGAAAAAAAATTAACACTATTACTGTTGCATATAAAAAAAAGTGTGTGTTGTAAGTGTGTATATGCGTAAGAAGTTATACTGCCTTAGTCTGATTAGATTTCATCACCATGACATATACCACAACTCTTTGTTTGTAACAGGAATGCTAAATTAGTAAGAAAATAAAACATCAAAAGAATGGAAACTACTTTGAATGTTACTAGTTATAAGTTGTCATGGAAACACTTATCAGCTAACTTCATGGTGTCGGTTTTTCCTACGGTCTGCGCGCACATCGTAAATAATTACGCAATCATCATTTCTTCCTTAACGCGCCATAAGAAATATAACTTCAAAAAGACTAAGAATATGTACTGTCATATAGCGCGGCGACGCATCACCTCGGTATGCGTCGCCACACCGTATTCACTACTCGCATAGACTGTATAATGTATATGTTATACCATCGTATAGCGTGGCAATGCGTCACCACTCACCACGGACTGCATCGCACCTGCATCGATCTGCACTCTATTAATCAGTTTCACTCGCGGCTATAGATTTTTCACATCAAAATCATCCATGTCATCATCTACTTCAAGCCATGACTTCTCGGATCTATCTATTCTACTGAGTCCACGCAAAGGTGGATGGAATGACTTGCATGGCCATACACATATTCTACATGGATCTAGTTGTGTTTACAAAACGTAACCGTACCGGCGGAGGGAAGTCTCTCTTGCAGTTTGTCTATAATATCACGATTTCACGAACATGAAGGTGGTAGCCTTTTTTTTGTCGCCAATTGCATGCCGCGGTAATTATTTCTAATTAATTATAATTATATTTATAATTTATTATAAATATAATTATAATTAATATTATTATTATTTTTTTTATTTTTTTTTATAATTTGTTGTAAATACAAGCATCATTTGTTTTTTTAACTTATAAATTGTAATTGTCGATTGAAATATTGTCATAATATATTAAATTGTTCATATAGATTTATTTGCTAATGTTATCTTTGCGGACAATATTAAAGATTAAAAAAAAAAAAAAATATTTTGAATAAAATGTCTGATTTCAATTAATAAAAACATAGTGAACGGGTACTGAAACATACATTTATTTAAGTAACAATTTATTAGCAATGTAAGAATAACGTAATCCAAAGTTGGACAGCTTTTTTATTAACTTTTTGTACAAAAATAGGTTCTTTTTATACTCGTAGTTGGACATATGCCATCACAGACTATTAGTAGATATTTAGATTTCTTCAATATTGTGGTACATTTTTTTTGCAGTTAATAATTTTCGCATCGCATACGATCTAAGAAATTTACTGTAATTTTATTTTCTCCTTGGTTACATTGTTTGGAAATGTCGTAAGGATCCCTAATTTAATTTCTTAACAGAAATAGCCTACCATAGCCATAAAACATTCTATTATTATTATTATTCTCTTCGGAAAGCTATAACGACGTAATTTTTAAAATGAGTGATTACATTCTTACTTTCATTCTTTCAAGTTTTCAAACAATATGTAAAACAATAAAACTTATAATACTGTCAAAATTACTAGGTTACTTTACTTGATCAAAAACAATTCGGCAATATATTATTCTTTGATACGTAAAATCAAAGACCGCCATAAAATATGTTGTCACCGAAGTTATAAATCCAATATCCTATAAAACGTTGCTTGTACGGATATCACGAATCTATATCAAATCTTGTAATATATTACATACATTTAGGCACACCTTTTAGCCCGTATAGGGCGTCAGAAGCATACTATTATTTAACCTGTCATATAATAATAACACTTACTATGCTCACCATATTACCTGGGACAAAATACAAATATTAGCTTATTAGAGTTGAAACGATAAAGAACAATATAACGTTATAAGAGGCCAATTGTGGCTAAATGTTGTTGAAATGTTCAAGCCGTCCGTAAAGCCTTTAACTTGTGTGTGTTACTGGTAGCCGGGACAAATTAGCTTAGCATGCTTCCGAAACACGGAAACTGTTGTAATTGGAAATCTTTTAGCTATATATTCATGAAAACTATTGGTTCATTTCAGGTAAATTATATCATCTTCACAATGATTCAGCACTAGAGGATACTCTGATGGTAAGTTTCTGCGGTAGTAAATAGATAAATAAATATCGTTGGGACAATTCACACAACGCCATCTAATTCCAAACTAAGCAGAACTTGTACTATGGTAACCAGATAACTAATATACTAATATGGATAAATTTTTAAAGCAATTATTTTGCAAAATTTCTCATAAATTTTTAATAAAGTGGAAAAAGACAATGTGATTCTTCACTAGTTTTTTAAATGTGCTATTATGATTGGAACTGTGGCCATAGTAAAAGTATTGATTACTTTTTAAAAATGTTTTTTATTATATTTTTATGAAATTTGCTATGGTTATTAGATGACGATAACGCTACAGATCCTAATAAAATATATTTACAGGATTTTCAGAAAAAAATTCATTACTTATAGAGCGGCCCTGTATACTTATATCCTTTAACCAGTCTACTATGTACTATAATATGGTACTCTGTCTATACGATGCCAAAAAACTTTAAACGTTTTTACTGCATATGCAGTTGAGCTTAATTTTCCTGTATTTTTTCTATATGTGGCCCCCACTGCAACTTTCTGACTGAAATCAATTCAGTAATTACTGCGTGAAAGAATGACAAACATACATCCATACAAACTTTATAACTGACCGTAAATAAAATATAGTAGTAATTATTTTTAAAGCATGCTGAAAATTACTTAATTACTCATACTTTGTGTTAAAAATGGCAATAAAATTTACTGTAAAAAAATTTATGGTATCCGTTTTAGCAAAATTTTAATAAGATTAATAAGGTGTGGTATTATTTTCCATAGTGTGTGAAGTTCATAACAAGTCATAAAATGCGGTCTTTTCTTTTTAGTACAAGAAACTATATGACAACTATTTTGTTAGGTGTTTAAGTCAAACAATCCATCTTTCGTGATCATAATTGGAATCTAAGCCAATATTGAAACCAATCTTTCTTCGTGGTATTTGGAGGAAAGTTGGACAATAAGATTGATAAATATCTGCTTTAATAGAAAAGGAAAGAGATATAATACTAGTTCATGCTCAGCGATAAAAACTAGTAATGAAAGAAAGAAAGAAGAAAGAAAACATGATTTATTGCCAACACAGCTAACAGACAGGTACAATATATTTATTTTTGTAGTTTCAATACACGTTTCACCAAATTTAAATATGTTACCTTAATATTGACACCACGCCATAATAACAAAAATAAAAAATAAAAATGTCGCCAGAGAAATAATGTTTTTTATCTTATGCCTGTCTCTTACCGGCAGAGAGTCAAAATATAAAAATAAAAGATTAATTACCCACTCAAAGTGGTTGCACCTTAGTTTCACAGAAAAATCAAAAAGAGTAGATAGTATAGTTTTAAACTCCTCCGCCAGCTCTAGAAACAAGCACTTCTGTACTTTAATGACACTGACAATGACATTCGTGCACCGTATGTGTGTTACATACAATTAGAGGTTAATTTGATCAATTTGACGTGGCGCCACGTGTAAAACATAATTGGCTTTTACACAATCATATTATCAAATACAGATAAACAAGCAGTACATTTTCTGATGTCAAGCATTTCATAAGAAAATAATAAAATGGATTTTTTATTACTCATATGTACGCAAAATTTTTGATATTTTTGACATACATGCATATAATCACGTTTTTATCTTCGAAGGGGCAGACAGGGGTATACCATATAAACACAATTACTAGTTATATTTTGTTCCACATAATAGGTTGTCAGCCTATTGTCATATAGACACGGACAAGCTGTTAAATACTTTCTTACATACATTATCCCCGAAAGGGTAGGCAGAGGCAAATTATGCGCCCACATTTCACCGTTTGCATTTTTTTCCCACGTACAGGTCTTGAGCTCATTGCCTTGTTGAAATAGACAGGCGCAGGCTGTGGCAACCTGCAGTTGAAATTTTTCTCAAACATGCATGGAAATACTGTCATTATTTCGAAATAAGAATACGCGAAGCACCGCATTAACGGACAGAGAAAATGAAATTCATTGCTGGAGTGTTTTTTGAATTCGGAACGTTACACCGCTCCAGCAATGTTGTGTGAAACGGCGCGCTGGGGTTATTATATACTCTTTGATTTAATCTCTTTTATCATTCTCTTCAGCTGATGCTTACTGTAAGTATAGGTAGTATTTTCTCGCTCCACACATTGGTGGAGTGCTCAGCGTGGGCGCAGCAGCGCCAAGACCTCGTGGCGAGTCTGGGCGTAGACATTCTCTCGTTGGAAACTATGGTGCAAGCCATGGTCTCCAGCGGGAGCAAGTGGGACGCCGCTGCGTCTTTCTGCGAGCAGGTCATGCTCGCGAAAGAGGTGGCGGAGACTGAACGGGAGAGGACTCTCCCGCCCGAGTTCCGCAGTCTGCGGCGACAACGCCGCAGACTTGTCTTCGCCCAAGACTACCGGCCTCCATGACTGGGGGCCAGAGGACGGCGGGTGGGCTGCTCGCCGTCCTTACAGAAGCAGGCCCAAGACGTAGGCATGACGTGAAACGTCACGCACGCCTCATGCCCCAAGAAGCGGGATAGTACCCGAACCAACCCCCCAAAGAAGCGGGATAACACCCGAACCCCAGGCGAGGCCGCGGTGGTAGCCAAAGTCTGCCGGGAGCTCTGGGACATCTTTCCGAGGAGTTACCCGGGGCGTCCGGCAATAGACAGTTAGGCGGGGACTGTGTGGTTTTAGCCGGTTCGAGTCCGGCATAACATCCGAGGGGATTCACAATAAGTGCATTTATCTTGTTTTATATGTGGGAGTGTTGGATTTTGGGACATAAAAGTCAACAAGTCAACGTGCTATAAATAATAAATAAATATTCAGGGACGCTTTTTTACACAGCACAATCTAGCCAAAATTAAGCTATAAACTTGTGCTATGGGGTCTAGACAACTGATAAAGAACCTTAAATATATATAATAAATTAATATTCTGGAACACTTTTTTACACAAAAGCAATCTCGCCCAAAGTAAGCTATAAGCTTGTGCTATGAGATCTAGACAACTGATAAAGAACCTTAAATATATAAATAATAAATTAATATTCTGGAACACTTTTTTACACAAAAGCAATCTAGCCCAAAGTAAGCTATAAGCTTGTGCTATGAGATCTAGACAACTGATAAAGAACCTTAAATATAAATAATATATTAATATTCTGGAACACTTTTTCACACAAAAGCAATATAGCCCAAAGTAAGCTATAAGCTTGTGCTATGAGATCTAGACAACTGATAAAGAACCTTAAATATAAATAATATAGTAATATTTTGGGACACTTTTTCACACAACAACAATCTAACCCAAAGTAAGCTATAAGCTTGTGCTATGAGATCTAGACAACTGATAAAGAACCTTAAATATAAATAATATATTAATATTTTGGGACACTTTTTCACACAACAACAATCTAACCCAAAGTAAGCTATAAGCTTGTGCTATGATACCTAGGCAACTGATAAAGAACCTTAAATATTTTTCTAAATACATACACATTTGAATATTAGGATACACCGAAACCCCGAAACAAACATTTGTGGGTCACACAAAAATTTCTAGACTACTAGAGAACAGCGCGGCAGTTGCATATACTATTATTTTTTTTAGATTTTCTATCTTACTGTGTACAATTCACTGAAGGGAAGTCAACAATATTTTCCTTTAGTTGTTAATTGCCTAATATGGCTAATGTAACTTTTAATATTAATTAAAAGTATAATTTAAAAAGTATGTTTTATTCCATGCATTTTTTTGAGAAAAGCACTATATATGCCTCGGCCGGAATGGCAATTGCCTGACTCGTATTAGTGAACACTCATACTCGACAATGCAATTGCTTATTCCCCGGCCTTTGCAATAATGTACTAATATCATTGTATATAGTTTTGTTATGCCTATCTCTCAGTGTTAAGGCAGCGATGTAGGTAAAAGTCCTCAATATTTGTTTCCGACATCTTAAATAATTATCATATTTCAATCAATTACCATTATATAATTTACTTTCATAAATTATACACCCATATTTTTTCACGAATCACTCTAAATATTGATCCAACTCGCATGATCATCATGATGTACAGACGAGATGGACAACTTTGTTATAATACGTAAGAATTACCAGTATGCATTTTTATCTATACCAGAACATTATGTGAGCTATCAGTAACCCGAAGCAAAATATTTTATTTTACACGTAAATATCCTGGTGTCGTGTTGTTTCTTCATTATAATGTAATAACGTATTATAATGGAACCTGCACTCTAATCTAAACAAATTGACAAGAAGCTCGCGCCCCTGAATATCTAAACAGGTATTCAATTTTAATATTATAGGTGCGTAAAATGTGTGTAAGTATCTATATTATAAGACCTCTGGTTCTAAGAGTTTAAACACCATTAGGTGTTTAATTTCACATAATCTACACCTCTAGAGGATGTCTTCCATATCAGTTAATCAAGTCGATAGTTAATTGGAATTCAGTTGGCAGTCGATTGAAAGAATATGACTAGATATATATATTTTTATAAAAATTCAAAAAGTTCTGCCTCAAATGAGCTCAAACTTTGATACGATAGTTTAATTTACGTAGTTTAGAGATTAAAAAAAAAACATACCTCTGTCTGTCCATCTGTCTGTCTGTTCCGACATGTCTCACTCCACGGGTGAAACAGCTGGGCGCCTTATAGTGTTAAAATGTAATCGTAAAATACGTGTATCATTACCTGTTTACTACAGGTATTTATTCTTAAAATGAAGTAATATACTAGACTTAAGGGATATTTATACGAATTGTTCAACCACATTCATGTCCAATGTCTTGTAAATAAGCCCATAAATAAGTAAGTAGCTACCTAACTTGTCACGAAACTTGTTGACGGCAACACATCGTTGAAACACTTTGAAGTTCGGGCTAAATCGTCCATCATGTGTGTCGTGACAAGGAATATTGGTTTATTTGCCGAAGTTATTTCAGTTAGATTATGGCAACTTTATTTTATCAGTAAATGAAATATCTTTTAAACAAACAACGCAAATAGATGTGTGATAGATAGACTCAACCTGTGTCTATCTGTAATATCGTTACTCTCAAATGTTTGAGCCGAATTTAATATTTTTATATAGCTAATTATTTATTATATAATCGAAATACCTCTTATTATTATTTTATAAAGTTGACTGAAAAATCTCAGTAATTTTCACATGTTGTACTACATAGCTCGTCTTTGTAAGTACAGCCGTGCCATGTTACCATTTTGAGCTTTTTGAACGCCAACTTCAGAGAGAGAGAAATGACAGCATCAGAGATCCCAATACTACTCGTATCTGAGATAGTGAGATTTCAAATCAAGTTTAAACCCTTGAACAACATAAGTTTAATTCTTTTATTTTGTTTATATACTAGTACTCGTAACTATAGCTGTAATGGGGATAAAGGTATGCCAATTTTTCGTAGTAAAGTTAAACTACTTTTACACATAAATAAATATGTGTGTGCACCAGAGTACACAAGTAAGAAATAAAACTACTACTATTTACAACTTGGGTGTAAATAGTACGATAAGTTGTTCATTTTACAACATGGGTAGATAAGGCTTACGCATACATCGATAAAGAAGTTTCAATTCAAAAATATGTGTGTGTACCAGATTACAGAAAGAAGTTTCACTTCAAAACAACATGCCGCGTAACTGAAAAACGTATCATTTTTTTCAATTAAAGCAAACATGTTATTTAGCTCAGTTGGTTCTTTTGGGTTTTCTGGTAACCATTCAAAAAACGAGAGGAACATCATCAACAACCCTTATTTTACAGACTTTAAAAAAGAAGGAGATCCTCAATTCTTGGTTTTTTTTAATAATGGTGTATTGAAAAGTCCTGAACAAAATTGGATTTGTTTTGTATAAATGTTTATATTTACAACGCGGTTCCTTTTAATGTTATCTAAATCGGTCTAAAGTTTTTAAGAAATCAAACAAAATATCTTTATAAAGAAGATCTACCTACTAAATTTTCAATCATGTGTCTCAGTTAGCAGTCGCTATAATCGCGTAGATATTTCGTAGTACTAGCTACGATCTGTCTACGCGATTAATCAGTTTTTTCGTAGTATTATACCTGTCGTAGCGGCAATCTATAGCCTACGAGATAGATGATATGATAGCATGACAATCTAGTACCGTAAGCTTATAACTAATGATATACTAAAACGCTATTTAAATATAAATCTTCTGTTAAATGATAATACTTTTTATAATAACTTTTTTCTGGTATTAGGAAGAAAGAAATAATCGTTTATTGGTGGAACACAAAAGTAAAAGAGAGAAGGTACATGTTTCATTCCCTGTATACACATAAGCATCTACATATAATAGCATATATGCATGTGTATATGCATATGCAGACACACGCGTACACACACATGCGCTCACACACATACGCACATACAGGTACCAGTACAGTACATTTCCCGTCTCGTCTACTGCACTGCTGCACCAACAGGGCGAACATCTCACCATGATGCCAGGTGGGAGCCTGGCGCTGGTTTTTAGCTGCAACTTATCCGGACACATGGATACCAAAATCACCCGTGCTCTTCAATATCATGGGCAAAAACACAAAAACACAATAATGCGAAAATGTATCACAGATACTAAGTACCTTTCCACACATTCACTCACCTGACACACACATACAGATATGATGCGTCATTCTACTTAAGTTGTAAAAAATAACACAACACACGAGTTATAACTAATAACACAATCGAGTGCAGCAAACTCAAACTCAAATTATTGAGATGTCCACATTTACACTATCCAGACTCCCCTGAGATTCCAACAAATATTTTCGTAAATGTTTTTTAAAAGTAGATTACGTTTTTATTTAATAAAAGTTTTAATTAAAAGTTTGTATTCACATATTCTCGAACTCGTAGTTAGTCAAAGACTAAAAAAAACTGCTACGCAAACATGGCTTATTCTTAGTAAGCAAATAGTTTTAGGTAAGTGACAAAAATAAACGATTTATTGACGAACCAAATTGTGAGTCTACACATCTCTACCATACTCAAGTGCCTTTGGTGCATGAGTTCTATCCAGTGGTTAGGACCTGCTTTCAGCAAGTGCTCAGCTATCGCCGACTTGTTCGTTCAAAAGATTTTCACCGCTGTATGTGTTCCATGACTCGTTCCGCTATTGTGCGTTTGGTCTGTCCTATTTAGGAACTACCACAGCTTTAGCTCACCTTATAAACTCCAGGTTTTTGTAGTGGCATAACATCCTACGGTGTTCTCAAGCATTGGGCTACCTTAGACTGTGGACTATATACAGTCTTAATAAAATATTTCATTTATACTGTTCTGACTTTGTCTGTTACTCCTTTGCCATAAGGTAGGGAAACCGGTGCTTTGTTTACCGTATGTTGCTTCAACTTCTTTTTCAAACGCTTCAGGTTTCTTTGGTATCTGTTGCGTTTTAGTATGTCCAGATAATAAGCGAGCTCACTTTCAAATTGTACAGGGTCACAATGGTCGTGGTCTCGGTTGGTCAATGAGCTAACAACGTATCGCCAGTGGCATGGATGGTGGTTTGGTTTAGCATGTAAGTACGGCTGGTGTGATCCGCTTGAAACGTCAGTAAGTATAAGGTAGGCATTGTACCTAATAATATACGTAGCGAATGAGACCTGAAATATTATTTTAAAAATGTGATGACAGTCGTCACTCATATTAAGATTCTGGGTTTTATTACAGATTTTTTTTTACTCTAAGTATAAAACGGATCACTTTAACTAGGTCCATGCGAGTTTTACACCACCTTAGGATCAGGTTCCAAAGAAAATATTTTTTGTAGTATTTCTGTTTCTTTTTTAACTTATTCTGTCCTTCGGGGTAGAAACAAATACAATAAATCAAAGATCATAAAAATCTACCCACCCTTTCATGATAAATGTAGAAAATATCAAGTAATGTTAGAAGCATTATAAAATACAATTATCACTTCAAACCTCCACCTCCGACAACATGTTATAATTAAAACAGGCCATTCAATTTCGTGTTAAATTACTTCAAAATCAATTCCAAATTTAAATTGCAAATAGCGTTCTGTCATAGAGAATTTCAACTGCAGACGTCCATTACCAACTCAAATAAGCCGGTTACAGTTTACCAAGTACTTACTAAATAATGAATGGCACGCTTCTCTGATAATAAATAGAGATTCCAGTTTTATTGTGCGTAGGCAACCCGTGAATGATCAACATGGTTTCGTTGCTTGATGTCGCGTGTAATTTGGACTGTTATTTTTTATAAACGGTTTAATGACATTGTGTCATTGCTTTTTATGTCACAAGTCATAACTCTGATTGTAAATAAGTAGAATATTTATGGAGTCTCATTGAGCAAGAAATTCTGTAACCGGGTTATTCATTAGACAATCAAAATGGTCGGCATAACTCACAGAGTCTGAAGGTGTATATAGGGCTATTGATATCTGTCTAAGAACTGATGGAGCAGACTAAATATGATTCTTTTAACGTAAAGTAAGACGTACTCCAAAAAGAAGACCTAGAAAAGGCCACAGATACTGTTAGCAAACTTCGTACTATGTCAAAAATTAAATTGATTTGTAAACTTTTAAAATATGATGTTTAAATGCGAACCACTTAGTACTCTGTACAAAAACTAAAAAATTTCTAACAATAATAAGATTTTAGAAAATCGTAAAATAACCAAAGCTTTTAACAAATTTGACTAAAATCATGAAATGAGATAAAACTTATTAAGACGGTATAAAAATGAAGTGCCATCGAAAAAAAAACCTTTTAGAGTAAGATAGCAAGATATCAGTTTTTTTTGTTTTCAAATATTGTAGGACACTTTTCACACAACGCCGTCTAGGCCAAACCAAGCTTTTGCTATGGGATCTAGAAAACATATATACATACTTATATATTTCTTAATACATACATATTATACATAGGAAAAACCTAAACTCCGAAAACAAAATTAGTGGATCACAGAAATATTTGCTTCAATCCGGGAATCGAACTATCTCTCGTTTGCACCTAGTAGACACGAAAGCAATAATAACACCGCGTGCCAAGTTTCCGTCAAACTGTATGTGAAATTCGTCTGTAATCATCATCATCATCCGAGCGTCTGACCCAGTTGCGTCTCGCGACGCCTGGGGTCCGCTTTCCTACTTTTTCTCCTCTACTTTGCACGGTCCTCGGCATCCCCTGTTGTGACACCATTGACACGCATTTCATCCCTTACGACGTCAAGCCAGCACTTCTTAGGTCTTCCCCTCTTACCAGGACCCAGCAGGGCCGACACGGCCAGACATTTGTTTCCCACGTAGCCCGACGGTTTCCGCAAGACGTGACCATACCAGCGAAGGCTACACTCTTGCAGCTTATGCGATCCTCCACACATCCACCGCAGCATCTTTATTTCCGTGACATGCAGCTCTTGCTTGAAATTCGTCTGTAATAATTAGTGTAATCGCATGAAAAAAGGGTGATGCCACTGACCTGAAACGCTTGGTTGTATGATTGGCGTCTCCAGTAGAGAGCATGCGAGTGAATTTCTGTAGAAATTAATTGCAAAATATGTTGCTAGGCGCAAAACTCGAAGACTGCTGGATTAATTCGAGTAATAAAATTTTTATTTAATCCTTGTACTCTAAGGAAGGTTTTATGGAAAAAGAACTTCGAAAAATAGCAACGAGAAATCAAAAGCTTAATTACGCGGGCGCAGCCGCGGGCATCAACTAGTTTACAATATTTTTCAATGTTTTATAATGGACTCGTCGAGTAATTTAATTTGTGCTATTTTATATATATACTCGTATATAATTCATATAGCTCGCCAAAATAACGCCCGCGCCACATGGAAAGGCATGGCGATATTGTATTGTTATTAATACAGTCCACAAGATTACTGAAAGTGTTCCTCAAGTTAAGTGAAAGACCTCTTCACGCTCCGCTTGAACTAAACTTAAGTATCTATGGCTCGACAGAAATACGATCTCTTGAATCGCTCAGTTCTTCTACTTTTTTAAGATTCCAGCCTCAAAAGTATAATACCTTACCTCTAATAGCATTCTTATATCTGGACGTCTCTTTCTTTCAATATATTCCGAATCAACAGATGCGATTAGACATTGGTAATGTGAATTTATACCGAGTATCTTATAACACTGTACTGTATTGGCAATCTCATATAGGGTTGTATTGTTGTTGAGGCATACTTAACGTGCCTTCAGAAGCACGGAAATGAGATGTACTCTGATATCAAGACGTGAATAAATCTGCAGGAAGTGAAAGAAGTATGCAAGGGTCACGGCGGCTGGTAATCTGTCCTCTCTGACATACCGTCAGGAATGCAGCGTGAAGATAGTAAATTATATTAGGGACTTCCTAGTATAATTTACTCACAAAAATTTGAAGCAAAATGGCGGCGCACCTTACGAAAGTGCACCGTGCTTCTTTTTGATTATAAATGTCCGATTGGTTAAAATATGAAATTGGTTGCATGTAGCTGTTGATGTTGCAATTTCAAGTCTAATATATACCATTTTCGTTGTAACTCAAAACTTTTAGTATTCAAATCTTTACTAATATATAATACTTACAAATATATAAAGCTAAAGTTTGTTTGGTTCTTTGTTTGTTTGGTTTAACGCATTAATCTCAGCAACTACTGGTCGGATTTTAAAAACGTTTTTGTGTTGGAAAGCCCATTTATCGAGGAAGGCTATAGGCTATATATTATCACGCTACTATCTTGGAGACCGGAGCAGTAATCATAAATGTCGACAAATCGGGCAAATTTTTATGCAGTTTTGTAGAATTTATAAGCGACGGGATTAAATAGGTGCGACGGGAGTTCGAAGTATGTTACGGGCGAAGCCGTGCGGGTCGCCTAGTTCTGATAGTCTCTGCCTACCCCGATGGGAGATAGGCGTGATGATATGTATGTACTTAACCCTTAATTGGTCTGCCATCAAAATTGAATTAGATCCATATCCATGAGTTACATTTTGTACTCGAAAATTTGATAAAACTTTATTACCCATACATTTCGACCGCAATAAAGTAACAGATGTGTGAGATAATAAAAAAAGAGGCACTAACACGGCGCTGACGCTTCCATTACGATAGAAGCTTTTCTACGTTTGGGTTAAGAAATCTCATCAAAAACCCATGAAATAGGTCGTCATCAAAATTTGAAAAAGTTGATTGATCAAATTGGCATGCAGAAAATAAGAAGACCAGTTTTGATAAAATGGATAATTTCTGATTAATTTCGGGGTCGTGGTCCAACTATGTATAATGACCAACCAGTTGGATTAAGGTTCTACGCATACGGTACGGTTTAGTTTATCGCTTTAACAGGTTGGTTGTATGATTGACACTTAGTGCTATAAAATAAATATAATAAAGCTTACAATCAACAGCTTTACAATTTATTTATATTACTTCATATAGATTACACTGTAAAATTATTATAGTAAAGTTACTTATGCTACAAATAAAATCCAGGAAATGTGAGCCACTACCGTAACTCCTAAACACCATTTAAAGTGTTCTTACTTAATTTCTATTAAAGTTAAGTATCCCTTTAAATAAAAATTTAATCTTGAATGGAGGTAAAAGAAAACTTGGTTCAAACAGTTTAAAAATCTTCCCACTACTCAATCTTGTGGGAATCTCTTGACGCCTCAGTAAGATTCGTTATGTTATACTAGTTGACGTCCGCGGCTCCGCCCGCGTGAAGTTTTTCCGTTCCCTTTGCTTACAGAAACATGTTCCCGAAATAAAAAGTAGCCTATGTGTTATTCTAATATGTAATCTATCTTATTGTAAAGTTTCATCAAAATCCATTCAGTAGATTTTGCGTGAAAGAGTAACAAGCATCCATTCTTACAAACTTCGTTTATACATGTCGATATGTCTATAGGTAAATTATATCAATTGCACCTTGAATATAAAAGGAATTCACAAAATTAAACTCAGAAATAAAATAATCTAAATAACGTCATCAAGTTCTCTTATAAGTCTAGTATCAAAGTCCAAGCGCGCTGTTGTGTGTCGAAAGCTCATTGAAACCGTTTATTGATTGTGCAATAAATGCTTTGAACCGAACTCGGTCTGTTTGTGATAGTCTCTTGACAGTACTAGTTTTATATTATTTTCAGGATTTGATGAAAGACAACGAAGCAACATTGTGCCATCTGGTTCAAATTAAGCTACTGTTTAGCTTGTGCTGCATCAAGACAGCTAATAAACATACTTATAGCTAATCGAGTCAGGCATCACATGGCGGGATTCCATTGTAAAACTAAAATTATTTTTATTTTGCGTCCAAGCAGTCTTAATAATGCCTCTTGCGTAGGTGAAACACGTGAAGACATCATACGACATATAAAAAGCTGAATAATGCCAAATATTTATTTGTAAATAAAAATAATTTATACTTATTTCTAGAAAATAACCAAACATCGATACAAACCTTTGCTCATTACAAAAATATTTGTATCGATCTGCGATTAGAACCTGAGACCTCTATATGGTTCTAATGGTGACTAAAAAACTTGACGTAGAGAACAGTCATAATATGAATTTAGTTTAGCTACATATCCGAGCTGACAGATGACATTATTTATGGAACTGAATCACAATATAGGTACTATTGGATTTTAAAAATTACTTAGAAGATTTACGATAACGCGCTAATCTCAGGAACTACTGGACGGATATGAAAAAATATTTTTGTGTTGGATAGCTCAATTATCAAGGAAGGCTATAGGCTATATATCATCACGCTGCTACCCGGGATAGCGGAGCAGTAATCATAAATCGGGCAAATATTCATACATTTTTGTAAAAGTAGTAAGCGACGGGATTAAATAGGTGCGACTGGGATTCGAAGTATTGCACGGGCGAAACCGCGGGGGTCACATATAATTCGTTTCATATTAGGTCAGTATTTTTTCCTTAAATCATAATCATTGGATTCGGTCGATGACGCTTCATGTTTATTCCACCATTTTATTAGGTTGTAAAACTATTTGTATTTGTAAATGCTGTCGTCACCAATCTACGTCAAGTAACCAGACAAACAAAACATAGTAAACGGAAGCTAGTATTGCGTCACCTAAGTTACAGAAGCTCTCAAATAAAACAATGAAAACAATAACGCGACCATATAGGTGTACCGATCTCTTGTTGACACTTTATTCGCTGGATCTTAAGTATCTCCTTCTTCAAATCTCTTCCTGTATTTTGAGCCTAGGCCCCATTTTTTTTTGCTATGAGCCACTATCATGTTTCTTTTAAAGTTATAGTTCTTTTGGTGCGTTTGGAAAAAATGAGGAGAGTAAATTTATAGGATGCGCGCCCAGTCCGTCACGAAAATCCGATATCATGAAGTTAGCTGATAAGTGTTTCGATGACAACTTATAACTACATTAAAGTAGTTTTCATTCTTGTGATGTTTTTTTTTCTAACTAGTTTATCATGCCTGTTACAAACAAAGAGTTGTGGTATTTGTGATGAAATCTTATTAGACTAAATCAGTATAACACGTGTACATAAGTACACACACACACCTTTTTTATTTTTGGCATTGTTGAGAGCGACTGCCGTCTGACTTCCCAACCCCATTAGGGTACCTGCGTCGTTGCCTCGTTCATTGGGCAGCAGGTGCGCCACTAGCAGGTGAGGCCCATTGGGCCCCTTACACATAATTAATTATCCCTTTGTGGAGGAAAGGATGGATATGTTCCTCCGAAACATAGGGAGTTTCCTCCGACCAGGCAAGGTGAACACGCCTGACGGATATCGGCTCAACGGTTGATGTTGGGCTGTCGTTTAAATAACTTGTTAACTGGCTCCGCACGCGTGGTGAAATTTTTCCGTTCCCGTTTCCCACAGGAACTTGTTCCCGGGATAAAAAGTAGCCTATTAGTTATTCTGATGTGTAGGCTATATTATTGTAAGGTTTCATCAAAATCCATTCAGTGGATTTTGCGTGAAAGAGTAACAAGCATCCACTATTACAAACTTTCGCGTTCATAATATTAGTAGGATTCTTCAGCGCGAGAACTCTCTCGCCACAACTTCATCATTTACCATACTCATAGTCTTTAATCTTAAAGTTTTTATTTCTGTTATTTTGTTGTATGTTACTTACTTATGAACTGTTATTGTATGACGTCACATTATCGTTTTATTGTATACGATTTACATATCTTAGAAATAAACAAACGCGAAGATGGCAAGGATATTTGAGTAGCGTAAATCGTTGTTGTTTGTGAGATACATTATGTATATTTTACTTCTTGGCTAGTGTTGCGGTTCATTGTTCGACAAAAAGAATAACACATATTCATGAATCCTGGTCAAGAAACATTTAACAAACAAAATTTGTCTACTTATAAGTTTCGTGTAGAAGATAACATAAAAATGTAATGTTACAAGTATAGAAACAATTTCAAACAATTCTACAGTGATGGAATGTGAATGTTTACTCCAAGAATGTGAATGACATGACAATTGTTAATTCAACCGCTTGGTGAAGGTTTCCCATACCCGTTTCCCCCAGTTTCATAGTAAGCTAGTATGTTATCATTAAGGGATAGACATATGCTATCCCGGACTTTTGTGTAGACCTAATTAAGATACACATTTTGACAATACATTATTTTGTTATATCTGTAAAGGTTTAGGCAGCGTTTTTGCTGAAAGCTGCCAGATGGTATATTTTTTTCCAACTAAAACTTAAACTTAAACAAAAACTTTACAAATTATATACTAAAACATACCTCGAGAACCAGTCTATCCATTCGTGAAATCAGTAGAATAATCAGTGCAGTAGTTTTTGAGTTTATAGCGAACAAACTGCTATCAGTTTACGCGGCGGAGGACTTGGTTTTATAAAATGAAAAATATAAAATTTAACGTCAGTTACCTTTTCGATGATAAAGACGTTTCTATTCATATTTCTTAGTAATAATCTGTTAAGTAGTTTAGACAATACATACATAAACATACATATATAAACCCAAATATACTGGGCCTGCGAAGCTCAAACATAGTTATTCTAAGACTAAATTATCTAAATGTATGTAACAAAACTTAAAAATTCTAGAAAAAATAAATTTTCACTCTACACCAAAAGATAATATAATAGTACAACTCAAAATGAAATCCCTTGAACGGAAAATATCCCATTTAAATGAAATTTGAGTGTAGAGCGAACAAACGTGTCTATAATTCAAATTAGACTACAGCTGTTGGTAGTCTAAGTAATATATCTTATGAGACATCTCATCCTTATAATATTATACGATAAGGTTAGAGAGTACATACCAAATGGTGCTTTTAAAATAAATTGCATAATAAGACTGAGAGAATAGCTTATGAAGTGAAGCTGTCTGTTCGATATATACTCTTAAGCATTATATATATATTCAGTATTTTATCTAAAGCTGTGTCTCTACTTTGTCTCTTAGTTTATGATATGAACAGATTATATTTGTAATTTTCTATTTAAATGAAAAAAAATGTCTCTTAAGAATGGGGATAGATCTTCCCTAGCGAATTCCCAGTTACTTCCAATCCTAACTGGATTTGGAGCCTGGGTTCCGTTTTTATCAGCTGCTAGGAACGGCTTGGTTTGACTTTTTATTCTTGGCATCGTTTGGAGCGGGTGCTATCTGACCTCCCAAACTCGTCGTTCTCCATTGCTTGTCCATTAATCAGCAGGTGAAGTCGCTTGGACTCCAGAGATCTTCGTGGTTTCCTTACATCCTAATATTTTTTGAGTATTTAAAAGTAATATAGGTGGACCAGCCAACGCCCGCAAATATAGCTATCCAACGCTTGTAACTATAATGCAACTACGTTTACTCTGACCTTTTTATCTATGCAGTGAGTCTAGTAAATCAAAATTCAAACCTTATTATCGAAGTTTTCACTCAATAGATTTTAATGATGATTTTAATGAGCATTTAAGCTCAAACTCAAGCCCAGGAATAAATAGATAAATTAAAAATACTTCGTTTATTTTTGCATCATTTGTATTCTACTCATCTTAGAATATCTTGACTATATCAACAGTAGTCTCTCAAAAAACGTACACTTCACTTCATGAGCACTTACGGTAGAATCTCTTCTATGAGTCAGCAGGTGTGCCAACCTGCTGGCGAGGTTGGGTTAATTTGCAGAGATTGGTAGGGCCTTAATAGATACAACTATTTAAAATAATGGTTTCATTTACATTTTAAGAATAAATTTAAACAAATATCACCAAGATTTAAATTGACATTTGTAATAAATATATTGTCATCATAATCACATCAACAAGGAAGTGCCATCACACATCACTTATGACCTCATAAAATGAACACTGAAAATGGTAAACAATATTTCATTAGCTTTGGTAGGACTCGACCTAAAATCTAAATGTGGGTCGGGGGACATTCCGGAGTGTGAGCACCGAAATGAGCGTGATTTATGAGCGAATAAAAGGTCCATAATACAGTGCCAACAATTTTGCGTTATGGGGCTTTCAAGATTAGTTCCTAACTTGGAGAAGCTCACTATATTCTTTTTTAATGCTGTTCTAATGTTCTGTAGATGCGAGAATTATGGACGATTTAGGTTAATGTTTCTAAGATTAAGAAAGGGTCGTTCCAAGTTAGTGGGCCGTCAAAAGCAGAAACATATGAGGTTTTTTTCTGCAACTCTAATCAATAGTATATACAAAGGAGGAAAAAGGCGAGATAGCTACTTTGGCGGGTTATGTCAACCGTTTCCTGATATTATTCTAGGACAAAAAGTAAGCTACGGCACCTACGAGTATTTTTTTTCTCGCAATACATACGAGTATGATAGCCTCGCGCTGACCGAACCGCATCAATTTATTATGCATACATCTTCTTACCATCGTAACTTTAAAAAAATAATCAATTTATCCAATATGAGACTTTATTTAATAATATTCTATCAAAGCTTACCTGTAGTACATTTACAAATAAGAAATTCGATGAAAATATTTAAAAACTAAACCTATACAGCATTATATCTAAAATAAATTACTATTTCCCTCGCTTATTTCAAAGCCTCAAAATTTACAAAGGCGATTAAGATAACACAAAACAGTGCTAAAATTCATGTTGTATCTCGTTTCTAACGTTTTTTCTTTGCATCTAATTGAATTCTTCGTCCGATTGTCATCATGCTCTGTTTCCTCTCTAATTTAACGACACATTTAGATTTACTTATTGTCCCAGTCCCAATTTTGTTACTTGTTTCGTTAATGAAATCTTCTAAGTTTATGAGGGTAATATATTAAAGGCGTCTTTAATGGAACTTGCGGATAGTGATTAGGGGATTGCTACCAATCTGTACAATTAGACTCTTATTTATTTGTTTCCAATTGTGTTTTCTTTTCCTTGGTAAGATCAAATTGATCAATATAGGATTGATTTGGATGGCATATTTTCTGGTATGACATTATGCTTCTATCTACAATTTTAAAGAAACTTCTATACTTTTTTATTTTCACAAATTCTATCACTACATACACATCATTGCCTTTCAACATTATTGACTGTCTCGGTGATGCAGTGGTATGTGGAACACCAGTTGCACATACCACTGCGAGATTTTGGGTTCGAATCCCGGGTCGGAACTAATATTTGTGTGATTTGCAAATAATTCTATCAGAGTTTGGATATCTTCAATGCATAATATGTAAAATAATAAATAAATAAATATCCATCACGCCTTATCCCCGAAGGGGTGGCAGAGGCATATTATATGCCCACTTTTCACCGTGTGGATTCCTGTCCCTTAATATGTATGTATATGTAAAGTGGATTCCTGTTCCCATAATATGTATGTAGCTAATAAAATAAATATATGGAAATTTATCAGTTATCTAGATCCAATAGCACAAGTTCTGATTTCCTGTTAGTGCATTGTTTATTTATTTATTTTTATTTATGTACATACACACAAAGAATATAACAGATAAACAACTAAAATTACGTACAAAGGCAGTACTTATTTCTAAAGAAATCTCTTCTAGTAGGCCTGGGATAGGAGAAGTAAACAAAGAATAAAAATTATGTGTGCAGGTTAATACTTACATAAGCTAAAAAATATACATACTTACTACCTGTATTATTACATTTGATTCATTGAGAAGTACATACACCGGCATAATTAGCGGAACAGTTATTACGCTCGAGAGCATTGTCTTTGGACCACGGACCAATGGAGTAAAATTTTGTACAGTGATGAGTGTAGAATTCTTTTAAATCAAATTGATGGACGTCAAAGATTATGGAGACGTGAAGGGGAACGATACAATCAGTTAAATTTTGAAACTACGGTAGCATACGGCGGAGGGTCCACAATGGTTTGGGCGGGGATATGTTTGGGAGCTCGCACGGACTTAGTGGTGTTCGATAGAGGGAGTCTGACTGCTGATCGATACATAAGGGAGGTTATTGAAGAACCGATAAAGGGGGCATTCCACGGGGTGCCCATTTAGCGCACGCCCATACCGGCCGCTCTCTACCTCCTCTGCTCACAGAGGGGCGCTCGAGAGTGGTGGAGGTGCGGGCTAGATTCTTCAGCTCCTTAGGGAGATCTGGGGTGGTCGCTTTTCGGCCGCCCCCGAGATGGACCCCTCCACTCTGGGGTGCCCTTTGCCGGCTCGCAGTGATTTAACCTCAGGCCTACCCTGCGAGTCGGTTTTAAGGTGAGGCGGAACACCGCGGGGTTTAGTAGGTAGGACGGCCCCTCTCTCACGGGCCGGGAGCCCCACACACCGTCCCTGCTGCCCCCGCAGTAGGGATGACGGTGCGTAAAGGAATTACGCGCGTTACAAAAAAAAAACGTTCCTGAAATAACATAAAGTTCAAAGTACAATAAAATTAATGTTACTAGATATTGTATGTAAACCCTGCATGTCATGGTGAATTTCATAAATGATTTATTTTTGACCTGACGTATGCTATATACCAAGTACTGCCTTTAGGGATAAAGTTGAATCTAAATGTAATAGTAAACAATATACGTCAATGGATATAATATTAGTGAGATCACTAATATCAGAATTAACAGTAGATAAAATTGTACAGCGTCACTGTTACGTCATATACAGCTTCGACATATATATATGTTAATGAGATATATGTTAATATATATATGATATATGTTAATGAGAGTTGTTTTATAGCTAATGTTTTTCTAATGGCTTTAGGAAATATGCGAAGCGTGTTTTATACTTCATAATGAATTCAAATAAAAATAAACAAAAAACCAATTGTATCTGTGAAAACTATAAGTGTTCCCCTGGAACTTGTAAATACTAATTTGTTATAGTATCATAATAATTTAGATCTTCTACGCCAACAGCATGAGGTTCTAGAAAAGGGTCTTGCACCGTTTCTAAATCTGGAATATTTTTATAAAACAAATGAAATGATACGAGTAACTTATGTTATGTTATTGATGTTATATTATTATGATATGATATGATGTTATGTTATTCACGTTTTCTGATGAACTCTGAAACTAGCTATGCAATTAAAGTTACTTTTGATAAAGGATTTACCGGGCCATCTAGTTAATTGCGTTTAAACTAGAAAATGAGATACATACGAATTTTGCCATATTATGCTGCATTAATATAATATCGGTGACCATGCCCGTTATAGTGCAAATCGTTGTACGTTCCTGATTGGAGGTGGGATATCAGAGCTCATTTCTGAAGCTCATCTCAGATAAAGTCTGTGACGGTCGCGTTATCACTACTGCTACCCAACTTAAAGATCCGAAGCCTCTTGTCTCTACAATAGTTTCGTCCATGATTCTGCACGGTACCATAGATTGGACAATATCAGCAACGTTGAAATACTCTGACATCGATAATGGTTGCTGGCCTTCTGGGTCATAAGGTGATATCATTTCCCAATCAACAAATTTAGCCAACACACCTTCATAGAAGCGATATCCCTTTTCCCTCGCTGCCGAGCACTGTAATAGCTGTATTAGCATCAGCAACAAGTGCTAGTGGTAGTAATTCAATTTAATTTGCTTCTGCTTCCGTTAACCGTCAAAGCAGCTACATTGTTCCCAACAGCGAGCAAATCTATGATCAATAAAATTGATTGAATAAATGCTAGAAGTTGAATGCACTAGGATATACTGTCTAACCGTCTATTCTATATTTAAACTTGACTAACTTGTCAACGAGTCCCCCATTTCTGAGACACAGGATACTGAAATGACTCCCGGCTATGAGAAACATAAATTGTAGCTATGAAAACTAGTTTCCACAAATGAAAAATTATATTCTAACACAATGAGCATAGCTCAACATTTATTTCCAAACAACACTTCATACCATCTCTGATGCCCTGATTCAAAAGTAAAATAAATGTCGACGATGATATTAAAATAAATTTATATATTATAAAATGAAGCGATGAAGCGATGAAGCGCTCGTGGCCTAGCGGTCTCAGTGTTCTGTAAACGATCACTGAGTTACGCAACTTTCACTATGGCTGGTCCTCGGATGGGTAACCACTTTGTGGCATTTACATTTGCGAGCGTTTCCGTGCTTCGGAAGGCACGTTAAGCCGTTGGTCCCGGTTGCCAGTAAAATGGCAGTCGTTAAGCCTGGTTGAAGGCCTTATGGGCGGCTTGAAAACTTCAACAGCACGTAGCCACAACTTGCGTCTGTCTATTTCAACACGGCAATGGGCTCACCACCTATTACGTGGGACAGGAATCCACACGGTGAAAAGTGGGCATATAATATGCCTCTGCCACCCCTTCGGGGATAAGGCGTGATGGATATTTATTTTTTATTTTATATATTATAAAAAATGTTCCACAAAGTAAAAAAAACAATGAAATAAGACTAACAAAACATTCATTGGTAGAAACATTAGTTGCTTCTGATATCTTAATTGTTTATATTATCCTACTTCGCCCCCCGAGTACCTATCCATGACTTCCCAATCTTTACAAGCTACATCTCATTGTTAGAAGAGAAAATATATAATTTTGTGATATTTGATATCGCCTACTCAAAATTAATATTCATTCGGCTTCCACCATTCTCTGGTTTTATTTGTTTGTACCAAATTTATGCATGTTCAAACATCGTATTCTTTTAGGGATAATAAACCAAACTGATTCATATACTCTCAGTAAAGTTTAAAACGTGGTATTGAATGATCGAGCGTTCCTACAAACTTTGTGTGGCCAAAATTTCAAATTATGCATGTTCAAACATCGTATTCTTTTAGGGATAATAAACCAAACTGATTCATATACTCTCAGTAAAGTTTAAAACGTGGTATTGAATGATCGAGCGTTCCTACAAACTTTGTGTGGCCAAAATTTCTGTCAGTTTTGTTGCGTTTCTGTCTTCGGTTCACATTACGGAGGAATTAACTAGCATAGACAACTTTATTTATAGTTAGTATTTTCATTTGAAATGCGGCCAGACTTATCTTAAAATGTGTAATAATTTATAAATTTAAAGATAATAGGTAAAATTTGTCTCTTCAGTATTTACAAATATTAGTACTTTTAAACACAAAATTCCGGCAACGTATTCTCTACAGTATTTTATTACTCTAAAACGATATCTTCATGAATTTAGCTTACACGTCGTTAATACCGCCTAGTTGGCCTATTATGCCACTCATTTTTACAACCTATAAAAAGGTAGCAATACCATTATACATTTATAATGAAATACGTAATCTGAGGAGCAAAGGGATCTGTGTAAAGTGTCTATTATGTGTTTATGGAAATTTCTTTATGGCTTTTTTACAAAACATTGAATTCAAAAAATTTACTGCAGAACCCAAAAGTTTGGAAAATCCAAAAGTGCACGCCTCACGCGCTTTTATTATATTATAAAAAAATTGGTTTTATTTTAATTAAAATTTCGACCAATGACTTAAAATTTTTAATAACTTTTCGCACATCGCCATCTAACTAAAAAAAAATTAAGGATTTGTTAGCTTAAATTGCGCTAGATGGCGTTGTGCTAAAATTGTTTATTTAATATTTACTAACAATTAAACCACATAGAATCAGACCGTGAAAATTGAAAATTGAAAGGGTTCTATTCCTAATTATACTGAAGCGTAATAGAAAAAAAAAAGACTCGATTAGTAAAGTATTTCGGTCGTTATCGTGTTAACAAGAAAATAATCCGTAACATTCAGACACACGGACGTCCAAAACGGAACTTTTTTAAACAGTTTTTAACTAGTTTAAATAACAAAAATGGCATCACAAATATCATGAGTGTTAAAAATAGTGTCTTTTCTTGATATGTGTGTGTATATATTATTTTACAAGTGCAATATATGATAAATAGAGACATTTTTTGCGCGAAGTGACAGTAGTACCCACCTCAACGCTTCGCTTATGAGGCGTGCAATAGTGGTCTGCGTTTTTAAAGTGCTTCTAATTCTCAACTATAGTTATAAACATTATTTGTGTTTTTGTTTCTTCAGGAGAAATGCAGCGTACATACATACATATTGTCACGCCTTTATCCCTGAAGGCGTAGGCAAAGGCATACTTTAGTAATACCCACATTTCACCGTATGCATTTTGACCCACGTAACAGACTACACGCTCGCAAATGTAAATGCCACAAAGTGGTCACCCATCCGAGGACCAGTCATAGTGAAAGTTGCTTATTGCAGTGATCGTTTACACAACACTGAGTTAGCGGGGCCACGAACGCTGCTAAATGAAATGCAGCTTATTATACATATATACACCTTGTTTTCTTACTTCCTCACATTATCTTCTGATTAATTTCGTTGCGGGTTCCAAGACATGCTAACTTCTCCTGGGACATCACCGAGATCGAGCTCGGTGTAACTTTTCTGGTGTTTTGGTCATTGCTGTAGATCCTGGTTTACAGGAGTCACAGTAATTGGAATATGGTGGGATAAAAAAAAAATATACACCTTTCCTTTGCCTTTAGGATAACATATGTCACTATTATGTTTGCATGTATAGTTCATACATTAAGAAACCCCTATGACTCTTGACTGCCTCTGTGGCGCGGTGGGAGTATATCCGACTGCTACGCAAGAGGTCGTGAGTCCGATTCCCACCCAGGATAAAGCTTTGTGTAATGAACACGATTATTAATTCTGTGTCTTATTTACCTATAATATGTGTGTGTTTAGAACTATATATGTATGTTTGTCAGTTATCTGGTTACCATAGTACAAGCTCTGCTTAGTTTGGAATCAGATGGCGTTGTGTGAGTTGTCCCAATGATATTTATTTATGTCTTCTTTTGTACTTAATTTTAGTGCCTTCCTATTTGCTTCCAAACCGTACCTAGACTTGGATTCTTGGGTTCATTATAATTTGGCTGCTAGGAGCTATCAGATTTTTGGCATTGTTGGTAGTGACAGCCGTCTGACCTCCTAAATGCGTAAGGGCGCTTACTTCGTTGTTTCAGCAGGTGCACCGCTAGCAGATGAGGTCACTTGAAACCTAGACTGAAGCCGTTTACAACCAGGCATTCCCTATTTCTATTGTATTTTTTTATAGCGAAGTCTATGACTAGCAGAGGATTACAACTTTACATAAATGATAATCATTATCTTACAATGTTATTTAGTTATCTATCACGAAAGGGTGGCAGAGACATATTATATGCCCACTTTTCACCATGTGTATTCCTGTTTTACGTAATAGGTGGTGAGCCCTTTGCCGTGTTGAAATAGACAGAGGCAGGTTGTGGCTACCTGCTGTTAAAATTTTTTAAGCCTTCAACTTGACTTAACGACTGCCATGTTGCTGGCAACCGGGACCAACGGTTTAACGTGCATTCCGAAGCATGGAAACGCTCGCAAATGTAAATGCCACAATGTGGTTACCCATCCGTGACCAGCCATAGTAAAGGTTGCTTAACGCATTAACGCGTTCTTACAATGTTAATTAATTTATTAGTTACTGATATTTTGTCAACGATATTTGTGATATTAATTAGTTCTTTATCTCACCGCGACCTCTAAAACTTAACAACTTATTAAGACCGTTTAGTAACGCTCATTAAAAGAACTGAACTGAAATATAAATAAAGCCGCCAAACATATAATTTTGTTCACGGTCTGTTAAGTTTCGCTGAGTTTCAAAGAACAAACAACACTTCATTTTCTGATTCTCAGTTTAAATCGTAAGACTAATTTCAAAAGTTACTACAAGTAATAATATTCGTAAAGCAGCAGTGAGTTCGAAACGAAAATTTTGTTTTAATTTGTTCATTTACCTTTAAATTTAATTTGAAGTCTCTATTTTTATTTATTTATTACTAAAAGAAGCTGCAGCTCCACACGCGTGAAGAAATTTTGGAGAGAAGTTGTCCCGTACTAATCACAAACGGCAAATTTTTAATGGTATAGACCATTAAAAATAATGTTTGCAAACGTATTTTTCAATTAACATTTAAGATATTAAAAGATATTTGGGGCGGCTTGAAAAATTTTAACAGCTGGTCATCACAGCCTATGACTGTCCATTTCAACACGGCAATGGGCTCACCACCTGTTTCGTGGGACATAAATGCATACGGTGATATGTGGGCGTATAGTATGCCTCTGCCTACCTCTTCGGGGATAAAGGCGTGACAATATGTATATATGTAAAAGAAATTAATCATCATTATTCTGAACATCAGTCTCAATTGCATCTGAAGCCTTCGATACGGAGACTTCGAAGGCCGGTTTCCCTATTCTTATTTTTCTCTCTCCACTTGGCGGGGTCACTTTAACAGATTTATTCATTCAGATTTTAACACCCATAATACGAGTATGTTACTAAATAAACACCGTACAGATTTACATTACCTTTTTCTTTTTAGAGTTTACATTATAATTCCATGTCACTCTTTTCGTTTCCACATTTCATTTTTTGTTTAAAATATCATAAATTTATTTATTTTCTTCTTAAATAAAGGTCTCTAGATTATGTGGTTTTTTAAATCACCTTTACAGAACAATACAGTACAGGGAAATGAAACACGAAGAAATTTATTTTTAAATTTTCATGAAACAAAAGTTTTATTTTCTTTAGCATCCGTAAATATATTGTAGAAATTAAATGATGCTGGCACAGAGTAATAAAGATAGAAGATAGAAGTTAAATCTATGGTAATATAATTTTACATAAGGTCGGACCAAATACATGTTTGAGCGATTCACAAATTTTATTTTGGATATTTTCTATGAATGTGTTTAAAAATATATAGGTATATTAGCACAGGTTTATTACCTCAATTTGGGCCAAAGGACTGTTTGGTAAAAAATTACCCCACAATTACTTAGTAGCTGATGGCTCAGGCCGTGTGGTTCAGTTTTTCCATACATGTATCCCACAAGAAACTTGTTCCCGGAATGCAAAGAGAATTAAAAGTGGCCCAAATCTTAATCTAGGGACACCCTAGATTATAATTTGGGCCACTTTTATCTGTATCCGAAAATTTTGTCACTTATACTCGCCAGACGCAAGTAACTTTAAAGTTATCGACCATGTCGTTCCTATAGAACTCTAACATAATCGCGCACACACACATACACATGGAGGCTGTGTAGTTTGCCCAGGTATCTTTATCAAAAACAACATATTATTCTCTCTCTCGGCTCTCGGCTCGTGGCCCTGCGGTCTCAGTGTTCTGTAAACGATCACTGAGTTACGCAACTTTCACTATGGCTGGTACTCGGATGGGTGACCACTTTGTGGCATTTACATTTGCGAGCGTTTCCGTGCTTCGGAAGGCACGTTAAACCGTTGGTCCCGGTTGCCAGTAAAATGGCAGTCGTTAAGCCTGGTTGAAGGCCTTATGGGCGGCTTAAAAATTTCAACAGCAGGTAGCCACAACCTGCGTCTGTCTATTTCAACACGGCAATGGGCTCACCACCTATTACGTGGGACAGGAATCCACACGGTGAAAAGTGGGCATATAATATGCCTCTGCCACCCCTTCGGGGATAAGGCGTGATGGATATTTATTTAACATATTATTCAAGCACCTACTTGGATATTGCTTTTGTCAAAGCAAAACATCTTTAACTAAAACAATGTATTATTCAAGTATCTACTTAAATAATATAGTGTTTTTAATAAAGATATCTCTTTTTGTGATAACACCCACCGTAATACCTGCATTGTTTCGAAAAGGTGTATTAAATACATTAAATGGAAACTGTACTGAAAATATTTTTACATTTCTTATAATTTGAAATTTCCGCAAAACGTCGGTTTTCATTTTATTTTCCAATATAGCTTTTACGTAGTACTTTACAATATTGCTAATATAATATCGAAATGCACTTAGCTATGCGAATGGAAAATAAAAGCGATGAAAAAAAGAAAAGAAAAAGCTTACTACTAATATCATAAATTTAAAACCTCGTTGGTTTGATAATTTCTATGTAAACATCGTTTGATGTATTAATAGTAACGGATTGAATAGAACGTATACTAATCTTCAAAAATGAATTCATGATCTTCCAACCTAACAGACTTGACAATGTCATAGAAATTAGACCCTTAACGGGGTCTGGAGATCAGCCGGCAGTCGCTTCTTATATAGCCGAAAAAGCCAAATTTGGTCTTCTTTTAGAATTGAATCAAATAGAGAGGCTGGTTATAAGGTTTGAATGCAACAGTAAAGATAAGATGAACAAAAATAACAACTTCATTATTCCGAAATTCTATTATTAAAATTATATTTTCGCCGTTATTAAGGCGTTAAGAAGTAAACGATGTGGGAAGTTAAACTTATTCTTCACTTTTTTTTATGATTCAATTTCTTATCTGTAAAGTTGTCAAAAGATAATTAGGAAAAGGAATTATAAAAATAACCATGCGTCGTGGGCGTGTTATTACGCTTTGGTCCCGGCATTTGAAATAAAGAATGCCCATTGAAGTTAGAAGAAGAAGTGACCTCTATTAAGGTATTGAATTATAGCGCGAATAAATAACCGTTGGTCCCGGTTGCCAGTAAAATGGCAGGCGTTAAGCCTGGTTGAATGCCTTATGGACGGCATGAAAAATTTCAACAACAGGTAGCCACAACCTGCGTCTGTCTATTTCAACTCGGCAATGGGCTCACCACCTATTACGTGGGACAGGTAAATCCACTCGGTGAAAAGTGGGCATATAATATGCCTCTGCCACCCCTTCGGGGATAAGGCGTGATGGATATTTATTTATTTTATTTTAATAAATAAATAAATAATATAAACCGATCAAGCACGACTTCTACTCGTGCGCCAAGGGTTCTTTAAAAATAAGTACCTTATTTGAGTTTATGCCAATTGAGCTCCTCCGAATTGTATGAGCGCCCATACAACTCAGATGTGTCTGTTAATTGGTGATACTATGTATGTATGAGGGCACCTCTTAATTTTCAACTTTTTTTATTTATTGGAATTTTGCCTTTGTCTGTGCTCTAAGACGTTGCTTCGAACCAAATTTCAAGATTCTGCGTTCATGGGAAGTAGGTCCCTGTAGGTTTTGATTCCCTAGGGAGTGTCGAAAATTTGCGGCGTAAACGACAGCCGTTTACGCCGCAAATTTTCTGAGTCTGATCACTGAGTTACGCAACTTTCACTATGGTTGGTCCTCGGATGGGTGACCACTTTGTGGTATTTACATTTGCGAGCGTTTCCGTGCTTCGAAAGGCACTATAAGCCATTTGTCCCGGTTGCCAGTAAAATGGCAGTCGTTAAGCCTGGTTGAAGGCCTTATGGGCGGCTTGAAAATTTCAACAGCAAGTAGCCACAATCTGCGTCTGTCTATTTTAACACGGCAATGGGCTCACCACCTATTACGTGGGACAGGAATCCACACGGTGAAAAGTGGGCATATAATATGCCTCTGCCACCCCTTTGGGGATAAGGCGTAATGGATATTTATTTATTTATTTTTTATTTTATTTATAATCATACTTATATATTTCTATATACATACATATTATACAAAGGAAACATCCAAACTCCAAATCAAATTAATTCCGACCCGGGAATCAAACCTGGGACCTGAGCGCCGTAAATATAATAAATTTAATTTAGCATAAGTCTTGCACCTGAATTGTCTTATACTTTATGAAGGTAAAGTTTTTTAGGTAAATATTTCTTAACAAATTATCAGTTACGAAACCTTGACCTGACACGCACTTGACCGACCTTTCTATACCCTCAAGAAATGGCGTCTAGCCGTAAAACTGCTATCTATACTTACCTAGTTCTATGTTAATAGATTGTCTTTAGTATAGAATATTGTATTGTAAATATAGAGTTTTTAAAAATTGATATTTCTGAGGACAAATAATAGAGTGTAGGACCAATAGTCCGGGCACGAAAGCTTAGAAATTTTCAGTAGCTGAAGAATTATACGCAATGACGTCACTGAATACGCTCTAGCCTATTCAGTAAAGGATATCTTGTATTCAATATCATGCTACCCATTATTTTAAAGATGTTGCTATAATAAAATATACTAAACTGTCTGCTGTACGCTGATGATGCAGTGCTCATGGCCTCATCAGAAGCCAACCTTCAGGCATTAGTCACTAATATGAAAGAGGAGTGTGAAAGTAAGGGTCTTCGCTCGAATGCAAGTAAAACTAAGGTTCTAGTATTTGAAAGAGATGACGTAAGAACCCAATGCGAGATTAGGGTAAACCAGGAACGTCTAGAGCAAGTGAATGAAATTGTGTATTTAGGGAGTATGTTTAGCGTGGATGGAAGATGTGATTCGGATGTAGAACGGCGAGTAGCTGCCGGAAACAGAGTTAACGGTGCTTTCTCCCAATTAGTAAAGCGACAAAGCATCATAAAAGAAGCACGACTGGCGATTCATAACGCAGTGCTAGTGCCAACTTTGCTTTACGGTAGCGAAACCTGGGTATGTCAGCAGATGCATGAAAGTAAAATGAATGCTGTGGAGATGCGATCACTTCGAAAATTGTGTGGCGTTACTTTGGCCGACCGAATCGTAACGAAGTGATACGCAATATGACAGGTTTGAATGAGTGTCAGCGTTAAGCTGGAAAAGGGCGTGCTCCGTTGGTTTGGACACGTCCAACGAATGAGTGAGGAACGATTGACGAAGAATATATATATATTCAAATATAAATAATGTAGCATTGCACAACGCATCATTGTAAAATTTTACTGCTAAAGTTAATTTTAATACAAACTATAACCAATGTTATGGTGCAATTCAACCTTAATGCATATTGAATCAACCATCACACAATACTACTTACAGCTAAGTTTAAAACTGCTTACTATGTTTAGTATAGGTACCTTTGTTTTTCAACATATTGAAATTGCCACGAATGTTATACCGGAGTCGAACCGACTAAATCCACACGGTCCGTACCTCTTCGTCTAACGCCGGGCGCCCCGAGTACCTCCTTTGCAGATTTAATACACATCCAACTGCACGTGACTTCATTAATACACTCGCGGTTCCCTAAACAAATACCTTTTATCTACTTATAAACATTCTTATAAACATAATATTATATTTGTATACACAGAAATCATTCAAAATTAACATATACCAATTAATTTATCTGTGCAGATACGACGAAACGACCAGTGAGCTGATAACAAGTGCTTCCTGAGCAGCTGTGACCCTATAACCCCACTCATCGACAAAATGCCTTATCAACCACGTTGTATCACTCAGTCATCGAGTTATCAGACGCAAACGAAACCCGTCCATGTACCGACCTAAGTGATGAACTCAAATACAGTGCTAGTTTTGTACACGAATAATGTGTGAGCTGTTAAGATGGGTGATCTGTTGCCCAGTATACCTAGGAGTACGTTTGCGAGTGAGGTAGAGAATGGAAATATCAGTGTGGTTGAGTACGGATCTGATGAAGAGCTGGCAGCTGTTGCACTATTTCGTGACTATCCGGAGCCATTGCTGCGGTTTGCCTCAGTTTGCTGCGTGCTGTTCATGCTGGTTGGAATACCTGGAAATCTCATCACTATCGTTGCCCTTGCCAGGTGCAAAAAGGTGAGTGTTTATATTAATACTAATTTTTTCTTCCTTCTCTTATTATATCTCTATAAAGCAGGAGATTTTCGCAGTGGTTACAATTTGATCCAAATCTGTTCAACGGTGAAAACTGCACGTTAACACATCATTGCGTTTTCTAAAAATGTACAGTTTTATTAAATTTTTAATTTGAACACTCAATTTTCTAGCATGAAAAGTATACTCTAACAAATTAAAATTAACTATTTTATGTTCTAAATTAAATGTAAACATTCTCTAATATTTTATTGTTCGAGATTTAATTTGATTAGTTTTAGACTTAATTTGATCAGTCTAAGACTAATTTTATTTTATTTTATTAGAGAGCTTTTTATACTTACAATTGACTTTAACTTTGGTTTCTTTTCTTTGTTTTTCTAAGATATTTAATTTTTGTGATTGGGTATTTATGCATTAAGATCACTCCTACATACATTAAATACGAAATTATTGAAACCAATTAGTCTCTGATGTTAATACACTGATATTATGGAGACCTTAGCTGTCAAGGAGTGGTGTGATAGAAGTGAATTATCATTCTGCATCGAAACTTATATGAAAGCGAAAAAAAGATTCAAATTTTGATTTGATGCGTCTGTTAGTCTGAATGTAAATAATATAGGTACATTTATTAAATTAATCGTATTCTCTTATTAATAAATCAATATTGTTATTAATTACTAATAATTTAGGACTACAATAACACATATAGACAAATTTTTACAATTACAAAATAATACAATTATATAAAGAAGAAAAATTAAAAAAAAATTGGAAAACTCAAAAGTGCACGGCTCACACGAATAGAATATCATATATTACAGCTTACAAATTTTGCTATGAATTATCGCGTAGGGGTTATGAAATAAATAAAGTAAAGATAATAACAATTAAACCACATCGAATCATACCGTGAAAAGTGAAAGGGTTCTATTCCTAATTATACTGAAGCATAATAGAAAAAGAAAGACTCGATTAGTAAAGTATTTCGGTCGTTATCGTGTTAACAAGAAAATATTCAGACGCACATACAGACACACGGACGTCCAATACAAAACTTTTTTAAACAGTTATTTAAATAGTTTAAATAACAAAAATGGCATCAAAAATATTATGAGTGTTAAAAATAGTGTTTTTTCTTGATATGTGTGTGTATATATTATTTTACAAGTGCAATATATGATAAATAGAAACATTTTAAGTTGAAAAATCAGATGTTTTGCGCGAAGTGACAGTAGTACCCACCTCAACGCTTCGCTTATGAGGCGTGCAATAACAAGATAAGATATAAAACAGTTGTGCAGACAAGTTTGATAAAGAAGTAGATATATATTATCTTTATGATGGTCAGTTTTTAACAGACAGACACTTTAGCAAATGTTTACGTTAGCATTAAACGTTTAGATACGATGTGACATGTAAATATCGGAGACATACATTTACAAAAATTCTTGTAATCGTTTGTTATTCGTAAAATCTGCACCAACTTGAGTATAATTTGTTAGAAGTATTAGGTATGCCTAGAGTAAAAGATTCTTCAAAGGAGTCTTAGAAAGAATTTACAGGTTTGGCAGACGTATTTACTCCTTATCTCCGGAGGGGTTGCAGAGGCATAATGTATGCCCACATTTCACCATGCGCATGCCTGTCCCATGTAATGGGTGACATACAGATGCAGGTTGTGGCTACCTGCTGTTGAAATTTTTCAAGCCGTCTATTACTCCTTGAACTTTGTTGAACGACTGCCATGTTACTGGCAACCGGGACCAACGGCTTAACGTGCCTACCAAAGCACGGAAACGCTCGTAAATGAAAATATCACCAAGCGGTCACCAATCCGTAACCGGCCATAGCGAAAATGGCTTAACGCAGTAATCGTTTACAGAACACCGAGTCAGCGGGCTACGAGCGCTTCATATAATGGGATGAGAATTGAAGCGTAGGTCAGCTTCGCTTTCTAAGGCCTTAGGAGTGGCAGCAGGATCAGATCACCAAGATCTCTTGGACTGAAGCAACATCAAGTGCTAACGGTTCACCTACTTCAAGCCAAGCCGAAAAACAAAAGCCAAACAATAGCTCCATCTGATCATTCAAAATCATCATCCACTTTTGATATTTACTAAATATTATTAGTCATTTTACTGTACATAATAATAACATATTAATCACTTTCAATTGCCAATAGTTTTGGGTAAATCCATGTGTAAATTTTGCCTTTAAATACCCACTTTTACTCTTTTTCCTTATATCTTTACATCACTAATATACATACATACATGTCAAAATCATGACTTTTTCCCTGAAAAGGTAGGCGTGATACTAAACATTCATTCACATTTTACAAGGTATATTTTGCGGTGAGCCTGTTTCCGCAATATTAAATTCAATAAGTTGCGGAATATTAGATAGCTGTCTATCACTTAGAATAATTCAAGACGCCTTACAACCCAGTATGACTCCCCTGGGATTGCCACGCACGTCAACCAAATTTCAAACAATAAGTAATATGCATAATATTGAAGGTAATATTATTCTACCAAGCACGGAGGGGTTCTTAAAGCTTATCTACTATTTCATTGAAATTAGATTAGCGTGTCCAACCCCATTATATAGGAAATTAGACTCAAAATACAAACATATAGCTATTCTAAAAACTAAAAAAAAAAACGTAATTATATGAGTATATTTTTACATTGCGTCATTAATTCTTACTACTAATGTAATGTTACGTTCGTAGGGTAGGTACTAATAGGAATTGCACTAATACCACAAATTTAAAAGAAACTAACACTTTAATTACTCTAAATAAAAACAATAACTCCACAATTAATAATCGCTACTAAACACACTAGACACAAGCTCTTCGTTTAGATAATCGCACTATAACAGTACTGCACTATTTAGCTTCGATTACTTCGATTAGCTTTAATTCGCACTGCTCGCGTCCTCAAAGGAGACCGTAGCCGCGAGCTCAGCCCTTCATATACGCCTAGTAATGTTCTGGAATATTCGGGAGAATTCGTTCGGTACCTACAATCGGGTACATCTCTAGAATGTTCCACACGATACTAGTTGCTCCTTCGGTATGTACCGGAAAGTCCTCGAACTATTGCTGTCCCTTCTGGTGCTATCTCTACCACACTGTTCTAGAATGTTCTTAGTGTTGCTATCTCTTTTTAATAGTGCTATCCCTGTCCAATAACTCTGGACTTTTCTGAGTGTAGGTCTCTCTTTCTATTACTGCTATCCTTGTCACTCCTTCATGAAATTACGCTAAATACTGAAGTGGGCTTCAAAGGCCCATAAGGGGTCCTGAAAACGCCTGAAAAAGGGTTTTCTGGTTATGATGGCATGTGATAGAGGGTGACCTGAAACGAACTGAAAACATGTTTCAGGCGCCTGAAAACAACGACAACTGGGGTGAAATTTGGATAATTTGATATGTAATAGAGCCTCCTCTGAAACGGCCTGAAACCGCTTTCCAGCCTGCTGAAAACGCTTCCAAGGCCCAGTAAATGACGTTTGAAGTTGTTTACTAGTCTCCCGGCGTAACAGTATTTACTGGCGATTAAAAAACTAGCGAATCTGGCAGTAATTAAAATAAAGAAGAACAAATGTAAAGGAGAACTTTTGTGCTGTTTTCACCAAAGGTTATCGAGGAATGTTTTAGTATATATGTAGTTTGTTAAGATTTTGTATATATTGGTTAAAATATTTGTTGAAGGATTCGAAAAAAATATATCATTTGGGAGCTTCGAACGAAAACGCTGTTTAAACCTTTTAAGATCTAACAAAATAATGTATGGTGGTATATCTTATATAGCCTACAGAAAAGTCCATGATGGTGTCTATCTTTATATCTATGTATATATCTTTATATCTTAAGGATAACATACTAGCTTAGTATAACAGGGGAAATGGGTACGGGATACATTTTCCATGCGGGTGAATGTGTGGCCATCAGCTAGTAATAAATATAATGTAACCGACGTGCTGTGTAATAGCGTATAATATATCGTAAGTCCATCAACCCAGGCCAGTGCACGCATAGAACAAGCACAGAAATAAATTTAATAAATTTATGATTAAATTATATACACTCTGGTTGCAATAAAACAATAATTAATGACTCAGGGCCGTATTCCAGAACGTTTATCAACACTCAAGAAACACTTGAGAGTAGGGTATTTATAAGGCAAAATCTGGTCTCAAGCGTTGAACGAGTATTGAGAAACGTTCTGGAATACGGACCTTAGAACAGAGCTGTTATCTAATTGTGACATTACTGCTTACATACAAAGGCCACCACTCGTTAAAAACAATTTGAAAATTAAAAAAGACAGCGTATGTCATCGTTACATGCTTTATCGAATTAATTTCTTGCCGCTACCCCGAGCAAATGACCTTGAAATATGAAGTCTAAGCCTAACTTTTTTTAAACAGTCGTACAATAACAAATAGTTTAAGGATCACATGTATCTTCTTCATAAGTACAAATAATTAGAAGTTGTAACTATCACCTTTACTTTTGACTTTTTTTACTGCCTCGGTTGTGCAGTGGTAGTGTACGTGACTGCTGCGCTGAGATCCCGGGTTCAATGGAGAACACAAAAGGGTCAAAATATTACAGTCAAATACGCTAAAATTGGAGCTTACCTCATGTTACATTAGTTTTTATTTCACTTCAATACAAGCAGTTTTTTCGAAGTTATAACGACGAGAAGTTTTAGTCCTTTTTTTAATTTCCGAAATTAGGCGCGCTCATTATGACGTCATAGCCTCGCACAAACTGCGAATAGGCGCGGCGCGGCGTTAAAGTTCCAGTGGTATCGAGAGGCGACTATTAAATGAGCAAGGTAGTGATGTATGCAGTCACCCCAGTCAAATTGGCTGAGATATTTACGATCAAAGTGCTTATAACGAAGCACTTTGATCGTAAATATTTCAGCCAATTTTAGAAATATAAAAAAGTAAAAATACCGTTTTACTTGTATTTTTCTTTTTTTTTTCAGATTTATTTTGGATTAAAAGTTAAAAACAAATATTAGATCCGACCCATTGCCGGGTCGGATCTAATATTTGTGTGATCCACTAATGTTTGTTTCAGAGTTTGGGTGTTTCCTATGTATAATATGTACCTATGTATTTAGAAATATATAAGTATATTTATCAGTCGTCGAGATCCCTTAACACAAGCTTATATAGCTTACTTTGGGCTAGATAACACTGTGTAAAAAAAATGTCCCACAATATATATTTTTATTTTATAAAACATATTTAAGATTTATTTAGGGCCAAATTTAGTGTTGATTTGATTTTTTTTTTCACAAATTTCACTGAATTAGCTACCGCACCGCTGGCTTCTTTTTCAGTCAGGCAGCATTAACTGTTGGTGCCAGATAGATATTTCAACATCGTTTGCCCGGGATTGCCTTATCAATCATAATTAAATATAACTGGTGAAATATGAGCGAATAGTATACATCCCTTCGTAATTATTTAATCGAGTTTGCTACTTTTTATATATGTTTCACATAATATTAAAATATTTTTATACTAGGAGTCAGTAGCTTCACTAACCTAATTTCCATATAACTAACGTAGCTTTATTATCCGGCAATTACTGTTTATAGGCATATTCCGATCACTTAAATTTTAAATGTTTAAAATTGTATGTTACAACGTCAGAAGGCTGAAACAGGTACATTTTTTTGCACAAATAAAGTTCTTCAGAGAAGACACATAAATTGCTATGAGCCATGTGTTCATATAACATCAAAGACTACATTATAAGAAGTCTACTTGGAGACTCACGCTATTACTGCCTCTGTGGCGCGGTGGAGGTGTATCCGACTGCTACGCAAGAGGTCGTGAGTTTGATTCCCACCCAAGATATAACTTTGTGTGATGAGCACTATGGTTTATTCTGTGTCTGGGTATTATTTATCTATTATATGTATGTATTTGCTCCCGTTTTCCACAGGAACTTGATCCCAGCATAAAAAGTATTCTGTGTGTTATTCTGAAGTATAAGCTATACCTTTATTATTGTGAAGTGTCATCAAAATCCAAACAGTCCATACATCCATACAATATTACAAACTTTTACGTTTATATTATTAGTAGGATATTCTGCTATGCTAAAAAAACTAACATTAAACTACAACATACACATTGCAATTTTGTAAAAATGTGGAATTAACAGCTTTATTGTTATTATTATTCTGCCTTGCTACGAGACTTTTGTTGTTGATCTTACTAAGGCTTTTGAGAATGATGAATGATCTGAGTACAGATACATTCCAATACACTAGTTTCTCAATATTATTGTGACAGTCTTGAACTGATAATATTGATTGATATTGACCTTTTATCTTGGATCCAAGGATATTAATAAACTAATATAAAATTAGTATGGAGTAACAAGTAAACACTAATTATTAAATATGTTTATTATTGTGTATTATGTATGTATATACATGTCAAATACATTATTTCTATAAAATATAGCAAAATTATTAGTTCTGGAAAATAAATAAGACATACCTCATGCATAAAAATTCATGAAATAAGAAGCGACTCACGGGGTAGTCATAGATGACAAATTGCCAGGCTTCGCGAACAAACATACTTATTTTGCTTCCTGCAGGTTGAGTAATCGTTTCATACATACACCTCTGGGTATTAATATAACAGAACAAACTGAGAAAATACTCGAAACAATCGTGATTTGTCACTAGCAACAATATAACGAATTGACAACTACTACCAAATACATACCTACAATCTTACAAACAAACTAGTAAATGCGATAGCCTTGGTTTGGGTTTTGCAATAAAAGACTAAAAGCCTCCTACTAGCATTCATCACCGATATTCATCGGGCACGGTTGCTTTAGTGAATTTCTACGACCGATAGCCACCACATGTTACACATTGTCTTAGACTCGGGGTGACAAAGAAGTAGGTTCCTGGGGCCTAGAGGCCTAGGCATGTATTTCCACACGCTTCTCTTTAGGAAAAAGAGGAAATGACCCCTTATTAACAGCCAGACGTTAGTGACTAAGGCTGGTCAAAGCCAGGGAATTTCCTTTTGGGATTTGGATCTGAAACCACATACAGTCATGTAAGTGTACTGTATAGATCGAGTTATCATTGCCTCGAGTAATATGCTATCCGCAAGGGCTTCACACGTAACAACTGCAAGTATAATAATTAATGAAATTGTCACGATGTAAAAGTGGAAGCGCTCGTCTCCCCGCTAATTCAGTGTTCTTCAAACGATCACTGCGTTAAGCAACTTTGCTATAGCTGGTCCTTGGGTAACCACTTTGTGGTATTTAAATTTGCGAGCGTTTCCGTGCTTCGGTAGGCACGTTAAGCCGATGGTTCCGGTTGCCAGTAAAATGGCAGTCGTTAAGCCAAGTTGAAGGCATTACTGGCGGCTTAAAAAATTTCAACAGCAGATCGCCACTACTTGCGTCTGTCCATTTCAACACGACAATGGGCTTACCGCCTGTTACGCGGGACAAAATTGCATACGGTGAAATGTGGGCGTATGTGCCTCCCTCTTCGGGGATAAAGCCGTGACAATATGTATGTGTATGTATGTGAAAGTGGATAATAGCTATAACATAAAACTTTATTTTTTATTATTATTTAATTACACATAAAAGTATAAACCTGTTTTGTATTGGAAGCATAAATTTTAGGCAAAGCTACTACTTATTGGGCACTCAGAAATGGAATGAAATCGATTTTAAATCTAATACATATTTCTTCATCACATGTTCATATCCTTTGAACTGCTGACGTTTGCACCTCCGATAGCTTGAATAATCAAAATCGATCCATTCGTTTGGACACATGCTTACATACATTTGATTTCTACGAAATTTAATATCAGTAGGAGATTATGTTTTGCTCCCTATACAAAGTTTGTTACCCTCTTTCACCACCACCCACTAAGGTTTATCTGTGCATAAAATTTAAGTGCCTGCAATATTTTATAAGCAAGCTAATCTCAGTATTTTAATTAGCTATGCAAATTTTGAAGCTCGAATCAATTTGACAAATGAGCATTTATTGAAAACGTTAATTCTATTCGATTACCCAAAGATAAAAAATTTTGAATAAAACAAGATCAAATTCAAATGAAATAATATTCTTATTTTAGCTCAAGTAAAAAAATATAGAAAACTCAAAATAATAATTATTAATGCGTTCGTATGACTGTGTATTCAAATCTTCATAATAGACCTGCAATTGGCGTTACATTTGTAGTTATGTGATTTATTTTTTCTCATTCATAGGTTCGCAACGCAACGGCTGTTTTCATAATGAACCTGTCCTGCTCTGACCTTCTCTTCTGCTGCTTCAACCTACCGTTAGCCGCTTCGACTTTTTGGCGAAGATCCTGGGCTCACGGCAGAATTCTCTGCCGCATGTTCCCGCTAGCCAGATACGCACTAGTTGCTGTGTCGCTGTTCACGGTATTGGCTATCACTATCAATAGATATGTCATGATCTCACATCCTCGGCTCTACCCAAAGTAAGTATCTATATAACAATAGTTTTTAAAAGCACTAAAGCACCATTTAGACTACCTGGTACACTGCAGTATGCGTGGATATAAAATCAATTTTTAACTACGCGATTAGCCGCGGTTATAATTGTAGCTTGTATGCAATATTGCAATCGGTACCAACGCTTGTAGGATGATAACTATGACATCAACTTCCACTCTCTGTATATGGTACTTCAAATTACTGACTCTACAATAAACGAACTTTTTGATAAAAATATTATTTCATAAAATGATTCTATTTTTACAGTTTTCTATCTTTCAAAAGTAAAATTACTAAAACCTTTTAATATAACGAAATATTAATTTATTTATATTTCTCAACAGATTGTACCGGCGCAAGTATCTTGCAGTGATGGTGGCCAGCACGTGGGTATTCTCTTTCGGAGCTCTTATCGCTACCTGGTTAGAAAAATGGGGCAGATTTGGTTTAGATCCCTCTATAGGATCTTGTTCAATACTACCTGATAAAAACAATCGATCTCCAAAGGAGTTTTTATTTGTCGGAGCATTCATGTTACCTTGCTTGGCAATAGTTATATGTTATGCAAGAATTTTTTGTATTGTTAGAGAAGCCGCAATAAAATCTCGAGCTCCTGCTCGAGGAAGATTTAGACCAGGCCTAGAAGATTCTGCCGTTGGTTCTGCATCAACCGCTTTAGAAAGGTCACCTGGCTTAGAGAACGGATCAAACCACATTGCTCCACCACGCAGAGCATTACTTGCGCCTCCAGTTTTACACTGCCCTCCTACACCAGGGCCAGAACGGTCATCATCTTCAGGTGTAGACACTCTTGATGGACATGACGAAGACTGTGTACTCGACACTAAACCACGAACACCCAGTGGCGGTGAAACTGCGAAACGTCTTCGTCAAGCAGCAGTAGCTCTAAAACGCTCACCTGCATCTGTTAGACCACCTCGATTAACACCCAAAGACAGAAAACTTTTGAAGATGATAATGGCAATAATGCTGTCGTTTTGGGTGTGCTATTTACCCATAACTTTGACTAAAATATTTCGGGAGTTCACATCACACCCTGCTACAAACATCGCGGGGTACATTTTGATATACTTGACCACGTGCATCAACCCGATCATATATGTGGTCATGTCAAGCGAATATCGCCAAGCCTACAAAAACCTATTGATGTGTCGAAGGTGGGCGTGACGTTCGCCCGGCGATGGCGCCTCCGAGAAGCGCCCGCCGTGACTAGTCGTAAATTTATCGACAGCCTGAATAACTGGAAACAATGGACACTCGAGTGCATATGTGTAGACAGACATTACAAATGAGCATAAATTCATATATAGTGTAGTAACCCTAACTTATTTGTCTAGATGTATACCAATAGGTCAACTAGAAATTCATTTTTTGACAATTTATTAACTATAAACCGTCCGTGTTTATGCTTACATGAGAGCATTTAAGCGTGTTTTATACTGGTGTAGTTTTGTAATGATTGTATAATAATGACTTTAAGATATTTATAACTGTTATCTCATAACAATACTCAGTAACTGTTAATTGAATGTCAAATATGAGATTACTTGTTATCTTTGCCGGAAACTAGTGAATAAAGTATCATATTGTGTGATTCATCAATAAGTTACATAGAAAAAAAAATTATGTGTAATAATTATTAATGTGAAAATTTTTAATAAGGTTTTGGAAGCAATTGTGTAAACTACACTAATGAGGATTGTGGCAGTGTATTATCAGACGGGCTTGACTCAACTTGACTCATTAGGGTAAAGGCAAACAAAAACCATGTCAATCATAGTTGTTCTGTCATTTGTAATGCAAATGTTGAACTTTAGTGTCGTGCATACTGTGAAAATGGGTGTTGGGAATTTGAATGTCTCAGTTCCTAAAGGATTATCGTTTTATAAGTCTGATGCAGCTTTGGCGGCCCAGGAGCTGTTTAAGGATTACCCAGATGGATTGGTGCAATTTGCATCGGCTTGTTGTGTGATCTTCATGCTTATTGGCATCCCTGGCAATTTTACCACCATCATTGCACTTGCCAAGTGCAAAAAGGTCAGTGAACATATATTTCATATACTAATTTGTTACTTGCAGTTGTATAATATATGTTTTGGTGGGCACTCATTACTAATTAACTAATATATATCATTACTTTTCGTTGGGGGAAAGCCATAACATCGGCGGGGATCTCCACACATTAAAAAAAGCTCTGTTACAAACTCAAATCTAGAATATCAATAGACAAACGGCTATAAATTATAAATGGTACAACTAAACTAGGTCTGCAGTATACATGTACCTACCGTCTAATTCTTTGACAAAATTTGCAATATAATCAAATATGAAGATACTAATACAATAACAATGATAAACCCAGTAATCACAATATTAGTGAATAGATTTATATTTATTAACCAAGCCCACGGTTGGAATACGTATTAAAATTGTCTACGACTAAAACAATGGCTTTAAATCATAAATACTTATCTACTATTTTCATGCTGTATATCTGTCGGGGTAGTCAAAGAGGACAGATCGCTAGGCTTCGCAATTCATGCACAAGTCTTTCGCTTCTTGTAGATTCATCATTCGCTTTATACATGCTTTACTGGGCATCCGAATACTTTTGATCTTTACGTTTTTAAGCAATCTGTCACCTGGTCTTTATATACTCGATCTACCCTGACTCCTACCCTCTACTTTCGTATAATATAATATATTCTTCGTCAATCGTTTCTCACTCATTCGTTGTTTGTGTCTAAACCAACGGAGCATACCCTTTACCAGCTTAACGGTGAAACTTTCATTCTAACCTGCCATTTATGAAAACATTTATAACTATTACAATAAAGTACTCCTACAAATATTAACTTTCAAAATGTTCTATTCCAATTGGACCTATGTAAACAGTTATATTTCATAGTAAACTCCTATACCTTCTTCCAATATTTCAAGTATTTCCAAACCCTACCTTGACTTAGAGTCTGAGCTTCGTTTTCATAGGCTACTGCAGTCATTGTTTGGCTACTGCTGCCTTACCACCCAACCCCGTACAGGCGCACACGTTTTAATGGTCTAGCCCATTGATCATTATGCGCAGAACTTACAAATGAGAATAACTTAGGCCCCTAAAATCCTGTATGAAACCCAGTACACCTGAACTAGGTACCAATTTAAACGGTACTTATTTCAATAAATTTTCCAACTACCAATTATAATTAATTCGCTTGAAATGACGCACAGGTAATATAAATGTTTTTATTCTATTCAAACAATATTGATTATTGGTTTTCCCTGTAATATATAGTTTGTTTATTCGCCTATCGTACCTCATATTCATGTTTGTTGACAGGATAATATGGGTTTATTATGCCTGTAAAGGTTATGAATAAAGTAATAAAACAAAACATAGTTTTAGTCATTTTTGGATGGATATTGATCAATTCAGTTGCCTAGTAACGCTACTGAAAATGTTATGACCGTGCTAATCTCAAGAATAATAAAACTCGATTTCCACTGAAGTTGTGACTGATTGGTGTTAAGTTATCTTTTTCAGGGTCAACATTGACGCAAACTTTGAAAGTTTGAATCAATAAATCTGCCTCTATTTTACTTCACGTTATCAGCATTAGCATCATCTTAGTTATGAATTTAACCGGAAACCTCACCTATTAAATATCCACTTCTCCATATCCATCTCTCTTTTCAGCACATACTGCTACTTTAAAAATCATTTTATTTTTTTCTACACCTAATAATAAACGTGCGATAATATCGATGATTTGCAAAAATAGGTTAGTAATTAGAAAGTTAGTCAAAAAAATCCTGACTTAAACTTGAAAGGGGCTCTAGGCTTAAGTCAATATTTATTTAATAATTATAAATTCTTAAATATTCTTGTCAGCAAACAAAATAATGATCCATTTCAGAAAGACTCAGTTTACTGATTAATAAAAGTCAAATCATACAAACGCAACTTGAAATGAAAGTTTTAGATTAATTAGAGAGACCATCTAACCGATTTCATTTTTAATCATTCAAGAATGATTATGGTTGTCTTCAATAGAGTATTGTACTGAGAATTTTTAATCCATATACGAGTATATTTCGTATGTCTTCTGAACTTTAATTTAAAAAGTAAGGCAAATCAAAATTTAATATGATCATACAAAAGTGAAAGACCAGAGATTAATCATGTACTTTTTCCATTATACACAACGAGTCCTATAAGTAAGACAAATGACACACATTTGATAACCGCTTCGGTGGTGTAAGTGGTGGTGTATGCGACAGCCACGCTGAGGTCCTGCATTCGAATTCCTGGTTGGAACAAATATTTTTGTGATCCACAAATGTTTGTTTCGGAGTTTGAGTGTTTGCTATGTATCATGGATTTAAAAAGTTATAAGTTTGTTTATCAGTTCTCTAGATTCCATACCACAACTTTATTTTGGGTTAGATGGCGCTGTGTAAAAAATGCCCCACAATACATAGGTAAAAAGTTTGAAAAAATTGTCGCCCATAACGAAAAGTAAGCTTATCCAAGGCATATTATTAACGAAAGTCAAAGAGATGGCTGCGGGTATATCACGCGCCGGACATTTCCCTGAGATCGCACTATCTACATTAGTTTCTAACACGCAATTTCTGCTTTTGTTGCCCAAGCTTAAAATACAACAAAGTTCAACAAGCTTCAGTGAGCCGTTTTCTAGCAATATTTTTCAACTACCTCCACACCAACTTGTCCATATTTAAGCTTTCAATGCAATATCTTCAGCATTCATGAACGACCTTGTAATTTTAATGTTTACGCTTTGTAATAAATAATAATGTCCACACATGCGTTACACCTTAATACTTCTTAGAAGATCCACCGCTGTAATTATAGTAGTTTATGATACTGTTGCATAATAAGGGTTCTTATAAAACTCGTGTGATGCTATAAAAAAACTCGTCTACGGCTCGTTTTTTTAAAACACACTCATTTTATAAGACCAAGTTATGTACAGTGTCATACACTACTTTATCTACTCTCATACTATAATACGTAAAACAATATTGCAAATAAAATGATGAATATAACAACAAATTTATTTTTTAAATGTCATGTTGGCGCCAAGGCGCAAACATTGATTGCGCATGCGCGCTTGCGTCGCGAACTCGTTCATTGAAACCAATGATTGAAACCTTTTTTTTTAAGTAGAGGTTCTACCTCCTTGGTCCAGCTGGAGGTTGTATAGGTGTATCGTTATGATTAAAAAGTTATATTATGATACAGGTGTCCATACAAGACCTGTATCGTAATTAAACGTTTTTTTTTATTATTTTTGGCCTGTACGTAATGTTTGTCATAAGAATTTTGTTATCAGTTTTATAATCTTTGTATTATAGTATCAGAGTAGATAAAATATTTAATGGATCTGATCGAGCATTGTTGATATATCTTTAATAATAATAATAATATCGTTGGGACAACTCACACAACGCCATCTGATTCCAAACTAGGCAGAGCTTCTACTATGGTAACCAGATAACTGATAAACATACGTATATATTTCTAAATACATACATATTGAAGATAACTAACACCCAGACACAGAATAAACCATCGTGCTCCTTACACAAAGTTTTATCCTGGGTGGGAATCGTACCCACAATATTTATATATTTTAAAATAAAGGATAATGATATTATAGAGCTTATTTAACCTGATTTGGTTTATTTTGAAATCTCTTACTTGTAGCGATGACTAGAATTGTTGTACCTACATGACAGCAATACAATTATTCGGGTAAATAGTAAGTATGTAATAAAGAAAACAATGTTAGTCCAGGAGGTATAGTTATTTATTATTAGTAACTAACTCAATAAAATAATATTCAATATTCAAAATGGAATCGTTGTGACTGCAAGTCGCTCTTATGAGGTTGGAAGCTCAGATGGCAAGCGATCCCAACACTGATGAAAATGAAAAGCTAAACGATAAAGATTTAGAAGAAGAGAAGAACTAAATAAATAAATAAGGTGCTCTTTTTTTCTTCTTCCACCAAACGCAATGGGCAAGAAAATTTCAGACGAGTTTAAAGGAAATCTTAATAATGAGTCCGTTTGATTATTTTAATGAACGTAACGGCAAACTGAAAACACTCTCACTCCTATAATACAAATGAAACTATACGAATACTTACTTCAACTCTGGTAACTTTAAATTCCTCTCGTACGAAATTGTAATTAAATTAATTCACACAGTTGCAAATTTGCCTAAAGGGTACATTTAAAACCAACCATCCCACTGTGTTCCTACAGAAAGTTATGTTAATACAACACTTATGTGCCTCAAAGTTAAAACTTAAACAACTAAGACTATTAACAAGTGCTGTATTTCTCTTTATCGTTGTCACCTTATTAGTTACTTAATCCAGTAGCATATCGTTGTCTTTAAAATTGCCGTAATGAATATGGATTGCTGCTGCATCGTCATCTCAGCCGATTCACGCCCACTGTTGACCAAAAGAACTCCCCTCCCACCATCAAAGATCATTACAATCCAGCCAAATTAAAATGGCCCCAGGCCCAACAATCAGAGCGGCTTTAAATGCAACTGAAAACACACACGAATTAAAAGACAGTTTTAAATGACTTAATCTATTTCACAAAGAACACATTTGAATAAAATACATAAAAAAATTCATACCTACTTTTTAAATTCGGTTAAAGAAAAAACAATAATTTTGTAAGGTTTTCCATTCTTTATTACTAAAATAAATATCCATCACGCCTTATCCCCGAAGGGGTGGCAGAGGCATATTATATGCCCACTTTTCACCGTGTGGATTCCTGTCCCACGTAATAGGTGGTAGCCCATTGCCGTGTTGAAATAGACAGACGCAGGTTGTGGCTACCTGCTGTTGAAATTTTTTAAGCCGCCTATAAGGCTTTCAACCAGGCTTAACGACTGCCATTTTACTGGCAACCGGGACCAACGGCTTAACGTGCCTTCCGAAGCACGGAAACGCTCGCAAATGTAAATGCCACAAAGTGGTCACCCATCCGACGACCAGCCATAGTGAAAGTTGCGTACCTCAGTGATCGTTTACCGAACACTGAGACCGCGGGGCCACGAGCGCTTCTTTATTACTATTTTTATATTTATACTCTTAAATTATTTTTATACATCAACGTACCCTATACGTTTCACTTTAGGAATTTCAATACTAACAAAGCTGGATTTCATATTTTGTTTCATTTAATCAATATAATCAAACATGTTACAGTACTACAAATAATATTGAACAAGGTATATAACAATGAACTTATTTTTCTGAAAAATACAATTTATTCCCCTTGAACGTTATATTACCCTAACCACAATAAAAACTAAATATTAGTAATCGGTGTCAGTATACACGTAGTACCTACGCTAGCTATGACGGTATAGCGGTTTCTTTAAATAGATAATTATACATTGATGTCATAACAAATATTGAAAAACTCATAGCCTCGCTAGTTCAGTGTTCTGTAAACAATCAAATTCATACCTACTTTTTAAATTCGGCAAAAAGCATCTTAAGATAATACCAGTCTTAAGATCAGTGACCGTTTGTAGGAATTCCATTTAACTGCTGTTTTGGAATGCATGTTATTTCAACGGCAGGTTGCCTGTCTGTTTCTACATGGCAGTAGAGTCACCACTTATTACGTTTGTGCCGCCATTTATGACTGAATAAAACATGTGTAATTTAATAAAACTATGTTTCTATTGAATTAAATTCAGGAACCTAAGCTTTTTTTTTCTTACAGGTCCGAAATGCGACAGCATTGTTTATCATCAACCTCTCCTGCGCTGATTTTTTGTTTTGCTGCTTCGTACTACCGCTTGCTATGTCCACATTTTGGAATCAATCCTGGACACATGGCAAAGTGTTATGCCAAATGTTCCCGTATGCTAGATACTCACTCGTTGCAGTATCTTTGTTTTCTGTATTGGCCATTACAATCAACAGATACATCTTGATCACGCATCCTACTCAATATGTTAAGTAAGTAATTTCCTAATCAAGATTAGCATGTATATAAGGTATTGATCTTCAATTATAGAGTGACAGTAATAAGGCCCAAAAAGTAATTAAAATTTTTAATCATATATTAAGTTGTCTCTTTTTAAATTAATATAATCGTTCAGGACTCGAATTTTACCAATATTATGAGTGTTATATTTACTTAATTGAATTTCGACACAAGAATTTTTAATTGTTTTATTGGTAATTATAATATCATCAACTAATCTTCGCGGTTGTAGCTAATGCGGTCAGGATTATAGAATTTTACCTAATTTTATACCTTTCTTTGTTTACAGAATATACACAAATCGGAATATATATCTAATGATCGGCGGTCTTTGGATTTTCTCCTTCAGTGCATTTCTACCCATGTGGTTTGAAGTATGGGGAAGATTCAGCTTGGACACCATTACTGGCTCTTGTACTATTACAGCCATCGAAAATCAAAGTTCACCTAAGAAGTATCTGTTCATAATCGCGTTTATGTTACCTAGTTTAGCAATCATCCTTTGCTATGCTCGAATATGGTGGGTGGTCAGAAAAACGAACAAACTAGTGCGTAGACCAACTTTCATAACGTCCACTGAAATGAGAACATTAAATATGAGTACAGCAACAATTGCAACAAAATCACAGGATCAAAAACGCCCAAAGAGTGCATTTCCTTGTGCATGCTTTATACAAACTGGCGCCGAGTTATCGATGTCTAGCGATGATTACACCCAAGATGTAGAAAGTAGACACAGTACACCAGAATCTGCAGTTCGAGCACTTGGTACCGAACCTAAAAGCTATCGTAAGAGTTTCATAGCAACGATGAAGTGGAGCACAACACCAAAACCACAACTGCCATCAAAGAGAGACAAAAAACTATTAACCATGATCGTTGCTATAATGGTAGCATTTTTTGTTTGCCATTTACCTATTACGCTGGCGAAGACAATATTCTTAGATGAACATCCGCATCCTATTCCGAACATAATTGGGTACGTGCTTATTTACTTTACGACATGCGTCAATCCTGTTATTTATGTCGTTCTATCAAGTGAATATCGACAAGCTTACAAAAACCTTATAAAATGTGGACGGTGAAAAGAAGATATTTAAGTTCGAAATAATAGTGTTATGGAATTATTCGATATGAGTCTGTATGACGCAGTCTCTAAAAAGGTGTTAATGTTGTCAGTATTAATATTAGGTATTGACTCGAGAGAAATAGAAATGAGATAGGTACTTTGGTTACAAATCTGAATATTATTACATTCCGCAGCAAATAACCAAATTTATCATGTTTTATGCTTGCAGTCAATAACCAATTTTGTAAATTTACTTGTAGATGAAAGAAGAATGTATACGTTATTAAGTGTTAATATTAATGTGTAACTTTTATAAATAATGGAATGAAACATTGGAAATTAATAATGATGACGATGTTTGATGCAAAAATCTTCATTATATCAATTGTGATGTGTCATAATGTTACCCTAAATGTAAACCGATGCAAAATTGTGTGTATTTTATTGAAAGTAAGGAATCCTAACCGCTTCCATCCGTACAACTCTCAAATTTAATGTAATTCGAAATACACAATAATCTTAGAAACGCATATCGAACATTAAACGAACTTATGCTTGTTACCTCTATATAAATTAAACAAAACGTACGTTATGTAACATTGCGCGTACTAAAATATGAAGAGTTCAAAATAAGATTTTTAGCGATACTGTAATATTGAAGGTTAATTAGAAATGAAACTTCTTAATTAAAAGTGGCAATTGTTTGTAGCGATCACAATTCATAGATTTGCGGAATTAATCAACTATATTCAATACATACGACATTAAAATCGTCATCTGGTCAAAGTCAGACACAAATTGTGACTATGTTTAAACTATACATTTCATTGGTGAAAAGGACAGTAAAAACTGTATAGATATTACGTTGGGTAATTGTGATAGATAAGCTGTTTTTTTTTCGAGTAGGTTATCTAGCGGTGAATTTGCAGAGAGTAAAAATTTGAAAACTAGTTACTACGTCTTCATTCTTTTTGACCCAAAAGATGCTTACCGTGTTTTTTCTCAGTTATCGAATCTGATCAAATCGCACCGCTCCCACGCTGCCTTCCGTTTCGGATGAAAACGCGGCTTTAAAATTTTTCTGTAGTAAATGGAATTCCATTGTACCAATTATTTATTGATGAACTGTAAAATATGAGTTAGAGTGAATAATAATAAGTTTTAATATGACTCAAAGAATTAGTAGCGCGTTAAAATAATATCTCATTGTAATTTATCGTACATATGAATGAACGATAAGTCAAAGCAAACAATAGTCACTAGGTTTAATTGTTTCGTACAATTGCGTACAATATCAATGTGTGATATTATTGTAAATAAGATTGATGTCAAAGACATGTATGAGAAAAATGGATTACAAAAAGTGAGAATCGAAGAAGGTGCTGGTTTGTTTGACTAAAACTTTAATCAAAAATTACTTATTGCATTAATTTTGTATAATTTAGACGCATAAGGTTTGTCGTACAAGGCGTCCAAAAACTCATAATTCACCTAGCTTATATTCCATTATTTAATAACATAATTAACCACCCTAGTTAACAAAAAGGTTCTTGACTATATTTACAAAGTCTTTGTAATTTTATCAAATTTACTTAATTTTATTTTCACGTTCTAAAGTTGTGGAATTAAGGATACTGAAAATTGTTTGAACCGGAGAGAAAAACAGTAGGGCAGCTGTCTCCGAACTTAGTAGCGGGAGCTTTGGAAGAAATCGTGTCGCTCGGAGATGGATTACGTGACAATATTGAAGAAATGAAATGATAGTTTTGAACATTGATATAGGGATAAACATACACCGGAACAGGTGAACAGTTGAGCTAACTTACGCTTAATTTTTTTAAATAATAATTAATACAGCGAATACTACAAATTTGGCTAGTCCTAAAACAGACTGTTTCATTTTTTATTTCACTTCACTCTATCTGTTCTACAAAATCTGTTACTTTAATGCTAAGCCTTATAAGGACAACGGTTTGTCTACTCCAAAATTTTGTATGATTTATTGTAGACGTTTACATAATGAACTGAAATTTTAGACAAATCATAATAGCAACAAACCTTTGCGTCTGATTTATACATAATAATGTTTGTAGACTAAGACTTGACGATCTGTTAATATTATCTCATTGAAATGGCAGCAATAATGCTTTACCTTAATATATAGGTCTTTATGTTGTTAATTCTAAGATGTGTGACACATGTGATTTGATTTTGATTCAAGTAACATGAATTATAAAAGACGACCATTCCAAATGATTGTCTATTACATAAGAAAAAGTTAATGTTACTAGCGTTTAGATTAATTAGAATTATAAGATAGTACTGCAATAACTTTCAAATGGCGTATTTCCAAAGATATTATTATAATAAACTAAATTATTAAACAAAAAAGTCTATTATAAAGAAATAAATGCATGTAAAGAAAAAATACAAGTGAAACTTTCTACAAATCGATAAAGTAACTAAGTATTAATATTAAATTACCCTTTATCACTTGATGGTTTATTTTGATACATCGATGGTGGGTATAAAATAATGTAAAGTAATAATACTTATAAGAGATGTTGGCAATAATAAAAATAGCATTCGGTTGAAAATGTTCAAAATTTAATTAAATGTACATATTTATAACCTCTGGTATCAAATGTTTATGTGACATAAATTTAAGAAAAGATTGATGTGATTTTACGTGGGTCTGATAAAATAAACTTTGTTAGTAATTAATGAGATTCATAGAATGAGGTCCGTCTGTGTTATTACTAAATTACTCATATAATATGCCTCTGCCACCCCTTCGGGGATAAGGCGTGATGGATATTTATTTATTTTTATTTTAACAAATAATTTGTAGTATAGACGTACGTATAGGATCCATTTGAGTGGTCATGAAGTAGTTTAGAGACGAAATGTGCTAGGAATAAGTATAGTTTAGTAAGTTATGAACAAGTAAATTGAATCGAATAATATCTAATATACTATAAACATAGACTACGTGATGAAGCAAGCAAATGGTAAAATAAGCCATATATATATAATAAAGTATTTTTTATTTCCAGTAACTGGATAAATATATTTCAAACTGTATATAATTTGAGGCCCGATATTCTATTGTATTTATAAACGGATAAGGTTTCCTACATTTTCTTTTTGCCCGAGAAACTATTTTCTTATATTAAACAAATTTAAAATTATTTTCTATTTTATTACAGCGCCATCTAGTATTAGGTTTCTTAAGGTATTTTATGCTTTCCGAAAAAGCTCTAGCTTTCTAATCTATTTCATTATTATTCTTATGACCATATTTATCTATGTTCGCATATTAAAACTACGATGGCTATAAAATGTAAGCAAAAATAGCAGTTCTGCTGAAACTCTTCTTCACTTAAATTCTATGTATAAATTCTATATGTCTATAAAATAAATTCTATATCTATTTACCTGATTTAGCCAGAATTCCACCAACATCTACGAAGATAAAACAGTCTTTGTTTGTATAAAGACAAAAAAATTGAATCAATTAAGGAAATTTCAGACATTTCCTAATAACGCCCATCGACTCGGGTCTCAGTATCGAAAAACTCACTATAGTTTTATCACGTTTGTCTACAAAATCACAGTGAACAATAACTTGCTTCAAACTGGTTGAAAATAGAAAAGAGTCACAACATGTATTTTGTAAACAATAAACCAACGTTTGATGTTTAGAGGTTATTTCTTTTCTATAGTTTCAGTCCATTATTATCCAACTGCAATCCACGTTGATATAACCAGATTTAATAAAATAAAGAAATTTTATTCAGTAAAGTATGCAAGATCATTAAGTAGACATTTCTTAATTCGTACACTGTTATCATTTAGAAGAAGTATAAGTCAATAATATAATGTATAATAGGTATGAATTAATAAGTCCATGTTATCCGTATAATTATATCGGTACAGTCTAATTTCATGTACAATCGTTGAACATTAAACACTGAATGTATTGAATAACAATCACCAAAAAGTACCAAAGAACCAAAGTCTGGGGCCACATCCCTTAAGCCATTGTACTTACCAAAGATATGATTAAAGTAAAATAAAAACTTTATTGTTTCATTTACCTATCTACTATACATCTAACAATGTATGACTCAGAAGATACTGACTATCTTTTGGATTTGTAGCAAGCCTTAGGCACACTAGTTTCTTTTAATATCCACAATCGACAGTTTACTAGCTTTTTAAAAGTCAAATGGAACGACAGAGCGCTCCCCCGGCACACTTAAAGATGCCAGGGGCGGCGACTGAATCACTTTTCAAATAGCGAAACAGTATCGGAGCAGTCTCAAAGACGCGAGAGACCGAGCTGTGCCCGGATGCCAGAGAGTCGCACAAACGCGACACAGAACCTCAAAATCGTCGGTTGCGGATACTAAACGAAGTCAGTGTGCGGTGGCTCTAAAGGAAGCCTTCCGTTCTTAGCGACCGCGACGGCGACCAGACGACCACGCGACCGCGGTCGCCTGTCGCGGGGCGACCACTAGCTTTCCGATGTCAGCGACCGTGACGTCATCTGCCACTCTTTCCGCTGGTTTTATGCGGGAAGAGTGGCGATCTTGGTTACTAAAAAAGAAATGGCTTTCTCTCTCTTTATTTATTTCTCTTTTACCCATACCCATACCGTACTTCAAGAAAAAGGCAGGACGTAAGGCAATAAACTTTGTAAGAACATCTTATATAAAATTTCAGGTATTGAATTTTAATTCCGCTAGAAAAGTATACCAATTCCTTGTAGGAGCAAGGGCTGTTACCAGTTACTTACGTACAGCGATGAGGGAGAGCCCAGCTTTTCACACCAACGTTGTAATTTGAGGTCGCACGTTATCGTGCAGGAGTAGCGGAGACGACTGAACGACTGACCAAAGCTGGAGCTTCTGCATCATTGTGTTGCTCTTCAAAGAAAACATTAAGAATCCTCTCGTTTGGTAATAAAGTATGACCAATTACAATAAGACTAACTATAAAAAAATGCATCACTCTTCTAGTTTACAATCTTCGTTTTGGACATTTAGTGGAGCTAACCAATTTTCTGAGTTACTACAAATCAAACGGTTGTACTCCATCTATTAAGTGTACATCACAAAATTAGTACGAACCGATTTCAATATAGCAGCAGATGATAGGTGTCATTTATATTATTTCAAATGTAATAGCTGAGATCAGTATAAAATGGTGACCTTTATTTCAGAGAAATGAAAATTTCATTTTAGAAATACCTTTATCCTGTACTGACATTTGGGACAGTTATATAGGTTTTATTCAAAAAATTTGCTTGTACAAGAGTTACGACTTTTACTACCAAGTTCATAGGGGGGAACTTTATATGATTACCTATATTACGGTTATATTATCTACTCGCTCGTGGCCCCGCAGACGTAGTGTTCTGTAAACGATCACTGCGTTAAGCAACTTTCACTATGGCTGGCCCTCGGATGGGTGACCACTTTGTGGCATTTATATTTGCTAGCGATTCCGTGCTTCAGAAGGCACGTTAAGCCGTTGGTCACGGTTGTCATTAACATGGCAGTCGTTAAGCCAGTTGAATGCCTTGTGGGCGGCTTGAAAATTTTCAACAGCAGGTCGCCACAACCTGCACCTGTCCATTTCAACACGGCAATGGGCTCACCACCTGTTACGTGGGACAAAAGACAAAGTATACGGTGAAACGAAGGCGTATAGTACGCCTCTGCCTACTCGATAATAGCTAATAACTAGATAATAGCTGCAGCTCTACTCACGTTGTGACTTTTCTCGTATTCCACAGTTTCACTGAAATAAAGTATCTTAGAGCACTCAGGGATTATATACTTTCTAACAGGGATCATATAATACACCTTTCTACCTTTTTAAAAAACGTCTCTGTAGATCTAAAGATCAACCTCAACAACCTCACCAACTTACTTACTTTAACTCTTTATAAAATTAGAACGGAATTGTTTCACACTTTTAAATAGTTCCTTCTTTTACATTCCACAAAATCTATGTGCCTAAAGTCTTACTAGATTTTAGGAATCTAGAGACGTCTGGATTCTACGAGCAAATAAATTTGGGCATTTGACAAAAACTTTATGCTAATTAACCGGGCAGACGTAACAATAGAATATTTTAGTTATGAAGCATAATAATGAATTTTCTGACATCAAAAATAGTTTTTTTGCAATCATAAACGTTTGGGTAGCAACACCGAAATAGGGCGAAATGGACCTGAGCAGAACGGCATTGAATTTCGTCACTAATGGACTGCTTTAGTTCGAATCGAACCATCTTTTATTTATAATCTACTATTAGGTATCGCTATTTCCAAAAATACATTAATGCATAGTTTAGGAACTCAACATACGCCAACGTACGTAATTGAATATTACTTCGTTATAGGAATATTCAATTTCGTATTCTATCTGGCATTTATGGTGTTTCTCTATCAGTATTCAACGCCTGCTCAGCTCGAAATTCCATATATCGTAAATCATCGTATCGTAATATTCCGTATCTTTTTAATTAGCAATATGGATGTGATGCATTAGAATCGAAGTCGACTTCATATCATAGGGTAACATAGACATTATCCAATTTCTTTTTATATTTGTGAACTTTTTATATGTTCACAAATCAGCGATTTATTAATTAAAAATAGAATATTGCCCGTAACTTCATTACAGTATCACTAAAATAAAATCTAAATTGAAGCGCTCTTGGCCCGACGGACTCAGTGTTCTATAAACGATCACTGAGTTACGTAACTTTCACTATGACTGGTCCTAAGATGGGTGACCACTTTATGGCACTTACATTTGCGAGCGTTTCCGTCCTTCGGAAGGCACGTTAAGCTGTTGGTCCCGGTTGCCAGTACCATGGCAGTTGTTAAGTAAAGTCGAAGGCTTGAAAAATTTTAACAGCAGGTAGCCACAACCTGCGTCTGTCTATTTCAACACGGCAATGGGCTCACCACCTATTACGTGGAACAGGACACATGGTGAAACGTGGACATACATATGTATGCCTCTGCCACCTCTTCGGGGATAAGGCGTGATAGATAAATATATAAATAAAATCTACATAAATTTTCTTTAAAAAATATATGTACATTATCTTACTAATATTCGACCCAACCTTTTACAATTTGTAACTGACTATACTTACGCTCTACTAGGCAGCCAGAGTTAGTCTAGTCCTATTATAAGTTATACTGGAGTCAACACGGTTTAACACCAAACAAAATTTTATTTTAGTTTGTTTCAAAATCTCGGAAAACTTGGTAGCTAAAGTGTACGCCCGCACGCTTCTCTATAAAGTGGAATTGAACTCCAATTAGCCCCAAACAATAAAAAGGGATCGCCAGAGTTGGCGATTGAGGTCATTGAGGTCATCGGGTAGGATATCTCTCCTATCCAGTGAAGGAGTTACTACGGATCATCATGTAGATTTAGTTGGTTCGAGTTCAATATGGTTATTTTTTAAGTGTTTATCTTTTATTCACAAAAATACAATAATTTAATTATTATTGTCCGTTTCAATACGGTTATGGGCACATTTCTTGTTACGTGTGACGAAAATACAAAACGTGATATATGGGCGTTTAAATTGCCTCTGCCTATACAAAGGCGTATATCACATATATATGTGCATGTAAATTACAAGGAAAAGAAAATAAAAAACAATTAATGATGAATGAATGATTCTTGTATTTCTATTTCATTACTTCCACAAACAAGACTTCTAACACTTTATAAACCAATGGTTCCGCAACTTCTTAATGTACACAACATCAAATTCACATTAGTCTTCTACCTGAATAATCTGTAGTAAAGCAAATAGGGACTGTTTGCTTTATGGTAGGTATAAGTTATATTCAAAAGATAGCGCTACGTGGAACATGAAGTGTCGCTAATATCGCAAGGGAAAGAAAATAAGAGTTTCTTTGAAAAATCGTACTCGATTAAGTAGCTCATTCGTTTACGCTCGAGTAGAAGCTGATAAAAAGTATCCCATATTAGGGTCCCCGAAGACTAGTACTGAAACTTTTATAAAATTTCTGCAAATTACACTCGATAAATTTTAATATTCTTTACTGTGACATTCCTATCTGGACTTTTATATATGGTCTGAATGTCGACATTTTAGAATTTGAAAGAACTTCTTTATGAAATTCCAAGAAATTGGTTTTACAAAGTAGAGTGTGAATCCGTAAACCGCTTATAAGATTCGTAATAAGTGGATACAAGAAAAGGGCTTAAGAGCATCCAACAACATTTACGTGGTCTAAGCCATCCTTGCCTGCTGCGAGCTGCGTATCGACCTCACGGGCATCACCTTGTTCGACAGCGAGGTAATAGCAGTGATGAAAGAAGCGCTCGGAAGAGAAGCTCGTCGCTACCTGCTGCTTGTACGCTCTCGCCCCGCTGACCTATGAGGGAGCGCCGCTGGGGGTAGCTCCGGGGTACCATCCAACTGGCCGCCTCAAGAAGAGCCCGATGAGAGATGGGATGTTTCTTTGACAGGTAACAGTAACTAGATCTCTGGCCTATCCTGCGACCCAGTGTAGGCGAGTGGAAAACCGTGTGATGAAATGGGTAGTTCAGCTCCGGGGTAGGTAGTATATAGTTTTTTGTGGGACAAATAATCCCTGCTGACCCTGCAGCAGCTCCCACATTGTAAAATGTAATGTAAAGGCCGACATAAGTAAATATGAAATAGAGGTATTAGCGATCATGCTACCTTGAATTCACTTGACATTTATACTGGGTAGCACCGACTCAACAAAAAAGCCTGACCTGCAAGGGCTTAGGCGCACGTAAACATGCTAGATTGATCGGTACGTGTTTCCTAAAATGCTGAATAAAATCTAAAATACAGAAAACTATCCCATCCCTCCAAGGTTCAGACATAAGAAGTCACCTTATTTTTTGTTTAAATTGATAATATATTGTTTACCTCCAGGTATGTACGTTAACCCTACAGATGAATTTACTTTGCACAAGAAATGCCAGTAACGCTCTGAACTCGATTCCCTCTTAAATGCGATAAATAAAATAACACACGGCGGATTCACATCAAAGTAGTAAAAGGATCTCGTAAATAGGTATTATCTACTAGCTGCCAATTACGAGATTTCTCTGAAAACGTTAAGAATATATATAAAATAAATATTGTGGGCCATATTTTACACAGCGCCATCTAGCCTAAAGTAAGCTATAAGCTTGTACTATGGGGTCTAGAGAACTGATCTAAATACTTATATATTTCTAATTACATACATATTATACATAGCAAATACCCAAACTCCGAAACCAATGTTTGTGGATCACACAAATATTTGTTCCGACCCGGGAATTGAACCCGGCACCTAAGCGAGGCTGTCGCTTACACTACCACTGGTGTGGCACCAAGGCAGTTAAAAAGCTTTGTAATTTTCGAAAGAAATTCCTAAGATAAAATTATTTTCAGCGTTTTAAACAGGTCAAGCACGAAATGAAAGTAGTGATCAAATTAAATCACAGTGATCCTAATTTCTTTGATGACGCTTAATCAAATGACTCTGATTTAAATTTGATTACATCGTTAGTAACAAATCTACTATTCAATCATCATGTTAGAAATAAATCTAATTTACAAATATTTCAAGCGTAATATATGATTATTTTTCTTAGAAGTTTAATTTATAAATTCAATTTTGCATACAAGTTTGTCTGTACTCTAATCCATAGTTCATAAGTCCTAACAATATGTTTTAGTGTACAATAAAGTTATCTATCTATAAGCAGATTGAAGTTTATCAAAAATTTACACAGGGTTCGTAAGGGTAAAAAGAACATCACTGAAACAGATATTGTTATCATTATGGCTATGGGCTATATATCCTCAGGCTACTACCCTGGAGAGAGGAGCAGTAACCATAAATTTCAACAAAAAAAGACGTGTGGCACTCAGAGACTGCCGCGGTAAAGCATAGCATACCTTTGCTTTTCTTTGATATTAATTTTAGTTACACTAAAAATAAAAAACCCTCACCCTCACCCCCACCCCCACCCCCACCCCCACCCTCACCCTCACAACTCACCCTCACCCTCACCCTCACCCCTCACTCTCACCCCTCACTCTCACCCTCACTCTCACCCTCACCCCACTCTCACTCTAATCCTTACCCTCACACTCACACTCACTATCATCACGCCTCGATCCGTGCGAGCTTCGTACAATCGTACCATATAATATATGTACATAGACGTTAAGCCAACGCTCGGCCGTGCTCGGTGAACTTCGTGTGACCTCGGATCTTAGGTATTTTTTCCTTACGGAATTTCTTGATTAAAGCCCACTCAAAGCCCGCGAACTATGCAATAGCTTAATAAATGTCGACAAATTATCATATATTACTGTAAAAGTCATAAACGTCGGAATTATATGGGTTCGAAGTATGTCACAGGCGAAACCGCGGGCTCAGCTAGTTATATTATAAGCGTCATAACTGTATGGCAATTCAGTATATAATTTTTACTAAAACAAAAATTAATTGCGGTCGGGGGACCCCCGCCAGTAACTAAGTTCCCTACGTGCTCCTTATGCGCACCCAGCTGCACACTCTCTTGCTTGTATGCTCATTTGCTTGTTGTAGACTCGATAAACACACACACACACACACACACACATTATGTTACGCGATGGTATTTCGTTTATATATTTTTGTTTAAATCGCACTACCAGTAAGCGATGTTAAGGAACATCTTTCCAATATGCAAAACCTCGTAGTAACACGAGCTCAGTGATCTGTAAACGAGCACGGCTTAAAGCCTCTTAAACGTTATGGCGACTACAGCAGTCCCTTTTATTTTATTGATACCCCTCTTTTCAAAACGTTTTTAAAGTGTGATATCTATGGTTTTACTCTATGAATGGCACGCCAGTCGAATCATCGATAAATTACCTGTGTAATGCAGTCATAATAACTACATGTGCCAATGTCAATATTAAAAGTAAACTTAGTCACACTTTGGCATTGTCTACGTCCGGTCGTTAGTTAGGTATGGGATAATATGGAGGTTTGATAACGGCGCCGGGTGAGCGCATGCTGCGGTAACAGCAGGCTACAATTCAGCCGAGTACAAACCGTCCTTGTGAACAAGCTTAGTCGGCACCGGCCAGGGTTGAAATTGTCTCGTTAACAAGCGCCCCAATAGCACTATTTTTTATTAAAAAATGTTCGTTTTATCAACTGCTATGTCATTCAACTCAATTCTACGAGTTTAGTAAATGTTAACGAATTATATTCCTGTTTACTGTTCCTCTACCGGTAACAGATTAAAAAATGTGAAAGTTCTTTTAAATTTTTAGTTTTGTTAAAATATAATTAGTGCTAAAAAAAATCTTAGGTTTGTTTTGAAGCAAAACCCATACCGTAAATGTTTGTAAAATTTTGAGACAAGATTCTAATTCCTCTAAGCAGTTATTTATATCAGTTCATTCAATCAATTACAAAAAAAAAAATCAAATGCAGCGCTTCTCCAAATTTCATTTTGGAGAGGTCACTTAGCTGGACTACGTTGACCAGACAGGTTATAAAGGATTTTTTAGGTTTTACAGTGTGTCGGGGAGAATGGTACATCGAACAGCTTGTGTTTACAGCTGCGGGTGTATTGCTTGGGGACAAGGAGTCTGCAGAGCACTTCACTTAGATCAGAAGCAGCGATCACATCACGGATGATCTTAATGGCTGTATATAGCATAATATAGGTTGCATTAATTATTTATGAGTTATTTTTACTACCAAAAGCTAGTTAACTAATAAGTACTGAATTCCTTTGTCAATATGTCCTTTTGTCTTGACTTTTATGACTTGATCGCTAGTAACGAGAAAACTTAACTGCTATGGTGTCATTAACATTAGAATTACTACCCTTGCGTTATAAATCTTCTAAGATAGATGTAGTTATCTAACAATCTATCTACGATGGTAGATAATACTTCACATAGGCTTATATCCTTTGTGTGTATTCCTGGAATGTTTTTGTTTACTTAATGTTTAAGACAAATATCTGATTCATGGATATTATGACAAAGTATTCGAACAGTTTGAGATAAAACTAGAAATCGTCAACGAACACTAAAACCTCTATCAGAAAAACGGACGGATGAAGGATAAAACGACTTGGAGGGTTTTGTTTTACTTACGCCTTTACATATATATGGGATAAGCATAAAAGAGGTCGCTCGTTTTGTATCAAACAGAATTTTCTGAAAGATCTGGTGAAAATTGAAACTTTAATCAAATATATCTCACACGTAACAGGTATGAGATTTTTTTACAGTGTTAAATTGGTTCATACTGCCCATAAGGTCAATGGCAACAGGGGCCAATGGTGTAATAAGCCTTCCAAAGCACGAAAACGCTCGAGAATAGAAAGCGGTCACCCGTTTGCGGATTAGCCATATTAAAAGTTGCTTAACACAGTGATCGGGTACAGATTACTGAGTTAGCTGGGCTACAAGCGCTGCTGTCGAGATTTTATACAGTGGTATTGGTTATAATATTTCTCAGATTAATAATAATAATAATAAGTTTATTAAACTGAGAATATACAGCGCTTTACATTCTAGTAAAAGGTTTGGCTTAGGTTTAATTATAATAAAAAGGAACACAGCTGCTTATCCCTCAGAACTTAAATTATAAGTACGAATACTTATATAATTAATAATACAACAAATAATTTAATTGAACCTACCCATAAACTTTACAAAACGAAGCTTCAAAAGGGTATTTAACATTAATTGAGAGGAGGCAAAAGAGAATTGCATACGGGATTAGAAGTTTACATGTAACAAGATTGTACCTGTTAAGTTTTTGCGTATGTAAGCAGATACTATTAAAATGTCAGTCCTATGAAGTTATAACGTTCACATAAAACAGGTCCAAGATTTACATAGTACACAACTAAGTTACCTTCATAGATCCGTCCGTTCACGGATAGCCTCCTGCAGACCACATAAAAGATTTTGATAAGGGTTACACTGTCATTTAAACACATATTTTCATATACATCACTAGTGACAATAGCACAAACAACTACGGAAGCTAATGTATTAAGTAAAAGCATTGGAAGTAGAAAATTAACCTAACTTATAATAAAATAAGTATGTATTATTGACCCTCATATAAAGTAATTGGCGGTATGCCGATAAAATAATCTTTACCTTCCGTGCTAGTCTAAAGACTGTGTTACGGCAAGGTAATGATTCTCGCTCCAGAAATACCAACCTTAAGTCTAATTAAAAAAGGACACTTTTTCTTTTAAATAGTTGTGTTGAGTCGAATATAACATGTACGATATCAAATAATGAGCTTGTTGTAAACAAGTAGTATATTCAGTGATTACAGATAAAATAAAGATCCGCTGCTACACCCATGACAAAACAGTAAAATACATAAAATTTACAATTAGCAATAAATACAATTTGATATGATAACTATGTATTGCAGATGTATACATATACATACACACACACATACACACACATATACATACATATATATACACATACATATACATACATATATACATATATACATATACATACACATATACATATACATACACACATACACACATATATACTGTTTATAAATATGTAATTCTTTAGGTATCATGAGTATGGCTGAATAAACATATTAATCACCAACATAATCTATATCAATTTATTTGTGTATCTATTTTGATTAAGCTCTAACATTATAAGTACATATAAGTCACTCATAGATATAAATATATGCATTAATTAGTTATAATGCTTTTTATATACATATTTGAATATTTTTTTCTGTCCGTTCGTAATCTAGACCACTCAGATATTCACATAGTGTAGCTTTGCAGACAAACCTTGACATATTTCTCAGAGGTTTAATTTTACTTATGTGGTTATAAAGTAATGGAGCCAGAAAGTACCAAAAACACTGAGCAAAAGTAGTTCTACATAATGGAACATCGTAAACATGGTGTAACCTTCTAATAGATGTACTAGAACGCTTCGAACAGCAGTGTTGTTTTACAACAATGCTTTTAATAAAAAGTTGATGAATCGTTAGGACTTCAAATTCTTTGTACAGTTGCGAGGTGGGATACTTAAATGGCTTAAAATTAATTACTTTTAGAATACAACGCTGGGCTCTTTCTATTTGTATAAGCGTGCTTTTGCGGGCACCACCCCAAGCGGTAATTCCATAAGAAGCTATAGATTGACATAAGGTCAGATAAACCATCTTACTGGTATTTCGGTCTTTTAAGTTTCTAATTCTTTTAAAGATAGGTATTAGTTATAGTTATAGATTCTCCACCCCGCACGCTCGCTCCACTTTCATCACAGGTTGCCTAAAAGTTACTTATCAGGACACAAGTTAGTAAAACATAAAATCAACCTTAATGAAAATTCCTAGTAATCAACGTAATGAAAACTCCTAAAATAACCGTACACAAACTAAAATTACATCGTCCACGTAAACAAAAATGGTAATGAATTGTAAAAAATGTTCATAAAATAAAAACTACGAAGCCAAACTCTGTTAAAATTATATGGGACAAAATGGCAACTATTCCGCATCCAACTAAAGACTATTCACCTAAATCGGATCATAAATCTCACCGTAATCGGAGGGCATAAATAAAAATACCAATCGAATTGAGAACCTCCTCCTTTTTGAAGTCGGTTAAAATTCTTTTTTTTTTATAGATTCCCCATTTATCAAGGAACGCTATGGGCTATATGTCATCACCCTACTACCAAGGTGAACGGAGCCGTATTCATAAGTGTCAACATATCGGACAAATTTTCACACAGTAAATTTTGTATAAGCTTTATAAAATGAAAACTACTGGGCCTAATTAGGTTAATTTTTTATGGGACCAAATGGCAACTATTCTGCATCAAGCAAAAAAAGAATCACGTAAATCGGATCATAAATCTCAGCGTAATCGATTTACAGCCTCCTCGTTTCTGGAAGTCGGTTAAAAATATTCACAAATGAGAACTTTATTGAGCCCTCGCTGCCATCGCCACCCACTTAGTAAACTGACGCGAATAACGAACCCCTATAATTAATTTAAAATCATTCGGGATGAAAATTCGAATGGAATAATAAGCTATCGATGAAATTATAATGTATTAATAAATGTTCAGCTATTAAGTGGAAAGAGTGTGGCGAAATTTTGAGTGCCAGTAGAGCCCTGTAGTCTGATAGCCCAGGGTTATGAGTAATATACCGCCCACCCACTTGATTATTATACTTTAAGTAAATTTGGATAAAAAGAATAGTTAGGTATATAGGAAAATAGTTATATGTTGCCATGTATATAGGAAGCCCCTAAATTAAGTCTTCAAATTTTGTACGGTTACTTGGCATCGAAAATCAATACCGAAAAAAAACAACCGAATGTTAAACAATTTCGACAACTTGCCAATTTAAGTCTTGCATGGTACAGAAAAATCAACATTTTCAGTACTTTTTGCGCTGCTAACGTTTGAAGCCTATCAAATAAAATTTGCAATATTTCTGAAACGGAATTTTGGATCGTACGATGTTTATTTATTTTTTTGTTAATTCTGTACTTCGTAACCTCACATGTTTGAAGAGTTTATAATATATCGGCTATAAATTATATATCAATGGGGTGGCTCTGTGCTGATGACACCGAGACGGGAGGTTTAACTGCCTCCATTGGCTAGTACAAGCTCGGAATGTTGTTACGGCGGTCAGGGAGACCCGGTGAAACGGTTGACCACTGACCGCCCGCAGGCTGTACGGACTCGAACCTGGAGATCACCTAATCTCCGCCCCAGAAAGACGAATCAGCAGCCGTGTAAAGTCCCTGATGCTGTGGTTGTGCCGGAGGAGGAGACCGGGGTAGAACCGGCCTCTGTATTAGGGAAGAGCCGAGGGCCCTTCCGCCCGGCATGCCAGCCAGCCGCCACGATTTATCAGTTATCTCTATCCCATAACACAAGCTACTATTAGCTTACATTGTGTTAGATGGCGCTGTAAAAAAATGTCCTACAATATTTGTAATTATTTTTATTCTTTTATATACTACTCAGGACTTAAAGTGCAATAATATTTATGTTATGTTATTTAAAAAAATCATGCCGTAAATGACTTCAGTATCCTGCACTCTATATACAAATCGTATCCACTTTTGTCGAACGTAACATAGCATAACTTAAGTGGGAAAAAAATCTAGCTATCATAGAACATGTGTGTTATTTATTGTCTAAGGTGTGGCAAGAAATTTCCCATCGAATCGCTCCTAGTTATAGTAGAAAACGATTTCGGGGAAAATAATATAAATTGGCCAATTTATTTAAATTGTAAATGCGTGTCCTCACATTGGAACACGATAAAGTTGCCCATTAGACTGAGTAATGTTTTCATCTATAGGAAATCCGTGAGGTGTACTTTTACTCCAATTCTTGTCCAAAAATGAATTTGTAAACATTTTTTCACGTAGCGTTTTAGGTTTATATAAATCAATTTCAGTTTTTTGCGGTTGACATTCGTTATTGGTTTTTCTTGTTCGACACTTTTTTGGCTCGTGTAGTTGTCTCCATCAGATATTGGCTCGTCAGATGGTATTTGAGATAGTGATTTATTTTAATACTACTTACTAACTTTTAAGACTCTCAAAAATATCTTTTTCAATTTCAATCACGTAAGCAGTACAATGATCAATTCACACGGTCGTCGGCATCCCCTGTAGTGAGATCATTGGCACGCATGTCATCCCTTACGTGTCAAGCCAGCACTTTTTGGGTCTTCCCCTCTTACCGGGAACCGGCGGGGCTGACATGGCCAGACATTTGTTTCCCACGTAGCCCGGCGGTTGCCGCAAGACGTGACCATACCAACGAAGGCCACACTCTTGCAACTTGTCTGCAATGTCACGAACGTGAAGGCTGCCGCGGATGCGAGAGTTCCTAACGTGGTCCATCCGCGTGTTCCACACATCCACCGCAGCATCTTCATTTCCGTGACACGCAGCTCCTGCTTGTGTCACTCCAATATTGGCCACTTCTTACTGCCATGTAAAAGGACAGGTCTAATGATACTTTTGTAGACCTGTGCCTTCAACCGAATCGGCATTTTTGGGTCACAAATGACACCGGTCATCTCTCGCCAGTTGGCCGCGGACTTGACATCGCAATCGATGTCACTGGACGTGTGAAAAACAGATCCCAGGTATTTAACCTGGTCCGTGCGCTCGACCGAATCACCGCTTATGCGGACGGATGTAGCATATGTCGAGTTTAGTGCCAAGTACTCGGTCTTCGCCACATTTAGTTTCAGACCGCCGTTCTCAAGAGTCTCCTTCCACGCCTTCACACGTCGCACCAATCTGCCCCTGTCCGCATCTGCCAGCGCAATATCGTCAGCATACATGATCAACCATGGAGGCTGCTCAAGCGAGTTCCTGATGCTGTCCGACGATTCGTCTAATATCACACTGAACAGAAGCGGACTAAGGACCGAACCCTGGTGTACCCCGACGGTGATGGGGAAGGCTTTCGTGTCGCCAACAGCAGTCCGAACCACGGAATCGGAGGCGCGGTACATGTCCCGGATAGTGTCAATATAGACCTGGAACGGACTACCCTGGAACCCAGATCATCGCACGAGGAACACAGTCGAAGGCCTTCTGCATGCCTAGGAACATACAGTGTTGAGGCGTGTTCTTCGACCTGTATTTCTCTGCGACAACTTTCAGGGCAAAAACAGGGTCCGTGGTCCCATGACCACGGCGAAACCCAAATTCTCCGAGAGAGTACACTCCTGCCGGATACGAGAGTATATAATCCTCTCGAAGATCTTCATGGTGTGGGACATCACCTTTATACCGCAGTAACTCCCGCACTCCTGCACTGACCGCTTACCTTTGAAGATTGGAGTATAATATATATATAATCAATTAAAATAATAATACTCCATTGGTTTGGGATTGGCCCGCTGAGGAGTATGCGGTTAAAAAGGTTTACTAAGATGCCAACACCGCGAGGACCCATCGTCTTCCAGGCTTCGATGGGGACTCCATCGGGTCCGACAGCTTTCCGATTCTTCATGCGGTGAAGTGCAGTCAGGTTTTCTCCAGTTGTTACCGATAGTACTAGTCCCTGATTCGAAGAGAGGTCCGGAGGCTGCACCTTTTTGTGCTGTTTATTAAGCAGCTCGTGAAAATATGAGCGCCATCTCTCCTTTACCGCGAGATCTTCGCTTAACAGGTTTCCCTCAGGGTCTTTTACACAGCGACACTTGGATATATCCTTTGCCGCTTCAACACTGGAGCGCGTCAACTTATAGATGAGCTTCTGCCCCTCAGACGATTCCAGCTTATCATACAGAGGTTGTATGTGGTCTCGTCTGGCTCTGGCTACAGCTCTCTTAGTGGCGCGCTTGGCAGCCCTGTACGCGTCGCGGTCTTCGGGAGATCCGGTCGCTTGCCACTTTTTAAAGAGGGCTTTCTTCTTCCTAGTCTCCGAATGGACTGTGTCGTTCCACCACCAACTTTCCTTGTCACATTTGCGTCCACCTTTAGACTCACCGAACACTACCTTCGCCGCTCCATTAATGGCCGCCTGAATTTTGTCCCTGTAATCTTGAACTGGTTCGCCTTCAGTGTCGGTGCACTTGTCACCGCTCGATGCGTTTGCCTTTGGTCTTTACGCAGAGGTCCAATCTTTACTCTCAGAATATATGAAATAATACATACATATTGTCACGCCTTTATCCCAGAAGGGGTAGGCAGAGGCATACTATATGCCCACATTTCACTGTATGATATTATACCTAAAAAAATGGCAAAAAGGCAAAATTATTCAGGCCAATTGTCAACAACTGGTATAATTACTATAATTTAGTAGGCTAATAGGATAGGTAGGATTTTTGCATAGCATCAATGAGTATTTCTACAAGCACAGTATATCTATAGGCACATATTATACAACCAAGCATGTCAGAGGATGCACCCTTTTCTCTGTTCCTTCAGATGATGATTGATGTAAAGTTGGCACGCGGTGTTATTTTTACTATCGTCCCTATAACGGTGCGAGCAAGAGGGACAGGGCCTTATTAACCCTTGAGCTAATTAGGTTGCAGACTAGGGCGTGAGGATAGGGGGGGCGACATTCCTGTGTATTTTCATCCAGTTTATCGATAAGCAATAAAAATGATCAACGATATCCTAGGCATGGACCAAAATCTTACGAACTGTGAGTGGCCTAGGATATCATTCATATTTCTGTAAATATAATTTTGCCGTTTTTTTTCACACAATTATCGAATTTTACAGGCCGAGCGTCATTTAATCACATAAATGTTGTGAGGGCAGCTTAAAGTTAATTTTTCTTTTTTAACATGTGGAAATCCCCTCGGATGTCATGCGGACTTGAACCGGCTAAAACCACACAGTGGCTACCGGTGGTCCCCGCCTAACTGTCTATTGCCGGACGCCCCGGGTAACTCCACGGAAAGATGTCCCAGAGTTAAATTAAGTTTAAGTTTAATCGTTATTGTAACATCAGAGCTATTATTAGACAATATAATATTGAGTAAAGTAGAAGCAGTGCTTCGTATTCCAATATTATTCTGTTATATCTCCGCGACTAAACATAATTCTTCGGTATTTTTAATATTTACAAATTTGCTTTTTTTGCCAACTTTCTACACATATTATGTGATGGACAAGGTTAGTTTGTTTGAGTACCTGAGATAATAATGCATTTATGATGCTAATACTTGTACTTATTTTAAAAAATCCAAATTCTAGCGGCTGAAGTATTAGAGCTATGAATAGTTTATGTAAGTTATTTTTTTCTGTAACTCACAAGTAAGGCACTCCAATGGTGTCTAATCCTAAACTAAATAGCATGTCTCATGATTAATTAGTCTCAGGTTTCATTGGAGAATGCTACTTTAGCACATATAACAAATCCCGATATTTTATTCAAGCACCATTACCTGTAAAATCTACCAAACAAAATTTCCATGTGTCTTTAGGTTTCTCGAAATATATAGAAACAAAAAATATAGCACTATTTTTAATTTACTTCTATTTTTTTTTCTGGTAAATGATAGCAATTTATCGTGAACAAATACATAAAATAAATCGCAAATACCTTTATCAGTATGCACCATCACTACATATTATAAAACAAAGTCGCTTTTCGCTGTCTGTCCCTATGTATGCTTAGATCTTTAAAACTACGCAATTCTCATAGAATGTTTTTATGTATAATTTGTTAAGTTTTTGTATATATTAACCAAATTATTACGATATTTGTTGGGGATGTCGGAAAAAATGAGCCGTCTGGGAGCTTTCAACGAAACCGCTGCCGAAACCCTTTGAGATATAACAGAATAATGTATGGTGCAATTGTGTATCTAATAAAAGTCTACAAAAAAGTCCGTGACGACATATATCTATCTCTTAAGAATAACATACTATATCCATTTTAATACCTTAAAAAAAACAGCAATTATAAAGCGGTAATTTGAAGGCTATTTCCTCAAATACATTATTAATCCTTATCATTTTTAATATATTAGTTGGCTTCAGTATTTTATGAAGATTATTTTGGCCCTTAACACCTTGCAAATTAAATTTTTATCTTAGGAGATATGACAAAATCAAAAAACAAATTCCAAATAAATTAATTTAGTGTAACCAAATTCGACCGGGCCATGTGGGCGTAGGTAGTTGAGTGCGGAGAAGTAATCAAGTAATTTGGAAAATGTTCATACATTATTGTGAAATTATTAAACAACGGGATTAAATGGGTGTCACGGGGATCGAAGTATGTCACGGGCGAAGCCGGGCGGGACAGCTAGTTTTTATTAAATCTCAAACTAAACTACTTACAGAGAGACAATCAACTTCACTAAACAAATTGTACGTTAACAGTAATTATCAATGCAACTATGGAGTCGATATGTTTGAGCAATAATATCTGCTGACACCAAAAACACACTTTCTTTTATTTTTTTATTTTTCGTGTTGATGTCCTCATGGATGCTATGCCGGACTCCTACCGACTAAAACCACACGTTACCCTTCTATCTGTCTATGGCCAACAGTAATAATGTTGGATGAAGTATGCACAATAACGCTATCCTAATCACGTACCGATATTTTTTTTTAAAACATTTTTGCTTTGAGAATGTCGAGACCTCTACGTCGTGGCCGCGCTCAGTGCCGCCGCGGTACCTATTGGAATTGATTCCAATTGGTTTTGTATAACGATTTTCATACGATCGGATTAACTGATCTAATTAACAAATGAATCATCAGTTCTATTTGAATACCGTAAATTTAAAAAAAAATAAAAATTTCGACTTAACTGAAATTTAAAGAGAATCAATAATACCCCGAAAATCTGTAAGGAGGTTATCTATTAAGGGTTAAAGTATGAAACTGCCGTTTTACACTACAAAATAAAATAATTGTTTTTTGTAGTTTTATTAAAACTCACGCACATTGTAATTTACGTGTTGTCGATGTCGATCGACATTTGTTTCGGCTTCATCAGGATCTTGAGTGTGAAGCGCGTCCCGTGTTTTCATGGGAGCCGGGAAAGTACTTGGACGGAAAATAAAAGTGACACGGTTAGTTTTGCATGCCGGGCTATGAAGGAGTCATCAAGCAGCAGTGATGAAGATGATGCCTCGGAGCCAGTTCCGATGCTGCACTGTTCTATAGCTAATTCCACGGTAGTTTGATATGGATTGACTTTCATCATTACTCATCACATCATTCATCACAATTTACTTATGGTCTGGTCTTTTGTGTGGTTTATTTTTTTAGTCCGCAACTCCACTATTTGTAAACGATGGAAAAATCCAATGTTACTTTTAAATTGAGAATGTTGAAGCTAAAAAATGAAATTACTATTTTAACACACATACATATTGTCACGCCTTTATCCCCGAAGGGGTAGGCAGTGGCATGCTATGCGCCCACATTTTACCGTATGTATTTTTTGTCCCACATAACAGGTGGTCAGCCCATTGCCGTGTAGAAATGGACAGGCGCAGGTTGTGGTGAACTGCTGTTGAAATTTTTCAAGCCCGCCCATAAGGCCTTCAACTGGGCTTAACGACCGCCACGTTACTGGCAACCGGCACCGGCGTATTCACGGATTTTTCGCTGTCTGTCCCTATGTATGCAAGATCTAATCTTTAAAACTACGCAACGAATTTCGATGCAGTTTTTTTAATATTTAGAGTGATTCATAGGAAATGTTTTATGTATTATTTGTTAAGTTTTCTGTATACATTAACTTAATTATAACGATATATGTTGGGGGCGTTGGAAAAAATCAGCCGTCTGGGAGTTTTTAACGAAAACGCTGCCTAAACCATTTGAGATATAACAAAATAATGTATCATGGAATTGTGTAAATAATATGGGTCTACAAAAAAATCAGGGACGGTATATATCTATCTCTTAAGGATAACATACTATATCCATTTTAACACTTTAAAAATACAGCATTTATAAAGCGGTAACTTGAAGGCTATTTCCTCAAATACATTATTAATCCTTATCATTTTTAATATATTAGTTGGCTTCAGCATTTTATGAAGATTATTTTGGCCCTTAACACCTTGCAAATTAAATTATTATCTTAGGAGATATGACAAAATCAAAAAAAAAATCCAAATAAATTAATTTAGTGTAACCAAATTCGACCGGGCCATGTGTAGGTAGTTGAGTGCGGAGAAGTAATCAAGTAATTTGGAAAATGTTCATACATTATTGTGAAATCAATAAACGACGACGGGATTAAATAGGTGCCACGGGGTTCGAAGTATGTCACGGGAGAATCCGGGCGGGTCATCTAGTATATAATAAATAAATATTGATTGTGGCATGCCTTATCAGTCTCTATACTTTTATTCCCGTCGCAATTCGTGACACCAGTCGCCCGTCTCTGAAGCGACTAGTTCGTGACCATGGGTTAAGTTTGGACTAGATAGCGCTGTGTGAAAAGTGTCCCACAATATTTATAATTTATTTGTTATAAGAAGCAAGTATCTAATTTTTGAGAGGTCAGACTAGAATACTCAAAATTTACAATAATTGTGTTTACAATGATATCTAGTATTATTTTGAAAGATGAATACCATAATCTTCTATAATAGATCTTAAATAATTCTTAAGAGTGCATATTTTTATGACGAAGCTTTTAAAAAATTGGGACAAATAAATCAGACATTTCGAATTTTACTGTACCTTAATATATTGAGTATATATGTCCTTTTCAAGCCTATAAGGTAGATGGAGATACAAACCAGGTTACTGATCGTAAACTACGCCCGTTCAAAGATAATAAAAATGTAAATGTAATAAACTACCACCACTTTGCCCTTCTAGCATACTTTACAGGATGGAAAATGTATGTAAAACGACTGAAAGTTACTAGAATGTATAAAATGCCTATTTGATGCACGCGGCTTCGCCTGCGTGGCGAATCATTTCGTTTCCGTTTCCCACAGGAACTTGTACGCGGGATATGCGAGCCTATATCCTACTGTAATGTATGAGCTATATTACTGTAAAGTTCCATTAAGCGATGGAAATTTTACTATAACTTTCTTTGGAGATTTAGCACTACATAGAATACATAGATTGCCGCTATTCACTGCCACATATTACTTTTCTTTACTCAAGTATATTTCCGAATACATTATGTCAAAAATCCACCATTATGAAACAAAAAACACGAATTATACACTAGATTTTAGAAAGGAATAAACGGGAACCGTGCGACATGTTCGATAGTTAGCGCCAATAGCCTCAGTCCAAAGAATGTTCATAGCTTTTCTTTCCTAAAAAGGCAAGCTTAAAAGTAACATTGATCTTTAAAATTTTCCTTTGGTCTAGATGTATAAATAAATAAACTACCCAATCTCCGCCTGATTTATTATCTACTCGTTGACGCCCGCGGCTCCGCACGCTTTGTAAAGTTTTCCCGTTCCCGTTTCCCACAGGAACTTGTTCCCGGGATAAAAGTAGCCTATGTGTTATTCTGATGTTACTGTAAAGTTTCATTAAAATCCATTTAGTAGATTTTGCGTGAAAGAATAACATCCATTCATACTTACAAACTTTCGCCATTTGTCTCGGCTGCTAGTAACATAAATAATGTACCTGCACTAGATTATAGTTAGTTGTCTTCGCCCATCTCATCACATTTTCAAACACTATACATACATACATATTGTCACGCCTTTATCCCCGAAGGGGTAGGCAGAGGCATACTATACGCCCACATTTCACCGTATTATAATATTTATTATTTATTTTTATATTTACATTTTTGTCCCACGTAACAGGTGGTGAGCCCATTGCCGTGCATCAAACACTATATGTGTCATAATCCATAATCCACCATTATTAAACACAAAACCACGAATTATACACTAGATTTGGAAAAAAAATTACCGTGCGTCATGTTCCAAGTAACAAAATGATAAGTATAAAAGTTCAATTTATTGTGTTCGGACTCATCATTAATTGACGTCACAGCCTGACAAATGCAGAACAGCCTACAAGTGACAAAGAGTAAGTAGACCTCGATAAAGAGAAGCCACCGATGTACGGTTGCCAGCGATTTGTAAATCGCTCAATTAATTTAAGGGCACTTAAGATGTTATCGCTGTGAAATATTGATAGAACCCTACGGGACCACATTTGCGATTCTCGGCAGCTTCAAGATAGATTTATATACCTACTAAATCAAGTTTTAGAAACGTTGAATTTCTTTAGGTAGGGTAGGCAGAGGCATACTATACGATATCTTACGATTTTACGAGTTATATTTTTGTTCCACGAATTAATAAGTATATCTTACTAATATTATAAACGAGAAAGTTTGTAAGAATGTAGCCATTTATATTTATGACTCTTTCACGCAAAAATCACTGAATAGATTTTGATAAAACTTGAAAAAAATATAGGTAACACATCAGAATAACACATTGGCTACTTTTTATACCGGGGACAAGTTCATGTGGGATACGGGAACGGGAAAACTTCACCACGCAGGCGGAACCGCGGGCGTCAACTAGTACATATAAAATATATTAAGGCTGTTGAGATTTTCAAGCCATAAGGCTTACAACTTGACTCAACTACTACCATGTTACTGATAACCAGGTTCAACGACTTACGGCGTTGACGCATCGAAACTCTCATAAATGGAAATGCCACAAACGTTACCCATCTCAGGACTAACCGTAGCATAAGATGCTTATCGCAGTTGTCGTTAACCGAATAGTGAAATAGGCTACGACCGCTTATTAAGTAACTATGGCACTGAATAAATCCTAAAACCTAATTCTTAATGTAATTCAAAACAATTTAATTCCTTTAAAGCAATCCCGTAAACTGTGTCTATATTAAAATGGGGCTATAATTAACTTTATCTCTTTTGTTTTACCGTTTCATTACGTCTTAATGTAATTCGTGAATTTAGTTCAGTGAGTGGGATTATAAAGATGATTTATTGCCCAAGTTTTTAATATCTTCTGCCGTAACATTTCCATACAATTGAGGAAGTATAAGATTTTCCAAAACCAAACCATTTAGAAAAATATTCTTAAAATAATCTGTAAAAAAATCCTTAAATTAAAATTCTAACTCAGCTTATGAACTAAAAATGCTTTTAGATAGTTGCAACCTTTAACTAATTATAGATAAAGAATTTATTATAATAAATAAAAATATAATTAAAAAGAATCTTAATAATAAATATAAATGCGAAAGTTTGTATGGATGTTTGTTACTCTTTCACGTAAAAACTACTGAATAGATTTTAATGAAACTTTAAAATAATATAGCTTAGAATAACACATAGGCTACTTCTTATCCCGGGAACAAGTTCCTGTGGGAAACGGAAACGGGCTAAAACTTCTCTACGAGGGTGGAGCCGCGGGCGTCAACTAGTCTATTATAATAGATAAAGATATTCCACAAAAACCTCTTAGTTATATTCATGTGAGTCGTATTTACTGCAATTAAACAACATTTAAATACGAATGAGAATATTCAAATAGCTGGGAACCAAATACTTAATATTCATGAAACTGTTAACCAAAATATTCTTATCAAAATACACGTTATTTAGGTATAAGAAAGTTTTCTTGAGTAAACACCACTGAGTTGACAGGCAAGCTTATTTAGAAAGCCAACTAGCTCTTAATTTAGTTGGGCTAAATATTTACTATGAGTAAAAAATGTCAAAACAGAATTTTCCTTCTATAAAATTTCAACTATTTTTACTGAGGAAAATATCGGCGTGAATAAAAAATTCCGACGTCAAAATATTTACTATGTAAATGGAATTGATGATTACGAAGGAATTTTGTTCTGAAGTTCGATGTTGTTTTGGAATCCTGTGAATAAATCTGAAAATCTGACTTTACTCCTTCGTTTATAGTCCAATCCGAGGTTACAAACCGACCAAACTTGGTTACCGATCTGTTGACAAGAAGAATATGTAAGGTATCAATAAATGACCATTATTATTATTCCTCATAAGCGAAGCGTTGAGGTGGGAACTACTGTCACTTCGCGCATAACATCTGATTTTTCAAACTTAAAATGTCTCTATTTATCATATATTGCACTTGTAAAATAATATATACACACATATCAAGAAAAAACACTATTTTTAACACTCATGATATTTTTGATGCCATTTTTGTTATTTAAATTAGTTAAAAAACTGTTTAAAAAGGTTCCGTCTTGGACGTCCGTTTGTCTGTATGTTACGGATATTTTCTTGTTAACACGATAACGACCAAAATGCTTTACTAATCGAGTCTTTTTTTTTCTCTTACGCTTCAGTATAATTAGGAATAGAACCCTTACAATTTTCACGGTCTGATTCGATGTGGTTTAATTGTTATTATCTTTACTTTATTTATTTCATAACCCCTACGCGATAATTCATAGCAAAGTTTGTAATCTTGTAATGCTATTTTTTTTTATAATATTATAAAAGCGTGTGAGGCGTGCACTTTTGGGTTTTCCAAATTTATTTATTCATATATTTGGCAAGTCAAAATGGCGTCGCCCGCCTGATGGTAGGCAAAGACCCGTGATTGAGGGCCGCTAAACCAACCCTCAATGTAAGAGGAGGGAAACACGTGCTCTGGCAGATTATTCATTACTAATTAAACGATATCCCTAAAATATATCCATTGTACTTACAACATCACAATCATTTCGACCTTATCGCGGTAAGTCCCTAAGAGGTCGCGGGTTCGATTTCCGGGATAAATATTTGTGTGATGCACAAATGTTTGTTTTGGAGTTTGGTTGTTTCTTACGAATAATTTGAATGTATTTAGAAATATGTAAGTATGTTTATCAGTAGATCCTGTGTAATGTAGCTAGATGGCGCTGTCTGAAAAGTGTCCTACAATATTTATTAATTTATTTGTAATCTATTACATTAATTTTGTAAAAAAAAGAAAATGTTATGCTCAATATTGTTTAAAAATTCAGAGTAGCTACAATTATTACATAATCGTCACTTTTACAATCCATAAGAGATATATACATACTGCCTCGGTGGTGTAAATGGTAGTGTATGCAACAGCTGTAATACGCTGAGGTCTCGGGTACAGTTTCCGAGTCAGAACAAATATTTGTGTAACACACAAACGTTTCATTCGGAGTTTTGATATTTCCTATGTATAATATGTATGTATTTATAAATATTTCCTGTGTATAATATGTATGTATTTATAAATGAAGCGCTCGTGGCCCCGCGGTCTCAGTGTTATGTAAACGATCACTGAGTTACGCAACTTTGACTACGGCTGGTCCTCGGATGAGTGACCACTTTGTGGCATTTACATTTGCGAGCGTTTCCGTGCTTTGGAAGGCACGTTAAGCCATTGGTCCCGGTTGCCAGTAAAATGGCAGTCGTTAAGCCTGGTTGAAGGCCTTATGGGCGGCTTGACAAATTTCAACAGCAGGTAGCTTACCACCTATTACGTGGGACAGGAATCCACACGGTGAAAAGTGGGCATATAATATGCCTCTGCCGCCCCTTCGGGGATAAGGCGTGATGGATATTTATTTATTTTATTTGTATTTATAAATATATCAATCAAGACTTAACATATTATACCCCCTCATTTCACCGCATGCATTCCTGTTCCACGTAATAGGTGAGCCCATTCGGCTATTGCCGAGTTGAAATAGACAGACATATTTTCATATTTAGAAATATATGTGTTATTTGACTGCCTCGATGGCGCAGTGGTAGTGTATGAGACTGCCGCGACTGAGATCCAGGGTTCGATTCCCGGGTTGGAAAAATATTTGTGTGATCCACAAATGTTTGTTTCGGAGTTTGGGTGTTTCCTATGTATAATATGTATGTATTTAGAAATATATAAGTTTGTTTATCAGTCGTCTAGATCCCATAACTCAAGTTTTGGGCTAGACGGTGCTTTGTGAGAAAAAATATATGTCCAACTATATGTATCTTTATCAGTTGTTTAGATCCTTTGTAATATTATTCAGATTTACATACAAGTATGTAACAATACTAAAACTATGTTAGACTATTGTGAGTAAATAGTTATGTTAATCCGGGTCTACTAAGCCACTTTTCCTAACATGTTTCGTGAACAACGTATTAGGGTTTTCGGTTTAACATATTGAATGTACTAGACATATTATTCTATATTAATCTAACCCCGGCTTAAGATTGTGAGGAAATTCCTCACTCGGTAAACATAACTAAGACCCTCCGTATCAAAAAATGACTTACATTTTTATCAAAGTAATAACTAGTGGTTCTGTGAACTGTAGACTTCGGACAATTTTTTTTTATCAATTAAAAAAAATATTTCATCATTTCTCTTTTTCTTTCTGAGTGCGAGTTTCTTGCCAACCACTACGGGACCATTTCCCCTCCCCTGCCTCCATTTCCCCCCCGATCGAAAAACCCCTTTGAACAATACTAGAGTTCCTCGGGATTGAAATAGGAGGATTAAACCGAATTGACCTAAGTAGTAGGAACATTAAATTTTAATTTTTAATACTTTCGCGGTTTATACTCATATTTTATATACGAGTACTTCACGCGAAACAATTTTGTACTTACATTCACCGACGTTTCGAGCGCGTTGCTGCGCCCGTGGTCGCGGCTGGACTGATGGTGAGGGCCGAGAGTATGCATGGAGTTACTTTTGTTTGTAGCTACCCTCCATTATTATTATAATGCAGGATAAGCAGTGCATAGCAATCCAAATCATTGCTTATAATTTTTTAAAGAAACTTCAGTCGGCAAGTCTTCGGCGATAGGATAGGGGCTGTAATTGGAACCCTTTTACAAAGCTGTATGCTCTCAATTATGTTGATATTTTTATCATAACAAGGAATTCATATTTGTGAAGTGAAGCATATTCAAGATGACTTCTCTCATCGGTGCCATAAAGGTTTTTTAAAGTTTTCGCTCTTTTGAAGCCAGTGGACACCCTTATAACAAATACCAAAGCCCTTGAGACCTTGGCAATAATGTAGGTGTTATCACACACAAAATGTAATAGAAAATATGACTATATTCTGTATCAACCCAAAACAAAACATGGTTACGAACTCAGAATCTCAAAAACAGTTGATTAGAGTTAATTTTTCAATTATTTTTGACGTACTGTCACAGCTACTTTTTTTATTTTTATAATAGTATAGTATACATGGATAGATAATTCCAATGCCACAGTCTATTGAATGACGATATTAAGAATAAAAGATCTTCGTCGATTTATAACCCAGGCCAACCAACCAACAGATTCTAAGTGTGGGTGCCCTGAGCCAAATACCATCCAGCAATTATAATTCCTTACCCAAAGAAAGGGTATGCGGTGGCGATCCAACGACGCAGATGCTTCATAATATTCGGTGTATAATCAATCACATGGGAAATGGGCCATGACATTGAAAGACGACAGGTCTGAAATAAGTAAATTGAGTTTGCTAAGATCAATGGAACTGTGCTCCTGCCCTGGAAACATAAAACGAATCAATCATCGTCTTATTTGAATAATGATCCGTACATACGTAAAAAGTGATAAACTTAAAAAATAATGAAATAATCAAGTAATTAATCTGAATAAAGGACGAAATGAAAAGATCAACTTTGTTTATTCTTGTAAAAGTTTTTTACATCAAATTATCGAATTTATTCTTGGAAGCACACAACATGAAAATGTATACTAATTTACAAAAAATCGTCGTAATATGACATATTATTATCTCAACATGTTACATACTCGAATATCTATATTTATAAAAGAAAGTCGTGTTAACACAACATGAAAATGTATACTAATTTACAAAAATTCGTCGTAATATGACATATTATTATCTCAACATGTTACATACTCGAATATCTATATTTATAAAAGAAAGTCGTGTTAGTTATTTATAACTCAACAACGGCTGTACCGATTTGGCTGAAAATTGGTGGGGAGGTAGTTAAAGCCAGGAGACGGACATAGGCTACTTTTTATCCCGGGAACAAGTTCCTGTGGGAAACGGGAACGGAAAAACTTCTCTACACGGGCGATGCCGTGTGAAATTAATAAACGACGGGATTAAGTGGGTGCCACGGGGTTCGAATAATGTCACGGGCGAAGCCGGGCGGGAAAGTTAGAAAGCTAGTATGATATAATTATAAAAACAGAGAAACACACACGTTGTACAGCGAAGTAAACATTAACTTTCAGTGACAACCGTAGTATTTTTTTCGCTATGACTTTGATAATAATTTTATCAAAGTTATAATAGTGACTATATTCTTTTTCACTATAGTTTTTTAATAAATTTGTTTTCGTTTTGGTACATAACTTAGGTTCAAGTATTACTTATTCTGTGACATGTGGGGCATAATATTATTTGAAATATTTATCGTCTTAATTATACACTATGTTTTTTTAGTGAAAAGCTTAAAGTAGATATTGATGGAAAGTAGTCACAGTAGCCTAAACAAAAGAAAACAGTATTAATCTTTATAGAGCATCATATTGAATAAGATGAAACATCAGATAATAACCAGCCAACGATTTATTGATATCTCATTTATCAAAACTTGTTGAACAGTTTAGAAACTAAGATGGAGTATAAATAAATACACATATTATAGACTGATCGGTTCATTATCCTTCTTGTGGACTTTGCTATGTCTGGTAATATATAAAATTATTGAGGATTTACTCGTTATAATTTTAATACTCCATATTATTTTACTAATTCATCTATTCTGTACAACAATAGGGCATGATAATCTATTTCTCTTGTTATTGTATCATATAATTAAGCTGTATTCGGGAATGATGAATAGCCTGTTGTGTGTTGTATGTGACGAGACGAAAGAACAGCTCAGACCTCTGTACGAGTACAACACAATGGAGCTGTGCGTGACTCGCTGAAGTTACAACTCCGTAATATTATTTTTATTTGTCGTATTATCCTTTCAACTCTTATTATTTATTATACTTGATTTTGGTTTTTTTTTGTTAAATATCTTAAAATTATGGTCCCATTAAGTTAATATATTCATGCTAGCTGAATCGGCGAACCTTGTTTTCCAAGAAAAGATCTTGGGATCAAAGAAAGAAATACTTTGATTTCTTTTTTCTCCGCGTTTTCGACTTGAAGGCGTCTTGCGGCTAGTCCAGTCAGGGAGTCTACAAAATCTATTATAATATTTCACAATAACTCTTCAAAGTTCGCAGAATAGACCCAGAATCGCTATTTTTAGCTGCCAAATATTAATAAACTACAAGAATTTCTATCGGCCAATAGATTTCTATTGAAGCACGATTATAATAGTGGACTACGAAAAATGACAAATTGTACCGTCGGCTTTCTATTGAGTGAGAAATTCGATTCTGTTCTGACACGATGGATCAGTAGACTCGGCTTCCGACTCATCAGTTGGAGGCTAAAAAGAACAATATGATGAAAATAATGTGTTTAATTTATCTGTGCTATAATAATCACATTTATATAAGCATTTTTTTTCATGGATCATCGTTATATAGGTTCAAATTAAGAGCTTACATTTTGAAAAATAACGAAGAGAATCAAATACAAAATCAGAGTTAAATTGTACAAAATCCTTCGGTAATAGATTAAACAAAGACCGAAATATTTTTTTCAAATTTCATGATTATCAATGGAAAGAATAATGATGAAGAAAATTTGATTGGAGAGTCACATTACTGCGAATAACATTTTTAACCTCTCGGGTATTTTTTTCACAGAATCTTAGGTAATATTTTTTACCAAGTTCATTTCGTTCAATATGAAAGGATCACACCAGGTTCTTCTAAATAAAAGTAGATTGCTCAGCTATTCACAAATTTAATTCGCACTGTTCAACAATCACACAACGACTGACGTTCTCGCCACGTGCCGTATAATGTCAACTACCCACAGACTTGTCGTTGACATTAGACGTCACGAACGAATGAATGATTAACATAGGTAAAGGTGTAATCGATTACAACTGTCATGGATGTCTATTGTTATTAGTCGACTAAATACTAATGGAGCTTACAGCTCGGCCATCCTCATGAAGTGAGTCCCTTCACTTAGTAGGTAATGTTATAAACAGAGCGTATTTGTTATATATCAATACATAATTATTCCATTAACAAACAACAGGTATTCACAACCTTGACATTTTACACTAATCATATAATTTAACTTAAGTCTAATTCACTTTGCTAATACATTTACAACTTTCTTTCACTTCACTTGATCACATTTTACTACAAACTATCACCATTATTATCATAAATAAATATATAATAAATTTAATTAATCATTTAGTTAAATTTATTAATCATATAATTTAACTTAAGTCTAATTCACTTTGCTAATACATTTACAACTTTCTTTCACTTCACTTGATCACATTTTACTACAAACTATCACCATTATTATCATAATCAAATCGAAACCAATACAATTCTGCTACGTTCAGTGGTCGTCTGTGCAATGCCAATTACTTGACACTGTTCGAACCTGCACTGACCATCATAAATTCATAATCTGACATCAAGTTCTGCTATGATCTGCAATCATTCTGTGCGGTATCAGTTTAAGATTTAAGTTTAAGTTTCTGCACTGATCGCTCATCGTAGTAATAGTCAAGTCAATGTTGTGCATGATCTGCTATTGTCTACAATCATCTGTGCGATATCGAGTCTCGATATCTTTCGGTTCTGCACTGATTGTTCATAGCCTATGCATAGTCAACGTCTAGTCGAAGTAAGTCATTATAATCAAATCTGAACATTAAGATAAGAGAAAATAGCATCAATAGTTCGTAAATGATTTGTTTCCAATCGCGATATGATTGTATAGATATATAATTAAGTTTTCATCTAAGGAATAACTATTTCAGGACTTTAATGAATCATCTTCATTACTCTCGTCGCTACAGCTTCCCTCACTGGATATGTTCTTAAACCTAAGCCAAGGGTGTATCTTATCAACAGCTATGATGTTTTCATACTTTTTATTTGACTTTCTAGTAAGAGGAGTATCTTCGATTAAGAACCTATCATTATCCAGGATTTTTTTAATGCGATATGGGCCATGAAACTTTGGAATGAGTTTCTTAGACTTGCCTATATGTTCTCTATCTATTACCATTCGCTCAATTCTAACGAGATCGCCTACCTTATAAGACCTAGCCTTCTTTCTGTGTTTATCAAATTCTTTTTTTGATTTCTGTTATTGTTTTTTGTTTGCTTTTCAGGGTATGAGAGCCTATACGGCCGATAAACAACCGGTTTATCATCCAATAACTCTATCTCCATCTTCGCTACGTGGGTAAAGTCTAAGTCCATTAAATTATTTGAAAAGCACTCCTTGTAACGAATCAAAACTTCTTTTAATTTACTAATCTCATTGGAGCTTAAGTGTGGATCATATTTGAGTTCTGAACAAAATTCATTATTTTCTACAGCCAAAACGTTAATATCTAAGGTCTTGTTTATTCTAAATGCACGAGTAATCAAGGTTTGGCGCTTTGAAATTATTAAGTTATTAGATACGTTATGAATTAGTAAACTACCTAGATTATTTACTATCTTATATTCCCCAGGGAGGAGGTAAATCTCGTAGCCAGGCTTACCTCGGAGTGAACCTCTGACGTACACAGTACCTGTGTATTCAACTGAGCAACTAACTGGGACCAAACACATCTTATTTGGATGTAAGGTAATATCAGCAACGGATGTAAAAGATAACTTATTCGCACATTCACGAGTAAAAATGAGTGAATCGAAAGTTTTTGTTATGACTATTCCAGGTTTCTCCGTAAAACTATGTCCAATCAAGACAGGGTACTTGATAACATCATTTGCTACAACTAACAGGTTAACTACTTCTTCAACGTCTTGTATTTTAATGGAAACTGTAGCACTACCCATACTACATATAACGTTATTACCTATACCTTTCATGGAAGGCAAATTAGACTGAAACGACCACTTTATCCCTAACTTATTAGCATCACTACATCTAATTAAAGTGCATTGGCTACCCATATCTACATAACCTATAATAAGTTGTCCATTAATCATTAGCTGTATAATATATTTATCGTTGTCTTTACACTTCATCTCAGAATCTACGTGCATAATTTCCTTCTGATTCGACGCATTACTCTTATTATTATCCGAAGGTAGCCTGGTATAGTTCAAAACGGTGTGGCCTAACCTTTTACATATATTGCACCTAAGAATTTTCTTCGGACACTTAGTGCTGAAATGACTAGGTTCATTGCAGTTATAACAAACTACGGGGCCAGAACTATTTTTACTTTTTAAATCATTGCTAACTGGTTTATTATTAGAAGTATACAACGATGTGCCAGTTTTCTTTTCGTTAAATCGCATTTTATCTGTTTCACGTTATTGCTGTTTGGTTGACTGGAAATACTCTAAAACTTGTTCAGGTTCCTGGCACTTGGCTGCTTTAGCTCCTAACCTTAACGATCGATCATCGATTCCGTATAGTAGGCAGTCAACGGCACGCTTACCTTTTATATCACAACGGTTCAACAAATTAATTTTTTCGAAGTAATATAATTCTACTGATTCATTATATTTAACTCGTTTGGACAACATTTCCGTTAATAACTCAGCGTAATCATCACTACTGGGAAACGATTCTAATAATTTGGTTTTCCACTCGAACCAACTAAATGACATAGTCGGCAATGTTTGATACCAAGTCTTAGCAACTCCTATTAATTTAGGTAACGCGTAGTGTATGATTTGGTCGTCTCTCCATTTGTATAGTTTGGCACATTCATCTACTTTGCTAAGCCACATCTGTATCGTTTGCCCTTTAACCATCGGATCAAAATCTGGCACTACATTACCTAGCATCGGAAACTTATTACCTTCAGGTCGATTGTTAATTAAAGTATTTACTAATTTAGTCAGTAGCATATGGGTCGCATTGTCATCACTATTAATGGAACGTCTTACCGGTGAACTGGACGGCCTGTGCGTTGAAGTGGGCCCTCTGTAGCGGCGCACATTACTCCGGCGTGATCTGCTGCGTTCACGATGTCGGCGGGAATACCCGCGAGCACTGGCCCGGCTGCTTGAGCTCCTACGGCGCCGGCTATGGCGCTCGCGCGAACTGGTGCTGCTGCTGGAGCTACCCCTGTGCCGCTGCAGGCTATCACGACGACGTACACGTTTGCTGGAACTTTCATCGCGCGTTTGATACTGTTTGTCACTGCGATCCATTGATTTTCTTGAATGACCGTTACTGTAATTTCTTATTTTCTTATCACGACGATTCACAGTCTCCCTTTGTCCACGTGGTTACTTTTTCTTTTCCTCGAACGCGATACTGGATGGTTTCCCGCTTCATCTGGAGTCAGATACTCGTTTTCCATGATGTTTGCACTGTTTGCTTTTACACAAGTATCACTTATACAAAAAATAAGTCACAGCACAAAGAATTTTTACGCGGGCGTTATTACTAAAAATATAGCATTAGCCTGATCAATCCCACTTCTGAGTTGAAAGGATCACACCAGGTTCTTCAAATAAAAGTAGATTGCTCAGCTATTCACAGAATTAATTCGCACTGTTCAACAATCACACAACGACTGACGTTCTCGCCACGTGCCGTATAATGTCAACTACCCACAGACTTGTCGTTGACATTAGACGTCACGAACGAATGAATGATTAACATAGGTAAAGGTGTAATCGATTACAACTGTCATGGATGTCTATTGTTATTAGTCGACTAAATACTAATGGAGCTTACAAATAACACTTAATTAATTATCAGTTTGAAAAAGAAAACGAATGTGGTCATTTTGTAAAATAAAAATATATAAATAGGGGGTAGATGGATGACATAACATATACCCCATAGTTGCCTATAAGAAATTGCCACTGTGTGATAAGGCCATCAATTGTAAATTCTAAACTAAATCTGTTTATATGTGAGCTTGGGGTACAATAAAGTATTACTTACTTACTTATGTAAACTTTTCGCCTGATGGTAGGTCACAGCAACAGCCAAAGATTCACAGCTGGAAAGACCTTAGCCGTGACTAATCTGAATCTTAAAAGGAAGAAAATTTGTGTACTGGTTACCATGTTTCTATGGTACGACAGAGAAAAGACTTGTCGGGTGGCATGGTTCATGTTAAAATTCTGTACAAATTACGAAGGTGATCAAAAAGAAGGTGGGAATAAGTGGAAGTACACTCCGCAAACAGCTTGGAGTTCCTGGCGACTCCAAGCCAGTCCGCTCCACACCGCTAGCGCATCGAAGGAATTCATTACGTACCGTACGGTACAAGCAGGTTGAATATAGGTCCAAATTAGTTGATTGGAAAATACAAGTACAAAAGCTACCATAACTTTAGGTACTTGTATTTTCCAATCATCGAACTAAAACAAATTCTTGGAACCCCGTTAAAATGCTATACAGCTCTGTCAAGGCATCCTTCCGATTCCTACTTATTCTTCAATTCGAATTTAAACATTAACTGACGTTTTCATGTGACTAGCCTACTTAATTGGAAAAAAATACATATCAATGAGCACTACATAAATTGGTTATGTATATCTGCTACTAAAAAAGATCGATAAACTTCACCAGAGCTTCACACAAACGTCGATTAAAATCTTCAAAAGCAACTTCACAGTCCTTGCTCTTAATGACCGCTTTGATTCTGTTAGTCTGTGTAAAAACTTTGCAATACCCGAAAAGTTTTATCAATAATCTTGTCTTAGGTTTTTCTGGTACTGTGTTAGTTTGTTTTACGTTGTTTTTTCTCTCTTAGTTAGGTCTAGTTTTTTCAAATGATTATTGTAGCCTGTTAATAGTAGTCCAAGGCAGAACATATTGTTATTACCGACTTCATAAATGGAAGAAATATTAAATTCACTTGTATTATGTGTGTTACTTTTTTCTGGGTGAACCGATTTGTAGCTGTAGATGTAGGATATAGTTACCATTTTAAATTTGTTTTTAAAAAAATTTTTTTATTAAGTTATGTTCTGATGAAGATCTACTGAAATATAGGTACAATGGAAATCTTCTTCGTTGTTGAAATGGATAAGGGCAGGCTTTATAAGCCGCTCTTAGGTCTGTTACTGGCAACCGAACCCAAGGGCATACCGTGACTCATCACTCGTTAATGAAAATACCACAAACGGTCCTCCATCTTAGGATCAACCGTGTCATAAAATGCTTAACGAAGTAATTTTAAACATTGATCAAGTGTTTAAACCTGCAAAAACCCCAAACAGAAAAAAAAAAGAGAACAGATCGAAAAGCATAAAAATAAATGACACTGTCGATTCCCCAAAGAATAGCATGAAATTTGATAGTGAATAAAAATACTTTGTATATAATGATAAGGCTATAAAACCCATCAATATCCCATACGAAACCGATAACCCATCGAATCTGATCTGTAAATCAGCATTATTACGATTTCCTCTCACGTAAAAGGGCTGAAGATCAATCTTCTGGCAATAAAAGTGAGTATTCATCCGAATTAAAATATTTTCAAGTTATCCACTGGTGACATTCACGTTATATATAGTTAGTAGTACGAGTAGGTAGACTTATCTACAAATAATAGTAACATAATGTTAATAATAGTTCATTGTACCTTTATTTTTTAAGTGTGGAAATCTCCTCGGATGTCATGCCGAGCAAGCAATTGTGAACAAGTGAATGATTCGGCTGCAAAAGGGAACAAACGTTGAACAATAGTGGTAATGATAATCTGTGTTTTTTTTCTTTACCATCTACGTGTAAAATAAGTAAGTGGCCACGCTGACTTATGTTCTTTAAACGATCACTGTGTTAAGCAATTTACGCCACGGATGAGTGACCACTTTGTGGCATTTATATTTGCGAGCGTTCCTGTGCTTAGAAAGGTACGTTAAATCATTGGTCCCGGTTGCCAGTAACATAGTCGTTAAGCCAATTTAAAGGCCTTATAGACTGCTGGAAAAATTTAAACAGCAGATAGCCAATTTTCAACACGGCAATGGGTTTACCACCTATAAAGTGGCACAGTAATGCACATGGTGAAAAGTGTGCGTATAAAATGCCTCTGCCACCCATTCGAGAATAAGGCGTGATTGAAAAAAATGATATTTCAACATACGTTATTCTAAAGAACGTTGATATTATGACGAATGAGTTCGGACCTAAATAAAGACACAGCTAGGCACAACCAGTCTGAAACTTGTTTAGCAAACTTTTCTAATTATTTTTCGTCACCATACCGATTCTCAATAAGCACATTTATTTATTGGCTAAAGTTTAATTAAAACAATTATCCGTAACATAGTTTCAGCGACCAGTTAAACATAGTTGAGCTTTACAAATTATCGCGTGAATGCTGTGGGTCGATGGCAATTTACACATTAATGATCGAGTATATTGAAAACAAACTTAAATTACATCACTAAAAACCAACGGACGAACTTAAAGGTTCGTTCGCATATGTAACTACACTGGCAGGATTTGATAGCGGGAGCTCTTCTCACATCTATATAGACTATCGTTGACATTATTTCAATCTCAGTATGACTGAAATTCTGCAGGGCGGGGTGTAATTTGTATCTTTAAACGACATATCTTCATCGTCTAAGTAGTTCCTGCATAATACTAAGATTAAACACTAAACTTATGTCGAGGAAACTGTGAAGTAATACAACAAGGACAAGCTTGTATTGTAGTCTCCAATGGTTAAATTCTTCTATTATTCGCCGCGGACTCAGTGTTCTGTAAACGATCTCGGCGTTAAGCAACTTTCACTATAGGTGGTCATCGGATGGGTGGCATTTTACATTTGCGAGCGTTTCCGTGCTTCGGAAGGCATGTTAAGCCGTTGGTCCCGGTTGCCAGTAATATGGCAGTCGTTAAGTCCAGTTGAAGGCCTTATGGGCAGCTTGAAAAATTTCAACAGCAGGTCGTCACAACCTGCGCCTGTCCGTTCAACACGGCAATGGGCTCACCACCTGTTACGTGGGACAAAAAGTGCATACGGTGAAATGTGGGCGTATAGTATGCCTCTGCCAGCGCCTTCGAGGATAAAGGCGTGACAAAATATGTCTATATGTTTATACTAAAATGATTGAGGAAGTTGACCGAATAACTTTATATGTTCTTATATAGCTCATATAAATGATATCAATAACTTTGTAAGTTAATTGGCCAAGTTAAATTGCTTTTCTCCCAATCATGTGAGTTTAGTACCTAACGGTCGGAATGGTTAAGACCAAAGCACCAATTTGCACAGGGTTTGGGTAAATTCACACTAGTTTTAGCTTCGCTTATTTTATTTAATTATTTCTTTTATTACTACAATTATTTTGAATGTTATTTTCATATATTACATACTACTCGGGACTTCACGCGAAACAATATTCTACTTACATTTACCGACATTTCGAGCGTGATATTCGCACAATATGTGGATAATAGTGGCGATCAGTGGAGAGGACTCTGGGTTGATGAATTTCGATCTAGTGATTATCCCGATTTGGGGTGTTCCACTATCGCAGCTGCGATATGTTCCTTGGCCCTATCTGCGATGGTTCGTTCAGTTTGGCCTATATATGAACGACCGCAGCTGCAATCCACTTTGTAGGCACCTGGTGTTTGCAGACAAATACCTCCTTTGATGTCCGCACGTGCTTCGCTACTTTGGCCTACGGTTTATATGTATATAGTACTAATGGAAAACTGCCGCAAACACTCTTTCATCTCTTCAATCTTTATACCTTTCACATACGGCATATAAGCCGGTTGACGGTCAACAGCCAGTTTTATCTTTCTCGGTGCACTTTATGTCTTCCTGCTATTCGTAGCATACCCATTCATCATAGGTATCACCTGAACATGATTTAACTCCTGCTGTAGATGCTCAGGTTCGCAGAGGCCATTGACTCTCTTGATGAGCGTCGCGCTTACTGATTTTAGGTGAAGTGGGATATGATACGATGAGGGGTCCATGTATTTTTTATTGTGAGTTTTTCCGGTACACAGTATGGGCCAAGGAACGGTCGGTTCTCAATATTAACTTAATATCGATAAAAGATAACTGTGTAAAGGAGCTAAGATACACATAGATAGTGGGTAGTTGTAACAAGAAAAACAATTTTCTCAAGTCCTTATTATTTAATTAATTTATTAATACATATTTTTATTTTTAGTAAATAATAGTATAAAAGTTTTGATGCTTATATAATACCACATACCAGTAAGTGTTATCTCCTCTCAAAGTATCCTTAATCACAAAGATATTTCACAAAGTAACCACTGGCTAACAACCTTGTAATATGGAGGCTATGAAGGAATCTTTTACTTCTGTAATGGCTAGATTAGAGGAGCGACTGGCTTGCTTTGAAACTGAACTACTAAAGAGTACAAAAACCAGTACACCAAGTTTGGTCAATCTAGCTTCGGACTTTGCAAACTTCAAAACCTTTGTGGTCAGTACCATAGTGGCATTTCGTGCACAATTTGAGTTCTTGGCCCGGGAGATGGAGAACAAGGAGATGCTGAGTAGGCGAAAGATTGTGCTGCTGCATGGTGTTCCCGAGGAGAAGGCTGAAGAGACATCTAAGATTGTTATGAAGGTTGTTTCTGATCACCTCCAATTAGACAACTTCACCGTAGATGACATCAAGCGTTGTCACAGGTTGGGTCAGCCCTCAGGTAGCAAGCCCAGACCCATTTTGGTAAAACTGCAACTTGTGTCGGTTCGGGACAGAATTTGGTATACTAAAACTAAATTCAAAGGTTCTGGAATTACACTCTCAGAATTCATCACACGTAGTAGACATGAGGTATTCATGGCTGCACGGGAGCGGTTTGGTGTCTCCAAATGCTGGACTCAGAGGGGTCAGGTATTTGTTGTCGACCCTGATAATAGGCGGCATCGTGTAGTCTCCATGGCTGAGCTGAACAAGTTGAATTGGGAAGTGCAGTGCTCTGCTCCATCTAAAGTAGCTAGTAAATCCAGACGGGCTGGTAATAAGAAGTAATTTTCTTTGTTTTTACTGGTTATCCAACGTGTCCAGGTATTGTTCTATTCAGTTTTTCTTTCCGTTGCTCTTAATTCTTATGCATTTCTCAATTTCTATATAATGCATTATCTTGTCTATAGGTTATAACTAATTTACTTTTCTTTATGTAGTTTATGATGTGATCGCACAGTAAAATGCACGTTTTATGTACTATCATAACAACAGGCACAGGTAAAACGAAACAAAATATTCACTTTGTCAGTGATGTGACATTGACATGACAAATAATGACAATTATGTTACAGATGCGTTCCTTTTAATTTGAACGCATTACGGGTGTACAATTTTAATTGTGATTCGACTGTGTGAGTTTTTATTATTGATTTTGCTTTGTAGTTTTCTTTATTTTTACTGTATATATACCTGGACATGAGATATACTCTTAATTTTTGGTATTGTGAATATTGATCACTATGTAATGTATAGATAGCACAATTGGTGAGTGGACAAATTTTCAGTTAAGGTTACACATTGTATTGAGTGTATGTGTGTGTATGTATATATATACCTTGTATTATTGTTATACCTACTTTAATCTATTCTATTATTTATTTTTACTTTAATCCATTTTATTTATTTTTATGGTAGATTTAAGTAGCAGTTCTGATGACGGTAGTTTTCTATCAGCCAGAAGCTTTAATGACAGTTTCATTAGCCAACCCTCTCTAGCAGACACAATAGAGGCCCAATTCTCCGATGTTCACAGGAACTTTAATGTAGTCCATATCAATGCACAGAGTGTTCCGGGTCACTTCCCGGAGATGCTGACCAGCTCCGACTGTAAACATATTCATGCCATTCTAGTATCTGAATCATGGTTTAAACCCAATATTCATCCTACGATTCCTTATTTGCTGCCCGGTTTTAACTTAATTAGAAACGATCGTAGTTTTCCATCTTGTGGCGGTGTTGCCATCTATTTGCGTAATACAATTCCCTATCAGATTCTAGATTTGCCAACACAGCCACCACCTCAAAATGCCGGAGAGCACATATTTTTGGAAATAGAACTAAGTTATAACAAACTTTTACTGGGTGTTTACTATTGTCCCTCATCTAAAATTAACTTCTTTCCCTCATTTGAGAATATCTTAGAACGTCTTATCCCATCTTATAATCACACCATCATCATGGGAGATTTTAACACATGTTTGCTTAATAATAACTCTCGCTCCTCTACCTTTTCCAATATCATAGAATCCTGCAATATGTCCATATTACCTTTAAATGCTACTCATCACTTTCCAAATAGTTGCCCTTCTCTTCTTGATCTAATTCTTGTTTCCACAGTTGATTTGGTTGCTAAGCATGGCCAATGTAAAGCTGACGAATTTTCCTACCATGACCTTCTCTTCCTATCTTATAAACTTCGCCCTCCTAAGCCTAAATCAAAAATTCTTATGCAACGCAATTTCGGTGGTATGCAGCTTGACAAACTTCGCGAAGACGCGGGCAACATTGATTGGAGTTTACTTTTCGCAGCGGAAGATATCAACGAGAAAGTTGAGGCTTTTAATAACAAATTAATTACTTTGTATGATATACATGCACCAATCCATGCGGTAAAAATTCGGCACCTGCCTGCGCCCTGTATCTTTCGTCACTTCCAACTCCTTCATATCCACCGTTTCTCTTCAATCAACTGTCTGCTTGTGATGTTAAGAGGTGTATTATGTCTATACATTCCAATGCCCTTGGCAGTGACTGTTTAAGTCGTAATATGATTCATCCTATCCTAGATGAGATCCTTCCTGTAATATGCCATATATTAAATCACTCGCTTACTTGTGGTGTGTTTCCCAGTGCCTGGAAGGAGGCTAATATTATCCCACTACCTAAAAAAAATAACCCAACTTCCTTTTCTGATTATCGTCCAATATCCATTTTACCTTTCCTGTCTAAAGTTTTAGAACGTCTCGTTCATGGTCAGTTTAATGCATTCCTCAATAAAAACCTACTCCTTGATCCTTATCAATCAGGCTTTCGACCAGGCCATAGCACTGTTAGTGCTTTGATCAATGTTACGGACGAAATTAGGCTTGAAATGGAGAATGGTAATCTTACTGTACTAACGTTGCTGGACTTCAGCAACGCTTTTAACACGGTGGATTTCCATATCCTATTGGGTATATTGCGCTCTTTTAACATATCTCCAACAGCGATTGATTGGTTTCAAAGTTACCTGTTTGGGCGTCGCCAGCGTTACGATGAATCTTTCTCTTCTTGGAGTAACATATCTGTCGGCGTGCCTCAGGGTGGCGTTTTATCTCCGTTACTTTTTGCTGTATTTATAAATTCCATCTCCAAATCTTTACTTTCATCCTACCACCTCTATGCAGATGATCTCCAATAATACATGCAGGCTCCAGTACATGAACTGAGTGAGGCTATTTTAATCATCAATGAAGACTTGTCACAAATATGTAAATGGTGTAAACTATATGGGCTTCACGTCAATCCATCTAAAACTCAAGTCACTGTTGTTGGCAGCCCCCGGATGGTATCTCAAATTGACTGGATGCAACTTCCTAATATAATATTCCGAGACATTACACTATCAATAAGTACCAGTGTCAAAAATCTGGGTGTATTAATTGATAATACATTATCCTGGGCTCCTCAAATGCGTGAAATTAGTCGCAAAATGTTTGCAGCAGTGGGATCCTTGCGTAGATTGCGTAATTTTTTACCAACTGCCACCAAAATTTCGCTTGCACAATCTATTCTTCTTCCTATACTTGACTATGCTGACGTTAGCCATCTCGATGTCACTGAGGAGCAACTTGATAAACTTGAGCGCCTCCAAAATTTATGTATTAGATTTATATTTGGTTTACGCAAATATGATCATGTATCTGAATATCGCAGTAAGCTCAATTGGCTCCCTATTCGCCTTCGCCGGAATGCTCACGTTCTATCGCTTCTTTATAGCGTTTTGTTTAATCCCTGTACCCCTACTTATTTAAAAGAACGGTTTATGTTCCTTAATGACACACATTCTAGATCCTTGAGATCATCGGAGTCCTTGGAATAAACTGTCCCAGAACATTCAACTAAGTTCTATGACAAGTCCTTCACTGTGCAAGCAGTGCGATTGTGGAATGCTTTACCGGTGTCCATTAGGCGTGCCCAATCACTGCATGTCTTCAAGGGTATGGTCAAAGCACATTACTTAAATTATTAGTGTGTAGTATTATTATTTATTTATTTATCATATATATATGTATGTCTCTGTTTATGCATTTGTCTATAGTAGATTTTTTATTTATGTATTTTTTATTTTTATTTATTTAAGCATATGTAATATATGGATAAAATATATATGTATATATTTGTTTATATACTTTAGGCTAGCGTAATCTATGACTGTGAAACTATCCTCTCATTTTATACTCGTTGTTTTATAACAACTATTTTGTTTAAATTTTACACCAATAACTGCCCATTACTCACATTTTTGGAAATCATTTTTGTCCATTCAAAGGTTGCCTGTAAGAAATTGCTCTTAGCGATAAGGCCGCCATTTGTACAATATCATGCAATTTATATTTGTGTCATTTGTTTCATATTGGTGTACAATAAAGTTTTACTTACTTACTTACTTACTTACTAAGATACTCAGTAAAAAAATCACCTGCTCTTTGTTATATGCAGAAAATGTCATCCACATACCTTTTCCACAACCGAATCTAGGTTTGGGTATCTTGGTAAAATTATATCTTCTATATGTTCTATCCAAATATTCGCAACCACTGGTGCTAATGGACTATCCAATTCTTGTTCATACTGACAAAATATTTTCTTATTTGAATGTATATATAAAAGTTTGTATCAACAAGGATGGAGAGGATGGATGAAAGTAGACTGACGAAGCAGATTTATGTGGCGAGAGTGAATGGGCAAACTGGTAGGGGTAGACCTCGGCGTACGTATTTCAATCAAATCGAAGACCTTTTGGAAAAAGGCCAGGTCAAGAGTACCCTAAACCGGCGAGCGTGTACGAAAACACTTATGAAAGTAGAAAAGGCGAAAGTGGTATGTCAGGATCGTAGCAAATGGAAAACCATAGTCTCTGCCTACCCCGATGGGAAACAGGCGTGATAATATGTATGTATCAACAAGTTTGTAACCCTCAGTTTTGATGCCATTTAAAATATGTTTTATGGAAAAGCATGCACTCAAATATGTGTTTTTTACGCCAGTAGCAGACTTTGATCGCTTTCGTAAAATATTGCCGATCAATGAAAAACGAGTGTTCCTCAAAGTGACGTATGAGCTGTTGACTGATGATAAGCTCAAACACCTTTTCGTTATCTCAACCAACTTATTTGCTGTCAACCTCAAAGTTCGTGCGAAGAAGTATCATAATTCAATCCTCGTTTTATGAAGCTTAATAAATTGTATTCCGGAGCAGTCAAGCGAGGATATTGTATATTTATTACTATAAGCAAGGAAATAATAACCCGTTAGTTTTTTTTCCTCGTAATAAAGGTGAATTATTGACTTAGTTACGTTTGTGCGTGTTTATCTCCAACTATCATTATCAACCCGTTTCTATTCCATTGATGAATACAAATCTCGCTTTATTATAGGAAGTTTTTCTACCCTTCACGAACTTAGATTGGCCATTACTATCTACATAAAATGGACGGTGTTAGTCTCTCAATGATTATTGACGACATACTGTTTTCACGCCCTATGATAGTATTAGATTATGTGAAACAATTTTAATAATTTAATCTTTTCGTCAACCACTTTATTAATTAACTCCATCTCAAGGAAGTGGTATGGAAGCTGATCCCCCAAAGAAGCGAGATAACACTCGAACCCCCCCTGAACGAGGCCGCGGTAGTGATCCAGAACACAGCAGTAGTTCGGCAGTCGCACAGCACGCCCTGACCTCCGATTCGACGCATTACATGAGGTTCGATTAAGCCCGGATCTAAGCAAGAGAGAAGTTGTTCGTGCCTCGTAAGATCCGCGAGGCTACAAAGATTAGTAGGCGTCCTTATTTCAATCGAGAGTGGGCGCTGAAGAACGTGTTTTCATGAAAGCCTGGAAAGTGCTTTGATGGAAAGATAATAGTGGCATGGTTAGTTTCGCTTGAAGAGCTATGAAAGAGTCATCAAGCAGCATGAAGCCGAAACAATTGTCGATCGACATCGACAACACGTGCTGCAGTTTATACTTTAACCCTTAATAGATAACCTCCTTACAGATTTTCGGCGTTCTCTTTCAATTTCAGTAAGTCTCAAAAATATTTTCATACTAAAATAAACGTGAATCAAATATAACTGATCCATTTTGTTAATCCGATCGTATTGAAAACGTTATACAAAAAGCGTTTCGAATCAATTCACTTCCTCAAACAATTCCAATAGCTCTCAAGAGAACCCTTAGCCAAAAACAGCCGGGGGGAAGTTTTGGGGCCATCAATCGGCTGTCACGTTGCTTACTCCAACAACAGACGATTCGGAGCCTATACCAATTAAGATCACATTTCAGTCAATAAACTCCCTTATCGCCCTTCAATCAAGTGTAAATACTTGGGAACAATCGAACACTGATAGAAATTGTAGGCAATTAACGGATGCAAATCGCTATCAGATTTAAGGCTCGAAATTTAATAAAATTTGTACTTATGAAAGTTTTCATTTTATCAATTTTACAGTTTTAGGTTTTTACTGAATGGCTAGCGTTAGTTCAATCTAAGCAGTAGATTTAACACTATCTAAAGTTTTGTATCTATGAAAGTTTTGAACAGAAATTTGCATGTTGTTTATCAATCACGCGTTATTCTCGAAGGGGTGGCAGAGGCATATTATACGCCCACTTTTCACCGTGGGTTTTCACATTATTATTGTGAGCCCATTGCCATGTTGAAATAGACAGACGCAGGCTGGGGCTACTTGCAGTTAAAATTCTTCAAGTCGCTTATAAGGCCTTCAACTTGACTTAACGACTACCATGTTACTGGCAACCAGGACTAACGGCTTAAAGTGCCTTCCTAAACACGGAAATGTTCGTAAATGGAAATGATTGTATACGGTCACCCATCTGGGGACCAATCATAGCGAAAAATGCTTAGCGCAGTGATCGTTCAGAACACTTCCTCTTCCCATCCGTTTCACTTTTTACACAATTTGTATGTATTTAGGAGTATAGAAAGTATGTTTATTAGCAGTGGTCTATGTCCTATGCCACAAGTTTCTATTAGTTTACTTTTGGCTAGATGGCGCTGTGTATTTATATGTCCAACAATTAACCTTTAAGGTATATGACTTAAAAAATTTCAACATCATGTAATCACAACCTGCCCAATATTCTGACCACCTTAGGAAGAAAATCCAAGCGGTAAAATGTGGGCCTAATCCCACCCGCATTCCCATCACTGTGACTCCTGTAAACCAGGGTTTACAGCAATGACCAAAACACCAGAAAAGTTACACCGAGATCGATCTCGGTGAAGTCCCAGGAGAAGTTAGCATGTCTTGGAACCCGCAACGAAATTAATCAGAAGTTAATTTGAGGAAGTAGGAAAATAACGTAATGCCTCTTCCCTCCTTTGCAAAAGCGGGAGACCTGGAAAGCAACTAGGTGTAAATCCTATTGAAATAAATAAATATATATAAATATTGTCGGGACAACTCACACAACGTTATCCGATTCCACACTAAGCAGAGCTTGTACTATGGTAACCAGATAACTGATAAACATACTTATATATTTCTAATTACACACATATTATAGATAAATAACACCCAGACACAGTATAAACCATCGTACTCATCACACAAAGTTTAATCCTGGGTGGGCATCGAACCCACGACCTCTTGCGTAGAAGTCGGATGCACTCCCACCGCGCCACAGAGGAGTTGAAATAGGTGAAATGTGGGCCTATAGTATACCTCTTCCTAGTACTTCTGTCGAAAAACAAAATATACATATGTGTATAATGTAATATTTGAGACTCAATATTCACCTCATTTCGCCAAACTGTATTCATATCACGTACAATCTGTTTACGTAAACTAATTAAAGGTAAATCTTTTTTATTACACTTTTATTCGTATATTCAAGCAATCTTTACTATATCGATATCCGACATTATTTTGCGAATGTACATTTATTTCTAGTGGAAAGAAAAATACATAATTGAAAACTTTAGAATCCTGATCAACCTACCCGTAATTGGGAGATTATTTGTCATTTTTTCTATAGAACCGCGTTTTTATATTTTTTTATTAAGTGAAAATGGTTTTAAACTCTCGCGTTGCATGATTAAAATAAGTGTAAAATACAGGTATTAACGCGAAGGATGTACTGCCTTTCCAAACGCCGGGCGTTTATAAAATAAATTGCAGCTGCGGTAGTTCCTACATAGGCCAAACAAAGCGGACCATAGCTGAAAGGATAAAGGAACATATCACCGCTGTAAAGAACCGACAGACCATCAAATCAGCGATTGCAGAACATACATTACAATCAGGCACTAATCACTGGATTGAGTTTCACCGTCCCCAAGTCCTCTCCACTGACCGCCACTATTATTCGAGAATGGTGCGTGAAGCAATTGAAATCAAAAAACACACAAATTTCAATAGAGAGGAGGGCTTCAAATTAACTAAGACGTGGAATCCAGTCATTGATATCACTCTACCTCATTGTTTTGCACAGTCGGGTAACGCTCGGAATACGGACGGCCTACAGAATAGGGACATTGTCAGTGTTGTGTGTACTGGTGCGTGGATAGACAATATAAGGGTAGATTCAGACGTTTCTACCTCACAATCAGAGTGACACCGCCTCTTCAGTCTGCTTGTGACCACGGCTGGTGCAACCCAGTCGAAACGTCAAGCTATTTATGGTAAATTAGCATGATCGCGTTAATACCTGTATTTTACACTTATTTGAAAATGGTTTTTTTTTTTTATATATTTAATAATTGATATGATTTGGTTTGACCTTTATACAGTAAGTGTTCGAAACAAAAAAATAATAATTCTAATCTAAGAATACTTACGTCTGGAATATCTTTTCAAGAATAAAAAATGTGGAAGAGGGGTGACAATAATGAGGAAAACCCTCAACGGTACTACAACTCTATGGCTGTACTCAATACTTAAACACGTTACAAAAGGCAAAAGATTTTTACTACACAACTGTAGATTTCGGAATGTGCTTAAAGGTATGTAATCATATTATTTAGATCCATTAGCTTCAATATTTAAAGAGCATCATACTATTATTTTCTCGACCAGAACTCTATTGAGAATCACATGAAGGTTTTCTAGTTTTATTTAGTATACTCTCATAGTAGTAACATAAAAAGGAATGTAATTGATAAAATAGAGATTTCAAAGATTTAAAAAATCATGTGTCGTACCATAAGAATTGGGATCTTTCCAGCAACGTACTTACTGCTACCTTCCTCGTAATGTCATTTCTTAAGGTCCTAAACCTGAAATCCTTAGTTAATATTTAATCTGGGTGTGAAATTGGCCTTCATTCCTGAATGTCACAGTTGCTATCAATCAGCCGGGCGTCTACACTTTAACCATTCACCTACACTTTAACAGTTCGCTAAAATTCTTTAAGGATTTACCGATTACTATACACAAAGAAATAGTGGTACTGTTTATATTAAAACAATTTAGAGATGAGATGCGATCACTTCAAAAATTATGCAGCGTAACTTTGGCCGACCGAATACGTAACGAAGTGATACCCAATATAAATATTTAATTAAGTGGAAAAAGACTATTCGATTCGAGACGGGGATTGAACCCTTGACCTTTGCCTAACCAGGGCAATGTTCTAGCCACTGAACTACCCGAACCGTATCGAATCAAGTTGAAATTCTCCACCATATTTTAATCGTCATTTTAAGAGTATGACCGCTTTACTAAAAATTTATAAGAAATTTAGCATAATAATTGCTTTAAAAATTTATCCATGATACCCAATATGGCAGGTTCAAATAAAAGTGTCAGCATTCAGCTGCAAACGAGCGAGCTTCGTTGGTTTGGACACGTCCAACGAATGAATGAGAAACGATTGACGAAGAATATATATTCTGCGAAAGTAGAGGGTAGAAGGAGTCAGGGTAAGCTGAGAGTTACATATGAAGACCGCGTGAGCAGATTGGTCAAAAACGGAAAAGTCAAAATTACTCGAATCCTCAGTAGTGCATGTATAAACCGATTAATGAATCTACAGGAAGCGAAAGAAGTATGCATGGATTATGAAGACTGGCGATCTGTCCTCTCTGACTACCCCGTCAGGGATACAGCGTGAAGATAGTTAAATTTTATGTTCTTAAAAAATAAACAATTCGTACTGTGTCTGTAACGGAGATGAATGTATCACGCCTTACAGATACAGTTTTATGCATCAAGAATTTTCTGAATTCATCGCGATGGTAGATTCTTTAGAGAATAAACTGCGTGAAATAATTTGACTTACTCGTATATTGTCGTTTTTTCATTGTATCTCATTTTTGTTGTAAAGGCACTTGACTGGTACAAAGAATATACCTTTACATTCTTTGTTGGGAATAAATAGGTCAATACTTGACGCGGAAATAGACATTCTGCCGTGTATTTTAGAAAGTGTAATATAAATATATTGAGATTAATCATTATTATTGAGATTATTTATACACGGTTTAGATAGTTATTTATTATTTGCTACTGCGTTTCGTTGTAGAAATTAATGAACACTCTCCTTTTTTCTTCAAACTCCTCTTCACTCTTCTGGTTGTTATGACAGTTCTTTTACCATTCGTTTTCCTATATGCGCGCAAGCCCGACGTGCATATTTAAGAGAGGGGTAAAGGATAGGATCTGTTCTCATCACACCCCAGGTAAGTAGGTTTGGTTGTTACTAATGATACCGATAGTGAGTGTATGTATGTATAATATCTGTATACGTATATGAAATTATATAATAAGATTAAAGAAGCGCTCGTGGCCTCGCGGTCTCAGTGTTCTGTAAACGATCACTGAGTTACGCAACTTTCACTATGGCTGGTCCTCGGATGGGTGACCACTTTGTGGCATTTACATTTGCGAGCGTTTCCGTGCTTCGGAAGGCACGTTAAGCCGTTGGTCCCGGTTGCCAGTAAAATGGCAGTCGTTAAGCCTGGTTGAAGGCCTTATGGGCGGCTTGAAAATTTCAACAGCAGGTAGCCACAACCTGCATCTGTCTATTTCAACACGGCAATGGGCTCACCACCTATTACGTGGGACAGGAATCCACACGGTGAAAAGTGGGCATATAATATGCCTCTGCCACCCCTTCGGGGATAAGGCGTGATGGATATTTATTTATTTATTTTTATTTTTAAAAAATACTGTTCGTTGTCTTTTATTTGTGCACAATGACAACAATCCGTCGCAACATCTCCATTTACCCTAAGGTTTGCTGTTAGACAAGTCTATATTGAGTTAAACTCGCCTACGTACACTTTTTTTTCGTGTGGAAATCCTCATGGATGCTATGCCAGACTCCTACCGACTAAAACCACACGTTTCCCTTCCATCTGTCGATAGCCAGGAGTCCTGGGGGAGCCCTCGGAAGAATAGCCCCAAGGCTCCTGACAAATTTAATTCATTTATTAATTGATATATGTATACTGTATGCAATAAACAATAAGATTAATATACATTAATCTTATTGTTTATTGCATACAGTATACATATATCAATTACAAAATGAATTACTATATTCGTATTGTATTCTGAGATGGCTTCCAAGAATATAATTTAATTAAATTAAAACGTAAACGACTGTAAAGAGCAACAGAGATCGCACTAGTTTTGCGCTTTTGTAGTTTGACTAAAACACCTATTCGTGAAAGTGCCCATATTGTAACTTGCACGTAGATTTTGGTCGGACTAAAATGGAACCAATCTCTGTACCGGATCCAACTGCATTCTAACAAATATACCCATTTAATTAAATTACATGTAAATGTTTACCGTCATTTTCATTGATCACTTTCTTTTTGTCATCCGTGACCTCAACATACTCTCATCAATCATTTCGGCGGGACTTTATCTATAAATAATGCTTTTGCAGTGCCAGCGCAGCTTCCCACGTAGCTTGACGCTCCTCTTGAAAAAGGTCCTCCAAAAGGCGAAATTAAACCGTTTAGTTTGTAATAATAAACAACGCTCACGAAAATTATTATTCTAATATAATGCTTTTGTTTTCACCAGAGCACTAATGTTTCTTTATAAAGTAGAAACTGAAAAAGGTGCGATGTTGTTGTATTACGTTGTTCGAATACTCTGGTATTACAAAACATCTGTCTTAAAAAGTTTAAGTAGGTTGAAAAATGGGACTACAAAAAGTGGGTCGAATAGCCTAATTTCTCTTTGTTCGTCAGTTTTGCTTTATTTCAGTTTGAATTTCGAACTTTACCATTGTTTTCACTTTTTATGAAAGTATTTATGTGTTTATTAAAAAAGTTTTGTTTATTTAAGCGATTTGGATTTGGAACAGTGTAGTTGGCAGTCGAAATATTGGATATATTTCTCAGCAATCAGTAGATATTTTTGAACCTTACGGTTTTTTTACTGGATTCGAACCGACTAAAACTATACTGAGTCCTTTCCAGCTATCTAGTGCTGGGCGCTCCGGGTAAGCCGTTGGAAGGATAACACCACGGAGTGGAGAAATTTTTTAAATAGTATGATTAAAATTATTTAAATAGATAAATAAAACTATTTAACTACAGAAAAGTGCTGTAGGCGTTGCAGAGTAAAGTTTACGTAAATTAATTACCCTGACTTGTATATTCAGTGTTTTTTATTAGAGTTTGTAGATTTGTACGGGTTAATACTTTGGGTCATTAGTAAAATGCTCTGATAAATAATTAAGAGTCAACAGTTTTATAAAGCATAACATTAATGATAGTACCTATACATTGTAACCGTGCGTTCCTTAACACCCTCCCTTAGTATGGAGAAACATTTCATACAGTTCTTCTACGTAATTAAACGCCACTGGAACTAAATATGGACTTCCAGGCAATGATATAATGTCATTTCATTTTTTTCTGTAGCATCATTTATCCTTTCTATAGAAATCATAAAAAACAGGAGAAATGTCATGTCATGTCTGCTATTTCAATCGTGTCAAAGTGGGCATATAAAATGCTTCTGCCACTCCTGAAACTAACTTCACGGTTTTATTATGGGATATACGGGATTAAAGGAACACTCTGATGATCAGGATTCTATGATATTCTATCACACCGACTTAGAATATAAACCTATAGACTAGTAGTGGTATAATGCCAAAATATTACGTTCAATATCAACCTGTATAAGTACACACAGCCCACAACATTGCTCACAATTTCACTGCCTCTGTGGCGCGGTGGGATTGTCATTAAGGATTCCCACCTAGGATAAAGTTTTGTGTGATGAGCACCATGGTTTATTCTGTGTCTGGGTGTTATTTATCTTTAATATGTATGTATTTAGAAATATATAAGTATGTTTATCAGTTATCTGGTTACCATAGTACAAGCTCTACTTAGTTTGGAATCAGATGGCGTAGTGTGAGTTATCCCAACGAACGAAAGATACGATATAATTAAAGTACAACCACGTATAGATATTTCATGAGGGATAATTACTATTCTTTTTGCTCATACTTTGCAACCCTAAACATTAAACTAGGGCGGGGTCATACAGTATTATATCTGTAGAATAAAATTCCCGGGGGTGTATTTGAACTGTCATATAGTGCAGAGTTAGAGCTTAATCAATATTTGGTTGAAGCTTTGTGAAAGTTATTGAAAATTGTATTGGAAACTGTGTCAGAATCGGGATATTATATCCGTGATTTATTTTCTACTTAACTGATTTTAATGGCCTTGTTATAGTTGGAATAATAGTTTTATAAGCTGAAGTTTTATTTAAAAATCACGGTGCGCTAGTCAATATTACTATATTCTGGATTTGCTGAACAGGGCTCTATGTAATGCAGTCAAACCTTGTACCTAAATACAAAACAAAGTGAAAATTTGCAAGGTCTGATAGCATTTTTTTGTTCTTTAAAGGTCAATTTTAGATAAAAATCGAGTATAGAAATAACTGGCTGGCTCTGGGCGCTAAGGGTAAGAACAATTTTAATATTATATTACTATTATAGGGTAGCCCGCAAGTGTACTATTGTCGGGCGGAGGTGTAGCAGAGGCACACATCTCTTAGCCAACAGAAGTTGTTTTATTTTACATTCATGATAACTGTACTATGTAACCCTTGGCCATAGCTGAAAACGACTGAATTATTTAACAAGCGACAGCACCTCGGCCCGTATACTCATGATAGTCTGGTAATATTGCAATTGCGTGACAGTAATGTACTATTCATAATTCATCAGCAGGTATATCACCTATCAGATGAAGGTAGACGGGTCCCAAAGATCGTTGTAAATACTGTACTAAATCTTATGAATCTTACTAGCAAATAACAAAGTGATTTTATTTTATTTGTCAAAGCTAAAGTCGATAGATAAAGTAAAATAAATACACATAAAAGAAAACTCCCTTGTGTACATAAACTCTCCTTAAACCCTAACGAAAATAGTATCAAAATGTTTTTTATAACCTAGACACATTATCTGTAATGAAACTATTTGTATGAGTTCAAATTTTACGTGTTTTCCTAAGATGTGTTCGACGTACCTATTTAATAAAGGTCTCTAGAGGCATCATAACATTCATAACTGTCGAATAAAGTTGCAAGATAAGTAAAAAAGTAAATGTGTTTTGAAGAGCGGCGTTAAATCCATCTCAGAACCACTATACTTTTTCGAGTTTACACTACGCTCTTCTCTAGCAAAAATACATTTTATTATCTGGAAAGTACAGTATATCGTACCCAAGTCAATTGCAACATAATCTTAGGAATTATTTTTACGCACATTATTTTGAACTTTGAAAGAAATATTTTTAAACACTATTCAACATTATTATAGTAATTCTGACACTAAACTTTACGAATTTAAAGCTACAATCCCCTCTTAGTGTCAGTAGAACTACTTTATGTGGTACTCCCAGCCCGCAACCTTCCCAGGAAGGGACCAGACTATCCAACCACTCCTACCGACTAAAACCACACGTTTCCCTTCCATCTGTCGATAGCCAGGAGTCCTGGGGGAGCCCTCGGACGAATACCCCAAGGCTCCTGACAAATTTAATTCATTTTGTAATTGATATATGTATACTGTATGCAATAAACAATAAGATTAATGTATATTAATCTTATTGTTTATTGCATATAGTAATTCATTTTGTAATTGATATATGTATACTGTATGTTCTTTCAAAGTTCAAAATAATGTGCGTAAAAATAATTCCTAAGATTATGTTGCAATTGACTTGGGTACGATATACTGTACTTTCCAGATAATAAAATGTATTTTTGCTAGAGAAGAGCGTAGTGTAAACTCGAAAAAGTATAGTGGTTCTGAGATGGATTTAACGCCGCTCTTCAAAACACATTTACTTTTTTACTTATCTTGCAACTTTATTCGACAGTTATGAATGTTATGATGCCTCTAGAGACCTTTATTAAATAGGTACGTCGAACACATCTTAGGAAAACACGTAAAATTTGAACTCATACAAATAGTTTCATTACAGATAATGTGTCTAGGTTATAAAAAACATTTTGATACTATTTTCGTTAGGGTTTAAGGAGAGTTTATGTACACAAGGGAGTTTTCTTTTATGTGTATTTATTTTACTTTATCTATCGACTTTAGCTTTGACAAATAAAATAAAATCACTTTGTTATTTGCTAGTAAGATTCATAAGATTTAGTACAGTATTTACAACGATCTTTGGGACCCGTCTACCTTCATCTGATAGGTGATATACCTGCTGATGAATTATGAATAGTACATTACTGTCACGCAATTGCAATATTACCAGACTATCATGAGTATACGGGCCGAGGTGCTGTCGCTTGTTAAATAATTCAGTCGTTTTCAGCTATGGCCAAGGGTTACATAGTACAGTTATCATGAATGTAAAATAAAACAACTTCTGTTGGCTAAGAGATGTGTGCCTCTGCTACACCTCCGCCCGACAATAGTACACTTGCGGGCTACCCTATAATAGTAATATAATATTAAAATTGTTCTTACCCTTAGCGCCCAGAGCCAGCCAGTTATTTCTATACTCGATTTTTATCTAAAATTGACCTTTAAAGAACAAAAAAATGCTATCAGACCTTGCAAATTTTCACTTTGTTTTGTATTTAGGTACAAGGTTTGACTGCATTACATAGAGCCCTGTCCAGCAAATCCAGATTATAGTAATATTGACTAGCGCACCGTGATTTTTAAATAAAACTTCAGCTTATAAAACTATCATTCCAACTATAACAAGGCCATTAAAATCAGTTTAGTAGAAAATAAATCACGGATATAATATCCCGATTCTGACACAGTTTCCAATACAATTTTCAATAACTTTCACAAAGCTTCAACCAAATATTGATTGAGCTCTAACTCTGCACTATATGACAGTTCAAATACACCCCCGGGAATTTTATTCTACAGATATAATACTGTATGACCCCGCCCTAGTTTAATGTTTAGGGTTGCAAAGTATGAGCAAAAAGAATAGTAATTATCCCTCATAAAATATCTATACGTGGTTGTACTTTAATTATATCGTATCTTTCGTTCGTTGGGATAACTCACACTACGCCATCTGATTCCAAACTAAGTAGAGCTTGTACTATGGTAACCAGATAACTGATAAACATACTTATATATTTCTAAATACATACATATTAAAGATAAATAACACCCAGACACAGAATAAACCATGGTGCTCATCACACAAAACTTTATCCTAGGTGGGAATCCTTAATGACAATCCCACCGCGCCACAGAGGCAGTGAAATTGTGAGCAATGTTGTGGGCTGTGTGTACTTATACAGGTTGATATTGAACGTAATATTTTGGCATTATACCACTACTAGTCTATAGGTTTATATTCTAAGTCGGTGTGATAGAATATCATAGAATCCTGATCATCAGAGTGTTCCTTTAATCCCGTATATCCCATAATAAAACCGTGAAGTTAGTTTCAGGAGTGGCAGAAGCATTTTATATGCCCACTTTGACACGATTGAAATAGCAGACATGATATGACATCTCTCCTGTTTTTTATGATTTCTATAGAAAGGATAAATGATGCTACAGAACAAAATGAAATGACATTATATCATTGCCTGGAAGTCCATATTTAGTTCCAGTGGCGTTTAATTACGTAGAAGAACTGTATGAAATGTTTCTCCATACTAAGGGAGGGAGTTAAGGAACGCACGGTTACAATGTATAGGTACTATCATTAATGTTATGCTTTATAAAACTGTTGACTCTTAATTATTTATCAGAGCATTTTACTAATGACCCAAAGTATTAACCCGTGCAAATCTACAAACTCTAATAAAAAACACTGAATATACAAGTCAGGGTAATTAATTTACGTAAACTTTACTCTGCAACGCCTACAGCACTTTTCTGTAGTTAAATAGTTTTATTTATCTATTTAAATAATTTTAATCATACTATTTAAAAAATTTCTCCACTCCGTGGTGTTATCCTTCCAACGGCTTACCCGGAGCGCCCAGCACTAGATAGCTGGAAAGGACTAAGTATAGTTTTAGTCACTTTTTGTAGTCCCATTTTTCAACCTACTTTAACTTTTTAAGACAGATGTTTTGTAATACCAGAGTATTCGAACAACGTAATACAACAACATCGCACCTTTTTCAGTTTCTACTTTATAAAGAAACATTAGTGCTCTGGTGAAAACAAAAGCATTATATTAGAATAATAATTTTCGTGAGCGTTGTTTATTATTACAAACTAAACGGTTATACTCACGTGTGAATTTCGCCTTTTGGAGGACCTTTTTCAAGAGGAGCGTCAAGCTACGTGGGAAGCTGGGCTGGCACTGCAAAAGCATTATTTATAGATAAAATCCCGCCGAAATGATTGATTAGAGTATGTTGAGGTCACGGATGACAAAAAGAAAGTGATCAATGAAAATGACGGTAAACATTTACATGTAATTTAATTAAATGGGTATATTTGTTAGAATGCAGTTGGATCCGGTACAGAGATTGGTTCCATTTTAGTCCGACCAAAATCTACGTGCAAGTTACAATATGGGCACTTTCACGAATAGGTGTTTTAGTCAAACTACAAAAGCGCAAAACTAGTGCGATCTCTGTTGCTCTTTACAGTCGTTTACGTTTTAATTTAATTAAATTATATTCTTGGAAGCCATCTCAGAATACAATGACGAAAAATGCTAAAGTTTTGTACTATTTATAATTCTTTTTGTAAATGTAAGATCGATAGAGACTTTTCATTTTCATTTATAATGCTGTTTCGAACAATGGAAGCATATTAATCAGTTTTTGATCTAACTTGACTAGGCTGTAGATAAATTCTCTCGCAGTTGGAGAAAAAGTCGCATGAAAACGAAAATTCTTTGAAGATAATTTTAAATTTGTATCAAATATTACAAACAGATTGCGAAGTAATTGAATATACATAGCCTAGTTCAAAAAACTAAAAAAAAATTTGAAGAGAATTAAAAAAGAAGAGCCAACTAAATTTATTGTATCAAGTAAATTTATTCCTTTTTTATTCTTTTAAGTTGAATTTAAATGATTGAACTTAAATTTCTAAGCATGTTGTGTTCACTATTTTAGGGTAATTTTTTTTTGACACGGCGAAGGCGTTTACGCGCCGTTATTCCTACTGCAGTGGCAGCAGTAACGGTGTTTAGGACTCCCGGCGCTTGGCCGTCTTACTCATTAAACCCCGTGGTGTTCCGCCTTCTTCCCAAACGGGTCGTGAGATAGGCCTGAGAGCTATTCACCGCGACCCGGCTTAGACTATTTTAGGGCATGCTATTATATATCAATGTGTAATTTTTCTCATTATATACTATTTGTATTGTACGATTTAAAAAAAAAATTCCAAACGCGTTTATGTTGCCAGTATTTTTTTATCGTTTTACAATAGAACCGTTTATTTAAAAGATTATGTTATTGGTACAGTCTTTTTGTTGCCTTATAACAAAATTAATGAACCGAAAGAGAGTTCAGATTTCCGAAACAAATTTCAATGTATCATATATCGTATTTATCATGTTACGCTTGGATTATTAGTAGCTTCTATATTAGTATCCGTACGAGTTTCTGAACATATATAGCACAACGCTTGCAGAGTCTTTGCCATTATGTAGAACTAGCTGACCCCTGTGACTACACCCATGATTTTTATGATTACTTCTCAGCTCTCATGGGTGATTTTATATAGCCTATAGCCTTAGATTTGGAGGTATAGATATTTGAAAGCGATTGAGCACTATCAAAAACATTAAGAGGATTGGCCATATTTTACCTACACTTATACATTAAACCTATCTGTATGTCATTAAAATAAGTTCACACTTACCCAAAAATCCCAAACAGACGAGACACAAACAAATAAACCAATATATACAAATCCAATACAAACAGGTGTTTTAATTGTTGTATCAAAGTTCCTTTTGTTTCCTATGCAACAATCAAAACATTTGTCTGGTACTCGCATAGTTGCGGACACTATTCTAAACTATGCAATATAACTATCATCGACAAACTCACTATTGCTAATACCTTTTTCGAGCCACGTCCCCGTTCTACAAACTATATCGAAAGCGTCAGTTTTCTGTAGAAATGTTTGTGACAATACACAAACTGAAGCTATACCTAATCCGCACGCTATTCTGTTCGAACTAATATTAGACTCTTTGTTAATATATAAAGTTGAAGAGTGTGTTTGTTTGGTTGTATGCGCTTGTTTCGTCGTCTGTTGTTCGAATTGAAGAATTTATTTTTGTGTTTGATAGCCATTTCTGAGGAAGTCTATATATATTCATGCTAATATCCAGAAAAGCGGAGCATTCATCATAAATGTCAACAAATTTTGAAAATTGGAAATTGTAAATGCCAAGGAGGTTCAAAGTATATCAACAAAATATAGAGCATATTATGAGAGGTAAATAAGTAATAACTCAGTGCGGCTGTCACACATACTACCACTGCGCCACCTGGGCAGTTATATTTTCAGCACTCTGAAATGGCTGACCATTTTGGCGATCATTTGATCAATTTATTAACAAAACTTGTAAACAATTATTTTTCCAAGAGTTGTGTAGTAATTGAATTTCATAAAATTTCTAAGAAATTAATAAATCTTATTAGGTACACATTTAAAATAAACTTAACAGTAAAACAATATGTAAAAATAATGTACTAACGTACATAAGCATTGTAAACTAGTAAGAGTATAGCAAGACATTCTAGTCTTTCATTAGATATTATTCAAAATATATTTCTTCTTTTATCTCAGCATTGTATTACTTTACTAAACAATTTGGGTTAGCCTCTTAATAGGATAATGTGAAAGCAGAAGCAATATTCAATAACATACTGTTTAGCGAGGAGGAAATTATTATTTTCTGGCTTTCATTACAGAACAGAAGATTGGAAATAAAACATATCATAACTTTATTGGCGAAGTCAAGACGGTAAATACTTTATTATATCATATTCGTCAGCATATATTTTGTCTATGATTTATTTATGGACCTATTTATTCACTTCGTCTTTGAATATTTGGAGCTTATTAATCTATAAATGTTGTGGCAATCGTGGGTTAAATGTATACGTTGATTTTTACTGGAAGGCCGATAATTCGGCTTTTCATCATTTTAAATGGAAAAGTCTCAGTTTGCCTGTGGTAGCAGTGAGTAACTCATCTTAGATTTTGTCACTAAAAGTACTTACTTACTTTACTTAATTAAAAAATCTAGTATTTCTAAAAGAGAAGAGCTTTTTAAAAATTGTGATTTAATGTTAATTAGCCTTTTATTGAAGTAGATAAAAGGCTTATTTACATTTTACAATTCTCATCGTCATCTTCATAGCCAATTTTGAAGCGACGATGAAACGCTTGATAAGAAAAGTTACAACTATAAGGCATCAGAGTTATCGTTTTTCCATTGAAATTGCGACGGTTGCACTGGGCTTCAGCCTTTTTTTAGTACACTATTTCCAACATATAATTACTATCAGAAACAAATGCCGAGTCCTGTAAATTCCAAAATATCTTGTGTCACTCTGTAATATCTTGAAACAATCAGAATCATTACTGATAGTGATGCACTGTATTAGTAAGATGATCTCTTCAATAAAGGTGATGTAAACACAGTCAAGCCAAAATATATTTATTAACACAAATCACATGTAACGAACTCTGTTCTGTTCTATGTTCTGTTATACAAAAAATATCGCATTCTGATAAAATTCTACCAATAGCCTAAATATCTTACTCTCACGAAGTCGTATTTGGGTGTTCACACCGCCAAATTAATGTGGGGTACTAATATTCGTAATACTCGAATATTATTTTACTACAGAGTTGGTTTATGCTTAACCGTTTGCGTTTCCTTAAAAAACCTTGTTCCCGAGACAAAAAGTAGCCTATGTCCTTTCACAGGCTCTAGACTATCTCCATACCGAATTTTATTTAAATCGCTTTAGTAGTTTAGGTGTTAAAGCGTTTTTATTAGTCTGGTGTACAATAGAATGTTTCTATCAATTCTACATTATCTTCATCAATTTTGTTCATATTTTTGTCTTGGCTTTCAGGTTGTCAATTCATGTCATTCCCTAAGTCACCCTCTATTCTCCTAGTTCAAATAGAGCGTCCTAAAGTTAACTTTTCCAACTTTGTGACGGCATCCGAAATCAATACCTAAAAATTTGTTTAATACGAGTGTAAAACAATGTGGAATCATGCCAACTCGTGCATGGAACAGAAAAGTCAACATTTTCAGCATATTTTGTAAATTATGTATTGTGTAAATTGGTGTTAAACAGTATGAGAATCCACCCGGCACGCTGGTAGCGCTTGGAGTTAATGAAAATTTGCAATTTATTTTGTGAAGTCCCGAGTAGTAAATGAGTTCGAGTATACACCGCAAAATAATAAAAATAAATATTGTGCCATGTTTTTATGACGGACTAAATACTATACTTCTTCTTTTTTCATATGAATTGAACTGTTTATTGCCCGTGGTCCACCTGCGTAGTTCACCTGGGTTGACCACGGGCAATTACTTTTTCCCGTGGTTCACCTGAGTGGACCATAGGAAATATTTTTTTCCCTTAGTTCACCTAGGTGTACCACGCGAAAATATAAGTAAATAAATATAAAATAAATAAATATCGTTGGGACAAATCACACAACGCCATCTGAAAAATAACACCTAGACACAGAATAAACCATCGTGCTCATCACACAAAGTTTTATCCTGGGTGGGAATCGAACCCACGCCACGGCCTCTTGCGTAGCAGTCGGATGCACTCCCACCGCGTATAATTGCCCGTGGTCCACCTAGACATTATGAACCCCTAATAATTTTTATTTAAAAATAGAATGTTATTTTCTTCTGTTGGCTTTATGAATTGATATCAGTCGGTATGTTTTATTTGTTCATGTGCGAAAAACGCAGTCACTTCGGGTTCTTCTATTCATCCAGAAATATATTCCTACGATCTATGCTCATCCTTGATCATCATAAACTCATGGACTAGAATTTATAATATATATCAAAAATTATTGTGTATAAGTATGTGACTGCCTCTGTGGCGCGGTGGGAGTGCATCCGACTGCTACACAAGAGGTCATGGGTTCGATTCCCACAAAGGATAAAACTTTGTGTGATGAGCACGATGGTTTATTCTGTGTCTGGGTGTTATTTATCTATAATACGTATGTATTTAGAAATATATAAGTATGTTTATCAGTTATCTAGATCCCATAACACAAGCTAATATTAGCTTACTTTGGGCTAGATGGCGCTGTGTGAAAAGTGTCCCACAATATTTATTTATTTATATTTATATTTTATATTAAAAGCAATTTCACAAGCCCTGGTTTGCAAAATGTCCTAAATTACAAAAAAATACAACTTCTATAATCAGTCGTCTACTGTTAAATCATTCGTGTACACCTGTATGTTTGGCCAAACTTAGAATAAGGGACAATTCGATTTGCGAATGCGGTTTTGAAGATAGAGAAGTGGACCATAAATTTTTCAATTGTAATAAATTAAGATGATATAATTATGATATAATTCCTTCTAATATTCCTCGACCCACGTCACTTAAACTACTTTTGCTCCTTGTATATACCCGTCTTGTATATAAACTAGGTAATTATATTAGTATTAATAAAATGAGGCTGTAATTTTGTATATTTCTTAGTTTAGTAATTTTATTTCCCAATTTTGATAATATATAGGATAATGATAATAAATAAATAAACGTAGCGCATGTTAGTTTAAAGTTGTTTATATCTACTATATGTTTAGTCTTATATATACACTTAAGTAAGAACATTTAGTTTTTAAACAATTACGGAAAACAAATTCCTTTTGGCTCTTCAGTTGACAGACCGTTCAATAAGTTTGTCAGTTTGTCTTTTCGAAACCTCCTAATCCGAACAGAAACAGTCTGAAACATGACATTGGCGGACTAGTGGGCCTTTCCACAATGGCCACATACTAAAAGTTGAAGTTGATGTTCTATTTGATTTGTCAAATATTAGGGATCGCAGTTTTACTTTTGCACTGAAACAATGTCCTCTCACCAAGAAAAGTTTCATTAAGAGAAAAGGTGGTACGGTTCTCTTGTATGCAGAGCATCAGTATCATAAAGTAAAAACATTTAAAAATGAGTTGGAGTTGTGGATATGCTCTTCTTACAAAAAAATGAAGTGTCGGGAAAATATAATCATCAGTATGAAAGTAACAATTTTTATTTAAATCTTGAATTTTCTTAACGGGGCTCTTGGAGTGCAAATTTCATCTGAATATAAGACAACCTACTACTTTCTCTAACTATTAGACTCCAAATGAGCAAAAATAAATCTATTTAAATGGTAGTTTTTGGGTGGTAAGTTGATTTTCAGTACAATTAATAAAAATAGATTCCAGTAATTTTTTAGACCACATTAACGAAGTATTATAGAAGTATTGACGAAGTATATAGATGGAGCCCCACAAAGATATTCGAGGTCCAATCAATCTCACCTACAAGCATTGCAGTCAATGATAATGACAGCATAAGTGCAAAAATGATGTAATGAATTATTATTATTATTATTTTTAGGACAAAATCAAAGAGTTACAGATCATTCATGTACGCCTGATTTGTCCAAAAAAGAAGTTGCGAAAGAAATTGCTCTTTTAAAAGATACGGTAAAGGAATCTACTCGACCTGTACCTAATTTATATGCTAAAACCATTAATCGTTAAAAATAAAGGCTTAGATATTGTTACAACACTACCGCCTATGTCAAGTGTGCAACATTGCTTGAATGACATTAGAAATAAGGCATTAGGCTTTAATAAGACAACATTCGCAAATTTTAAAGAAGTGTTTTCAAGTTTGAAAGTTTTATAAGGTTTGAAAGTTTTGAAGGTTTCTGTCTCTGGAACCCTAACCACCGGTAGCTTGGTCCCTGTACTCGATGCCGGTGGATAAGATTTTTTTTTATATTTTTAGATAATATATATTTGATTTTAGATATATTTAAAAATGTAATTTGTATGTTTGTATTGTAAATAAAGAGAATAAAATAAATAAATAATTAAATTAGCAAAAAAAATTAGTTTGTGTAAGTATGTATATTTTATTGATAAATTTTTAAAGTATGTATATTTTATTGATAAATTTTTAGAGCCCGAGACTACCAGGACTTTAATTGGTCGTGCTAATTAGTGTCTAGCACATAAGACCTTTTAGCCTTTTTGTTACCACCTCACTAAAAAGGCAACGGGTTCAAAATTTCTTCCAAATTTAACATCTAAAATAGACATTTTATTTTGTCAAATTTATTCAGCCCTTTAGACCCACCCCAGTTCCGTGCTTCGGAAGGCACGTTAAGCCGTTGGTCCGGTTGCTAAAATGGCAGTCGTTAAGCCAAGTTGAAGGCCTTATGGGCGGCTTAAAAAATTTCAACAGCAGGTCGATACAGCCTGCGCCTGTCCATTTCAACACGGCAATAGGCTCACCACCTGTTACGTGGGACGAAAGTGCATACGGTGAAACGTGGGCGTTTAATATGCCTCTGCCTACCCCTTCGGGGACAAAGGCGTGACAATATGTATGTATGTAAATTTTTAAAGCAATTATTTGCTAAATTTCTCATTTTTTTTTAATAAAGTGGAAAAAGGCAATTTGATTCGAGACAGGGACTGAACCTGTGACCTTTGCCTAACCAGGGCAATGTTCTAGCCACCTGAACTACCCGAACCGTGTAACACTTCTGAGTGTCGGTTACATATTCATAAGAATTGATTTACTAACCTTATTTTTATATACATCCCTTTTGTGGGAAACAAACTCAATTTTCATAATACTTTAGTTATAACTCTAAAGTCATATGTCTAATTATTTAAAAGTTTAAAATATTTCACATTGTTTGTTTTTGTTTTGAAAGACATGAGTTTGACGTTGTCAAAACTGTCACTGTCGTTTCGACTCTTTTGGCGCGTTCTAAAATTAACGCGGGCGTCTATGGTCATTCAGTTTGGGGCTGGACATTGAACTTAGATAGATTGGCTGTCCGGACTCACATGCACCCATAATGTATTGCGTGAGGTGTGACAAACAGGAATAGTAAGGTTTTTATGTTGGTTTTGTTTATTCTGCCAATGTTTGGTCAAGGCTGTATAGGCCGTATGACATGACCAGCGGTGATCAAGCGAAAGAAAAAAAAGAAGCTGAGTCTTTTTGACGAGAACGGCGTGATGAAAAAGCGCTTGGTCATGGTGATTTAATTCAGATTAATATCCGAAGTCTTTTTAGCTAATGCTAGGAGGTGAGAATAGTTCTTTATATTTGTTTCTTCGTAATCGGCAAGATTACTTAGCCTTTGCGAATAATATGTTCTTACAATGGTTGTACTTTGTATGTCAGTCTGCTTATCAAGAGACTTGGCAAATAACATGAAAAAAGGATGATGATAGAAGGATCTAGTTAAAACCCCACTGAAATAAGTGGTAAGTTAAAACTATATAATCTCTTGGACTGCATTCTTTAACAGAATGTTGAGGGTGAAAGTGATTTTTATTACAAATTACTAATGTCTGTAACTTTTCTGTTGTTACAGGGGTTTTTTCGTTTTTGTTCTTTTTCGTTTGGTTCTTTATTTTATATCTACATAATAATTGAGCTTAACGTGTTTCACGTTCTCTGCATTCCACATTTTTACTCCTGAATGTCTGTAAGAAGACTTAAAGTAAGCTGAGACATTGTGCAAAGAGGATATTTTTCTCTACTCTGGTTACCTACTACCTGGACTTCTAGAATAGGAAGAGATGTGAAGGATTTGGATGTACCTCAAACTTAAATCCAGATAAGTGGTAATCTTTAATTAGTTTCTATGTATAATAACCCGGTAAAGGCCGACTGATGTTGATAGTTTAAAAGGAATAACTTTTAACTTTAAATATTCATTGTTCTATTACATATGTAGCTTTCAACTACTTTAATATACTGGACTAGCGATGTGACGTTCCAGTAACACATATTTTATAATCTTTTTATTATCACAAAGGAATATTAATGTGAAACTTTATTTTTACCTTGTTATGTTGTAGTGTATGATGATGATGATGATGATAGGAAGCGGTGTTGTGTGTTAACAAAACTCAGAGATAGTTTAAATGTATGTCTGTATATAATTTAGATATTTTTAAGACATTTGACAACTGCTTTAATATTTGTCATTTTAGGCCACGCCCATTTCCATACTTTGGTTTAAATTTTTATGTGTACTAAATATAAACTTATTTTTAAGTGACCATATATATATGGAGCCCACTATGCATGACTAAGCCATTTCTTTTTACTTTCATATTTGTATATTCATGTCTACATGTGGATATAGTTTAAATAAATATAATTAATAAGTTGATAGCGTGAGTTTTTTAATTGCATCATTCGTTTGATGGAGAGATACCTGACGCCCTCTTTTTTATAAATTCTGGTATTTCTCTGCTCCAGGTTGGTCCATACTCACTCCCAATACACATGCTCTGCTAGCTGGTGCACCGGTGATTCTTTGAGATAGTGCTACTTACACATCTCCAGGGATTACCAAACGTACCTGATGGGTGTATGTAGGTGTGTTGTTGCTACCTAGTGCGCACCACCCCTACCAAGCCCGTCAACCGTTATAACCGTATCGAATCAAGTTGAAATTCTCCACCATATTTATATCGTCATTTTAAGAGTTAAAATGATTAGGTGGTTGACAAAACTGGTTAGGCAAAGGTCACAGGTTCAATCCCTGTCTCGAATCAAATTGTCTATCACAACTTTATAAAAAAAAAATATGAAAAAAAAAATGTATATTTTAGTTTAAGGCACTATTATAATTTTTTAAAAGAGTTCATTTTAATTCATTCGTTGATAGAAATCCACATTATAATTTCGTATATGCACGTGATCAACATAAAATGGACATTCTGGTGATCCACGGGAAAAAATAATTGCCCGTGGTCCACGGGTAATAAACGAATTGAATGCATTGTCAATCACTTCTGAGCTAAAAGTTAGTTTAAGGGTCTCTGTAGACCACTAGCTTCTTTTAGTATACGCCACCGGCGACTTTTAGAATCCGAATGCAGCGATCGAGCGCTCCCCCTACACTCTTAAAAATGGCAGAAACAATGACTAAATAAATTTTTTTAGTGGCAAAACAGTATCCGAGCAATCGCCAAGACGTCGGATACCGGATGCTAGGGAGTCGCCCAAACGAGGCAAACGCCAAACAATGCATCGACACAGTCTCAAAATCGCCGGTTGCCGATACTAAAAGAAGCCGGTGTGCGGTAGCTCTATTATGAACTGCAAAATTTCACCGGAACAGATATATAATATAGATACAGACGAGTTCATAAAAACGTTGTAAAATGTCTCTGAACACACTAACTTGAATTTGTATTCATAGAAAAAAACAGACTATCAACTCAGAATTGCGTCGGTATTGTTGTTTCACATTTCACACTACACGATCTTAATTATGAGGAACAAACGTACAATGCCTTGACTGTACTACAAATTAGATCCTCTCTAGAATTCCTTTTTTGTACTCATATGATGAATTTGATAGCAAAACAGGGAGGGCACTTTCAGAATTTTTCATTTTAATTAAGATTGTTTCTTATTCCACAAGTAGAAACCGCAACTCTCTTGAATCACTGCATCTATTGATGAAAACTGTATAAAAATCCGTTCAGACGTTTCTGCGGTTATCACATTCAGTCAGATAAATTCGGTGGGAAAACTTCGTAATAATTTTAATATTTCTACTTGCAAAATTCGTGTTTAAGCTTAGTCACATTGATACGAAGGGTTACACACACGCCCTTTCTCCCCTCCAAAGAGGTAGGATAACACCCGAACCCGCCCACCCCGAACGAGCCTGCGGTAGCGGCCAAGTCTGTCGGGAGACCTGGGGCTATCCTTTCGAGGCCTCACCCGGGACTCCTTTTTTTTTTTTTTTTTTTTTACGTGTGGAAATCCCCTCGGATGTCAGGCCGGACTCGAACCGGCTAAAACCACACAGTCCCCGCCTAACTGTCTATTGCCGGACGCCCCGGGTAACTCCTCGGAAAGATGTCCCAGAGCTCCCGGCAGACTTTGGCTACCACCGCGGCCTCACCTGGGGTTCGGGTGTTATCCCGCTTCTTTGGGGGGTTGGTTCGGGTACTATCCCGTTTCTTGGGGCATGAGGCGTGCGTGACATTTTCATGTCATGCCTACGTCTTGGGCCTGCTTCTGTAAGGACGACGAGCAGCCCACCCGCCGTCCTCAGGCCCCCGGTCATGGAGGCCGGTAGTCTTGGGCGAAGACAAGTCTGCGGCGTTGTCGCCGCAGACTGCGGAACTCGGGCGGGAGAGTCCTCTCCCGTACCGTCTCCGCCACCTCTTTCGCGAGCATGACCTGCTCGCAGAAAGACGCAGCGGCGTCCCACTTGCTCCCGCTGGAGATCATGGCTTGCACCATAGTTTCCAACGAGAGAATGTCTACACCCAGACTCGCCACGAGGTCTTGGCGCTGCTGCGCCCACGCTGAGCACTCCACCAATGTGTGGAGCGCTGTGTCCTCGCTGCATTCTACGCAGTGCTGGCACTCGGCTGTGGTCTCCCGGTGTATACGCCACAGATACTTACCGAAGCACCCGTGCCCGGTAAGCATCTGTGACAACCGGTAGGAGAGGTTGCCATGGCTCCTCTCCAACCACTCATCCATGACCGGTCTGACCGCCTCGATTATGGCGTTTCCCCACCTTGGATGCTCAAGTCGCACCTTCCATGTCTCCATGAGTTCCTGTCGGAGCTGGGACCGCTGAGCCTCGATTTCTCGAGGCGTAGGCCCATGGCCCTGCCCCCGCGCCTCCTTGCGCCATTTAAACAATGACGCAAGGGCTCTCGCTTCCAGGTCCCATGGAGGGGTCCCGGCAAGGAGACATGCCGCCTCAACGGAGATCGTGCGGTACCCTCTTATCACCCTGACGGCCATCGCCTTTAGCGGGCTATGTAATATAGACGCATTGCGGGCCGTCAGGGTCTCCGCCCATATGGGGGCCCCGTATAGGGCCATGCTCCGCACGATCCCGAGGTACAGTCTCCTGCAGGGAGCGTTAGGTCCCCTTATGTTGGGCAACAACCGCGATAACGCAGCTGTGGCCCCCCTCAATTTTGGGACCAAACTTCGGAAATGATGTCCGAATTTCCATCGGCTATCGAGTACGAGCCCCAGATACTTCATCGAGGGCTCGATGCCGATGCTAACGCCCCCCACTGTTATGCTGGATCCTGGAGGAGGCTGCTTCCTAGGCCCGTGAAAACATAGAGCCTCGGATTTGTGCACGGCAACCTCCAGGCCCAGCTGCCGAATTCGACCCACGACTTGAGCAACACCTGCCGTGGCCTTTAGGGCTGCGTGTCGGTGCGTTACTCCTCGCGCCGTAACGAGGGTATCGTCGGCGTAGCACGTCACGCCGACACCTTCGAGCAACGGACCACGCAGCACCCAATCGTAGCCAATATTCCACAGGAGCGGTCCTAGGACTGACCCCTGTGGAACACCGCACGACACATCTCGCCGACCTAGCCCTAGCCAACTCGGGTAAGCCACCGCCCTTTCGGATAGGTATGCCCCGACAATACGACAGAGGTAGGAAGGCACTCTATGATAGCTAAGTACCTCCCTGACGCAACTCCAGGGTAGGGTGTTAAAGGCGTTGGCGATGTCAAGAGACACCGCCACCACCACCTCATCCCTTGAAATTGCTTCCTCTGTCAGGCTCTTCACTCGCATGATCGCATCCACGGTGGAGCGCCCCTATCGGAAACCGAACTGGTTATCCGCCAGGTTTGCCAGGACGTCTGAGGTGGAGCCATACATGGGGCAGTGTGCTCCTGTGCTCCCGCAGGGAACAGAGCACCCAGGACCCTCTCGAGCTGGTCTGGCTGGAGGCTCTGGGTCAGCGGAGGCGCCCTAGGGCGAAGTTTGCCCCTAACCATAAGGTACGGGCGCCCCCAGGGGTTCTGCTCCAGGGTCTCCAGCAGCTCTTCGCGGGCCAGCCTTTTGGCCCGCTTTATGGCTGTTTGGAGGGCCCTCTTGGCTCTCTTGCACCCCTCATATAGCTCCTCCTCTCGGAATTCCTCGAGGCGGCGACGCCTTCGGCGGAACCTGGTGTACTGGCGGCGCGCGGTCAGGCAAGCTGTTCGCAGCTGTCCAATCTCCGGCGACCACCAGTACACCTGTCTCCTTACCGGCCCGGGCTTGACCCTAGGCATCGCCGCATCGCATATTTGCGACATGGCTCTCCGGAACCACTCTGCCTCGGTATTCACATCGGCAGGCCTCTCCGGTGCTGGAGTCCAGGCCTGCACGATGGCCGCTTCCTGGAGAGCCTCCCGATTTAGCCGTTTAAGCGCCCAACGCGGTTCCGGGGGATTCGCAATTACTGGCGGTACATTAGGCGGAGGGGAGACGTCAAACCGAATATATCTGTGGTCGGACTTCGTCTCCTCCTCCACCACCACGCGCCAGTTCTGGACACGGCGAGTGAGATCAGGGGTCGCGAACGATACGTCCACGACTGAACTGAGTCCCCCTCGCTCCCAGGTGGCGACATTCCCCCGGTTGAGGACTTCTAGGCCACGGGTAGTGACCCAATCCTCTAGAATTCTCCCCCTGCCTTTGGTCTCGCGGGAGCCCCAAGTCATCGACCAGGCGTTAAAATCTCCCAGGACCAGGACAGGGCGAGGACGGCATGCAGTGAGAACGACGTCCAGTTCAGAGAGCCATAGCTCAAACTGATGCTGGTCGCGGTTCGGCGAGATGTAAACGGCCACGACCGCCACTCCCTCATAGTCCGCCGCGACGCAACCTGGGCCCCTTGCAATTATTGCAAGGCGCGAGGTATCTGCGCCGGACCCCCCAAAGATAGTCGCTTTGCGATCCAGGGCCACCGGGCTTCCGGGATGAACCCAGTACGGCTCGGCGACTGCGACCAAGTTGACGGACCACTGCGCGATGCTCTGGTACAGAAGATCCTGAGCATCGGAGCAGTGGTTCAGATTGATCTGCAAGATGCGGATATGTGCATTCATTAATGAACATCCATATCCGCATCCCGCCGCGAACGTGGGCGCTCTTGAACGGCACTCTTATTCCCCCCTAGGGATGAACGGGGCTTTGGCCTTGAGGCGGCGCAGGTCTTGCTGTCCACCCGGTGCTCAGCCGTCTTGCCCTCCGCCACGCATCTAAAACAGCGTGGTGGAGCGTTACAGGCAATGGCCTTGTGTCCGGGTTGGCTGCAGCGGAAGCACCTATCACCTACGTCGACTTCCGCTGTGCACTGCACCCCCACATGCCCCGCGACCAGGCACCTGTAGCACCGGGACTCGCGAGGCTGCAGGAGATGCACCTGCGCCTTGAGGAAGCCCCCAATGAGTAGGCTCCGTCCATCCGCAATCTTCTGAGCTGCCGCGACGGGACAGCTCATGACTACTGACCCGTGACCAGTTGGCCCAAAGCGAATTTCGCCTGACCTTATCTGATCACGGGGGCAGTCGCTTGCTTCCACAACGGCAGAGATTATCTCCTCCGTCGTGGCCGCGTCATCCAGACCCGAAATGCGTATACCAGCACTTTTTTTGGGTCTGGTGACACGGACAGCGTCCGTGTCCAGCGACACCCTTAGCTTAGCCGCTAGAGCATCAGCCTTGGGGCCGCTGGTGGCGCCGGAGACCTCGAGTAGGCGTGCTCCGGTGCGCGTCGTTTTGCACCGGAGTCCCCCCTCTATCTCGAGGGCCTTTAGGTCAACTGAGGCCTTCACCTGCCTCTGGACCTCGGCGTACCCCACGCCCCGCTCCAAGCCTTGTGTCGTCACTGTTAGGACGACGGCAGTGGAGCGCGGTGCGCGAAGCCTCTTCGGCGCATTCGGCGCCTTCGTCGCGGCGGCCTTTGCCGCCTTATTAGCCGCTTTTTTGGCGGCTTTCGCCTTCTTTTTCCCTCCCGCTACCTCCCAGCTCCCCTCTCTGGAGGGATACAGGGGTGCAACGGAGGGGGCGGCTGTATCAGGGGGTGCCGGAATGCCGCTCTTCCCGGGTGCTGACTTCGCGGGGGGAGCGGAGGCCTTCCGCTTGGAACCGGGAGCCCCTTTGGTGGCAGTCACCGCCGCATACGACATAGGGGTCGTTAGCGGTGGGCGGTATGCCCGTTCTCAAGGACGCCTAGGCGTCTTTCTATGGCCTCCAGCAGCTGGGTCAAGCTGGGTGTCACCTTGGAGGGCTTAGGAGCAGGCCCTACCTTTGGCTGCACACGAGCTTGAGTTTCGAGGGCCTTTTGGGGAGGGAGGTTCTTCACCCCTTGAGCGTCCCCGGTCCCTTGAACCAGCTGTGTCAGCTTGCCCATTTCCTCCCGCATCTCCAGGAGTTGCTTGCGGGAGTCAGCAAGCTCGACCTCCAGGCTCGCAACTCGAGCCCGGAGTTTTTCCTCCTCTTCGGAGACGCTTCTGTCTAGGAGCTCCTCTAGGGCCTTAGTGGCACCTGTGACGGCTTCGGCCACTATCTTCTTCCTGCCCTGTACATTTTTGGCGCCCTTTACGGCGTCGGAAATGCGAGCAAGAGCCGTTAGGAGCTCTCTCGCCGCCGGCACATCCGTGGCCTTGCCGCTGGGCAGCAGAGGGGCATGTATCGGCGGATTTGGAACCCGCCCCTTCAAATTGTGGAGGTCGGCTTTTCGACCTCTACCCGCGGTGGTAGCTATTACCTTGGCGGGTACGTCATCCTCACTGGAGGATATTGTCCTCGGCCGACGAAACAGGCTTTTGCCTGATTCCGAGGATCGTGGCCTCTTCCTACGGAGGCCCTCGGTCTCAGTATCTATGCTGAGGACTGACTCGGCGTCAGTCTCAGCCGGGATTGACGCAACCTCTGCGTCCGTTTGGGGGGTGGTTTTGAGGCACACCTCCGGGCCTTTTGGGCTTTGGTAAAAATCATTAGTATTCATGTTTGATCCCACGAGTGGAGACGAAAAGACGACAACTCCCCGGGTGACGCTCATTCCGGGGAGTGGGATGTATACTGTGGGGTGCTCCAGGTGCCCCACAGGTTTTAACGACTTCGCTGTCGGGTTTTAGAGACTTGTCCTTGTCGCGAGCCGGCCAATTAAGGCAAGCCCCTCGGCCCCAAGGACCACCGCGTACCAACTGGTGCCACCAGTTGGGTCGCTGCGGATAATCTTAGGGGTTACGAGACGCGGGGGGATGGCTAGACCTCCCCAACACCGACGCTGGCACAAATGCCTGTAAGCCCCTGCGTGAGCAGAGAGCCTACACGTCCTACGGTTTCTCCGCTCAATACGCTCTGCCTAAAGCAGAGTGTAGACGGAGCACCCCGAAGTGGCCAATACGGCCCCCTCCTTGGTGGACTATTGGCCGTGGGCGACGACGTGCGCCTCCAATAAAGCGCACATCGTCGTCCACGTTCCCAGGGTGTACCACGTGGAGGTTGTCCTACCCAACACCCCAACCACCCGGGACTCCTAGCCGTAGATTGATCGAATTGAAACGTGTGGTATTAGTCGGTAAGAGTCCGGCATAGCACCGATGAGGATTTCCACATGAAAAAAATAAATAAAAAACATTGATACGAATCTAACGTATTTCATTATTTCTTAGCTAAAACTAGGCAATTGGCCAATACAAGTTAATTTATTAAAGCGCATTGGCCAACTGCTTATTTTTACGAACCAGATCTCAACAATAAATTGGGATGACAGTAATGTCTAACGCCTTTTATCTAATTAATCAATATGACTTTCTTTCAATTATGAAAGTATTCAAGCGGTCCAGGATGACATTATATTACAATTTGGGCTAATTATTTACTCATCCAGCAAATACTTGTCATAAACAGGTCCAAACAAAAACCATATTGAATCATAACATACCATATAGTAACATATACAAATGAGTTTTTGAGTTTTTAGGAATCAATTTTTAGGAAGCTCATCTCAACCATTAGTGTCGACTCGACGACAAAAATCAGGGTTAGTCTCGCTATGATCAATCATTTCAGAGATTCATAAATCGGAGATGAATCAACGCTGTAAGCTAAACAATCCCAAAATACTGTACCTGGTTGACTTCCATCAGAGTTTGGTTTGCAAATTTTATGTGACGGAGACTACTTTAAACAAGTATATAGTGATGAAATGACGTAACCTAAATGGACCTCAAAGTGATGAAAGTCTTCATGACACAGTAGTCATAATCATTCGAGTGTCTATTCCAGTTGCGTCTCGCGACACCCGGAGTCCGCTTTCCTACTTCTTTTCCTCCATTCCGAACGGTCATCGGCATCCCCTGAAGTGAGACATTTGTCACTCATATTATCTTACGACGTCAAGTCAGAACTTTTTGGGTCTTCCCCTCTTCCCGGGCCACAACTTAGACCGGCGGGTGCCGCAAAACATGACCATACCAGCGAAGGCGACACTTTTGCAACTTACCTGCAATATCACGGACATGAAGACGTCCACTGTAGCGACAGTTGGGCTTAATCTGGTTGCACAGTAGTAAGTATATATAGGTACCTGCCGTACTGAGGTCTCGGGCTCGAATCCCGGGTCGGAACAAATATTTGTGTAATCCGCAAATGTTTCATTCGAAGTTTGGATGTTTACTATGTAAAATATGTATTTATGTATTTAGAAATATTTAGGTTTGTTTATCAGTTGTCTAAATCCCATAAAAGAAGCTTATATTAGCTTAATTTAGACTAGGTGGCATTGTGTGAGAATGAACCAAATATATTTAAAAAAAAAATATCGGCCATATCTTCTGAAGATTTAGACGCACAAATAACATCACTTACACGCGAAAAGTCGTTAAATAGAGAAACAACTTATATAATAGATCATTACATTCATTACAGATACCAAAATACCCAATGTACTTACGGAATATCAAACCATTATTAGACCTTGTTTATATGATTCAAATTCAAAAGCATAAACTGTGCTTGTGCATTACGTACGCAGTTCCAACATGTAGATGGAACCGCGTATGTCACGAATATGCGATAGACTAGCACTGGGGGGAGGACTTATTCCGACTGATTTACAGTCGAAAATGTGTTGCTAAGCTCAAAACTCGAAAACGACTATACTGATTTAGCTGATATTCTCTGTAACCTGGGGAAGATTTTTATAAATAGCAAAATTACGTCAGAACAAAAAATATCGAAAGATTGACCACATATTAATGTACTATTGTTATGATAATAATAAATTACGGGGTACGTTTGTGCAACGGGGGTTTGGGAAGCCGCGGAACACAGCTAGTACAAATTAAAAATGGGAAACCATCTAACTTAATTTATTATGTTTACACCTGTTTTAAAAACGAATTACCAGATTTTTTGGCATACAAAATACCTACATTATAGATAATACGGTCGTTAAAATGTGCTCAACCAAAAATCAAAGACCTTTTTCCCTAAAATTATATTGCCATTGGAGGGTGTTCAAACGATCTTGTGCCCATACGTCCCATCTAATTTCATCGTATTATCGAATATGTGCTGCGTATAAAACCCATTCACGTAACTTTATCGAAGCACTTCAGAATTTTCTATCGTTGTTTCTGACACATCCTTCTTACAGTAATAGTTGGGCTCATCAGGATGATCAAAATTACCTCTGCGAGTTGGACCAGTATGTCCCCATTTTAGTCTATAAAAACTGGTTATATTGTCAAGAAAGACGGTGCCAGTTGGGTTCACCACCTTGCTACTTTCACGCGCTCTCCCGAATAGAATTAATGAGATTAGGAGATATGGCAGTTGGAATTCCTACAACTGGTTTAAGGTGAGGCTGAACATCGTGGTGGTTTAGTGGTTTGTCTAGTGTCTAGCCTTTCTTTAGGGCTGGGACGCACAAAGTTGCTTTACTGCCCCCGCCGATAGCGAAGTGCGTAAATGCGTTCCACCACGTACGAAAAAGAACTTAACCTAGCCTTATATTAAGGTTACACTAACTTATGACATTATGCATGAACAGGGCGCCATTGCTCTTTCATTGAATTCGCCACGCGATAATTTTTTTTTTAATTTCATAACTTTATATCCTTTAAAGGATGCCCTATATAATCTAATACGACAAAACATAGCCTGAAATAGAATAAATATAAAAAATAAATATACTCAACTGTAGAAGTTACACTTCTACAGTTGAGTAAACCGGAGGATTATGACTTAACTACTTATTAGAATTTTACATTGAGTGAACTATTATTACACTTCTTATGAAGTCTTTTAGTAGTACAGCAATTTCAGGCTATGTTTTGTCGTATTAGATTATATAGGGGTGATATCTATCAAACTGGTAGATATCACACTATTTTCCAAAAAATTAGAAGTCATACGACTACAAATGTAGAATTAAGGAAACAGCTAGGTATCTCTTTCTGTACATTGTGTTCCGCATAATATAGAAATAGGAGACATTAAATCCTCCGTTTTACTCAACTGTAGAAGTGTAAATCTGGTAGATATAACACTATTTTCCAAAAAAATTAGAAGTCATACGACTACAAATGTAGAATTAAGGAAACAGCTAGGTATCTCTTTCTATACATTGTGTTCCGCATAATACAGATAGAGGAGACATTATATCTCATTCGTCTCATTGCTTATATGGCATATCAGCTTAACAAAAACAGAACGATGCCTGTATGTACTCGTATGAGTGTGAAGAATCCTGTGGAAAATATAAAAATATAATATACATTTATTTAAGGAATCTGAAGGAAAACTACCTAGTCAGCATCATCCATCACCATGACAGACAGACGGTAGCACAGACGACGGTACAATCAAAATGCAGTGACGCTATAGTTACACTACGATATCTTTGGTTACACAGAGTTCAATGCGCTCAATGGCGCGGCGCGTGCACACAAAGTAAACTGACAAGTAAGTACATACTTATACCGATATTGATAATCAATCAAACAAATAAGACTAAGGGCCGTATTCCAGAACGTTTCTCAATACTCAATCGACACTTGAGAGTAGATTTTAAAAGGCAAAATCTAGCCTCAAGCGTTGATTTAGTATTGAGAAACGTTCTGAAATACGGACCCTAGACACATACAAATCAAATTACATTTACAAGAATATTGACTGCCTCAGTGGCGCAGTGGTAATGTATGCGACTGCCGCGCTGAGGTTCCGGTTTCGATTCCTGGGTCGGCACAAATATTTGTGAGATCCACAAATGTTTGTTTCGGTGTTTACTTTGTATAATATGTATGTATTTAGAAATGTTTAAGTATTTTTATCAGTTGCTAAGATCCACAAACTTAAATTAGCTTACTTTGGACTACTGGATGACGTGTAAAAAAAATGTCTGACTATATCTCCAGTTTAGCAGTCAGGGATAAGAAACGCATAACCCAGAGAATTAGTTATTGTGGCATTTATATAAAGTTTATGCCAGATAACACACGTACAAAAAAGGTAAATATGTTATTATCCTGCAATTATAATTAATATCTAGTCACTTGTACAAAACATAAGTTGATTTGAATTATAACAAACTAGCGGGCAGCGATAAAGATACTAGTTGACACCCGCGGCTCCGCCCGCGTGGAGAATGTATCCCTTTCCCATTTCCCATAAACACTTGTTTTATAATAAGTAGCCTATGTGTTATTCTGATTTATAAGCTTTTTTATTCTACATATAGTAATTATTTTAGTCCATTTAGTAGTTTTTGCGTGAAAGAGTAACAAACCTACATCCGTACATTTTTACAAACTTTCACGTTTATAATATTAGTTAGCAATATAACATTATGCTACTACCCAGGAGAGCAGAGCAGTAATCATAAATGTCAAAATGAATCGGGGAATATGTCATACATTATTGTAAAATTAATAAACTACGGCATTAAAATGGGTGTTACAGGGTTCGAAATACGTCACAGACGAAGTGGCGGGGGTAGTTATTCTAATAAAGCAAACCGCTGACAGCACGGGTTAATCCATCTAGTTCTACTGTTAGTTCTACGATCGGTTACTCTTTATTTTTTACGCGTGGAAACCCCCAAACCGCAAAGTCCCTGCCTATCTGTCTATTGCCGGACGCCATGGGTAACTCCTCCGAAAGAAGAAAAATTGAAAGCGTTTACCTGGCTGCAATTGAAATTTAAAAACTTGAGTGCGTTTTACATTTTATGTAGATGAAACCTGTGAAATGTATTCGTGACAATGAAAAATTCTTATACGTCGCAAATGAAAAGAAAAGTTATTGCGCAAAGGATTGCTGACTACCGTTGAAAAGAATGTTGACGAATAAAATCTTGCTTCAGTTGCATTTACTGTTAGCGGGATTCTTAAATGAAAAGTAATGGAAGGTTCTAGATGTAACGACGCACGGCAGAAGTGAAATAGGTAAATATAGTACCTATAGATTGTGAACGAATATCAGAATAAGTTTTTGAAGCTTGTAGGTAATAATGTAAACTAAAAAGGAAAAAAATATAGTGTGTATATAAATGTGTGTACGTTGTAGTATGTAGTTCGCATGGTTCAGAGGTTTAAACTATGCAACTACATCTGGGAATATACCGATAGAATGCATAATCATCAATATTGAGCATGTGATCGTACTTACACAATAAATATCATACACAATAAATATCTTACAATGATGAGAAGTGTCACAATGTGTGTGACAAAATGTAATACCGATACATTTTGTCACACACATTGTGTGTGTGCTTTTGAGACCGTCGCCACCATAAAGTATACTTAGGCGCGAGGGCTTTTTAGTCAAAAGATTTAATTCTTTTCTGCATAATAGTACAAGAAAATTCTACCAAGACGTTTCACAGCTACGAAATTCAAGTAACTGATTCTTTTAGGTTCTTCAAAGCTAGCAAATTTGATTCTACACGATCAGATTGGAAGGTGTACCTTGGAACTTAGAAAATATCTCTCAAAGTAAAATTCTGTAATAATAAATTGTTATTTAATATTAAATCATTGTGGGAGGGAGTTTATGTTATTGCAATGTTTTAATACGCAATTAAATTTTAATGAATGCCTTCAGAATACATCACCTTGAATTGCTATTCAACACTTCAGAATACTCTTAAAACTTCGTTCAATCGTAGATGTTAACCAACTAGAAGTTTCGATTACATAAACCGATTGAAGTGGAGTCTAAGCCAAGTTACATGTAGGTACTAATTTATTTTCATTAAGTTATTCAATCATTAGTCATTAATTAGGTGTATAGTTAGTGTTGTTAAGTAATAAAGGACATAACTACACCCACACTATGGCAATTATATTTGGACTTTTTGGTCCTACGTAACCGTGTTAAAAAGTTAAGTTTGGCAATTTTTACATTAGAGTTAACACAATAGACCTTTCTTATAAACTACTTGAGCTGAGCCCTGCAAGCTCCACTTTAAATACTCGATTATAAAGTAGTCTGTTATTTTCTCTCTTTATATTGTGCTATTATACCGAAATTTTATATATGTTATTCATATTATGAAAATTATATCTATGAAATTTTGGTACGTACTTACTATTATACCTATTATTTGCCCGCTATTGAACACCTTTATGAGAATAAAGTATTATTTCATTCATTCATACTGCCATCACAGCCAGCACACAGACAGGAGTCAGTGAAGTTTTGCTTTCTGGTTTCCTAGTCAGTCAGTAATCAGTTAGCATTGGGAGGTAGCTACACTATGCAGATGGTACTAACAGGTCGAGTATGAGTGTGAAGCCGTAGGCGGGGACTTCACTAATACGAGACTGGCAATTGCCATTACCGCCCAGATATATTTAGTGCTTTTCTTAAAAGAATACAGGGCAATAAAATATACTTTTTAAATTATACATTATATTCATTCATATTAGAAGTTACATTCGCCATATTGGGCAATTACCTACTAAAAGAAAATATTTTTAATTTCTCTTCAGTGGATTATAGGCAGAACATAGGAAAATCTAAAAAAAATTGTACATGCGACTGCCGTACTGAGCTCTAGGGTTCGATTCCCGGGTCAGAACAATTTTTTGTGTAATCCATAAATGTTTGCTTCGGCGTTTGGGTGTTTCTTATGTAAAATATATATACGTATTTACTAATATTTAAGTATTCTTATCAGTTGTCTAGACCTAATGCATAAACTTGTTTGGACTAGATTTTGCTATGTGAAAAAGTGTTCCAGAATATGTATTATTTATAACACTTTGGAATGAATTATGAACTTTTATGTCCCAAAATCCAACACTCCCACACATAAAACAAGATAAATGCACTTATTTTTAGAAAATAATATACTTACGTAAGCGTCCGCTGAAAAAGAATGTTAAAAGAAATCTAATCAAAGAGTATCTAATAACACCAGCACGCCATTTTATACAACATTGCTGGAGCGTTGTAATGTTCCAAATTCAAAAACACTCCAGGAATGAATTTCTTTTGCATATTATTGTTTTCGAAATAATGACAGGATTACCATGCATGTTTCAGAAAATATATTTTTTTTACAAACCCATAAATTCATTAATGTATTCAAAGTTAAGAATAGAACTTATTAGGGTAACTTAATAGGCTTCAATCGGACTCAATTCTAAACTCCGAGACTAAATTATTTATTACAGCGAGTAATTCGAGAATATCAGATGACATTCGTTCTAAATCGGGGACCTACTGGTTATTCAAACTTCCAATGTTTAATTAAGCGGATATTTCGAAAGTCTAGACCTACATAGAAATGGGAACTTTATGTAAGCTGAATATTCGATATTTTTTGAATATCAACCTTATTAGGATGACAAAAATAGATAGGTATTATTCAGATATTTTAAACTCTGAGCAAACTTAATACCTACAGAAATCATTATTCTTAGTGCCTCGATGGCGTAAGTGGCCGCAATAAGGTCTCGGGTTCGATTCTCGGGTCGGATTAAATAATTGTGTGATCCACAAATGTTTGTTTCGGAGTTTGTGTGTTTTCTATGTAAAATAATTAAAAATTGTTTATTTGTTGTTAGCATGGGCTAGACGGCGCTGTGTAAAAAGTGTCCAAATATTTATATTTATTTGCATAGATAGAACAGATGAAGTTTAGATCTTACAGAGGGTGACTTATCTACACAGCTGGCGAACCGCCTTCTGCGGATACATTTAAAACAAACCTCAGATGTGCCTGGGGCCATCCTTCCGAGGGCTCACCCAGGACTCCTGGGGCTAAGTCTGCTAATTCAATCGCGTCAGAAAAGAATAGAAATCGTCGCTCATTAGAGAGCCGACAGAAAAAATTACAGTTTTCGTAGTCTATTATTACAATTGCGCTCCAATAGAATTCTATCGGCCAGCCGATAGAATGTTATTAACACGTGTAGAGCCTGTAAGTAGCTCTTAATTTGCATTTTTGGTAGTCTATATTAATAATTTGTATTTATTTATTTTATTTATCTATCACGCCTTATCCCCGAAGTGGTGGCAGAGGCATATTATATGCCCACTTTTCACCATGAGTATTCCTGTCCGGTGGTGGTGAGCCCATTGCCGTGTTGAAATAGACAGACGCAGGTTGTGGCTACCTGCTGTTGAAATTTTTCAAGCCGCCCATAAGACCTTCCACTTAACTTAACGACTGCCATGTTACTGGCAACCGGGGCCAACGGCTTAACGTGCCTTTCGAAGCACGGAAACGCTTACAATTGTAAATGCCAAAAAGTGGTCACCCATCCGTGACCACAGCGAAAGTTGCTTAACGCAGTGATCGTTTACAGAACACTGAGTCCGCGGGACCACGAGATTTGATAGTTAAAAACAGCTATTTTGTGTCTATTCTACATCTTGAGAAGTTGTTAGGAGTCCGGCATGGCATCCATGAAATCCATCCACACGAAAAAAAAGGCCTTAGATATGCCGTATTCAGTTTTTTAGTCTGTTTGACTCCGGACTAAATCTCAGGCTGAAGTCATAATAAAACTTTTTACTGATGTAACCGGAAAACTGACCAACAAAAAGATAATTATAAACGTATTAGTACTTTTTATCATTTGCTTTTTGTTTCCATGTCTTCTTCACACTTTATTTTGTTTGTGTTGAACGTTTTGAATGTATTCAAATGACTGAACATTTTCTGTATCGAAGAGCTTAGTTTAATGTACCAAATAGAAATACAATTTATTTTTACGCACCGTACGTATCAATATTTACAACCCAATATAAGTAAATAAAAGTGAATTCTTGTATAGCTTTACCGCCATTTATGTTTTCGATCTAGAGCGTCCATGACTTCAAAGGTAAAGTCTCAATGGCAACTGTAACCGCAAACTATGAGATTGCGTTCTAGACGAAGCATTTATTGCTAGGTTAGCTAAACGAAAACGCAAACATCTTGAGATGCAATAGCTTCTTGCATTTTTCTCAAATCTCTTTTTGAAAAGTTGCCTGGTATTTCGGCCACGGCTCTTAGCTGTATTCTGACGAGATTCTCAACTTCACACTTATCCTTCTCCCAATACGGTACCTTTATAAATCCCACATACACTTTACATGGGCTTAAGGCATGCGTTGATGTATCCATGCAGAGCCTGTACAAACCGCTTCGGACACCTTGGGCTTACCTAACCTTTTATCGCGGGCCACCACACCTGTTACGAATTTTATCTTTTTAGCGTTAGTTCGAAAAATATTAAATTTGGCCTTTTTAGGGTTCCGTACCTCAAAAGGTAAAATAAAACTGGTCAGGCGCGAGTGGAACTCGTGCATAGAGGATTCCGGTACCGTGCGTAGTTGAAAATTAGAGTAAATTTTTGGAAACTATAGTAAACCTACGTCATTAAGGTACTAATTTTATTATGGTAGTATAATGGGTAAGTACCCATACATTCTCTTTTACGACAGCCGTAAATATTTCCAAAAAGAAATTTTCATTCCATAGTCAAAAAAAAACGACAAACGAATAGCCTTTTTAGTATACCTTTTGACATTACTTCATATTTAATAAAATAAATAAATTTAAAAAATATAATAACTTAAACAATCAAAATGAGTTGCCATTACATAAATTAATTTTTACATGAAGTCAAAAAGTCAAAAAACCATTTCATTTCAATGTGATACCTTAATGTGAAGTACCTATTCGATATGCACCAAAATAATATATATCACTTACGAAAAAAGCATAAATGCCAGCTGTATTGTGAGAAGTCACCAGACGACTGCGTAGCTGCTATAAATTGACTGGTAGACAGGTAGACAACAGGCAGATGGTTACGGAAACGTTTTAGATATTGAAATTTTTGCTTATATAAAACTGTTTATTTTGCGTACATTACCATTCTAATGCTACACATACAACTGAAATAATCCTTAACTGATCTTCAAGTGATCCTCGAAAAATATATTGGAAAATTTAAAAAAAAACGTACGTATTTTTATGATGTTATCAAGTCTTAGCAGGTTGCTAGTATTTTACAAATGATTTTGTACACAAATTTCTAAATACTTTAACGAATCACATAAATATTTGGTCCGACCCGGGATTGGAACCTGCGTCCTCAGCAACGATAGTCGCTTACACTACCACTGCGCCAAACAATACACTGAAGCTGACGATAGATAGAATCCTTTTAGTCTAACAAAATCTTACAGAAGCAAGCTCAAAACGGCAGCAGTGTGACCCATGAATTTCACACACACCTAACGTTCCCTATGAAACGGGATACGGCACTAACTGAGGATGGATAGTTGGGTGACCGGTTAATTTAAATCATAGTATGCACAGGTTTTAGCGCAAATGCCTAAAACACCTATTAGACGGCGTTTTAACAATGATTTTTCATTATTGAAAATTTTCAATTTCTCAAGTTATCTTCTGATTAATTTCGTTGCGGGTTCCAAGACATGCTAACGTATCCTGGGACTTCACAGATATCGAGCTGGGTGTAACTTTTGTGGTCTTTGTCATTGCTGTAGATGGTCTACTGGTTTACTGGAGTCACAGTAATGGGAATGTGGATGGGATGATATCTTATCTAAACTTCGGTTATGATTATCTATGATTGAAACGATCCCCCACCACCACGGAAATTTAGACTGCCTCGGTGGCGCAGTGGTAGTGTATGCGACTGCCGCGCATGAGGTCCAGGGTTCGATACCTGGGTCGGAACAAATATTTGTGTATTCCACAAATGTTGATTTCGGAGTTTGGGTGTTTCCTATGTATAATATGTATGTGTTTAGAAATATATAAGGAATGTATATCAGTTGTATAGATCCCATAACACAAGCTTATATCAGCTTACTTTGGGCTAGACGGCGCTGTGTTAATAAAAGTTCAATATCTTAATCTTCAAAAAAAAATGTAAAAACAGTCTGTTTCTATCATATATAGGTACCAAAAAGGAAAATACTAATAAACAAATATGATATACTCAAAAAAAAATTGAAAACCTTGAAATATTTCTCTTCTATATTATTTGTAGGATCCTGAAAATAATTTCTCAATTGATATCACAAACAAAAACGTCCCACGAGGCGTTTCTTGAATGAAATACGGCCATTATGCTGAGAAACCCAAGGAAAATGTTTCACGTATCATGTAGGTACCTACACGATTTTCGCTTTCATCCATCTAAACTTTTTATGGAACTTAGATTGGAAGAATATTGAAGTTAAAAGATATTGGGGCGAGTGTTTTATTTCAGTGTAACATCTAATATGATATTATTGTCTCTTTTTTTTTGTCAGACATTCTTTTGCTTTCAATCATATCAATAGTTGACAGATAGTCGATAACAATTTATTTATTGATCCATCACGCCTTATCCCCAAAGGGATGGCAGAGGCATATTGTATGGCCAGTTTTCAGCATGTGTTTCCTACGTCATTACGTCTGTTACTGTTACTATAACTTTAACCACCAATTGTCGGCTTGTTAAAGTAAGCGTTAGTTGTGACGTTAGTTTAACCATTGTTAGAATGGTGCAATCCAAAAATTGTTTAACCTGAGATTTGACGGCTGGTTTGGCTTTGGTTATTGTTATAGTTAGATGGTGCAATCCACCCTTAATGTTAAAATGTCGATTGCCTATGGCCAATAATTACATCAGTAATGCCGTCAAGCCTGCCAAACACTTGGCAAATGGGAAAAAGCCCAAATACCTTAAATTTTAGGCTTAGAAACCCAGAGATTTCTATACATCTAACAGGTCGAACTACATTACGAATAATTTTTTCCTCCTTTATCCTACCTTCAAACAATCACACAACAAGACACCAATAATATTCAATGGAATTTCCTTTATATCTAGTTCGCTTACAAAGAACTCATTCATGACAAACACCACTATTACTAAGGCATTAGCGAGTACTTGATTTATTTTCACAAGTTTCTTTTCGGAGGTTATATTTATTGCTAATAAGTTATCGTATCTTAAGTTAGGTTAATAAGTGTGTAAAGCCGCTTGCATATGGGAGATCAGTGGGAAGCGTTATTAGAATACAAGTTAGATTTTACTCAAAAGAATATAGTGTATATTTTACAATGTTAGTCACGTGATAAAATGAAAATGTTGAAATCATTATTACTATTCTAGTTGACGCCCGCGGCTCCGTACGCTTGGTGAAGTTTTCCCGTTCCCGTTTCCCACATAAACATTTTACCGGATTAAAAAGGAGCCTATGTGTTATTCTGATATGTAAGCTATATTATTGTAAAGTTTCAACAAAATCCATTCAGAAGATTTTGCGTGAAAGTGTAATAAACATCCACACTTACAAACTTTCGCGTTTATAATATTAGTAGGATATACTTCGTAGTTCAAATTCAAGTACCTAGATAACACAAATTCATGACTGCGTTATAGTTATTGGGGTTTGTGAAAGGCAAGCCAACTATAACTAAAATCATAAGTATATTACAATAAATGTTATCACTCATCAAATAGCGGCAATTAAAATTCTAGTACCTAAAATCACTTCTTCAGGAGGAAAATCTCTAGACTAAGGATAGCCAAAGGTTCTCTATATAAAAGCAGGCTCGGGTCTCAATAAAATCTATTATTGAATCAGCAATTGGCGTTAGATGAAGACGAATGAACAGTTGTTGATTTCTATAGCAATAATAGTTCAATTTAAAAGACTTTTTTTATTCTATAAATGTCGTAATTTATTGACATTTATCAACGGTGTTTATGCTACCAGAATAAGTCAACATTACGCCCTCGTTGACATTCTACTTGGAGTGTGTACACAGCATTAGGAGTTCAGACATTTGTTCAGTCATAAATCTGTTACGGACCACTTTACTCAGTAATTGTTGTTGTTATTCGATCCAGTTACATCGTTATGGCGTTTATTGACTTTGTTTTTGTTTGTACTTAGAGGATCAAGACTTAGGTTAATCTCATAAAAATGAATATACTATTTCGGTAAACAAAAAGTATTTTATTATAAATGAATATACTATTTCGGTAAACAAAAAGTATTTTATTAAAAATGTCTGAAACTTGTTTTTATATTGACTCTTTGTATGATTTTGTTGGTAGTTTTATACATCAATATTTTTTTGTCTTCGTCTGAGCTGAAGTCTAGTTTGTTTTCAACATAACAATCTTAAATCCCGGTTTGAAGGTAGGCTACTGATAGCGTTTGTGGTTTGACAATTTTATTCATCATTGTTGATAGCATCTGTTAGTCATTATTGAAAGCAAATCCCGTCAGTCAGCCAAGAGAATCACTGGACAACCACTCGCAGGTTAGGTTTGTTCGATAACCGATACTATGATGGGATCTTCTACTATAACAAAAAAAATCTGTACGTAATAGTTCTAGAGATTCTTCTACTTCATATATACATATTGTAACGCCTTTATCCCCAAAGGGGGAGGGAATACGCCCACATTTCACGGTATGCATTTTTGTCCCACGTAACATGTGGTGAGGCCATTACCGTGTTGAAATGGACAGGCGCAGGCTGTGGTGACCTGCTGTTGTAAGTTTTCAAGCCGTTCATAAGGCCTTCAACCAGGCTTAACAACTGCTATTTTACTGGCAACCGGGACCAACGGTTTAACGTGCCTTCCAAAGCGCTTCTTCTTCTTCATCTTTGCATATTCTTAATTACTTCCAAACCCTGGACGCATGCGTCGTCATTGCCTGGTCCCTCGATCAGCAGTCCACTGCCAGGTGAGGTCGCTACACTACCCAAATCCAAACGTCAATAATTCTGGAGATTATTAACCAGAAAATTAAAACATAGAGAAAGTCTATATAAGAGATTGATTATTTTGTGATTCTCATGACCACAAGACTCGACGCCTCCCTCTGTAAAGGGGGTGTGTAATTAAGATCACCCTCCTTACACCCCCAGTTTTATGAATAACATAAGTATGCCTATTCATTCAACGCTATAAAAGAAAATTTCTAGTAAGTTTTTAAGAGTTCCGTACCCAAGGGTAAAAACGGCACCCTATTACTAAGAGTCCGCTGTCTGTCTGTCTGTATGTCACCAGGCTATATATTAGGAACCGTGATAGCTAGACAGTTGACATTTTACTGATGAAGGAATTCTGTTGCTGCTTTAAAACAAATATTAAAACCATAATATGATAAATATATCAGGGGGCTCCCATACAAAACTGTTTTTGTCGTTTTTGGATCGATATTAATAATGGCAACGGGTAGACACTTGAAATATTCTTAGAATATGTATGTTTATTCAGTATACTCAAAAATAATATAATTAAATTAAAATAAAATAACTATTTATTTTAATTTAATATGTGCTCACCATCTATTACGTGGTACAGGAATACACATGGTGAAAAGTGGGCATACAATATGTATGCCTCTGCCACCCCTTCGGGGATAAGGCGTGATAGATAAATAAACTATTTGGGAAGGGCTCCCATACACCAAACGCGATTTCTTTGCCGTTTTTTTGCTCGATATTAATAACGTTATTAATATAGATATAAATATAAATATAAATATTGTAGGACTAATATTAGCTTGTGTTATGGGTATTGTGTATGGTGTTGTCTAGATAACTGATAAACATACTTATATATTTCTAAATACATACATATTATAAATAAATAACACCCAGTCACAGAATAAACCATCGTGCTCATCACACAAAGTTTTATCCTGGGTGGGAATCGAACCCACGACCTCTTGCGTAGCAGTCGGATGCACTCCCACCGCGCCACAGAGGCAGTCAGTTAAAAAGGGGATTACTTCGCTCAAATCCCAAAAACAAGATAAATATAATAATTTCGTAAACAACATTATTAATTAAGTTTGTAAATATATTTAAAGTAGTTTGTAATTTCGTTTTGTTTTTTCAACCGATCATAGAGTAAGCCTGACTATGCCTAAATATAAGAATAAAAGTAAGGTGAAGCGTGGCCGAGCTCTCCAAAACTATTGGTAAGTACCTACCCTATTGAGTACATTATTTCTATTGTGTTTATTTTTATCGTTTTAAGCTATCTTGAGAATTTCGAATGACGGAGGATGGAGACCTTGGTGACTGAGGATGTCACCTACCTGATGGTGGACTACGAAGGTGAGTATACGAACCCAGTGCCGACGCTACGTAGAACCAGCGTGTTTGGACTCATTCGAAAGGTCTCATGGAGACCTTGGTGACTAATGATGTCACCTACCTGATGGTGGATTACGAAGGTGGGTATAGGATCTCAGTGACGGCACTACGTAGAACCATCGTGATTGTACTCATTTGAAAGGTCTCATGGAGACCTTGGTGACTGATGATGTCACCTACCTGATGGTGGACTACAAAAGTGGGTATATGATCTCAGTGACAGCGCTACGTAGAACCAGCGTGTTTAACCTCATTGGAAAGGTCTCATGGACACCTTGGTGACTGATGATGTCACCTACCTGATGGTGGACTACAAAGGTGGGTATACGATCTCAGTGACGGCACTATATAGAACCATCGTGATAGGACTCATTTGAAAGGTCTCATGGAGACCTTGGTGACTGATGATGTTACCTACCTGATGGTGGACTACAAAGGTGGGTATAGGATCTCAGTGACGGCGCTACGTAGAACCAGCGTGTTTGGATCCATTTGAAAGAGGTCATGGAAACTAAGGTTACCGAAAAAATAATCTTGTTTAAAAAAAACCTAGTTAAAATACCTTTTAGTTTTTTTGCGGTGTAAATATGGCTATTATCACCAAACTGTAATAGCAAAAATATTTATTATTTACGTTAATATATAAATATACATTTAAGTTATTATTTTTCAGGCAATTCAGATACCAGCAAAACTCCGAATCACAAAATCAGGAACTTCAGCCATTAACAGATACACACGATCTGTCTAGTATGGCAGTTGATGAGGGGGCAGAGCAAATTATGCCGGTAACTTATTGTGTTTGCTTACACTGCGGTATATGTTCGATAGTTTCCCTAGCTAATTTAATTTGACACTGTATTGTTAAAATGTTTGTTTTAGGTTGAAGAAGATGAAGAAGATTTACCAAATTTGATTATTGAAGAACAAGAATCACAAGCAGAAACAAAAAATATATCTGGAAGACGAATTATAGATATAGCTTACTTCTTTTCCAAAATACAAGAAATAGGCGGCCATGGTGCTTTTAACTGTGGTATACAAAGTTTGAAATTTATAGGAGAGAAACGTAGACGAAAATATGTGCGTACTTCAAGAAGAAAGCCTACATGCACCACCTTCACCAACACTTATCCCAATAAATGACCAACCGAATTGTTCACGATATTTAAATTTCAGTGACTTTAACGGGAAGAGTTTGAGATTTTGTCATTATTATACAATTAATAAATAATTAGAATTGTAATAATTGCTTGACAGTGATAAAGAAAATAAAGGTGATTATTTATAGCTTATTGTTTATTTTGATAATAACCCTAACTATTTCTGTTACTGAGATCCAATAAGCACTTACCTAGTCATCATCAGACCTTCAGAATGTATCATGTAGTAGCACTAGTGCTCAATTAGATAAATGTTGAAAGCTAGGTCATCCTTACTATTTCCGTTACTGAGAACCAATATCCACTTACCTAGTTATCATCAAACCTTCAGAATGTACCATGTAGTATCGCCAGTGCTCAATTAGAAAAATGTTGAAAGCTAGGTCATCCTTACTATTTCTGTTACTGAGAACCAATAAGCACTTACCTGGTCATCATCAGACCTTCAGAATGTACCATGTAGTAGCACCAGTGCTCAATTAGATAAATGTTGAAAGCTAGGTCATCCTAATTATTTCCGTTACTGAGAACTAATATCCACTTACCTGGTCATCATCGGACCTTCAGAATGTACCATGTAGTATCACGAGTGCTGAATTAGATAAATGTTGAAAGCTAGGTCATCCTAACTATTTCCGTTACTGAGAACCAATATCCACTTACCTGGTCATCATCAGACTTTCAGAATGTACCATGTAGTATCACCAGTGCTCAATTAGATAAATGTTGAAAGCTAGGTCATCCGAACTAATATATTCAAAAATAGTCAAAAGTGAAAAAAAAATTGTAGAATGAAACCCATCGGAAAAAGAAGTGAATATTATAAAAATCTGAGGTCGGGAAGGGTAAGTTTGTGAGTTTTTAAGGGTAAAAAACGGTTTATTTCGATTTCTGGCAAAAGTCCTATGGAAAAAAGTCAAATGCCAAAGTTGTAGGTAATAAAAAGACCTACAACTTTTGTTTTTCCACTTTTTTCACATAACTTCAAAATATATATAAAAAGTTCAAAAAACTAATTTTTTGGTTTTTTATTTATATCTCTTACAAAAAATTATCTTTTTTCACGAAATTTAAAGAAAACTTATCTTTATTAGTCCCAAATACACTAATTTATTTGAATTAAAATATTTATTTTTTCACCTTAATTTGACTGATATTTCGAAAAAGAACAATAATTTTTAATCGAAAATTCTATCGTCAAAATAGAAGCTTTTTTCAAAAAATTGGTGTGCTTTCTTTTAGTTGAAATCTTTACTTTCCGATGGTGTAAAATAAATGCATACTTCTATAGTAAATCTTCTGAGAAATTGCAAATATTCGAAAATACTTTTTAAATTATTAAATACAATTTTGAGCAATTTATTCAAATGTACACTTTAATTACTCTTTAAATTATATGCGTAGATGCATTTCTATTACTATTTTAAGATAACTTATATACCTAAGTGACCTTCGAAAAATTTTAGCTCATCAAAAGGTATTTCATAGAGAAGTGTGGCTACTACTACTACTAGGCGGGTCTGGGCCTTACTAAAACATACTTACTTAAACATCAACAGTCTTACTTAAACATCAACATATTACATCAATTAATAAAGACAGAATGTGCGCGAGTCCGACTCGCACTTGTAACTGACGAATGGTAGACAACTGATAGATTTTGGCATACAGTTAGATGTAAAGATGGCTCGCGATATGATGCGAGTGAGAGGTAGCGAGCAATATTCCTTGCTCTGTGAGATAAAATAAGATAATGTCAATAACAAGCAAATATTCCTGCCCAAATTAATCCTGCACAAATATCATTACTTTTACTTAATCTGCTCCCTGATGGCTCTAGACAGACCTTTGATATTGACCAGAATTGACTCATTACTTATTTACGCTTCCCAATACATCTGTAAATATATATTGTGCCAAACTACAATTTGATTCAATCTATACTAATATTATAAAACTGAAGAGTTCGTTTGTTTGGTTGAAAGTGCTTTTGTGTTGGATCTATCGAGAAAAGCTTTTTATCTTCTCACGACTAGGTATGAAACCAGGGTAATAAGCATAAATGTCAACCAATCGGCCATTTTTTATTATTTTGCTTATATGCTTTTTTTTATATTACTGCAGTGACAGGCAAGCATATGGCCAACCTGATGGAAATTGGTCACCATAGCCTATGGACGCTTGCAACACTAGAGATGCGGCACTCGCGATACCGATCCTATTATATTTGTAAATTCGATGTAAAATTAATAAAAGGCGGGAATAAATGTGTGCCACAGGCTTCGAAGTATGTCACTGGCAAAGCCCCGGAGCTCAGCAGCTAATATATTATACAAAATAAGATATAAAGTTGGTTCCAAAGCTTCCTTACAATATTATTATCAATAGGACTTTATCCGTCTACATCTTAATTTCTATTTCATTGAAAATTAATTCATTCGCTCGTCCAATTCAACCCTCATTAAGAAATATATACATACTTTTCTTAGCATCTTATATTCTCGTAATTAATTAGGTATTTTCCGAGAACATTTACAGAAACTCAGTATGTTTCTATACTAAGAAAGAAAACGATCGTGAAAGAGTAATTTACAAAAAAAATCTCATTCTCTGGTTGATTGAACTAAGGAGATGAGGGTAATTGTGTTGTCGAATGGGCTGACATATCCTATAACGGTCTAGTTGGAAGGTTTCATCGTTGCTTGTTAGATAAATACAAGCAAAGGCGATGAAAACCTTTCAAGCCTGAATATTCTCGTATTGTTTTCAAAGAACCTGTTGTACGGTGATAGATCGATGTACCTGTATTGAACTTACTTTTGTTATAAATTTATTTAGGGTAAAAACATAAAGGCTTGTTCGAAATTTGAACCAGTGTGTAGAATATTTATTTCAAGGGTCAGACCATATAAGTACTAGTAACTATACCGACCCAACCAACTGAAATGCTTTTTTATTCAACCACTAACACAGTGGTCTGTAAACGATAAATATTAAAATAAATATTGTGAGACACTTTTCACACAGTGCCGTCTAGACCAAACAAAGCTATAAGCTTGTACTATAGGGTCTAGACAACTGATATACATCATCATCCTCTTGCATCCATACTGCAAAATGTTTTGGCTTGGTTTTTATGGTCGACCGCCAGCCTGACAACAACCCTCCCTGGGAATGCTATCGTTTGGTGGTTTGCCCGCCACCACACGGGTGCCTTTCCAAGGCTTTTAGCACTCCGAACCTTTACAAGGGGCAGGTCGCTTTTTCACAGGGGGAGGTTCTTCTTTGGGATTAGTAGTCCTTGTCCATACAATGCGTTGACGTCAGCCATAGCTATGCAATACGGCATATCCCTGTCGTGTACCATACGGGCTACTTGTGCAGCCCGCGCTCCTTATACCATGAAATCCATCGTGCTAGGTTCTTCTTCCATATTTATTTACGGCTCCTATAGTATCTAACGCTTTAAGAAACTGCCTCTGACCATCTCTAGCCAATCTGATCCAAACTTGGGTGTTTGGAGCAAGGTGACGATCCACTTTGATGGATTATTTCTTAACTAAACGTAAGAATATCTAATTTGTTAAAGGCATTTGTTATTTAATATAAATTTTATATAGAAATCATAATATTTGAGTAAAACATTTTATTTAGTTACTGAAAATTTTGATGTCATTTTGACGTACGTCATAAAATAACTGATATACATACTTAAATATTTCTAAATACATACATACACTCACTGTGTTAAGCAACTTTTGCTACGGCTGGTCTATTTGGGTGACCAAATTGTCGCATTTCTATTTACGAGCGTTTCCGTGCTTCAGAAGGCACGTTAAGCCGTTGGTCCCGCTTAGCAATTACATGGCAGTCGTTAAGCCATGTTGAAAGCCTTTAAAGCGCGGCGCGGCTTTCAAAATTTCAACAGTAGTTCGTCACTACCTGCGCTCGTCCATTTCGACACTGCAATAAGCTCACCGCCTGTATGTTAATGAACTTAGCAGAATATTGTACAGCAGATCAAAAAAAATGTGAGTTCTGCTCGCATGCAGTAGAGTTCTATAGTTCCTGTTTCCTTTTAGAAATAGTTCTAGCGCTTTTAGCAACAAAAAAGGCAATTGACAAAATGATCTCCCAACTTTCTGTAGCAAATCATATTGCAGAAAATCAAAAAATCGAGTGAGTTCTTCTCACATGCGAATGAAATCTCCAGTTTCAGATACTTCAACAGAATAGTATTAATAGATTTCAAGTTCAGAAGACAGCAGATCACGTCAGAAAGTGTAAAAAGTCAAAAAATACTACATTCATTGTTTGAAAAATACTCGAAAGCTAGAAGTAAGAAATTACATTTTTCTTGGCTTCAAATTTAAATTAACGGTCAGAACTCTTTCGTATTTTGCAGATCCGTATCGAAACTATAAACTAAGGCTCGATTCAAGTCCAAAACTCACGTTCAAGTGGCAGCAGATCATATGAGAAAGTGTAAAAAGTCAAAAACTTACCACTCTCAGTTTGAACAGTAAGAGTGAACATTAAACTTGAAAGCTAGAACTCTTCGGTATTTCACAGAACCGTATTGAAACTAAACCCCAGGACTCAATTGAAGTCCAGAACTCATTTTAAAATGCCACCAGAGCACGTTACACCGGCAAAAAGTAGGAAATTACCATTTTTTTCGTTTAAAATTAATATGAAATGCCAGAACTTTTTCGTATTTTACAGATCCGTATCGAAACTGTATCAAAGGACTCAATTCAAGTCCAGAGCTCTTTTAAATGCCAGCAGAACATGTCAAAACGGCCGAAAAGCAGGAAATTACCATTGTCGTCGTTTCAAAATTATAGGAGAAGCCAGAACTCTTTAGTATTTTATAGATCCGTATAAAAACATTAATCTAGGATACAATTCTAGTCTAGAACTCTTTTAAAAATATCAGCAGAGCACGTTGGAAGGACCGAACAGTAGAAAATTACCATTTTCCTCGTTTCAAAATTATAGAAGAACCCAGAACTCTTTGGTATTTAGAAGATCTGTATCAAAACTGTAATCGAGGATACGATTTGAGTCCAGAACTCTTTTTAAAATACCAGCAGAGCACGTTAGAACGGACGAAAAGTAGAAAATTACCAATTTTTTCGTTTTAAATTACTATGAAATGCAAGAACTCTTTCGTAATTTACTAATCCATATAGGAACTGTATCCAAAGACTCAATTCAAGTCCAGTACTCTTTATAAAATACATGCAGAGCACGTTGGAATGGCCGAAAACAGCAAAGTACCATTATCGTCGTTTCAAAATTATAGGAGAAGCCAGAACTCTTGGTATTTTATAGATCCGCATAGAAACTTAAATCTAGAATAAAATTCAAGTTCAAAAATCTTTTAAAAAATACCAACAGAGCACGTTAGAACGGACGAAAAGTAGAAAATTACCAATTTTTTAGTTTTTAATTAATATGAAATGCTCGAACTCTTTCGTATTTTACAGATTTGTATTGGAACTGTATCCAAGGACTTCATTCAAGTCCAGAACTATTTTTTAAAATGCCAGCAGAGCACGTTGGAACTGTCGAAAGGAGAAAATTACCATTTTCCTCGTTTCAAAATTATAGGAGAAGCCTGAACTCTTTGGTATTTTATAGATCCGAATAGAAACTTTACTCTTGGATACAATTCAAGTCCAGAACTCTTTTGAAATTACCAGTAGAGCACGTTGGAACGGCCGAAAAGCAGGAAAGTACCAATTTCGTCGTTTCAAAATTATAGGGGAAACCAGAACTCTTTTGTATTTTATAGATCCGTACAGAAACTTTAATCTAGGATACAATTCTAGTCTAGAACTCTTTTAAAAATATCAGCAGAGCACGTTGGAAGGGCCGAACAGTAGAAAATTACCATTTTCCTCGTTTCAAAATTATAGAAGTACCCAGAACTCTTTGGTATTTAGAAGATCTGTATCAAAACTGTAATCGAGGATACAATTTGAGTCCAGAACTCTTTTTAAAATACCAGCAGAGCACGTTAGAACGGACGAAAAGTAGAAAATTACCAATTTTTTCGTTTTAAATTAATATGAAATGCAAGAACTCTTTCGTAATTTACTAATCTATACAGGAACTGTATCCAAAGACTCAATTCAAGTCCAGTACTCTTTATAAAATACATGCAGAGCACGTTGGAACGGCCGAAAACAGCAAAGTACCATTTTCGTCGTTTCAAAATTATAGGATAAGCCTGAACTCTTTGGTATTTTATAGATCCGAATAGAAACTTTACTCTTGGATACAATTCAAGTCCAGAACTCTTTTGAAATTACCAGTAGAGCACGTTGGAACGGCCGAAAAGCAGGAAAGTACCAATTTCGTCGTTTCAAAATTATAGGGGAAACCAGAACTCTTTTGTATTTTATAGATCCGTACAGAAACTTTAATCTAGGATACAATTCTAGTCTAGAACTCTTTTAAAAATATCAGCAGAGCACGTTGGAAGGGCCGAACAGTAGAAAATTACCATTTTCCTCGTTTCAAAATTATAGAAGTACCCAGAACTCTTTGGTATTTAGAAGATCTGTATCAAAACTGTAATCGAGGATACAATTTGAGTCCAGAACTCTTTTTAAAATACCAGCAGAGCACGTTAGAACGGACGAAAAGTAGAAAATTACCAATTTTTTCGTTTTAAATTAATATGAAATGCAAGAACTCTTTCGTAATTTACTAATCTATACAGGAACTGTATCCAAAGACTCAATTCAAGTCCAGTACTCTTTATAAAATACATGCAGAGCACGTTGGAACGGCCGAAAACAGCAAAGTACCATTTTCGTCGTTTCAAAATTATAGGATAAGCCAGAACTCTTGGTATTTTATAGATCCGCATAGAAACTTAAATCTAGAATAAAATTCAAGTCCAAAAATCTTTTAAAAAATACCAACAGAGCACGTTAGAACGGACGAAAAGTAGAAAATTACCAATTTTTTAGTTTTTAATTTATATGAAATGCTCGAACTCTTTCGTATTTTACAGATTTGTATTGGAACTGTATCCAAGGACCTAATTCAAGTGCAGAACTATTTTTTAAAATGCCAGCAGAGCACATTGGAACAGCCGAAAAGTAGAAAATTACCACTTACCTCGTTTCAAAATTATAGGAGAAGCCAGAACTCTTTGGTATTTAAAAGATCTGTATCGAAACTGTAATCGAGGATACGATTTGAGTCCAGAACTCTTTTTAAAATACCAGCAGAGCACGTTAGAACGGACGATACTATCGATACTGGTTGCGTGACGGCTAGCTGCGATTTATATTTGAGTAAAAGCTAGCACGAGTTGCGGGCGTATGGTGCCCTGTAAGATCGATCTGTTGGAGTATACCTATGTTAAAATGAAAGGACTTGAAAAAGAACCTGGAAAATTGAATCAAAAGCACAGGTTGAAGTAACATTCAAATATTTATTATTTAAACATACTGATCCTGTGATGTTTCCGTTTAATAGAACCGGTGCGTGGGTGTTTTCGAATAGTTTTCGAATGTTTAATATAATCCCACTCAGGATAATTATCTAAACATGTTGGCTTCGTGCGTCTTTTGACCAACAAGTCATCTGTTTCAATTTTTCGTTTCGGATTATTGATCAGTCCTTTTCAGTTCTCACAAACGTTCCAATCGTTATCAGCTGGATCGTTGAATGTTCCGCATTTTTGCCCATCACTGATGAATGGGCAACAGTGATGATATTTTCGACTTCTGACTCGAGACTGTGTATTGGGGACTGGATGGGAGAGACTGAGATGTTTTTTTACTGAGATGTTTGGAGTGCTACATACGTTATGTGCAGTTACATCAAACGGGATATTGTCAGGCTCTAGCGTTGTATCATGAGACTCGTCAACTTCCATGCGGTTTACTAGTTCTTCAGCCTTAGACGTGGATTGAGCTCCCGAAGATTGGTTAAGGCCTGTGTTATCTGGGCCTTTTGATAATTCGTCTCGGCTTTGTAGTAAATTATCCGTCGTCTTGCAGCGCTCTTTTACTTTGTCGTTGATTCGCTCAAGATGTTGCATAACGATTCTGTCTATGCGCATCGGGATTTCGCCTCTAAACTCGCGATGCTTCAAATCCGCCAATTCAGTTTCCACTGCGGCGGAAGTGGCAATTACTGAGCCTCTTCCAAAACTAGGCATCATGATAGCGGTCCACAGAGGTAAGTAAGGAAGGAGATGTCGTTTCAACCTTTTAGCGAAATTAATACTGTAGCATGCATTGATTGTATTACCTTCTGATGCCTGATCTGCTATTTCAACTGCAGCGTCATACAATTTATCACACCATGATTTCCAACCTGGTTTTCGCATTTCATTTTTGATCAGATTCTGTTCCGGATTTGTATCAGATTCCTCGTCGATGTTATCATATCAGCAGTTTCTTGGTCGTTTTTGTTGGTAGCTTAATCATCGTCTTCGTTCATATCGATCGAGCGACGCGACGGTAAAACTTTGTCATCTGGTCCGGACCCAATGCATTTGCTGAGCGCAACGACGAGAACCGATTCTAGGAAGTAGGATAAGTCTTACAGATTCGTGATTTGACAAGCTTTTCCAACGCATCTCTTATAAAATCGCCGTACCAAAGACTTATCCTTTCCTTTTAAACTGGGCCATCGTGTATTCATTGATGACAAATGACAGATATCTAATCGTATAAACGTCGATGGCAGTGATGGTGCCACTTTTCCAATAGCATCATAACACTTTTGCAAATAATCGTTTAAACTTGCACATTGGCCAAATATTCGCGCTACCGCAATTAACAAAGACCACCCGAAATGGTAGCCAATAGATGCAGTTAAAGCGATACACTGCGACGCATTGAATAAAACCTACCAACTTCCTATGTTCAGCGCTGCTCAATAAATTTAATGCAGGGTTTTCGTATTTCAATCCATATTTATTCAACAATCGCTGTTCCTTGGCTTTTCGTACGACGTCATTACTCGGTAGGATCGGCGGATTCTTACCTCCAAATTTATTTATACGTCCAGCTTCTTTTCGTCGCCATGTCACAGCATCTTTACGGCCATCGATGAGATAGTCTGCAACTTTGAGGCGACGAATGCCTCTCAAATGTCTTCTTTTCTTTCCTGAATGGGATTCAGGCCTAATGCCATCAATGTTACATTGGAGTATCACATCAACTCCTTTCTTTGGCTCCTTTAACAACGTACAATAGACTTTTGCATGGCATTCGCTGCAGAACCCTTCTAGAGTCAAAAAATATTTAGAAATCGAACTCAAGTATACATTATGATTTGTGAACGTAACTACACAGTCCATATGATGCTGCACCCACAAAGCCTCAGTTATTACGTCTGCCCATCGTTCTCGTAACTTCCAATATACGCGCTTGCCGTTTAATTTTTCGTGGGGTTTCACGCTTTGCCATTTTTCCTGCGAAATTACCAGGTTTACCATCATTGAAGTTAAGCTGTTTAGCGTAACGGTGGACTCGTCTTTACACTTTTTGACACTTTAATTTTTGTCATTCACGGAGATGCTCATTTCTCGCTCTCGAATATCAAAAACCTGCATGATGATATCTCGAAACCTATTACGATTATTGTTAATGATGGTATGGACATGCTTGGGTGTAATAACCGAGCCTTTATCCGCCATCAGAATTGAAATTTTTCGGTATACCTCATGGGAAGGTGAAAGAAGACGTCCTTCATAATTAATGGTACGACATTCAGGATCGGATAAAATTTGCCGTAAGGCAATTTTATTGTACGCCGATTTTGTTGGCATTTTTTTTCTTTTGACTTAGCCTCCAATTTCCCTTTACTGAATTATTAATATTGAAAAGTTTAAGAAAATATATAAGAAAAAGAACAGAAAAATATAATCAGAAAATCTCAATAACAAATTCAAATTTTATTCGATGAAATAAAAAAGATTCCGCTTGGGATTTTTTTTGCCACTTCAAAATCTAAAACTGTTTTCTAATGTTACAGAGCTACTTAAAGCTGGGCATTCACGGTCGCGCCGTTCGGCGTGGATCCAAATGGCTTAAGTCAAATGGATGGACGCAAAACAAGTATTACATTCACGATCACTCCAATTTTCTTTCATTTACGTGTTTCACCGGGTCGAAAGAAGTTGAACATGAGCTCTGATTCCGAAGAAGAACTTTTACTTTGTGTGGCGGTTGTTTCTCATCATATAATAACGAGAAAACCAAAAAAAAAGTGGTGCAAAGAGTGGCTGAAGAAAAGGGACACTTTCACACACATCAATTTGTTAAATGAACTATCATTGGAGCCAAGTGATTGGAGAAATTATCTGCGAATGGACGAGCCTACATATTTTAAACTACTGCAACTCGTCACCCCACTTATAACTAAACAAGACACCAATATGAGACAAGCAATAAGTCCTCATGAGAGGCTGTGTGCCACTCTTCGTTTTTTAGCATCAGGAATGAGCTATGAGGAGCTAAAGTTTCCAACTGTAATATCTCCACAACGTTTGGGAGTAATTATACCAGAAACTTGTAAAGCAATTCTCACCGTATTGAAGGATTATATGAAGGTATGTATTTTTAATATATTATTTTAATCCAGTTAAAGTTGCTAGCTATATTATTAAATAGAATTAAAAGATTGGGTTTAGAAACATGCTACCCTGCATACTAACAAGGTAGCACGTTTCTAAACCCAACCATTTTTTTTTAATTATGTTGCTTGTACATTCAAATAAGATATAGGATTCTTTTTCTTTTTAACTAAGCTAAGTTGGTTTTGCTTAGCTGGCGTAGGCTTAGGTGGCGTTGAATAAAACTCAATAAATAGAATTAATTACACATTTTTATGTATGTTATGGTAGCCCATTACAATTAATTAATGTAACATAATACGTTATTTGTTACGTAATGCTTCTATGTACTTGTTCAAAACTGCGTCGTCGTCGACTTCAGGCAGAGATATAGTATTCTCATTACTGTCGTTATATAATGTGGCCCTGTATGTAGCATGTGATTCGAGAGGCATTTGGACTGGTGATACTAGAATGTGTGATGGTTGGGTCAATGGCTGCTGGGCTGATGGCAGTTGGGTCTGTGGCAGCTGGGACTGTGGGACCTGTGAGTGTTGATACTCGGTGACAATACGTGATGAATAATTTAGGTTACCACAGTCGGCCTGAAATATAGCGTCATTTATTAATTTTTGGCAATATAAAGCCATTCTTTCATCCATCTCTCTCAATTTTTCAGCCACATGCTCTCCAAAAGCACTGTATTTTTTTTTCGATTTCGGAACATCTAGTCTGTTGGAAATTTTTGACAAAACTTCAGTAGCCGTTGTCTTTAGTTTTTTTTTTGCACTCTCATTATTTTGCTGTGACGCATTCTGGCGGATGCTTCTTTTTGAGTAGTTCGACATGTTTGTACTGGTGCTACTTTGGGAGTAGCAAGGCGAAGGTGGCTCCACACCTGTGAAGTCCTCGATATCCTAAAAAATAAGCATTTAGAATTTATAATATTATTTTTGTTGCAGGTACCTGCAACAGAAGAAGAGTGGAGAGTTATCGCAAGAGGATTCGAAGAAAGATGGCAGTTTCCTAACTGTCTCGGAGCTATTGACGGAAAACACGTCCGGATCATACCACCTGCTGGATCTGGATCCAGTTTCTTTAACTATAAAAAGTTTTTTAGTGTTGTTCTCATGGCTTGCGCTAATGCCAACTACGAAATTATTTGGTGCGAAACTGGAATGAATGGTAGAATATCAGATGGTGGAGCTATAAAAGAAACTAACTTTTATGAGAAGTTAATTAATCACGAGTGCAATATACCTAATAAGAAGAGGCCTTTGAATAGTTCTACAGCTTTACCATATGTGTTTGTTGGTGATGAAGCATTTGCTTTGAGACCTGACTTTTTAAAGCCATTCGGCAGACATGCTCTTACGCAAGAGAGAAAAATATACAACTATAGATTGTCACGAGCAAGAAGAGTAATCGAAAATGTTTTTGGAATAATGTCGAATCGTTTTAAAATTTTTAGTACTCCCATCAATTTATCTATTGATCGTATAGATCTTGTGGTCTTGACATGTTGTATTCTACACAATTTTTTAAGGAGGTTGGTCCCCCACTATTCACAAATCGATCAATTTGATATAGACGATGATGCTGTTGATGAAACCGTTCCAGTAATAAATCTGGAACCATTGGATATAACTACTGGAAACTTCAGTAACGATGCAAAGTTTGTTAGAGAGGAATTTGTACACTATTTTAATGGCGATGGCGCAGTAGGTTGGCAAAATGAAAAAGTAAATTAAACCTAAAATGAAAAAAGTAAATAAATCCTTACAACCCTTGCAATTTTTTTTTATTCATAACATATTTACCTCATGTTCAGGTGTCGTTTCATTTAATACTTCAGCAATACCACTAGATTTTCTCACTTCAATGTCTCTATCTGCCAAAAATAGCAATAAATCATAGTACCATAATTTAGGTATATGGACTTCATCGGTTCCGGCCCCTGATCGATAAGATGCTTTAACCTGCAACAAATATTTTATTAGTTAGGTACTTATAATCACTATTTCAATACGGCTGTCGTATCTTTGTGGGTCAATTAATTACAAACAACTTAAAAATAATAATGATAGGTAAATTGCAGTTTTGACAGTCAATAAGTAATTTCCCGTAATAAAACTATGTTTTCTATTGTAATTTATTGAATGGATGATAGTAGCTCGAAATGGTCACCTTAACAAGTTTAAAGACTTTTTAGCAGAACCCGACGTGAGTTGATCGGCCCTTGATTGAATATTTGATTTGTGTGCATATTGTTGTTTGACAGTGTGTTAAAAAAAAAGAAGTTACTTTGAATACTAAGTAGGTACATAATATAAAATAAAGCCATGATTTATAATTAGCGATTGCAGTTACTTTTTTTTTTTTTTTATCGTGGTAAAATCATCAAATGAGACCTCCCACCCCGGGCAGGGCGGGAGGTACTGTCAGACTTGTACTGACTAAAATCCACGGTGTTCCTTCAATAGCCCTTTACGTTCCGGGGTCACGGTAATGAGATAAGTCCCGCGACCCCGGCAGGCTTCGGCCCTCTACAGGGGGCCCCGTCATCTTGCTGACGCTCTTTGAGGCGCGCTTTTACTTAACAAAAAAAACAGGTTTCAGTAATGCTGACTTGTTTATCATTTAAACCCTATAAAACTCAAAGATACTTATGTAATTTGTATAAGACATACCTTATTATGCTCCTTGTTGAATGAACTCCTCAGTGAATTAATTTTTTTGTTTACACTATCCATGTTTGCGCTAGGCTCTGTTTTTTTTATTATTTGTAATAGCTGTTCGGTGGCGTTTAACCTCTTATGTTTATTTCTATAATCTTTGTCATTCACCTTCCACAAACATTCTAGTTCCTTGTATTTATTGATAAATTCGATTATCGCCTCGCGCCCGGACGCCATTTTGGTAACACAAAACAAAAAAGTAGATACGTCTTGCACGAAACACGTCTCCATGCGGAATGAACACAAAATGGATGTCGGTTTGCGCATTCACGGGCAGCGCGGCGCGATGGCATGACGTAGTGTATCCCCACTCACGATGCGACGGCATGATGATGCGGCGTGACGCCACGGCGCGGCGCGATGGATTTTGATGCGAATGGAAATCCAGAGTTTTACATCATGCCAAAAGGATTTTCACATTCACAATCAAATTTGGACGTATATCATGCCATTTGACAAGATGGCATGACCGTGAATGCCCAGCTTTAGTAAGCTTTCTCAGTGGAACCGCGAGTACGAGTATGCGGCGACAGCGAGCAGATAAAATGGGTATTATTACAAAAACTATAAGCCGTAGAGGGTCAGCAAAGGTGTCATCAGATTTGTGGTTTTAACATGCACATTATGGAATGCAATAAACGAATTGAATATTTAATCTAAAAAAATAGATGTACGGTACGGTACGGCAGTATTTTATGGCGGTAAATATATGCGTGAGATATAGTACATTTAAAAACTGCAATGTGCGTCGATAAGGACAGCAAAACGACACGATTCTTTTATTTATGCGAGTGCAGTTCTTACTAAGAGTTCTTGTGACAAATTGAATTGTATGAAAATGCTATACTACTTGAAATCTGTACGAAATTTTTTACACTAATCGATGTATATTTCGGTGGTTGGACGTCCTAGCACAACCAAATGAATGCTGATAGACAGAGAGCGTCAGGGGGCTCCCACTGGTATAAAAAACTTAGCGCGTCTATAGAAAATCTTTGAAAAATTTTAGATTTAACAGAAATTTTTATCAAAAAGCAGAGACCTGTGATTAAGGTGGGCATTTTCGAAAAATTTTGCTGTAACTTACTGAATCATTTTATCGAGAAGGAATGGTAAACATTTTTTAGTAGACCTTTTCCTATTAAATAAAAAAAACATACTCGTAAAAATTCCCCAGCTATTTCCCCGAGATGAGGTAATAAACGAACAGACAGACATCAATTCTAAAAACTGTCGACTAGTTTTCTATGACTTCCGGCGGCTGACCGGCGGATTCCATCGCTCTAATAGGTTTACCTGCAAAAGAAAATAAAAATTAATTAATAATTTTTATCTAGGACACAATTAGGACAAATAAGGCCCAGAACTCTTTTTAACATACCAGCAGAGCTCTTCTGATCAGACGAAAATAGAAAATTACCAATTTGTTCGTTTTAAATGAACATGAAATGCCAGAACTCTTTCGTATTTTACAAATCCGTATAGGAACTGTATTCAAGGACTTATTCCAAGTATAGAACTCTTTTAAAAATGCTAGTAGAACACGTTGAAACTGCCGAATAGTAGAAAATTTTTCCCCATTTTCCCCGTTTCAAAATTATAGGAGTAGCCAAAACTCTTTGGTATTTTATAGATCCGTATAGAAACTTTAATCTAGTATAGAAGTCAAGTTCAGAACTCTTTTGAAAATACCAGCAGAGCACGTTAGAACGGACGAAAAGTAGAAAATAATCAATTTTTTCGTTTTATTTAATATGAAATGCCAGAACTCTTTTGTATTTTACAGATCCGTATAGGAACTGTGTCCAAGGACTTAATTCAAGTCCAGAAATATTTTTAAAATGCCAGCAGAGGACGTTGGAACGGCCGATAAGGTTTAAAAATTAGCACTTTTTTTCTTTTTAAATTAATATGAAAGAGAACTAGAACCAGAACTCTTTTGTATTTTACAGATCTGTATTAGAACTGTAAACTGAAACTTGATTCGAGTCCACAACTCACGTTCAAGTGGCAGCAGGTCATATGAAAACCAATAAATACTTACACTGTTTGAACAATACTTGAAAGAACTCTTTCGTATTTCACAGATCCGTATCGGAACTGTACCCAAGGACTTGAGTCAAGTTCAAAACACATTAAAAATTTCCAGCAGAGCACTTTAGCACATTAGAACGGCCGATAAAGTCATATATTACCATTTTTTTGACTCGTGGATCCGTTGAGAAAGTTTACCTACAGAGCTCTGTAATAGAAGAAAACCGTTATAGATTTTGATTATTTTTCGCTTTTTCTGTGATCATAGTTGTTTCAGTTATCAGTCAGCGCTTGGCTAAAGAAATTAGGTGATGTATCACCTAATTTCAAGCGCTACATTTCTGTATAGTTTTTTATAAGAATATTGACCGTAATTTTCAATTTTTCACCTTTATTCTTTGTTATAGAACGGGTCAGTGTTGTTTGTACATTCTTGTAAAAAAAATGTATTGATACTTTCGGATCCTGTCAGTGGGATTATCGGAGATCGTTAAGCATCCTAAGAGGCCCCATTCGTTTAATAGCCCCATAGTGGTTAAGCCATAAGTCGGGCCGTGGTCCCGGGGGTTATAAAAACACAATTTTAATTTGAAAATTTTGACTTTATACTATGTAGGTTGACTATTAGAAAAAAAAAAAAAAGCCTTCCTAAGTTTCTTGCCGGTTCTTCTCAGGTGGGCCGCGTTCCGAACCGGTGGTCGCTTTAAATATTTTAAATAGTGTATGACATTTTGTAAGCGCCGTTAAAATGGTCTATGCAAAATAAAGATATTTTTATTTTTTTTTCATTTTTTTTTATTGATTATTAAGATAAAGTTTTTCGAACACAACGAGCAAACTGTCCTCTATGTAATACCGCGGATTTCGAGTGTAGTATTGACTGACTCACAGTCAATTGAACGGCCAGATCATCAGCACGCGATTGTTAATTCCTGTTGCATACAAATCGAGAGCCTGATACAAATTAAATTTCACCTGATTTTATAATAAAACTTAGCGTTTGCTGAAAGATGCAAAAAAAAAACTATTTTTACAATATTATGCCTTAGAATATTTTTTTTACACTCATTGGATCCATGGGGACTTTAGACAAATTGTAATAATGTTCCCAATATTAATACCAATTTTCAGCTTTGTGCGATTTAATATAACTTTAGGACTTGATCGGTCTAATACCATTGCACTAAATAAAAAATGAAAGCAATTTTTTATACCTTATTTCTACACAATTATTGTAAATACTTATCTATTTTAAACAACTCACAACACCCATAATAACACAACCCAAAACCATTGAAGGTACATTGTCGGACGTATAAAATCGTGTTACTTTGCACCTTTCAAGTTAAAACTTAAAAAATATATTAATTTATACACTTAAAATAAAGAATTTAAAAATAATGTTAATGAATCTACAGGAAGCGTAAGAAGGATGCATGGATCGCGAAGCCTGGCGATCTGTCCTCTCTGACTACCCCGTCAGGGATGCAGCGTGAAGATAGTTAAGTTAAGTAAAAAATAATGTAAATGAATAGTGAGATGTTTACTTTTTATTATGTTACACAAATGAGTAACCACTTTAAATCGAATCGTCAACCACTGTAGTATCCCAGGAGTTCCATCCAAAGACAAACTTAGACCGTGACTGGCGATGAACTTCGGTAACGAGTGTAACGTTACACAATTTAAAAGTTTTCTGATACAAAAGGCTTAATGTGCTGATGCCTGAACGGAAGTCATTTATTTATCTTAACTTCTAGGTTAAATCTTTGGATAGTTATCATTGTAAGTTTAGGTATAACTTGCATATAATATGGGCATATAATATGCATATTATATGCAATATAATGGGCATATAATATGGGCATATATATATTTATTTATTTATTTTTTTTTTAACTTGCAAGAATGTTTTCATTCAATAAATCAATAGTATTACTTCTTTGCTAACCATCAGGCGGATGACGCCATATTGACGTGAATTATTTAAAAATAATTACGGTAAAAATATAGTGAAGAATTTCAACTTGTTTGGGTACGGTTCGGGTAGTCCAGTGGTTAGAACATTGCCCCGGTTTAATCAAAAGTCACGGGGTCAATCCCCGTCTCGGACCACGTTGTCTTTTTTCACTTTAATAAACATTATGTATATTAAGATATTGTTATTTCAAAATTACGATAACCATACATAAAATAAAAAACCAAGTCCACCAACTCTATATATGTAAAAATAATAATCTAGTCATTCATCCCTATATTTGTAAAAATAATTTTACAATTTCAAATGCAATACTTTGAAAGTGAGTATTAAAAGTCAGCTCAAATAGCATTGTAGATCTGGAACAATTTTGAAATAATCCAATAACTAACTTACGTTAGATCCTCAACTCCTATAGGAGTGTCTGTATGAACTAAAATGTAGTAAAATATGCATCTTTTAAATTATCAGATTCTATACTTTGTGATTATACACATTTTTACAGCTACATATCAAAGAGGTCTCGATTTCAAGTTTACTGCCGAGATAGAATACTGTGATTTTAGTAAAAATACAATTATATTTATACATTTTATGGTATGAAGAAATGAATTCAATATCCAATAAAATAATAATTCCACTATCTTAACTGGAATTTTATCTGGCAATAAATTGTGAAGTGCTTCAATAACCGTCTCTTCCGTTGAATACGCGTGTAAATAAACTCATTTCCCCATACCCACTTACACCCGCGCTGCAAATGCTACGAGTATAGGTTTAAGTGTGTTTGCACACGCATATTGAAATGGGGTGTTTAGTAAAAGTAATAGTTACTTTTTCTGTGGTTTTAGCCAAGAGCTTCCGTAGCTTAGTTGGGTAGTTAGCTCACCCGGCAAGTGAGAAGTCACGTGTTGGAATCTCGCACGGGCTTTAAAATTTACAGATATACATATTGTCACGCCTTAAACCCTAAGGGCTTGGCAGAGGCATACTATAAGCCCACATTTCACCGTATGCATTTTTTTTGTTAAAATGGACAGGCGCAGGCTGTGGCGACCTGTTGTTTCAAGCCCATAAGGCCTTCTACTTGACATAACGACTGCCATATTACTGGCAACCGCATCAACGGCTTAACGTGCTTTCTGAAGCACGGAAACGCTCGCAAATGTTAATGCCACAAAGTGGTCACCCATCCGTGACCAGCCATAGCGATAGTTGCTTAACGTAGTGATCGTTTTCAGAACACTAAGTCCGCAGGGCCACGAGCGCTTCAAATAAAATTGATAAAAAAAAAGGTGTGGTGTCGTGGGACACCAGGTAGGAACGTAGTTAACAAGTTCACGATTCAATTAATCATACAAAAAGTCACCGTTTGTACTAGGTTAGAACTCGGGCCTCTTGCGCCTCAGCCGAGCAGCATACCACCCAAACCACACAGCTACGTTACTGCAATTTCCAAATTAGTGTTCACTTCACTCAGGTAAATAGACAGTTTGAAAATCGACACAATTTGCAAAACAAACGACTGTCGCGCCTGCGCACGTCTCATTTAACGGTAAAATTTTTACGGATTTTTTCTTACGTTTTTACTATCACATTTTTTTCAGTTCGGTCGCGCAGCAAAATCCCTATCTCCTCCAAGCCTGCCGTAAGGAACTTCGTTCCAATAATTTATTTTAAATGCGTTTTTTCAATCAAACAATCACTGCGTTAAGTATCTTTTGCTGTAGCTGTAAATCGAATGGATGACTGTTTCGTAGTATTTCTTTTCACAAGCGTTTCTAACTTCGGAAGGCACGCAGTAACATGGCATGGTCTTTGAAGCGAGTTGAAGTCCTTAAAGGCTGAATGAAAAAATAGACTTGACTTCAAAAGTGGATACCATTTCGTAAAACAGATTACAAGTTTATCAATCACGCCTTATCTCCGAAGGGGTGGCAGAAGCATATTATACGCCCACTCTTCACCGTGTGTATTCCTGTTCCACGTAATAGATGGTGAGCCCATTGCCGCATCGAATAGGCAGACGCAGGTTGTAACTAATTAAGAAAGATTGTAACATTCTAACTATGATACTTTTTTTTCTCGTGCCTACCAGTCTATAATCCTGTTTTTGTGTAATTGTTAGTACCTAATAAAAGTTATTTTCATTTGCACATACTTCTCATTTAACATCTCGAACAGTATTTAAAATCTTTACAATAATTAGTTGAAAATGTATGTCGGTGATCAATTTATAAACGAAAGATTCTGGCGGCAGCTCATTATGCGGAGAAACATTTTTCAGAGATATGTTTCAGAATTAGGTAGGTAGTACGAGTGTACTACTTCATTTGATTTGTGAAAATGATATTCCAGGTGTAAGGATCCACCTAGCTCCCCTGTCGCCAAGCGACCTTATCAGCTAATGGTGCACCTACTTACGTACGAGGTAACGACGCCTTTACAAGGTTGGGAGGTCGGACGGCAGACGCTCCCAATAGGACCAAAAATCAAGAGCCAAATGTTAGAGAAGAAAGCGCTCGTGCTCTCGCGGACTCAGTGATCTGTAAACGATTACTGCGTTCAGCCATTTTCGCTATGGCTGGTCACGGATGGGTGACCACTTTGTGGCATTTACATTTGCCAGCATTTCCGTGCTACTTAAGGCACGTTAAGCCGTTGGTCCCGGTTGCCAGTATCATGGCAGTCGTTAAGTCAAATTAAAAGCCTTATGGGCGGCTTGAAAATTTTTAACAGCAAGTAGCCACAACCTGCGTCTATTTCAACACGGCAGTGGGCTCATCACCTATTACGTAGGACAGGAATAAACATGGTGAAAAGTGGGCATATAATATGCCTCTGCTACCCCTTCAGGGATTAGGCGTGATAGATAAATAATATAGAGCCAAATGTTAGCTGTCTTTAGCAGCCATATAAAACTACCCGGATTTGGCGAATGGAATGTGTCCGGAGCGTAATCTCGCTGTATCTCTGACGGGGAAATCAGAGAGGACAGATCGCCTTTGCAAGCCATTCATGCTTTTTTTGCATCTTGCAGATTAATTAAATGCTTCATACATACACGTGTGGGTATCTCACCACATTTGACCTTTCAGTTTTTGAGCAATCTGCTCACGTGATCTTCATATGCAAGTCTAATAAAATATACTAATTTGTGGTCTACCAAAGGAATAGCCATCAATCCAAGCAATAGTTTACGGGTTCGTGTTGGATTGTCTTGTACCACTACCAGATGCTTTTGATATCAGATCACGTATCAAAATAATCCCCCCAGTTCCAAGTATCCTTTACCTAGTACTAACAGTAGAAAAAGTATGGAGCCACAGTGGTAAAAAGCCCTGGGATCTATGCTAAGATAAAGAAGGTTTAGGCATTATGCTGGCGTAATGATTTGAACGGGAATAAAGAGTACCACCTACAATCAGTAATGTAATACGATAAGAAGATGTCTTATATCTATGTAGCAGCATTTGTTTCAAATTGATATATAGTTTTTATTTTTGAAGTTAGTATTATTTTCAGGTCAAACCAAATTATGCACATGAAATTCAAAGATATATTTCGTATAATAAACAACGTTGGTTATAAGTAGATGCTTAACATATATTTACTCAGACAGACATACATATAGACAACAGACATATACTCGTATATACAACAACGTGTTTATTGTATCACATTAAAGAGGACGAGCTTATTGGCGCCAAATAAACCTCTTTTAAGGACTATATTATGTTTACTGTTGTTTGGAGAACATATTATTCCTTAGTGACCATGGCATTACGGTAACCTACAAATAGAAAAAGTTCATGAAAAGACAGACAACAGTGTTTTCATTAATACTTCACTTAATAACGAAGCCTGGCGATCTGTCCTCTCTGACTACCTCGTCAGGGAAACAGCGTGAAGATAGTTAAGTTAAGTTTTAATAACAACAACACAATAATAAATTATGTTTTTCAACGTATTTTATTCTCTAATTTCTTTCCAGTTTCGGCAGTTTTTTTCCAGGTCGGAATTCTTGCAAAAATATTTGTAATCCGCGATAATTCACCTCGAAGAGTGAGTGTTTCATCGGTTTTCTAGATAGCGTAGCATAAACTTACATCAGCTTAATTTGGACTACACGACGCAGTGTAAAAATATTCCTTAATATTTATTTCAAGGTATCGAGCGGTTCCGTGCTTCGGAGTTAAGCCATTGGTCAAGGATGTCAAAAAAAATTCACATGGCAGTCATCAAGCCAAGTTGAAGGCGACTTGAAAAATTTCAGCAGCAGGTCACCACAACCTGCGCCTGGGTCACCGTTCATTTAATTTCAGAAATGTGAAATGTGAGCATAAATTTTATCATAAAATACAATGATAAAATTTGGTATTTTTTCGAGAAAAATGTGTTTGGAATAATAATAAAATATAATAAGTTCTTACCTATTATAAATATTCTTATACTCTTATATTCTTATACGTAAATATTCTTATATTTAATAGGTATTAGATACCTATTCAATATTCTTTGGATCGGGACTACATAGGATGAACTTGTGAAATGCGGGCGTTTAGGATGCCTCTGCCTACCTAAGCGTAGATACATGTATGTATTTATCGAATAATACCATTGGAGAATTAAAAGACCTTATTGTGATATGAATTCGTATAGCTGTTTATTTAAATATAAATCGTTCAAGCTCATTGAAAATAATGTTTGATAAATAAAACTAAGAGAAAAAGATAATAAATAGAATCCATTTATTTGATCCAACTTCGTATACCTGAGCTTTTAAGAAAAAAAAAGTAATAAACATAAAACTTATCATCATAGTGTCTGTGGCACATAGTGGACGATACTGGCGCAAACGTCCAACCCATTTGGCATCTCCATCTATGACAGTTATAGGGTGGCCATTTTGGTCGCCATTTTATTATCCTCTGGGAGCTATTCAACGTATTTTATTGCTGTAGCCAACGAAAATTGGTAAAATATTCTAGTTAACACCAACGAATGGTTGTTTAGTCAGTTAGGGTGTGATGTACGATGATAATTTTATTCAAATCATTTCTGCTTGGCTGGCTGGAGAGTAGTTAGATACATATGTTTTTGTACTGTAGGAAAGTCCAATGAATGTCTGAGGTACAATTGACGAAGAATATTACATAAATAAATGTTGCCGATGGGATAGTGTGTTATCTCCTGTATCGAGTAGACTATAATCGTAGTTTCTTATAGGGATACAAAAAATACCGATATAGCCTGGTAAAGACTGTGCAAATAGAGGAAGCGGAACGTTAGGTGCAACCAAGTCTAGGTCTCAGATTATATCATTCTTAGAGGAATATCAAAGTCAGGTTAAACATACCATTTATAAATCGAGATTAGCTGAACCAATTTCTTTTTTTGTCCGGCTCGAATAGCAGCTTAATTATGTCATCAAAATTCACGAAAATAGAATATTAAAAAAATATTGTCTATTCGAGTATATATATAATGTCATAGATTTTCATACTAACTAACTAACTATCTTCACGCTGTATCCCTGACGGGGTAGTCAGAGAGGACAGATCGCCAGGCTTCGCGATCCATGCATACTTCTTTCGCTTCTTCGAGATTCATCAATCGCTTCATACACGCACGTCTGGGTATCCGAGTACTTTTGACCTTTCCGTTTTTGAGCAATCTGCTCACGTGGTCTTCATATGTAAGTCTCGGCCTTCCCTGACTCCTTCTACCCTCTACTTTTGAACAATATATATTTTTCGTCAATCGTTCCTCACTCATTCGTTGGACGTGTCCAAACCAACGGAACACGCCCTTTTCCAGCTTAACGCTGACACTTTCATTCAAACCTGCCATATTGCGTATCACTTCGTTACGTATTCGGTCGGCCAAGGTAACGCCGCACAATTTTCGAAGTGATCGCATCTCCACAGCATTCAATTTACTTTCATGCATCTGCTGACATACCCAGGTTTCACTACCGTAAAGCAAAGTTGGCACTAGCACTGTTTCTAGTATTCTAGTAGTCTAGCCATGCTTTCTTCTTCATTCGAACTGCTTCTTTCACTTCCTCATTCCACCATGCATCACGCTTATTACTACTGCCTCTTTTCGTTTCTCCACACACTTCCACAGCGGCATTTATCATACTGTCCCTAAGGTTCTGCCATACACTTTCCACATTCTCACTGCTTACATTGACGTCGCCAAGCTTTTCGGCTACCCTTTCATTATATTTATCCCTAATGGATGCATCCTGCAGCTTCCAGCTTTTGATGCTATGAGTCGGCTCAGGTTCAGGACACTCGGTACGATGACGCCAACCCGCGAACAGACCCCTAATCCTAGTTATGACTAGGTAGTGGTCTGATCCCAGCTCAGCGCCTCGATAAACCCTTGTGTCCATCACCTGTTTACGGAGCCGACTATCCATTAGGAATAGATCTATCATGCTTCTCTTTGACTTACATCTCCTCGTATACATGTGAATTTGTTTGTGGTTGAACATTGTGTTCGCCACAAACAAATCCTTTTCCTTACAAAATGCCAGTATTAGCTTGCCAGCACCGTTCACCCTTTTATCCCCATACTTCCCGAGTACCGACTCAAAACCATCGCGAGCGGTACCCACCCATCCATTCAAGTCTCCACATACTATAAGTCTTTCATTTCCTTCTATCACATTTAGAGCTTCTCTCATACTCTCCCAGAAGTCCTCTAGCTCACTCGCGTTCGACGAAGATACTGGCGCGTAAGCAGCTACCAGGAAAATCTTCGTCAAACCAAGTTTTACACGGATCCAGAGGCTTCTAGGACCTACCAGTTTGTATTCATACATACCGGAGGCCAATCGCGAGGACAGCAAAATTCCAACCCCCCGACTGCCATGCTCGCTCTCTGGTACTTCAGACCAAAGCGCGAGCATCCCACCCGGGAGCTCCAAGACTTCGCTGTCCTTGCGCTTGGTCTCTGTCTAGCACACTGCATCTAACTTTCTCTCATTCATAACATCCATCAACTCATTCATCTTATCTGTCATTCCTCCCCTAACATTCCACGCAGCTACCCTGCACTCCATCCTCCACTTCCCGCCGTGTCGGGCCGCGCGTGTAAGGTGGCGGTCCCCTACGCCGCTCTGGCACACACTTTTCGCACCAGCGGGGACGAACTGGTGCGCGTCGCCTCGGGGGCACGCCCTAGCAGTAATCGCCCTGGTGGCACTCGTGTTGGAGTAGAATTGCAGCCGTAGCTGGCAGGGATGGCGACGTGCACGCTTCTACTCTTCATCCCCTATAGATTTTCATTTAAAAGCAATTTAGTCTAAACAGTTTTCCCTACCTACATAAATCGTACTGTTGAGCACTGACCGGTAACTCTACACAAGTGATTCATTTATAAATATCTCAATTATTCGTTCAGTAATAAACACATTATATCCGAACAACGCTTGAATTTGCGTAAACATTTTTAGGGTCACTAAACAACACTTTAAAGCAGAATGTAATTAGGCACCTACTCTGACACAACTATACTCATATTATTAAACTAATAATATGAGTTTAGACTAGATACACGAAGGGGTGGACAGAGGCATACAATACATTTCACCGTATGCATTTTTGTCCCAAGTACCATGAGGAAGTAATGCGAGTAGGTGGTTGATGGAAACTTTTTCGCGAAAGGACCAGTGCGTTTCCCGGTCGCAGAAGACGCACTGAGCGTCGGAGACGGATCGTAGGTGTCCATGAGGATGGGTCTTTGGCCTAACTTTGCCTTAGCTGAGGCAGGCTCGGGCGGGGTGTCGCAATGTGTGTGCGCGTCTACTTGCTGATGATGACCACAACGTTTTCCAATGAGACGGAGTTGGTGAACCATCCAGTGGTCATGCTCTTAGAGTCCTGGGGACATCGGCCACAGGAGTACCTGAATATTTGAATACTCAGGCTGAAAGAAGACATCGTGTAGTTTAGTCGGTATGAGTTCGACATGCCCACTATTGCTTTTTCGCCAATAAGGTCAAATTCGTGAAAAGTGAGTAAGTGAAAAGGTTCAATTTTGGCCTTTTGTCAGTTCCTTTTATCTAGTCAAACAAAATAACTATGGACGGTACAATAAGTTTGTTATATAGGTACAATATTCTTCGAATTTCCACACGATTTGTTTAGGTACAAGTATTTGTCAATATTTACATAACCTTTGATGTTCCGTTTGAAGACTTTGTATCCTATTTACATGTTCTTTTTGTGCATACATTTTTATTTATAACATATTCTATTAATAAAAGTTATTTATACCCATCGAATATCACGAATAATTTCGTATACGTTTTTGAAGTTAACAATAGGCGTACCATCTATTACAGGTACAACTGACGTAGGTATTTATGCTGTAACTATCTTGTCACAAATGCGTTGTGCTATGTTCTACCTTTCTCTCTGCTTTATTTTGGGTTTGCTAAACTGATATTTCGATTGAGAGTATATCATTCGTTTCTGATATGCAACTTTCTGGGCCTATGAAAACATTAACGATATCAGATCATAATCAAAATTAAAGAAGCTACCTTTTCAAAGAAAAGTAGACTATACAAGTTGACGACTGTAGTCGACAAACTAGGAAAATCGTTTACTAAACTCAAGCTGCTGAAACCCTGCACTTGTATGCGCTTAGCTCGAGACCCCGCGACGCGCACTTGCCTAGCTGAATTCAAAGAAATGCATTTTAGTGCCAAGAATTTTTAATAATTTATCTTGACGTGGTAGGACATAAGAAGAGATTTCTCAACAACTAACATACGCTCCGACTTTTCCCGACACCGATTCCCTTTAACAATCTTAATAAAAGATAAAGTGAAGATAAAGATAATAGTATATTTTAAAGAAAACCGAGGTAAATTGTTAAAAAGATAGGCCGTGCTGTATGAATATTGGACCACGACATCGAAATCGAAATTCCTAAACTCCTTTCGAGAATAAAAATGGGCCTAACCCTAGTAGGTATTTGTGACTGTGTATCGTAAACAAATTCGAACGACAATTCTGCTGTGATATGTCTATTCCTTATATCTTTTTTATGAAATATCGACTCGCCAAAAATTCTCATCTTACTAACATAACAAATCAAGAAAATCGGATATTCATATCACGTATTCGGCAAACTGATATTACGAGTAGAAACAAATATATGACGTTGTGGCCAGATGCATAAAATTCTAAGATTTTTGGACGCAATACACAATCGCTTCAAATAAATATAAAGGAGCACGTTCGTAACGTATGTGAATATCCAAATACAATCCCAATTTTACCGTTAAACTTTAAAGGTAAAAAATGAAAGATTTAGCTATCAAAATCACTGTTAATTGGACCTGGTAACAACGTAAAACGTTGCTGAATTTCAATCTCTATAGCGGCGGTGCCAAATTGACAATTGAGGCACATCTGAGTATATTTAATATTAAATAAATAAATAAACATCGTTGGGACAACTCACACAACGCCATCTGATTCCAAACTAAGCAGAGCTTGTACTATAGTAACCAGATAACTGATAAATATTCTTATATATTTCTAAAATTTTAATCAGCATAAATGTAAAGGGTATAATTGTTGTTAGCCTAAAGATAATTTGTCATAAAATACAAAAAGCATAATGGAGGTATGAATAACCGTTTAAATCATAAATGAATAATAATTTAACTAAGAATATTTAAGAAATGATAAGACACCATTGTAAATAATCATCTCACTCATAGCCAAGTTTTTAAGCTGTAACATATAAAACGATATTTTAAGTGTTATTTTTTTAGACTAGTCGTGAGCAAAGTTGTAAATAGGTACGACGACGACCGAAGCGAGGAGGTGTGTTAGGTCACTTGTGACCACAACCTGCGAGCCGAGCGAGCGAAGCGGCAGCGGCCGGCGATGCGCCAGAATAGAATCGCTCGTTTTAATCTACCTACTTTCTTTTTGTATTTTATTTATATATTCTATATAAAAGTGTTGAAATTTTGAACTTCAGTATAGTGACTATCGCAATTTTTAATCTGTGGGCATTTCAATCTTAGATATAAAAATAAAAATATGTACTCATTAACATTATGGTATTCTATATGTATGGCTAATGTTTCCGTGCTTCGGAAGGCACGTTAAGCCGTTGGTCCTGGTTGCCAGTAAAATGGCAGTCGTTAAGCCTGGTTGAAGGCCTAATGGGCGGCTTAAAAAAATTTCAACAGCAGGTAGCCACAACCTGCGTCTGTCTATTTCAACACGGCAATGGGCTCACCACCGTGGGACAGGAATCCACACGGTGAAAAGTGGGCATATAATATGCCTCTGCCACCCCTTCGGGGATTTATTTATTTATGTATGGCTTGTAATATTTATGCAAGAGTGAGTAATATGCCAATAAATGTTATGATTAGTAATCGTTATTGTAAAAAAAATATGCGTAAAAATTTTATGCGGGTATATCATTATTATAAAAAAGTTATGCGAAAATAAAGTATGCCTAATGATTTATTCTGTTTGAACGTTATGCGAAGCGAAGAGTATGCCAAAAAACGTTATGCAGTTTTAAGTTATGTCTCAAAAATTTATGCAACCCCATACGGACCCTTATATAGCCCGTGGCCCTGCTGACTCAGTGTTCTGTAAACGATCACTGCGTTAAGCAACATTCGCTATAGGTTGTCCTTGGAGGGGTGACCACTTTGTGGAATTTACATTTGCGAGTGTTTTCGTGCTTCAAAAGGCACGTTAAGCCGTTGGTCCCGGTTGCCAGTAAAATGGTAATTTTCTACAGCAGGTCGCCACAGCCTGCGCCTGTCCATTTCAACACGGTAATGGGCTCACCACCTGTTACGTGGGATAAGAATGCATACGGTGGAATGCATTTTACCTACCCTACCGACCCTTTCGGCGATAAATGCGTAACAATATGTATGTATGTAAAGCTATTTATCATTCAAGAAAGCGGAGCAGTAAAAAATTGGATAGATATTAAAATTTAATGTGGAAAACATGTCATGCTCCAGAGGAATTCTAACTCGCGTTTTCAACCTTTCCAGGGGAGTTTCATTGAAATAAGTCTTGTGTCTATTTTCCATACATAATTCCAAAACTAATAAATATAGAGTAGTTGCGGCTTAGAAAGTGTGTTGCTGCAAAGTCGCGAGGTATAAACTAGTTTAATGTACATTCCATTAAACTATCTTCACGCAGTATCACTAATGGGTAGTTAGAGAAGACAGAGCTTCGCAACCATGCATACTTCATTCGCTGTCTGCAAATTCATTAATCGAAGAATAAAAGTTATTAATTTTTAAAATTAAAATACGTTGAACGAATTTTGACGGAATTTTAAAGAAATTGTAAAACCGTTAAACACACACAACACTGCGATTTATAGTCTCTTTTAAAGATATAAAATTCCAATGACCCATTGGAGAGTTCAAAGGTTTCTAAAATTTTTTAGAAACCTTTGAACTCTCAATTCATATCGATAAATTAAGCTGGTGTTTCCACCAGCTTAATTTGTCGACAGCAAAACATAAAGATGAAAATTGTAAAATGAAACCTCATGGTTCAGATATCGAACTTGGCCCGAGTTCGATCCTAGGCCATTATGTACCTACATCTACACGTAAACACAATAGGTATATGGGCCCCACTAATATCTGCGGGGCCCAAGAGACTAAAACTGACCAATGGACAAGGTAACGTCGCATTCGCCCTTACAGCGTTTGGAGGTCAGGCGGCAGTTGCTCTCGACAATGCCGATAATAAAAAGTCAATAAAAAGCTGCCGCTAGCAGTTCCTAGGACCACAGGCTCCAAATCTAGATAGGGTTTGGATGTTACTGGGAATACGCAAAGATGAATAAGAAGAAGACTAACATGTAAACTCACTGTACACTCAAAAAATTGAGCTTAGCTTAGGAGTTAGGAAGAATATTTGGAACTACTCTATTCTTAGTAAGAACATTATCTCACCCAATTTGATGCCCACTGCAGACATAGCCTATCCCAAGATAGTTGTAACGTTCGATCTTGCGCCACTCTCTTCTAGAATCCTTTCGAAAACTTTCGGTTTATTACTTTCCATTTCTGTAGTGAAAATTACAATAATTTAAGATTATTTTGGATGAGTAAAAGTAAAAATATTCTGTAATTACACAAATCCCTTGCCTATCCACAATGTGAAAAAAATTAAAAATATATGTGTAATATTTATTTAAATTGCAAGGTGTTAAGGGACAAAATAATCTTAGTGAAAAGCTGAAGCCAACTAACTGATTAAAAATGATAAGAATTAAGAACGTATTTGTGTAAAGAGCCTTCAAATTACCGCTTTTCAATTGCTGGGTTTTTAAAGTATTAAAATGGATATAGTATGTTATCCTTAAGAGATAGACATATGCCGTTGCGTACTTTGTTTAGACCTATATTACGAGTAGATACACAATTCCACTATACATTATTTTGTTATATCTCAAAGGGTTTAGGCAGCGTTTTCGTTGAAAGCTCCCAAACGGTTTATTGTTTTCCAACAACCCCAACCAATAAGTTATAATCTAGTCAATGTATACAAAAACTTATCAAATTATACATAAAAACCTTATTATTTTTTTTCTAATATAATATATATAATATATTATTATGAAGCACACTATCTATTAAAACAACCACATCTGATATCGTGGCGTAATTTTAAAGATCTAAGCATACATAGGGACAGACAGTAGGAAACTTCTACTTTGACCTCGCCATGTCCCGTTACACGGGGTCGGCTTTTGTAATCTTGCGGCGCCACTCAGCTCGGTTCTCTGTCTCCTCCATGGTGAGGGACATGTCCTATGTCCTTTTGGACGGTCGTTAGCCAGGTGGCCAGAGGTCTCCCTCGTTGTCGATTGCGTGTTACGCAGGATAGGCACTTTTTTACAACATAATCGTCAGGACGGCGCATCACGTGTCCGTATCATCTCAGTCTGGTTTCTACCATTTTATCGGCTATGGGTGCCACCTTCAGGCTTCCTCTAATGTATTCGTTTCGAACTTTGTCTTTCATTGTAACGCCTGCTGACCATCGTAGCATTCGCATTTCCGCTGAATGAAGTTTTTGTGTATGGGTTCTTTTAGCTGCCCAGGTTTCGCTGCCATATAGTAAAGCTGGTCGAACAGCGATTTTATATACCTTCCCCTTCGTTCTCACAGGTATTTTGGCATCACACAGAACTCCAGTGAGTGAGCGCCATTTGCTCCATGCTGTGGTTACTCTATGCGTGACGTCCGCCTCTATGGTACCGTCATCTGATACCACAGATCCCAAGTATTTGAATTTGTGTACTTGCGGCAGCTTGATGTTATCCAGCGTATCGTCAGTGTTCAGAGTTCGCGTTTGGTCGAAGTTGCAAACGATATACCCGGTCTTACTTCTGCTTATCTTGAGACCATTGCTTTCTAGAGCCTGTCTCCACAGCTCTAGGTTTTCCTGGACATCCTGCTTACTATCTGATATGAGAACCACATCGTCGGCATAAAGCATGTTCCATGGCACAGGTTTCTGTATGTTTGCGGTTAAGTAGTTCATGACAATATTAAACAGTAGTGGGCTAAGGGCATTGCCTTGATGAACACCGACATTCACGTCAAAACTCTATCCACATCTTTAGTGTGTGTGAGGTGAGTTTAATGCCTCGAAAATTTCCACAGTCACGTACATCTCCTTTATTTTTATAGAAAGGTACTAGCGTGCTATTTCGCCAAGATTGGGGCATTTGGCCTTCCGTTAGAATGTTATTGAATAAGCCCGTTAGCCATGTGACGCCATCGTCGCCGAGTACTTTCCACACCTCCGCAGGAATCTGGTCCGGTCCAGTTGCTTTACAGTTTTTCATTTTGAGTTGAGCCTATTGCCAAGTTGAAATGGACAGAGAGAGGTTACGGCTACTTGCTAACGATATTTTTCAAGTCGCTCAAATAGCCTACAACTTGACTACTATTTTACTATTAGTCGATACCAACGGCTTACCGAACCTTCCGAAATACGGAAACATATTTTTTTATCATTATCACTTGTGCCTTTATCCCCGTAAGGGTAGCAGAGGCAAATTATATGCTCACATTCCACCGTCTGCAATTTTGTCCCATGTTGTCAACAGGTGGTGAGCCCATTGCTGTGTTGAAATGGACAAGCGCCAGTGTTGGCGACCTGCAGTTAAAATGTTTCAAGCCTTCAACTTGACTTAACGACTGCCATGTTACTGGCAGCCGGGATCAACAGCTTAACGTGCCTTCCGAAGCACGGGCTTGTAAATGGAAATGCCACAAAGTGGTCACCCATCCGTGACCAACCGTAGCGAAATTTAACTTAACTCAGTGATCGTTTACAGAGCACTGAGTTAGTGGGGCCACGAGCGCTTAACTTACATACAAATGTCACAAACTATGATCTTTGACAGGACTAATCGTGTCTTATTTCTTTTTTTTATCTATCATGCCTTATCCCCGAAAAAGTGGCGGAGGCATACATATTTTATGGTCACTTTTTACCATGTGTATACCTGTCCCACGTAATAGGTGGTGAGCCCATTACCGTGTTGAAATAGACAGACGCAGGTTGTGGCTACCTGCGGTTAAAATTTTTCAAGCCGCCCCCAACTTGACTTAACGACTGCCATGTTACTAGTAACCGGGACCAACGGCTTAACGTGCCTTCCGAGGCACAGAAACGCTCGCAAATATAAATGCCACAAAGAGGTCACCCATCAGAGGACCAGCCAAAGTGAAAGTTGCGTAATTCAAGGATCATTTACAGAACACTGATTCCGCAGGGCCACGAGCTCTTCGTCTTAGTCTTATTTCTTATTATGTTTAACGCAGCTATTGTTTACAGAACACTGAGCAAGAGCGAGCGCTTAAAAAGGTATACTGACCTATAATTTAGACGTTAAAGCTATTCTTAGCCGAACCAAACCAGTCCGACTCAACGCCTACAAATTGCTTTAAGTTTTAATTAAATTAACCTCGATTCACTTTACTGTTGAGTGCTCGTATAAACATCTTTATCTGGGTTGTTACGCGTAAACGGATACTTGTCGCATGCTAATACCTTTGTTATACAGGGTTCGTGTTGGGCGTAAACGAAGTACGGACGGAAACTAGACTTATCATGAGGAAAGCATTCAAATGGACGCCATTTTATATGTATGTTTGTTAATGGTGGGTTCTAAACCGTCTGATACACGATCCCAATGGGGGTGACATTACTTGTTGCCTTTCATAAAGACGGCACATGTTATCCAAATGATATGGGTTTTGGGTAGCCAATTTATCATGACGCTACTACACAAGAGAACGGAGCAGTAATCATAAATGTCAACAAATCAGGTAATTTTTTATACGTATTCGTTTCATTGTAGAATTAATAAACGACGAGAGAAAATGAGTTCCACTGGGGTTTGAAACCACGGTGTATATTTTTTTTGTAACGCGGGTAACGCCTTTACGCACCGTCGGCGGGAGCGTCTGTCCCGTACGCTCCCGCACCCGTAAAGCCTCTCGTTTGGCCGCCATCACCTCACTAGCAAACGAGGCGACGGCGACCCAGCACTGTTGGCTACCGACCATAGCTCGCACCACGGCCGGCAGCGACATATCGACACCAATTATGCCCGTGAGGGCGATACGCGGCCCGTCCCACGCCGGGCACACGGCGAGTTTGTGCTCCGCCGTGTCCACGACGCCACCTGGGCAGTGACGACACACGGAGTCCGGCTCCACCCCCGCCACCTCCCACAGGTACTTGGCGAATAAGCCATGCCCTGTGAGGAAATGACTGAGATGAAACATCGGCGCTCCGTGTGCCCTCTCCACCCAAGCACGTAAGACGGGCCGGACAGACCCCACGAGCCGGGGGCTTACCAAGGGGAGGAAACCACGGTGTCACGGACGAAGCCGCAGGGCTCATTAATAATAAGGTACAAAATTGCTGAACATTATAATAACAAATAGTAAACTAGTGTCTCATCCGGGCAAGTATTATGTTAAAGTATCTAGCCTTGGGACTAGGGTGCCTTTTGTAAGACAGAGTAATATATTTTTTATAGAATATTGATTCATTTTATGACCATATTGCAAATGTAAATGGACATAAAATGTTATGTGAATATTCTATCAATTCGGATCTGCATTATTTCACACTGTTTCCCTGACAGAGTAGTCACAGAGGACAAATCATGGCGATCTGTCGCTTTGCATACTTCTATCGCTTCCTGCAGATTCATTATCTATAAAACCAAACCTTTCAGGAATATGTTAAAAATTATTCTAAGATATTTAAACAAACATGTTATCTTGCAAAGTCAAACTTTATTAAAAATAAAATTTCTAATTCTGTGAATAAAATAAAAATGACTTGGAATATCATTAACTCTGAATGCGGTAGAACTATGGTGACAGAAAGGGATTTCCACTTAAAAGTAAATGATTGTCATGTTACAGGGGACATGGAAGTGGCGATGGAATTTGAACATTTTTTCGAAAATCTACCTATTTTGACGACTAAATCTCTGCAAGCGTCTTCCAGTTCCTCTGAACATTTATTAGAAGAATCTGTTCCTTATTGCAGGGATGCATTTGTATTCACAGATATTTGCGCTCAGGATATTATAAAAACTTTTAAATGTATTAAAATTAAGAAAACCGCGGACCTTTGGGGATTATCAGTCAAAACTGCATCATGTATCATTGAGGTCATTGCGCCGCATCTAGTGACTGTGTTTCCAGTGGTATATTTCCTGATTTAATGAAACACAGCAAAGTCATACCCTAGTTCAAAGCTGGCAGCGCTACAGACCCGTCTAATTTCCGACCAGTGTCAGTGCTGCCAACTTTGAGCAAAGTATTTGAAAAAATAATTTTGAATCAAATGCTATCCCATTTTGATATTCATAAAATATTTCATACAAAACAGTTTGGTTTTACGAAAGGGCGCTCAACTTCCGATGCTGGTGTTGAGTTATTAAAATGTATTCATGAAGCCTGGGAAGACAAGCAAGATGCATAAGGTATATTCTGCGATCTATCCAGGGCTTTTGATTGCGTTCAACATGAAACATTGTGCAAAAAATTACATCACTATGGAATAAGAGGCAAATCTCTCGACCAAATCTCGATCTGTCTTCATATTTGAACAATAGAATACAAAGGGTCGATATTAATGGTACACGTTCTGTAGGATCCATGGTTACAATGGGTGTGCCACAAGGCTCGATACTTGGGCCATTCTTGTTCCTCATTTATATTAATGATTTACCATTTTATGTAGGGGACAGGAATAGGATTGTTTTGTTTGCAGATGATACCTCTTTAATTTTTAAAATTAGAAGACAATTAGATAATTATGACGATGTAAACAATGCAATCACGAGAGTAGTTCATTGGTTCAGCTCAAATAATCTTTGCCTAAATGAAAACAAAACTAAATGTATTAAATTTACTCTACCAAATGTAAAACAAGTTACGGCCAATGTTCAACTTAATGGACAAGTGTTAGAGTTTGTGGAATCAACTGTGTTCCTTGGTATAACTATTGATGCCAATTTGCAGTGGGGCCCGCACATAGAAAAGACGGCCTCTAGGTTAAGTTCGGCTGCATACGCTGTAACGCTGTAAAAAAGATCAGGACTCTAACAGATGTAGATACGGCTAGAATGGTTTACTTCAGCTATTTTCATAGTATTATGTCTTAGGGTATTCTCCTTTGGGGGAGTGCTGCAGATGTAAACAACATTTTTGTTCTTCAAAAGTGGGCTGTACGCGCTATATATAATTTGGGCCCCAGAGTCTACCTCCGAGAAAAATTCAAAGAAGTAAATATTCTAACCGTAGCATCACAATACATTTTTGCCAATCTTATGTATGTCCAGAAAAATCTATCACAGTTTACTAAACTCTGTGATATACATAATATAAACACTAGACATAAAAACAATCTTTTAGTTCACCACAGTCGGCTGCATAAGATTGGCGATTCTTTCCAGGGTAACTGTATACGCTATTACAACAAGCTTCCCTGTGACCTGAGAAATTTACTATTAAATAAATTTAAAAAGTTAATTAAAAGAAAGCTTTGTGAAAAAGGTTATTACTCTATGCAAGACTATTTACAGGACAGGGATGCCTGGAAATGATCTGCTGGCAAATAAAATATTATAGTCATAATATATTAAATTGTACATAGGCCATCAAAAAAAAGCCTTCCTAAGTTTCTTGCCGGTTCTTCTCAGGTGGGCCGCGTTCCGAACCGGTGGTCACTTTAAATATACAATTTTTTTCTTTAGTTTTAGTGTATGACATTTTGTAACCGCCGTTGAAATGGTCTATGCAAAATAAAGACATTTTTATTTATTTTATTTATATAATAGATTTTCAATGTCTCACTTTTATAGACATTAAATTATTTGTGAATTCAATCCAAACAGTGTGAAACAATGCAGATCCAAATTGATACGAATAAATTGGATCGGCATTATTTCACACTGTTTCCCTGACAGAGTAGTGACAGAGGACAGATCACCATGCTTCGCGATCCTTGCATACTTCCTTCGCTTCCTGCAGATTCATTATTTAAATTTATAAAAAAAATTACCGAGGTTACACGCGGTAATTTTACATAACTTTTGTTACTTGACGTTTAGGATATATATTATGATACTAAAATTGAATAAACAACGGTTACCGTGTGGCATAGTGAGATATGTCAACACGACTTTTATAAACACACTAGTTGACGCCCGCGGCTTCGCCCGCGGCTTCGCCCGCGTAGAGTAGTTTTCCCGTTCCCTTTTTCCCACAGGAACTTGTTCTCGGGATTAAAAGTAGCCTATGTGTTAATCTGTTGTATAAGCTATATTATTGTAAAGTTTCATTAAAATCCATTCAGTAGTTTTTACGTGAAAGAGTAACAAACATCCATACAAACTTTCACATTTTCACATATATTATTAAGATTAATACTATCAACGTTGTCTGTAACATGGGCTTTCAAATGATGATGAGACTCGGATCTGGAATATTTCTTATACAGTGGATTCTTCGGCAAAACCGAGTTATTCAAAAGATGATTCCTCTGTTTGACCATAGAAACTGGGAACGCTTTGCCAGCACACGTGTTTTCGTCTTCTTACAACCCCACGATGAACCTCGTCAAGCGTTGTGAACAGGTTCAATATTGAGCCGCCAATATAAGGGGCGGTGTCAGTAGTCTTGTGAAATCTGAGAGTGGCTCACAATGGCAGACAAATATAGTCTTTAATATAAATATATTTTAATGAAAATGCCTTTTTTACATAATACCTGTTCCCTATCCTACTGAATAGGCATTTGACGAAAAATTTTAATTAGCACATTGACTAATTAAAAAAAAGTCTCAAGTTCTATAGCTCATACACGTACAAGTGAACCTAGGAATGGAACGTAGACAAAGAATATTAAAAAAGTAATGAAAAACGTCTGGAGCATCAAATAGTCTCCCCACTCGTTCCATTACATCACAATCCAATCTTCGCTACCTATTAATTTCGTCCGTGTCAAGCACATATCTGTTTGATCACATGTAAGCAATTTGATAAAAACGAACAATAGGGTGAACTGTATTGATCTTATATTGAATCCGAATAGAAATATCTATGTAAATCGGTGATTCGCTTTGTTTACTGTTGAATCATAAACAGCGACATAAAAACACCAGTAAGCCTCAATATCACAAGTAATATGTACAGATATAGTTCAATTTGCGACGATTTTATATGTATATTTTTTTCGTTTACTGGTTGTACGTTGAAATGTTGTTATTTCGATTTTACGAGCCAGAGGATGATGATAAAAAAATTGGGTAAATAAATAAATATTGTGGGACACTTTTCACACAGCGCCATCTAGCCCAAAGTAAGCTAATATTAGCTTGTGTTATGGGATCTAGATAACTGATAAACATACTTATATATTTCTAAATACATACATATTATACATAGGAAACACCCAAACTCCTAAACACACATTTGTGGATCACGCGAATATTTATTCCGACCCGGGAATCGAACCCGGGACCTCTTGCGTAGCAGTCGGATACACTCCCACTGCGCCACAGAGGCAGTCATTACTATTAAATATTAGTACGGTTAAATATTGTGGTACATTTCTTTTATTTAGACCATATTAAATTAACATAAGCTTGTGCTATGGAATTTAAACAATTGATAAACATAATTGAGAACTTTTTTACACAGCGCCACTTAGACCAAATGTAGCTTGCGTTGTGGGTTCTAGACAATCCATAAACATTCGTATCATTTCTAAATAAATGTATACATGATTATTATAATTTACGTTCTCCATTATTGGCACTTGGTGGAACTTGTTGTGATACATCACGAAAACAACCAAGCCACTTATATAACTGAGTATTGTTATTGTATTATGTAATTGAGTTACTCAATTACATTACACCAAACATTATCAAAGCTTAATCAAATACTTTGATAATATTATAAGGCGAAATCAGTTGTGTTAAATAATATACAATTATTATGTCTAAGTAAATACATAATATACATCGGCGGCGGCCGGCGGCGGAGTAAGGCCACCGCGGGGAACGGAGACACGCGGGCGGGGGCCTGTACGGCGGTTGCCGAACCAGCTGACATGATCGGCACTTTTTTCAAAAACTTCTGTTTAACGACAACACAACTACTTATTACATTATTATTTAAATATTGTTTTTACGAACCATATTGTAAGTTATTCGGAAAACAGCATTTATACAGTCCACTACAGCGTTTTAATTAAATCATCAAGAAAACACCTCAACAATTAGAATAGAGTACAAGTTACTTTTGCGTTTTCGTGACGTAGGTATACTTAATTGTACCTACCACTACCACCGTGACCAAGGCAGTCGAAACATGGGGAAGTATAAAGTAGACTTTGTATCTAATACTATAAGTCGAGAATAAGACCCAAAATTTATATACCTATCTATACTAATATTATAAAGCTGAAGAGTTTGTTTGTTTATTTGTTTGTTCGGTTGAACCGCTAATCTCAGGAACTACTGGTCGGATTTGAAATAATATTTTTGTGTTAAATAGCCCATTTATCGAGGAAGGCTATAGGCTATATATCATTACGCTACTACACTGGGAAGCAGAGCAGTAGTCATAAATGTCGACAAATCGGGCAAATTTTTATGCATCATTATAGAATTTATATGCGACGGGATTAAATAGGTGCAACGAAAGGCGAAATATTCCACGGGTGAAGCTGTGGGGGTCATCTAGTAAATACATAATTTTACATAGAAAACACCCAATCATTAGCGGATCATGCGAATATTTGTTCAGTAATGTTAGTTGTGTACATTACCGAAAAGTAGTTACCTTATAAAGTGTAGTTACTACATTGTAAAACATGTTAAAACTGGGCTCTTTATAATAGCCTGGTAACGGGGTCAATTGTATGTTTGTTAATGGTGTAAGTTTTCAGCTACTAACCCATGTAGTTAAAATAAACAGATTTAGGTTAGAGTAATTTAAACGAAATTAGCGAAACGAACAGCCTCCCCATCTCTTAAGTGCCGGATTTATAGGTCACTCCCAGATCTCAAGGGGCCAAACATAACTCTGAAAGTTAATGAAAAAAATTTATAGCACTCTACAAAAATTTTACATTTATTTAAAAAATATCTGACTTCAATGTTATACATATACTTTTAGGTGGGTGACTTAGGAATCCCGGACTGTACTGTATAGACAGCTGTCCACCCCCTGAAATCAAACAGAAGAAACTACTGGTCAGATTTTAATAAAATTTAAACGGGATCACACGAGAAACACTAGTTTTCAAACAAAAAAGAAATCAACAAATTTGAATTACCCAGAGAAAGTTATGAGTTAATACTTCCTCCTTTTTTGAAGTCGGTAAATACTAACAAACTGAACTCATGATGATGAGAATGTTATCTTACTATTTGGAAAAATAAAAAAAAGACATAATTAAAGAAAAATCTACTAAAGTAGGTACATACTTACAATATGTACCTACTTAAAACAATGTTATGTGTTTTGTCAAATTCAAATTTGTTTAATTGATTATACATTAAGTTCAATTGTAGGCTTACTACTCGTATTTCAGTTTTATGGAATACAATATATTAAAAAAGATCCTCAGTCTAGACAGTTTATTTGATGTATCGGTTTCAGACTTCGATTGCAACTAAAACGTATCGTTTACACGTTTCACTATTGAGAATTTAATACTCTTTTCATAAAACTTTATACTCTATGCAAAATGGTCAATGTTTTTCTTCGGGTGCTGTTTTAATTTATCGTTGCGGGTACGTGACATGAAATATTCAATATCCAATATAAATCCAATCTATACTAATATTATAAAGAGAGAAGATTTGTAAGTTTGTTTGTATCTAGGCTCAGAAGCTACAAGGCCGATTTTAAATTCTTTGATCACTAAAAAACCACAGTCTTCGTGAGTAACATAGGCTCCATTGGTTTATCAAAAAAAAATTGGTTTCCGTACGAAATCTCAAATAAGAAACTTGACCACGCGGGCGAAGCTGTGGGCATCAGCTAGTATAATATAAGTCCTCAATGTCACTTATGTTACGTTTCACTTTTGATTGTTTATGATTTATATGAAAAATCTTTTGAGAATTAGAGAGAAATAGAAATTGAGGACGTTTTGAGTAATGGACAATTGGGAAGTGGACAACCTATAGGCATTTCTGAAAGTGGTAATTCGGAGATGTGGTCCGTTTGGGAAGTGAACAAAAGAGTTACGGCATAGGGGATGAAATCTTTAACAATTTTGATTCTATTATGCTAAAGAAGTATAACTTCTTCGTGCCAATATAAGCACTGATTTAGCTATCTACACTACCAGCTCTTTTAAGGTATTGTATTTTTATGTTGTTTATATTTTTTAAACATGCTTCATTTTATGATGACCTTATAAATTCAAGAATATGTAGATCTATGGTTGATTTTTTCCCAAGCATAGCGTATTGAAACAAAACAAAGGGATAAAGCCAGAGCTGATGACAAAGATAAGATTTAATTTTATATTATATATTTTTCATTAGTATGATTACACAAATTTGTGTTGGAAATTAAACTCCATTAAATTCAATTACATAACAACATAGAAAAGATATTGGCATGCAGTATTGAATCATTGTCGTCTCAAATCTTTGTTGCATCTATAGCCCAGTCATTTTAGGCATTTTAAACCCCAATCTGCTGAAAAATTCCTAGTGAGCTGCATTTTGTACATACCTTTATTACGGCGTTGTAATGAAGATGTGAAAAATCGACATTAATATCGTGCCGGCTAAAAAAGTTATCAAGGTCAAAAGGTCGCGAAAACAGTTTTTTGCAAATATCTCACCACCTATTACTCGGAGGTCAATACAGGTCATTACAAAAAATCTTTGTCGTGTAATTTTCTACAAAAAATGACTTCTTTTATTAATACCTATCTGACCCCCGCGGCTTTGCCCGTGGCAAACTTTAAACTCTGTGGCACCCATTTAATCCAGTCTTTTATTATAAAACCTACTGTATGAAAAAAATTTCTGCTAATAGTCTTTAACGGAGTAATAACCTTTTTCACAAAGCTTGTTTTTAATTAAATTTTAAATTTATTTAATGGTAAATTTCTCAGGTCACAGGGAAGCTTGTTGTAAAAGCGTATACAGTTACCCTGGAAAGAATCGCCAATCTTATGTAGTCGACTGTGGTGGACTGAAAGATTATTTTTATTTCTAGTGTTTATTTGCAAAAATGTATTGTGATGGTACGGTTAGAATATTTACTTCTTTGAATTTTTCTCGGAGAGAAATTATGGGGCTCAAATTATAAATAGCGCGTACAGCCCGCTTATGTAGAACAAAAATAATATTTAAATCTGCAGCACTCCCCCAAAGGAGAATACCGTAAGACATAATACCATGAAAATAGCTGAAGTAAACCATTCTAGCCGTATCCACATCTGTTAGAGTTCTGTCTTTTTTACAGCGTATGCAGCCAAACTTAACCTATAAGCTGTCTTTTCTATTTGTGGGCCCCACTGCAAATTGGCATCAATAGTTAAACCGAGGAACACAGTTGATTCTAAAAACTCTAACACTTGTCCATTCAGTTGAACATTGACCGCAACTTGTTTTACATTTGGTAGAGTAAATTTTATACATTTAGTTTTATTTTCATAAAGGCAAAGATTATTTCAGCTAAACCAATGAACTACTCCTGCAATTGCATTGTTTACATCGTCATAGTTATCTAATTGTCTTTTAATTTTAAAAATTAATGAGGTATTATCTGCAAACAAAACAATCCTATTCCTGTCTCCTACATAAAATGGTAAATCATTAATATAAATGAGGAACAAGAATGGCCTAAGTATCGAGCCTTGCGGCACACCCATTGTAACCATGGATCCTACAGAACGTGTACCATTAATATCGACCCTCTGTATTCTATTGTTCAAATATGAAGACAGGTCGAGAGCTTTGCCTCTTATTCCATAGTGGTGTAATTTTTTGCACAGCGTTTCTTGTTGAACGCTATCAAAAGCCTTTGATAGATCCCAAAATATACCTAATGCATCGTGCTTGTCTTCCCAGGCTTCATGAATACATTTTAATAACTCAACACCAGCATCGGAAGTTGAGCGCCCTTTCGTAAACCCAAATTGATTCGCATGAAATATTTTATGACTATTAAAATGGGATAGCATTTGATTCAAGATTATTATTTCAAATACTTTGCTCAAAGTTGGCAGCACCGACACTGGTCGGAAATTAGACGGGTCTGTAGCGCTGCCAGCCTTGAACAAGGGAACGACTTTGCTGTGTTTCATTAAATCAGGAAACGTACCACTAGAATCACAGTCCTTAAACACAGTTGCTAGATGGGGCGCAAGGACCTCAATTATACATAAAGCAGTTTTGACCGATAATCCCCAAAGGTCCGCGGTTTTCTTAATTTCTTTACAATGTCCTGAGCGCAAATATCTGTGAATACAAATGCATCCCTGCAACAAAGAATAGATTCTTCTAATAAATGTTCAGCGGAACTGGAAGACGTTTGGAGAGATTTTGTTGTTAATATAGGTACATTTTTGAAAAAAATGTGCAATCTCCGTCGCCACTTCCAGGTCCCTTGTAACATGGCAACCATTTACTTTTAAGTGGAAATCCCTTTCAGTCACCAAAGATCTACCGCATTCAGAGTCAATGATGTTCCAAATCATTTTTATTTTATTCACAGAATTAGAAATTTTATTTTTAAAGTTTGACTTAGCAAGATAACGCGTTTGTTTAAATATCTTTGAATAATTTGTAACATATTCCTGAAAGGTTTGCCTAAAATTATATGATTTTTCTGAATATAATTCAAATAATTTATTTCTACTTTTAAAGATACCTGGTGTTGCCCAGTCACTGAAAACAGGACGACCACCAATCTGTAGTGTTTTTGAGGTAAAAACTTTGCCAAACTCATCATTAATCAAATTAAATAAGTGTTTATATGACTGGTCTACACAATTGAAGTTAAGTAGATATGGTAATCTCCTTAAAACATTTTCTTAAAAATTATTCAAATTACTTTGGTTAATTGGTACATATTTAATTTGTTTTTTGCATACTTTGTTACTACGTTTAGGAAACTTTATCCATTGGCCACGATGATCTGACTCTACAGGATCCACAATACCTTTATCTATAGGTTTAATATCAGTAAAAATATTATCAATACATTTTGCACTGGTGGCTGTAATACGAGTGGGTTTTAAGAATGTACTATGCAGATTAAAGGATTTAAATATATTTTTCATTTTATTTCTCTCTGATGGAGTTAATGATGTATCTAATATATCAACATTAAAATCTCCACAAACTATTATAGATTTCTTAGAACATTGGCATTTGAACAGTGCTTCTTCAAGCTTTTCATCAAATTTAATGTAAGAAGCATCAGGGGGACTGTATACGCTTAAAAAGATGAAATGCTCAAACTCAATACTGGCAATCTCAATAACTCGCTCAATGGAGAGGGCTACTAAGTCTTTACGTTCTTTAAATTTTAAGTTTTTATTAATAAATATTAAAGAGCTTCCACGTTTAGAATGTTTTCTATTGAACGAGCTAGCAACCTGGTGATTTACGAAGTTCAACAATGTGATTTCATGATATTTTAACCAGTGCTCTGTAGCACAAAAAATATTAATAGAATTTGCATTAATGTATAGCTCTAACTCTAAATCTTTACCATTTATTAAACCTCTAACATTATGGTGCACCAGGTTTATAAAAACAATATTTTTACTAAGATTATTCTCAAGGGCCAAAGTCAACTGGCCAGATTTATTATCTGTTGTCCTATAAACTAGTTTTTTGGTGTTTCATTTTCCAAATGTGAAGTGTCAAAACTATCCTGCTCAATAAAAGCACTTGAACTTGCCAATAATTTGGCACTCTAAATCTTTACCATTTATTAAACCTCTAACATTATGGTGCACCAGGTTTATAAAAACAATATTTTTACTAAGATTATTCTCAAGGGCCAAAGTCAACTGGCCAGATTTATTATCTGTTGTCCTATAAACTAGTTTTTTGGTGTTTCATTTTCCAAATGTGAAGTGTCAAAACTATCCTGCTCAATAAAAGCACTTGAACTTGCCAATAACTTGGCATAAAAAATTGAAAAAATTAGATAGCAACAGAGCTACCTGTTGATTTCCATTTGAGACCCATTGATATTTATGATAACTGCTCCTACCTTTTTGAGTTATCGTTCATTGAAGTTTGTATGGAAAAATAGTTGACTAGTTTTACCTACTTATATTATAGATTTAAATTACACATTGAAATGGTCTAGCTATTGTCAATAGCACCATTAGATAACTTATTCCGTAACCATTATACTTTATTAGGACTTTCTTCCAATTATACACGTCGAATGAGCGACTAATACAGTTATTTATAATTCAGAGGCAGAGCTTTGGGACTATAGTACCATTATTAGGGTCGGGGCTTCGTCAATACAGAACTGACTTCAACTGTCGAACTGTCGAATTTACTTCCAAACTTAATTCGTTTGGTCCACGTAAACTAACAGCCCGTAAAATGAGGTAGGAGATAGAAAGAACTAGAGCTTTTGTAACGATATTTCTTATTACCGTTTGTACTGTAAAAGTCTACTATTAGAGTACACACATACATACATATTGTCACGTCTTTATCCCCGAAGGCGTAGGCAGAGGCACACTATGAACCCACATTTCACCGTATGCATTTTTGTCCCACGTAACAGGTTTCCATTGCCGTGTTGAAATGGACAGGCGCAAGCTGTGTTGAAAATATTCAAGCCAATAAGGCCTTCAACCAGGCTTAACGACTGCCATTATACTGGCAATTACCAACGGTTTAACGTTTCTATTAGAGTACAAACAGTAATAAACTGGTAGGTATACATTACAATATACACATTCTTTGTTTCATCACAATAACTAATCGAGCGTTACATAGTAAAAATCCATCGTAGAACAATAATTAAGGGGAATTAGGATCCCCACACACACCCTTGACCCTTAGATCCTAACGCACAATGTTCAAGGATAGCCTCTACTAATTGTACCGGAGGAATGACGAACCAAACTCTTCAAGAAAAATGATGTAGGGCAGGTAATTGGTAACCTTACGTCCGCGAGTTCTCTGAATCGTCCGGTTAGGGAGCCAATGTTCCATGTTGCGTGACAGGGCTTTTTTGTCCGTGCCCGTAATTGAAACGGTAGCCCTAGCTTGTCGCAGGTTTAGCGCGATATACTCGCGCGTCGTTGTGCGCCTACGCCCTAGCCCGAGCACCCTTTCTTAATTTGTCGCTGACCAAATTCGTATCTAACTGAAGTAGGTTACGTAGGGCGACCAGCCGTCTGACCCCCACAACCTTAAGAGAGAGAAACCTGTTCGGCAGAGCCTCGTCCGTTAGACAGCACGGTGCACCTCTAGCAGGTAGGGTTAGTTTGAGTTCTCAAGAAGTAAACGGACCCCATACACCCTTAGTTGGACTAGATGGCGCTGTGTAAAAAAGTGTCTCACAATATTTATTTATTACTAAGTTGAGTCACACACGGACTTCAGCTCCATGTGTGATCCTGATAATGCGGGTAGATGTTTAACTTATACCCACAGTCATTACGATGGCGTTGCGTAGGTATTTTTCTCCTTGAGTGACTCCACCCCGTTATTTACACATTATCGAGGAAATTCTTAATAACTCTTAAAAATGAATAAAAAAAGTGTTCCGAAACGTAAACTTATCCAAATGAGCAATATAAATTGACTTAATCAATATCATCGTGACGTTTTTGAAATATTTCATAAGATTTGATTAAGAATTGAACTTATTCATTTGGAATATTCAACGACGGCATCTTATAAAATATTGACTGAGATGAAAACGAAATATTAAATTTTAAGATTAAGAAATAATACATTAGAGATACTACACAATCATTGCTGTAGATTCTGGTTTACACTTTACGATAAGGATAAGTATGTTTTTCAGTTATCTGGTTACCATAGTACAACCTCTGCTTAGTTAGGCATCAGATGGCATTGTGTGCGTTGTCCCAACGATATTTATTATATTTATATGTAGATTGTAAACAAGGGGGGCCCAGGTTACTTCCTTGTGAGACTCCGTAATCCAGAGGCTCTTCCGCACTAATGTAATAATCAATTTTAACCGATTGGTTTTATGTTGCTTAGGAAATCACTTTAACACAATTCCACGAATTCCAACTCTTTCTAAATCATTTACAAGAATCGAAATTTAAACGGTATCAAAGGCTTTAGTGAGATTCATAAACACGCCCAGACACTTCTGACCCATGTCCATGAAATCTGCCACCCCAGAGACTGATGATAATATAGCATCTTCTGTGGATACATTTCGCTTGAAACCGCATTGATTTGACGATATGACGTTTCATGAAGTTCATTAGACGGTTGTTGATGACTCTCTCCAACACCTTTGATATGGCGGGCAGAACTGAGATAAGTCTGTAAATACTGACTACATTCCCCTTTCCACTTTTATAAATTGGGTGTACTATGGCCTTTTTTAATACGTTGGGGAATACGACTGTTGCGAATGATAGGTTACATATGTGCAAGGAGTGGGATAAAAGTTACGCATGAATTCTGTAAAATGGCTGTGGAGATATCATCTTTTCCTACAGCGTAGTCCCTACATAGGTCGTTTATTATGGATTTAATCTCTATGTAATCTACATTTAGCAGGACCCTAGAATCCCGGGAGTAATCAACACCTGAGATTTTGTTAATAGTTGTAGATATAGGTAAGCTAGTGCGTGCTTTTGTAATTGTATTTGTGAGTTGTTCTTCTTTATTAGTAAAATATTAATAACCCCGTTCACAGACATTATAGGGTTCTCTTTTATTTTCAGAAGTTGGGAGACGGGGGAAGACTTTTGTTTGCAGTGATTGTTTCTATGGCATCCCACGTAGCCCGGATATTGTATTTACTTTTTAAGTAAATTTTGTTCATATTTGTTTTAATTTTTTTAATAAGGTATTGAGAAAAATACTATATCTAATATAAGTGATTTTTTTTTTTTATTCATTCATTTTCCTTTTGTGCATTTTATCACGATTGCGAATACAGCTAATTAGACCCCGACTAATCCATGGTTTAATGTTTATCTTAGAATTTTATACGAGGTAGTGTGATTTTTTTATTATATAAGACACGTGTGTTACCATATATTCTGTAGCTATATTGACGACAGTAGCGCAAAAGACAGGGACAAAATCTAAACATATCGATAACAATCAAATATATCGTCTTAAATAGTTTTTGTTTTTAAGAAGATTCATGTGGATTCTTATGTGACAGTGACACAATCGTAGGGCGATGATCAGTGGGTCCGTATTGGGTTGCATAAATATTAGAGGCATAACTTAAAACTGCATAACGTTTTTTGGCATACTCTTCGTTTCGCATAACGTTCAAATAGAATAAACATTAGGCATACTTTATTTTCCCATAACTTCTTTATAATAATGATATACTCGCATAAAATGTTTACGCATAATTTTTTTTACAATAACGATTACTAATCATAACATGTATTGGCATCACACTCTATGGCATAAAGATTACAAGTCATATATATATATATATATATATATAAATATAGAATACAATAATGTTAACGATAACATATTTTTATTTTTATATCTAAGCTTGAACTGTCTAAGATTGAAATGCAAAAAGAAGTAGGTAGATTAAAACGAGCGATTCAGTTCTGGCGCATCGCCGGCCGCTGCCGCGGCTGCTCGTTGTGGTCACAGGTAACCTAACACTCCTCCTAGCTTCGCTCGTCGTCGTACCTATTTACGACTTTGCTCAAGAGTAGTCTAAAATTTATAACACTTAAAATATCATTTCATATGTTACAGCTTACAAACTTGGCTATGAGTGAGATGATTATTTACAATGGTGTCTTATCATTCCTTAAATATTCTTAGTCAAATTATTATTCATTTATGATTTAAACGGTTATCCATACCTCCATTATGCGTTTTGTATATTATGATAAATTATCTTTAGGCGTATAACAATTATACCCTTTACATATATGCTAATTAAAATTATGATAATAAAATTAGAGTAAGTTAATGTTATGCCAATAAAATCATTATGCGTTTATAAGACTCTGCTTATCATAATTTATGCGAGAAAACTTTATGCTGAAACTGTTATGCCAAACTACATTATGCTGAAAAAAATTATGCGAGTGAATGGGCTCCCAAACTCTCCCTGACTAATATGAGAAAAAAAGAAAGAGTAATAAACGACAACTGGGATTTATGCACTACATTGTCGAGGCATCTATCTTTCAGTGTGGGATATGTATGTGTTGGTTTCATACCATGTAACATTAGGAAGTTTTGGTAGTCATCTGATCTTTTATCAATACTATTCAGTTTTATATCTATGTTTTTATCGCCTACGATACAAAATGTTTTGTACGTGGTTAGGGACAGTAGAATATCAATAAGCCCATTGAAGAAATTGTCCGGATATCCATAAGAAGGTGTTTGATATATACGAACTATAGCTATGTCTCTGCCTATCTTGCATACTAAGCAATTAAATTTCTTAATATCCTGAGGTTCCACAACCACTGTATGATTCAATCCCATAGACCTAGATAACAGTGTCGACATTTTGATTTGATAAATTTGTTGTATGGTTAGAGTGATAACCATCTAAGATTAGTATATTAACCGTTGTTGCTAGCCAGTTAAAACTATCACCTCACAATGAAGTCGTAATCGAAGAAGTCGGAATGTAATTGGTTGAAATTTTTATTTATGCTACGAATATTAAAATGAAATATCGTAAAAGGGTAAACTAACTTTAAATATAGTCTGCGCATTTATCCGTCGACCAAACGAGAGGTCAGCTCTATTTAATATTCAATCTTTTCACTATTTATTCTTACAGGAAAAAGTTAATATTCAAATGTCTATTTCACACCTAAACCAGAACCTAAACGTTCTGCGTTAGTGAGTCAGTCAATAAGTTAGAACAAATTATATTATATCCATTTAATCCTAAATTAATTTCGTTGAATATATTAACTGTACCTTCAATGTACATATTTGAATGTGCCATATTTGTAAAGAAGAATCATTGTTTATATAAAACTTTTAAAGAACATTATAATTTCAATACTAGATATCCAGACAGACTAGTGCTACCAAAAATAAAAACCACATACTACAGGGAAAATTGTTACCCTATGACAATTAATATATATAATAAGATACCTAATAATTTTAAAGATTTGACATTGGAAAGATTTAAAAAACAATTTTATCAGTGGTTAGTGGACAAATGTTTTTATACGATAGAGGAGTTCTTAACTGCAAGTGGGCAATGTTTTAGATGATATTTGTTTTTTGTTTTTTTTTTTTTTTTTTTGTTGTAATTGATTTAATTTTTGTTGGAATACATATAATTAATTTAATTTTATTGAATTGTAAAATTGAGATCGAATTTATAATAGTTGAGATTGATTTTCTATCAAATTATAAATGGAAAATTGGCATTTGCATGTCTAAATTAGACGAAATGTGCTGTGGATAAATATGTACCTATATAAGATCAATGTATAACCATATTTCACGCAAATAAATAATTATCTTATCTTATCTTATAAACCTAGTAGTATTAATAATTCTATTAATATCTTCTCAACTTTCCAGACTTTAATTTGTCAAGTTTCTTCAACGTTATTAAAAACTGAAAATATTAGCAAACAGACTGCCCCGGCTTCGTCTCCTTTTTTAACCGAATCTTTTTAGATGAACTCGTTAATTAAAAATCAAGATTACGACAAAGTGATGGATGATATTAAACTTGCTGTATAAAATTATCGTGCGATGGCGAGAAGAAAAATCTCATTATTTTTTTCTCATGCAACTGTTATGGGTTAGTCTGAGACATTTATGTACTTCAAATTCACGTTATAACTCTTTTATGAATGAATAAGGTGAAACGTGGTCGTTTAATATGCCTCTGCCTACCCCTTCGGGAATAAAGGCGTGACAATATCTCTATACTCTGTGTATGAGGGCGTTTTTGAAATCCTTTCTTATTGGAAGTCTACTTCATTTGAACTGTCTTTATGTATTTAAATATTATTATAATTAATATAAGTACATCCTAGTGATTTATGCTATGAGTTGATAGATCACTCAATCACACCCTTTGAAATATTTATTAATGCTAGCCGTTAGTCTTTCAAAAACTCGAGAACTGCTAGATCGATTTGGTTAATTTTGGTTCGTAATTATTCGTGGAAACCTAGGGTTAAACTGTTTTTTCTGTTCTGTGGGTTAAATGATGAGCGAGTATAGGAAAATTAAATACAACATTTATTTCACACGTACTATATGTTCCGACCTGAATTAAAAAAATAAAATTTAAAGTGTAAAATGTCTCGAGCTGGACTCGAAACATCGTCTTCTGGTTTAACGCAGCAGTTGCGTTACCAATTACACCATCGAGACCTATTCGAAACTGACGAATTAATCTATCCGACCTCTCGATTATTAGACGGGTACACGTTTAAAGCTATAATATATAGTGTGGTGGGTGTAAGGGGTGCGACCAAGTTCTCCGGGGCACAACGACCTAATCTGCAAGTAGTGCATCTATACATAATAAATACATACTAAATGCCTAACCGTAGGTGTTCCTTGCAGCCAAATATATATGAACCTCACGCTCCAAACCCAGGTAGAGTTTTGTAACAACAAAGAATACCTGCACTGACGAAGGACATTTTTATAGCTATATGTATTAATTCCCGATAAGAGTGCTATGGGGTTTAAAGTTGAAGCCGTGGGGCACATCAAGTTTTACCATTAAGTTTGTTATTGACTCAATATCTTTGTGACATTAAACTGCCATCTAAATATTTCTGCACATAAATATGCCATGTCCCGAAACGAGGAAATGGCTACTGCAGAATTTATAAAGCGGTGGGGAACATTTGGTGACAAGTAACGGATGTTTGGTTACTTAAAGTCGTAAATCTTTTAGCTGTGACGCAACCCATGTACTATCTGACATACACACAAAATTGGAATGTCTGTTGCGGAAAGATTCAGGAATTACAGCGTGTTTTAATATATAGATACAATTGCTGGTATAGAAAATACCATCCACCTACTTGGCACCACTCTGATTGTGGAATTGATGCTCTGTAAAATATTTACTATGAACGTACTATAAATGTGTGATATATATTTTATACTTGATGATTAAACACAAATTTTAGAAGAAATATACAATTATATCAAATTTTTCAAAAAAATATTATCTAAAGGCACTGTAATTTAATGAAATGTTTAATTATATTTGAAAATATTACTGTCCCATTCTCTTTGTAAGAGTCAAAGTAAAAATTGTCATAATATTGCTGTAAGGTGGTAACTCCTCCAGGTTTGGTAGGCACTGCTATTAATGACAACGAAGTGACGGAAAATGAAAAAACTGCGTCATTTCTATGTCTTAAAACTATTTTCCTCTCGAAGTAGTGTATATTCTCACACACATCCAACACCTTAAGCGTTTTGACCCGAGTGTCCACTTTGCTTCAATACTGACAGTAACGACTGCCTTACGTCAAAACTTGTTTTATTGGAATTGCTAAGTAGTTTTATAAATATTTACGCGTTCAAATATTCACGTCATAGTTGGCAAAAAACCCGTCACGTTCGAAGTAAACGAGCTGTCTGAGTGACCAACGTCGCAAAGTCTTTCTACATCCGACAACTTGGTATTGGGGGTAATAAATAGCCAGTAGTTACGGCTGAGTAAACAACACATCAGTCTGTCATGTCAAATGAAGCTGAGCTGTTATGTCAAATGAATCTATATTTCTTTTTCGTTACTTTCTCACAGTCGCAGAGCTACACAGAAAATAAGTCGTAGCTCGTAGTGCTATGAGATACTCGTAGCAACAAGCTACGACTCTTGTAGCAGTTCTACGAAAAAGCCTCTCTACTTATACACTAATGAACAAAATTGAATTTGTGGTAGGTTTGATGTTATTTCTTTGTATAACTCGGGTACGTCTATAGACTACTGTCACAGTACAATCTGGTAGTCTGCCATAATCCTATTTGTCATCATAGTGATAGGTATAAAAGAAAATAAAGTTAGGCATAACTTTGTAATACTAATATACTATTGCTGTAAAAATAAACTAGCTTACTACATACCCGTGCGGTTTAGGATTGCGTCGACTATTTTTTTATCAATCACGCCTTTATCCCAGAAGGGGTGGCAGAGGCATTTTACGCGCCCATATTTCAACGTGTGCATTTTAATAATCCAACTTTTATTAACTTCATTTGAAGTATTCCTAGTATATTATTTGTATATTATTCAGATTTATACTCACATCAATTAAAAAATTGGCGCTATCAATTTAGTTTAGTCAACAATCTATTATCGACTAACAATTGATCTTAGAATTTACTATAATTCCTTTAGACATGATAATATATATAAAATATATAATATTAATATTGTTGGGACAACTCACACAACGCCATCTGATTCCACACTAAGCAGAGCTTGTTCTATGGTAACCAGATAACTGATAAACATACTTATATATTTCTAAATACATACATATTAAAGATAAATAACACCCAGACACAGAATAAACCATCGTGCTCATCACACAAAGTTTTATCCTGGGTGGGAATCGTACCCACGACCTCTTGCGTAGCAGTCGGATGCACTCCCACCGCGCCACAGAGGCAGTCAAATATATATATATATATATAGACTGACAAATAAACACACACAATTATAAGAATACTAGCGACGCCGCACTGTTCTACCCTAGTAGTATCTGCCAGGAGACGTCCCGTTAAAATCGGTCCAGCAGTCTTAGAGAATACCAGCTATTCTCTGAGACTGCTGGACCGAGAACAAACAGATAGATAGACAGACCAAGATATTTATTAGTTATTGTTTTACCGTAGCTTATATACTTTCATAATGTATTTGGTGAAAAGTTGTTAGTTTGAAATTTGAGACAGACACTTAAATTATATTTATCTCTATAGATTAAATTATACATTTGAATTAGGTGCACATATCATCATACTAATACTTGTTCGTTATATACTTTTTGGGATTTCACGCGAAATAAAATCTACTTACATAACACCAGAGCAAGATATGGCAGATACGGCAATGGGATCACCACCTGTTACGTGTGACAAAAATGCATACGGTGAAATGTGGGCATTTATTTTGCCCCTGCCTACCCCTTCGGGATAAAGGCGTGACAATATGTTTATGTTACATAACACCAACATTTTTTATGTAAACAGATATTATTTCGTGTGAAGTCCCTGATAGTGTATACATAAAGTATGATACACAAAGAAAGTTTAAAAATAACGTTGCTAAAACTCGTATCAAGCAGTATAGCCCTTTATACAAAACGATTGTGAAAAGCACCTATTCGATAACTGATTCTGTAACCGGATATCAAAGGGACGTTTTCTATAGACAGATGAATACAGTACATATTTCCATTCAGAGGTTTATCTCACTTCCTTGATTTAAATCAATTCCAGTTAGCAAACCATTTTTATAAAATGTGGAAAGGATAAATTTTACCACGAATTATTCGAATAAATCATAAATAAAACTTGTTTTGGTTTAAACTTGGCCGATAGTCGATAGTGTATGGTGCACTGCCCGGGCCGTGGAGACCTTACACCCATTTATGCACTGACCGTACTGCGGCTACAAAAGAGTAGCAATAGTTCGATAACGTTTTACAACCGAACTATTGCACTTGAATAGTTGCAGTTTTTCGATCAACCGGACTACTGCTACTAGAGCGGTTACAATAGTTCGACGTCATTTTACAACCGAACTAACGCACCTGAATAGTTGCAGTATTACGATTAACCGGACTACTGCTACTAGAGCTGTTACAATAGTTCGATGTCATTTCACAACCGAAATAATGCACCGGAAGAGTTGCAGTAGTTTGATTACAACCGGACTACTGCAACTAGAGCGGTTACAATAGTTTGATGTCATTTTACAACCGAACTAATGCACCGGAAGATTTGCAGTAGTTCAATCGACCTGACTACTGCTACTACGGTGGTTGCAATAGATCAATGTAATTTTACAACCGAACTAATGTCCATGAATAGTTGCAGTAGTTCGATTAAACGGACTACTGTAACTAGAGAGATTACAATAGTTCGATGTAATTTTTAACCGAACTAATGAACCTGAAGAGTTGCAGTACTTTAATCAACCTGACTACTCCAACTAGAGAAGTAATACAGCTTAGTTTTAAAAATAATGTCTACCCATTGTTTCGTTGCTACGTGAAATAAGGACAAAGAAACGGACAAACAAAACATATACTCGACAATCTCAGACAAAATAAAAAATAAGGATGGGCTAGTTTTGGAATAGATTAAATTAAATAGTAAACTTATAATTATTTATGCAATACCTTACCTTACAACAGTATAAGGTTCTAGGTATACTCCTAACTTGTATGTAACGATAAATCCTATATATCCAAAATACAGGAACAGAAAAGAACCAAAAACTAAGTCTGTAAATGTTATACGAATATATATAATGCCTCCGTCATTACAATAGTAGCACCTCAGTAGCTTGTGAAAATGTAATTGATACAAAGAGGTCAAGATAGTCCTGAATCACTTTAGAAGAATACTCAACGAGAAAATATTCAGATGAACCTTCTCGAAGAACTTTTATCCATTAGCTAAGTAAACGATACAATTCCCGCGGCCCATTTAATTATGGAATGAAAGTAAAGCTTTCTAAATCTAATTACATAACAGCTCAAATAGTTAGGTGAAACTACTCCACATTTCGTAGCAAGATAAAAAAGAAAAATGGATTTTGGCGGGAATAGCGAAGGAACGGTCGAAATTCTATTATTAATTTTTCAAGACTAGTGTATTTTCGTGTACTAATGTGTAAAAATTGTGGTTTCTTAAATATAAAAGTTTCGACAACGTGCACAAGTGTTGTGAAATTGGATAACACAGTTGAGCTTAATTTTTTTTCTCTTAATACTTATATAATTTTTCAATCTGCAGGAAGCGAAAGAATTATGCGTGGTTCGCGAAGCCTGGCGATCTGTCCTCTCTGACTACCCTGTCAGGGATACAGCGTGAAGATAGTTAGATAGTTTTTAGTTAACGCGCCATATTCTGTTACCTTACAAAATTCACAAATAGCTTCAGTAAAGTTACCATCACTTCAATGTAATAAAACTTTAAAAAATCATTTCATGAATACGCTGCTATCTACAAGAATAAACTGTAATTGGAGAAGATTTATACTTTCGAGATGAAAACGAAATTTACATAACAAAAAAAGATTCAAATTACATGACTCTAGCCGAGAAAATCCAAAAAGAAGAAATAAAAAGACAAAATAGGCTTTATTTTTTTTAGTGCAAATATCGATAGCGCTCTCTACAATCATTGCTGAGAGGCCGGGTGGAACGTAAGCGTTAAATATTAGAATTTATACAAAAAACTGGAGCCTGAGTCAGACAGATCTGGAGTGGGCAGATCTAGAGACTTGGATTGAAATAAGTGGATCCCTCGAGCACAAAAATTGGATATTTGGGGATAAAAAACCGAGACGAGAAACTCCAAAAATGAATGACAAAGAGGCGAGCGCTGATTGAAAAACATTAACATTGTTGATCAAACTTCAAGTGCGCTGGTAGCCCTGCTAACTCAGTGTTCTGTAAACGATCAATGCGTTAAGCAACTTTTGCTCTGGCTGGTTCTCGGATGGGTGACCCCTTTGTGGCATTTCTATTTACTAGCGTTTCCAGGCTTTAAAAGGCACGTTAAGCCGATGGCCCCGGTGGCCAGTCGTTAAGCCAAGTTAAAGGTCTCATAGGCGGCTTGAAAAAAATCAACAGCAAGTGGCCACAACCTTCCCACAACCGTGGGACAAAAATCGTAAAGTATGCCTCTCCCTATGCCTTCAGGGATAAAGTTGTGACAAATATCACTTGTTTTTGAAATTCAGCTGCTGTCTAAGCTCCATTTCCTGTTGTGCTTTGTTATGATTTGGTCTGTGTAATAATTTAGATGGTTCTAAATCACTTAATGCCACGCCAACTACATTCTTTACATGACTTAGAGTCACATGACCCGAAAAGTCGCAGATGTTGGTGGAACTGAGTTCAAACCTATCAATGGTTATACAAATAATAGTATTTTATATGTTATTATGTATGGGTAGGGTATAGGTATGGAAAGAGATGTATTATTATTATGTAAGAGAGGCTGTGGCGAGCTAGACACTGTAGCACTGCGACCTTAATAGGTCTATTGTGCTCGCCTAAATCTTAGAGTTCGCTGCTGATTCCTATGAGAGTAAGCAAAGAGATAAGAGTTGTATTAAATATTTATTATTCATTAAGTTATTTATTCTTTTTAGTTTTGAAGTCGGTCTTTTAACGTAGTTTTTTTCTTGACTAACACGCCTGTGCTTCTACATAATATCCAAATAAATTAAGATAAAGACAAAAGGTAATCATAAGACTTTCTTAACTAAACAAGATAAGACCTCTTGAGGCTTGTTTGACAAATCATGGCACGCACTCCAGTCACTCCAGATCCAAGTTCTGAAACTCGTAAACGGAAAAATTGGAAAACTAATTAAAATAATGCTACTACAGTCTTTTACAAAATCGTAAAAAGTTGAGACCGTAATGGTCTATTTTTTTTTACCGTTTTCTAAATAGAATGAAGTACCTACTTATTTCTTGTTTTGGCTTTCTTGAATAGATCGTTCAAATTGCAATAGTATAATTAGCATGTGATTAGCATCTACTTTTGATCCTTACTCTCAGCGAACCGTTTGACTCTTGTAAACCTTACACTAGCTACATTTATATTGTAACGATCCAAGAAATCGTTACCATTTAAATGTACGGTTTTATCATATAGGCAAAACTGTACAAATTTATCATACAAACGTTCCGATTATCTATTCAGTTAGAACAGTATAGTTAGATGTAGTTCTGCCGTATAGGGCCGTACGATAAAACTGTACAGTTAAAGCGTAGCGATTTCTCGCAGCGTGTGTAGCTATCTTTAATTGTGATTTGAGTTTGAACCGAAAATTGGATTGTATTCTTTTAGCACGTACTTAGTTCTTTCTTTGTACGTTTATGGGTTCTTGTGAGAACTCTACATAAACGTAGAAGATTGGTAAATAATTATACACGCAACTCTAATATGGTAAATTCTAAAAAAAACTTATATTATTGCAATGTTGTTTTTAATGGAGTAAAATTTTAATTCACACAATCGTAGCAATTGCCTTCAAAGACTTAATCTTAACGCATTAACCGTGGTACGGGTTGAGTACTAACACTAAAACAGGTGCCTAAGTAATTCAACTAGATAGGTTTCGACTATTTTTGTTAAAGCAAATTGTCGCCACTGAAATGATTTCAGCTGAATACTAACATTCCGTTATAAAATTCCACCAAGAGAGCATCGTTCAATTCCTCTATAAATTTGTTAAACTACAACCACTGGGAACACAACCATCATGAAGAAAGAGATTTTGTAACAATCTAACCAACTTAAAACCGTGTCTTCCAATCAATCTTACAGTTACGTCGAACTGGGATCACTAGTCTTTGATTTTACACGGTACAAGGTGTAAGTCTAATTAGGTACTAGGTTATACTATCACAGGGTCACTGATTTTCAGATCTTACAGAGACAGGTGTCCGGACCGAAACCTTTAACTAAAACCATTAGGAACTTGATAGCTAACAGTAGACGTCGTAAGATTGCATTGGTGGCCTTCAAATTTTATCCCGGATGAGGGCTAATACAAAATAATAGACCGCATAAGCCAAGAATAGGAAGGGCCTTTTATAAGAAGCGTCATGTCCATACTTCAAGACTCGGGCAGCCGTAGCCTTCTCGATTATATTCTTGTTCGTCTGCCCTCGTATGACGTGTCATCACGAGGGTATCATCGACGTTTCATGTTACAAACATTTTTCAGAAGTATAGTCTCCAGATTGTAATCGGGGCTAGTCAGTACATCGTCATGAGGCTAACGTAATACATTGAGAGTTGAGTGTACTGTGAACTAGCGTTTTCAATTGGATCCTTAATCAATAAAAATACACATTGGGAGACCTATTAACGATACCTACTCAGATCGACAAGTCACCTGCCTGCGGCAATTGCAAGGCAGCAATTTCGCGGCAATAGTAACTAATCTGATCCTGATGGTCTTTGTTGGTGAGCAAGGTTCCAGAACGTGAAACCCAACTTAATTCGCCTCTTTGACCACCTATAGTAAACGACTGAGCAGCATCTTTCCGCTGCGACAGTAATTATGGGGGATTTAAAAATAGGGGCTACCCTTCCGTATGCACTTAAATTGTAGTTAAGGCTCCCTACCGTGGATTCCCTACAGTTCTACAGTGTGGGGTTCTTTAAAAGAGGTCTTAGAAGATTTTTACAAGGTTGGCAGCGCGAGTGTGTCCTGTATGCTTCTATCATCTTAGTAAATAGTTAAAAAATCGGTTGTTACGACATTCCGGTCATACAACATTTCAGTTTCAAAAATGCCGTTTATCTAGGGCTACTTTACCTTCTCATAACGTTCAGAGAATTTCATCAAACGAAGCTCCTATTTCACCATTTAAAATAGCTATAAAATTAATGTCTCAAGCAAAGTGGCGTCTAAGAGATTATTCAGAATAACGAGCTCTAGACGGGAATTGTGAGCCAACAATTTTAACTGATTTATATCGTTGAAACGAGTTTTGTCTTGTAGTTCAGTTAACGTAATTTTAGAGTATATAAATCAATATCTCGTAATCTGTTCTACTAATTTGGTTTTCATCCTCTTTCTAATGGAAAATCGGAGTGTTTTATCTGTTGGATGTTGGAATTTTGGTTCGAGTTACAGATATTAAACTCAAATCTGGTGCCCATTAACGGCGATAGGTTTGCCCCCATATTACGCGGGACCACAGAGTAAATAAATGTTGCTCTTACCCTCGATCGATATCTCTTAAAACGAGAGCTAGGTCGAAAATTAAGTATGATTTTATTTGTGGCAGAGGCATATTATATGCCCACTTTTCACCATGTGTATTTTTGTCCCACGTAATAGGTGGTGAGCCCATTGCCGTGTTGAAATAGACAAACGCTGGATGTGGCCTGTTGTTAAAATATTTCAAGCCGACCAAAGGGTTTCAGCTTGACTTAACGACTGCCATGTTTTGGCAACCGGGACCACGGCTTAACGTGCCGAAACGCTCTCAAATGTAAATGCCATAAAGTGGTCACCCATCCGTGACCAGCCATAGCGAAAGTTGCTTAACGCAGTGATCGTTTCCAGAACACTGCTTCCGCGGGGCCACGAGTGCTTCACCTTATGCTTTGACCACCTGGGATGAAGGTGAATTGACTTGTTGGGCTTGCTTCTGTTAGGGCAATGGGTCCTCTCCTCAGTCATACCCGTCACACCCAGTATGGAATCATGTCATGGAAGTACCGACTATAAGAATAAGTTAATATGATTAATTAATATTTTCCTTTTTTTATAAAATAAAAATTGATCATCAAATAAGATGTAGGATGTACTTAATTAGTAGATTGCAGGGTTTCGTCAGTAAATAGTCGTCGGGTCTAATTAAGTTGACTACCTCAATCTAGAGTAAAAGCATCTCATTTTACAAAAGAGAAACTGTAAACTAAAAAACAAGAAGAACTTCATTCCGTACAAGTTTACCAAGAATAGTTTCAAGAAACTATAAAAGTGTAAATATTGTGTGTCTACCAAAAACTCAAAAATGAACATTATAATACTTGAAAATGTAAAAGATCTGGCCCAAAGGTCTTGGTTACCAGGCCATATAATCCAAAAAACAAAACACCACCCTCTATGAGCTCGGAGACCACTGTTAGGACTAGCTGACGCCTTAGAAGAGACAAGCTCAATGTTGCAACAATCCATATTCCCGCAAGTTCCTATCTATTTAAATAGAAATAAATAAATAAATAATTAATGGAAAAATGTTTAAAGCAATTATGCAAAATTTCTCATAAATTTTTAATAAAGTGAAATAAGACAATTTGATTCGAGACGGGGGGGGGGGGCTAACCAGAGCAACGTTCTAGCCACTAAACTACCCAAACAGAATCGAAACAAGTTGAAATTCTTTACCATATTTTAACCGGCATTTAAGAGTATGACCAGAGCCATCTATCGAGCTACTCAATAAGTCGATACCAATGAACAGTTACAACAATTTTTAAACATTGATGCGATGGACTGGCATATTTGACCGCCTCGGTGGTGTAAGTGGTAGTCTATGCGATTTCCGCGCTGAGGTCTCGGGTTTGATTCCCGGATCAAAACAATTTGTGTGATCCACAAAATGTTTAGGATTTGGGTGAAAACTACAATCAAATCAGACAATAAATATATCACAAAGTATGTTTAATTATCTATTAAATCTACATCACCAATCCACCAGAAAATTAAACAATTTTCACTGATTATTGAATATTTCATATCACTGGTTTCTCTATTATCATTGTCAATAATGTTTTGTTCATCACTTTTTGTTGAATTTCTATGACGTTTTCTAGGAATTATTTCCTCACTGTTGAGCACATCACTTTCTCTATCATTATTATCACTTTCACATTTAACTTCTGTACTGTTTATAGGATCCTTGAAGTGGTATTGTCCGGAGCCCGTTGCAAGAATGGGACGACATGGATGTATTGAAATACTGTTACAACAATCATTGTGGAGTGGAAACTGTAAAATAAATATGTATTTAGCACTGAAAACTTAAAACACAACATAATTTAAATTAATATGTGTATGAGCCTTTTGAAGAGCAGAATCGCCCATTAATTTGTTAACATAATCTTAAATTAGATAGCTGTTTTATTCATTGGAAAATATATATTTTATCTCTAAATGTATGTATATTTCATTTTAATATAGGTGATTGTTAAGAAATTGTGGTAAACGGCGTGCTCCGTTGGTTTAATCACATCCAACGAATGAGTGAGGAACAATGACAAAGAATATTTATTGTGCGAAAGTAGAGGGCAGAATTAGTTAGGGTAGACCGAAACTTACATACGAAGACAACGTGAGCAGATTGCTCAAAACGGAAAGGTCAGACATGCATGTAAGATCTATCCTCTCTTACTACCCCGTCAGGAATACAGCGTGAAGATAGATAGATTGCATAATAAAAACTGACTTGACTTACTAAAAGTTCAAAGCTATTTACTGGGGCTCTATTCTATATCGAAATTTTCGGGACTTAAGTATACCTCACTGAAGTTGTGGCTCTGGCGCAGGAAACCAACAGAGTTGGAAGATCAAACGAGTTGCTTCAAACTTTTCCAAAAATAATAGTTCAAAATCATAGTTGGTCCTAGCAATAAAAATGAATCCTTATTCAAATCTAATTTGGGGTTGAAAGCAATTGGGGAAACTCTAAACTTAAGATATAAAGGTTTTAATCAATCATGTAGGCATATCCTGTAGTTAATATTTTTGTAACTTTCATTTCATTGTTGGGCTTATTCTGATAGCTTCTGAGACTTAAGCAATTAATGTACGGAAGTGCGGGTAGTTGAAAAAAGCGCTCGAGCAGGCGACGCTGAATTCATCAGTCAACCCGTGACCACAGCTGGTGTAATCCTGTCGAAACGTCGGGAATTATAAGGTAGGCTTTGTACCTAATAAAATAAGTCTAGAATAAGACCCGAAATATCATAAATATAATGTATGGACGCTACAAAATCTCTTTTGACAACAAGAAACAAAACCCTTTTAAAAATTACCGTATATGTAGCATTGTCACTCCTTTCGTCATTAACATCTATACTGGATCTCCAATCCGCATGATCACCATCCCAAACCTTTACTACACCATCAGTTCCTCCCGAGACCAAGTATTTTCCACAAGGTGATATATCAAAGTAAACTCTTTGGTTTGTATCTGCAACTCTGCTCAATATATTGAGCGGTCTACGATAGTATCTAATGTCCCATACTAGAAGTCTGTGATCCTTTCGCGCGCCTGACACTAGTCTTAAACCATCTGGAGCAAACTTCATGTGAGTCACACCTCCTGAAAAGAAAACAGGACATAAATAAAATAAATAAATATCCATCACGCCTTATCCCCGAAGGGGTGGCAGAGGCATATTATATGCCCACTTTTCACCGTGTGGATTCCTGTCCCACGTAATAGGTGGTGAGCCCATTGCCGTGTTGAAATAGACAGACGCAGGTTGTGGCTACCTGCTGTTGAAATATTGTGAAAGTTGGGACAACTCACACAACGCCATCTGATTTCAAACTAAGCAGAGCTATGCTAACTATGGTAACCAGAAAACTGATAAATATACTTATATATTTCTGAATACATACATATTATAGATAAATAATACCCAGACACAGAATAAATCATCATGCTCATCACACGAAGTTTTATCCTGGGTGGGAAACCCACGACCTCTTGCGTAGCAGTCGAATACACTCCCACCGCGCCACAGAGGCAGTATTATATATCATACATATTAAAAGAATAGAAGCGCTCGTAGCCCGGCTAATACAGCATTCTGTAAACGATCATAATGTAATGTTACGCTGATTGATCCTCAGATGGGTGTCCGCATTGTGAAATTTCTATTTACGAGCGTTTTGGTGCTTCGGAAGGCAGCCTTTGAAGCCTTATGAACGGCTAGAAAAATTTTAACAAGCCACTACAACCTGCGTCTGTATATTTCAACACGGTAATGGGCTCTCCGCCTGTTAAGTTTTCTTACGTGTAATGCGTACGGAGAATTGTGGGCGTACCTCTGCCACCACTTCGGGGATCTAGGCGTGAATGAAAAAGAAGTTAGTATTATAAATTGTGAAAGTAAGATTGTCTTGTACTTATTTTATTTCATTATTCCTGACTGCCTCGAGAAGCGTAAATGGTAGTTTACAACTGCCGCGCTGAGGTCTCTGGTGCGAATCCCGGTTCAGAACGAATAATTGTGTGATCTACAAAGGTGTGTGTAAGAGTTTAGATGATCCCTATTTATGTATTTACAAATTAATACGTATGAGTCTAAATTGCTAGACATTATAGCTGTACTTACTTGCGTGACCGTGCATCTTTCCTATGCTTTTATAAGTACCCATTTCACTTATACTATACAAACTAACTGAGCTATTCCAAGATCCGACGGCTAATAAATTATCACTTGTAGCAAAACAGGAAGCAGGGCTAGCAATTTTGTGTTCTGCAAACTCTCGACCCGGTCTGTAAAATACGAAAATATAAATATTTAATGGGTAACATTAATAGGACTTTGGTAGAATCAAGTTATTTTCAGAAAAGGCTTTTAGCACCATAGACCACTCACATACGCAGTGGTAGGTTTTACAAAAGACTGAAAAGTATAACTGGTCCATATGCTACGTTACGAACGAAAAAAACTTCGAAACCCATCCATTAGGTAACGTATTTCCTTCGAAACAACCGCGCTGAAAAATGTATTTAATGATCTAGATTGGAGGAACACGATGTAAAAATAATCTGAGAATATCTCATTTATATTCAGCTTGCCGCTGATATAATTCATGGCTGAGACCCTAGAGTAGCTCAACACATTGCACAATGACCTCAGCAAGGCATCCAAACGAGTTTGACTAAAATGAACATGGGCACAATGTTTCTCCCCTGAAATATGCTCTGAAAGTGTATAACTAAGATAAACCATCCAGTAAGGAAGGTGTCTTAGTGTGTGTGATTGCAAAGAAAAATGGCAGTGAAGCATGCTCTCTAGAGGCAATGAATAAAGCTATGCCCAAGTGTCACTTTGCAAATGAATCTACAATGAGGCAACCAATAGATTTTATAGCATTTCTTGGCGGAGACCTACACTCTGTATTGTGCATCAAGTGGCAGATATGACAATATATAAAGAATGACAAACAAAAAACCACAAAACACATAGAAATTCATTATTAACACACATTTCATCTTCTTGTTTAATAAAGAAATGCAACCAAACACTTTCCTATTCAGCTTTAGTAACAAGAAACTTTGACTTGCATTTACCAAATCTAACACAGTGAGTACTCTAAAGATCTCTTCAATTTCACCCCAACTTCTTCTTAATAATCTATATTATATAATACATATTAATGTTTACAGTATAATAAGTTAAATGTAACAGTGGTAAGTAACAGGGTAGAAGTTTGACTATCCTGCAGTAGACAGAATCTTCTGGATGCGGACCTTCCCTCTTCTTACAACCCTGGGTTCATTGAGTGGAATATATCATGGCTGTCAAATTGAGAGCTACTGTTTTTCTGACTGTTAAAGTGTCTACTTTAGTCTCTTTTATGATGAAAGTAACTCTCAGTATCTGGATGTCGCCACTGTTTTCTGTCTGGCAGGCTGTGTCACTTCAATGGTCAAAGTATATTAATAAATGTAATAATATTAAAGGAAAATTTGTATTAATAAACACACCTCTCTACATCAAAGGTCCTTAAAAACTTCTTATACCCAGCAATTATTCTGTTTGAATCAGAGGTAAATGTAATAGATAAAGCTGGTTCCATTTCATCGACAGAATTAAATCCTCTATATGAACAGCGTAGTGAGCCATCAAATGCATCCCACATCTGAACAGGTGCATTTTGTCTAGTTGTCAACCAACTGTAACAGACATAAGAATATGTACAATATGCTTGTGATCAAGTAAATAAAAACAACAATTATTTATTAAAAAGCGAATACAAGCTCTTTATTTTCAACTATGCTAGTAAAAAAACTTGACTTACATTTTACAAAATAACACAGTGATTGTTATGAAGAACTTTTCAATTTATGAAAATGTTCAGTTGGCCACAAAGCAACACTTATGTATGTCAAGATTATTGCTTCTACATTTACATATACTGCCAGATTTGCAAAGCAATTGGTAGAGCATGAAAAAGAACCTGGCATTAAAACTCATAGCCACTCTTTTTTAATGGCCAGCAATTACATTAGCTATTGTATAATAATAATAAAGTCAGTTAAATATAATAATAATAAGTTAAGTTAAATATAATAATAATAAAAAGTAAATAAAATAATAATAATAATAATGTTCGTCCATAATGAGGTTGTATATTCCACGGAAATGTGGAGGTCGCGGCATTTTAAACGCCAAGACTTTGCATAATCGTGAGATATGCAACCTTAGAGAATATTTTCTTCGTACTGACGTGGGTATGCATAAGGATATGGTGACAGTAGATAACGGACTGACCCCACTCGCTCTTGCCAAGGAGAACTGGCGCAAACCACTAATACTAAGTACTGACGATCGCAAGGAGATATGGCAGAGTAAGGAACTGCATGGACGGTTTTATCGGGCTTTACATAGGCCCGATGTAGATTTATTAGCATCTGTCTCCTGGCTACGGTTCGATGATATATTTGGCGAAACCGAGGGTTTTGTCTGTGCAATTACTGATGAAGTTGTTATGACGAATAACTATCGGAAGTATATTCTGAGAGATGGTACGGTTGACATATACCTGGTGAATCTCTTAGACATATAATATCTGGTTGTTCTCGTCTTACCAACGGCGAGTATTTACATAGGCACAACCAAGTAGCCAGGATTGTCCATCAGCAACTTGCACTGAAATATAACCTTGTCGATTCAGAGGTACCGTATTATAGGTGTGTACCCGACCCAGTTCTAGAAAATGATCGTGTCACATTGTACTGGGACCGATCTATTATCACTGACAGGACAATTGTAGCCAATAAGCCTGATATAGTGGTAATAGATCGGTCAGAACGCCTCGCATTCATCGTTGATATAACCATACCACATGACGAGAATCTCGTAAAAGCCGAAAAGGATAAAGAAATAAAATATTTGGACCTTGCTCACGAGATTGTCGACATGTGGGATGTGGATTCAGCGATTATTGTTCCGATAGTTGTATCGGCACATGGTCTGATTGCCAAGAGCCTCGACCAACATCTCAAGAGGCTCGCGTTAGGCAGTTGGGTCAAGGGTTTGATGCAAAAGGCGGTTCTTCTGGGCACGGCACGTATTGTGCGGAAGTTCTTATCTCTGCAGCCCTGACTACCGGTAGCTTGGTCCCTGTACCCGATGCCGGCGGGATACTATTTTTTATATTTTTAAATAGATTTTTAATATGTATAATTTATTAAAAAAAAAATTTTTATGTGTATATAATAAATAAAGGAAATAATAATAATAATTCCATACCATGTTACATTTACATCTAAATTATCAAATTAAATAAAAAGTATGTTATGTAAACTATGAATGTTTTTTTTTCTTTCTTCGTTGTAATATTACGTTTTGGGTATAATAATATAATATAATAATATAATATATCGTTGGGACAACTTACACAATGCCATCTGATTCCAAACTAAGCAGAGCTTGTACTATGGTAACCAGATAACTGATAAACATACTTATATATTTTTAAATACTTACATATTATAGATAAATAACACCAACACAGAATAAACCCTTATGGATCCCTTCTGGGTATAGGCCTCCTCCAGTTGTTAGAAACCCCAAGAAAACCTCATACTAGGTAACTATGGATATGGCAAACATAGCTTATATACATAACTAGATGACCCTCACAGCTTCGCCCGTGAAATACTTCGACCTCCCGTCGTACCTATTTAATCCTGTCGCTTATAAATTCTACAATGATGCATAAAAATTTGCCCGATTTGTCGACTATATTGACTACTGCTCTGCTCCCCAGTGTAGTAGCGTAATGATTTATAGCCTTCCTCGATAAATGGGCTATAAAACCCAAAAAGAATTATTCAAATCCGACCAGTTCTTCCTGAGATTAGCGCGTTCAACCAAAGTTCAGTTTTATAATATTAGTATATATATATTTTTTTTTAAACAGTATTGTCTATATCGTTATATTTATTATTTGTATATTTATGTGTTTTGACTTAGAGCAACTTAATCCCATACATTTTAATCATTTATTTAATGTGAATGTGTGTTACACAATTTAGCCTTGAGCCACAAGATGAATTTATTGATGTACAATAAAGAATATTCTATTCTATTCCACCCTTGCACTCAAACTAGACTGCCACTGTGGCACAGTGGGAGTGCATCCAACTGCTAAGCAAGAGGTTGTGGGTTCGATTACCACCTAGGATAAAACTTTGTGTGATAAGCACGATGGTTTATTCTGTGTTTAGGTGTTATTTATCTATAATATGTATGTATTTATTTATTATACACTTTATTGTACGCCGAGACAGAATTATGATGTAGAAATTTGATACAAAAATAGCAATACAAATACTAATATAATACTCATAATATACTTACAAATTAAATAATATAAATCTATAAACATTTAAATATATAAATAATATATACAAGTAAGTACCTATTATATGTGTTCCTATGTAATGTATAATATTTTTAAAACCTCATACTAGGTAACTATGGATATGGCAAACATAGCTTATATACATAACTAGATGACCCTCACAGCTTCGCCCGTGAAATACTTCGACCTCCCGTCGTACCTATTTAATCCTGTCGCTTATAAATTCTACAATGATGCATAAAAATTTGCCCGATTTGTCGACTATATTGACTACTGCTCTGCTCCCCAGTGTAGTAGCGTAATGATTTATAGCCTTCCTCGATAAATGGGCTATAAAACCCAAAAAGAATTATTCAAATCCGACCAGTTCTTCCTGAGATTAGCGCGTTCAACCAAAGTTCAGTTTTATAATATTAGTATATATATATTTTTTTTTAAACAGTATTGTCTATATCGTTATATTTATTATTTGTATATTTATGTGTTTTGACTTAGAGCAACTTAATCCCATACATTTTAATCATTTATTTAATGTGAATGTGTGTTACACAATTTAGCCTTGAGCCACAAGATGAATTTATTGATGTACAATAAAGAATATTCTATTCTATTCCACCCTTGCACTCAAACTAGACTGCCACTGTGGCACAGTGGGAGTGCATCCAACTGCTAAGCAAGAGGTTGTGGGTTCGATTACCACCTAGGATAAAACTTTGTGTGATAAGCACGATGGTTTATTCTGTGTTTAGGTGTTATTTATCTATAATATGTATGTATTTATTTATTATACACTTTATTGTACGCCGAGACAGAATTATGATGTAGAAATTTGATACAAAAATAGCAATACAAATACTAATATAATACTCATAATATACTTACAAATTAAATAATATAAATCTATAAACATTTAAATATATAAATAATATATACAAGTAAGTACCTATTATATGTGTTCCTATGTAATGTATAATATTTTTATCTATTGCTTGTTAAAGTAATAGCTTTTAACAGCTGATTTAAACTTTTGCAGTGTCTCAGTTTGTCTAATAGCCAGCGGTAATTTATTCCACAAGCGAATTGCTGTGACGCTAAAGGAACTATCAAAAATTTTTGTGGAATGTGGTCGCATTTTTAATTCTAAGCTTTTTGATGATTTGTCATGCGTTTCATGTAGGAACTTAAAACATTCCTTTAAATAGGACGGTGTCGATGGGTTAAACAAAATATTATATAACAAGGATAGAATTTGAGTATTCAGGTGAAGTAACCACTTAAGCTGTGTACGAAACTGTGAATCGTGATCATACTTGCGCATGCCAAATATGAATCATATGCAAACATTTTGGAGACGCTCAAATTTCTCTAATTGGCTTTCGGCGAGGTCTAAGTAACTGACATCTGCATAATCAAGGATTGGAAGAAGCAAGGAAGAAAACGCTGCAGTCTCCTTATGGAACCTGCGGAAGCGAACATCTTCCTACTTACCTCCTGCAGCTGAGGACTCCATGATAAATTGGAATCAATAATAATGCTCAGATTCTTGACCTTATCGCGGACAGGAATGGCTGTACCATCAAAAACCAAAGTGTGGAATTTGCAACCAATTTACCAGTTGTGTTTGGGCTGCCAATTATTATGATTTGTGTTTTTGAAGGATTGACTTGTAGCCCATATGAACTACTCCATGAAGATATTTTCAACAAATCTTTATTTATGGCATCCACCGCCTTCGATAGCTGTTCCAGGGGTGCCTGTGTATAGATTTGGAGATCGTCTGCGTAAAGGTGGTAGGAAGAAGTAAGTTGATTTGAGATAGTATTTATAAAAATTGCAAAGAGGGGTGGAGAGAGAACGCCACCCTGGGGCACTCCGACACTAGTATTGCACCAACTGGATACGTCATCATCAATTTGTATACGTTGTCGGCGGCCACACAGGTAACTACGAAACCACTCTATTACCGTAGGAGATATGTTAAAAGAGCGGAGCATCGAAAGTCTACGGTGTTAAAAGCATTACTGAAATCTAGTCGACAAAGAACAGTTAACCTCCCATTCTCCATACCAGTCCTAATATCGTCTGTTATATTTACCAAAGCTGTGGTTGTACTGTGACCGGGACGAAACCCGGACTGGAATGGATTGAGATTATTTTTACATATAAATGATCTTAATTGGATGTGGACAAGGCGTTCAAGTGCTTTAGAAAGGAATGGTAGAATTGATATTGGACGGTAATCTGTCAATAACTGGGGGTTTAATTTTTTTGGTAAAGGGGCAATTAAAGCGTTTTTTCCATGGCCATGAGAAAATACCAGACGTTAATGAATAGTTAAAAATGTAACAAATGATGGGTAGGATTTCATCGAGGATTGGAAGAATCATATTTCGCCCAACACAGTCACCACCAACAGCTTTGGACGTGATCACCATAATGCTCTTCTTAACATCACTAGCGGTAAAAAATTCGAAGACAAAAGGTGAATGATTGGGGGTTGAAATAGTCGAAAGAAGAAATATATAAGTATGTTTATCAGTTACCTGGTTACCATAGTACAAGCTTTGCTTAGTTTGGAATCAGATGGCGTGTGAGTTGTCCCAACGATATTTATTTATTTATTATTATTATTATTATTAAACTTTAGATATACTCACCAGCAAGTCTCAGGTAAAGTACTATTCATTCCAGGATACCAACAAAAGTCATAAACTAATCCAGCTTCCTTGACATGTATTATCGAGTCCAGAATATCTATCATTCGACTAGGTGGTGGAGATTCTGAATACAGGTCTCTAGGTAGCTCAGTAATGTGAACTCCGTCATTATTGACTACTGTTAAGCAACATGTGCCGTCCGGAGACCATTTACAACCACGCAGGTATGGCTGAATATTCTCATTAGCCTTCGCAGAACGGGACCAAGATGAAGTCGAAAGTTCTAACAATGTTTTACTCGTAAATAAGCTCGGGTATGAGTATAAAAATGCTTCACCACCCGATTCGACTTTAGGCCTTTCTGATGTATCAGCTGCAATTTCATATGAATTAAGCTGCTCATATTTTTCACTGACTGCAACTACTTCGCTTTCCATTAGCATCTCTTCTTCTATTTTGCTAAATTCATTAATAATAATTAGTTTAAAAAGTAAATATTATCCTCGGCACATTTTTTTTTTTTTTTTTTTTTGTTTTGGCGATGTCCGGCTTGGACTTAGCCACGACGCAGTAAAAGGTTAGGAAGCGGTTAATATATAAAAAGGATTACGGAATTTCGGGAAAGGATCAAAATGGTTTGAAACAAGATTCTTAAAGTAATAATTAGATTTTTAAATGATTAACAGTTATAAATAAAGATATGGTTTTATAAATATTAATATCAAGATTATGTAATAGGGTGTTAATACAAGATGGAAGAGGAACATGGAGGGATATTAAGGATTCGAAAAATTCTGTATGGTTAAATAGAGGGCAAGCGAAAAAAATATGGTTTAAGTCGCCTATATCTGAACCACATTCACAAATGTCACTGTTAATAATTCTAAATTTAGCAAGGTGCACTGGAGCACATGTGTGACCCAATCTCATTCTAGTTATTATTGAAGTTGTCGTTTTACCAAATTTGAATTTTGAAAACCAAGGTTTAACAGGTATTGTAGGCTGAATTTGACTGAAATGTTTACCTTTCACTTGGCTGCTAGTGTGCCAGTCTTTTCCCCAGGATTCAAGTAGATCCTTTTTAGAAAGAGACATTAAGTCAGAGCAGTAGTTTTTATACGGGAACAAATCCCCACATGAAACTGCCTCATTAGCAAGTCTATCCGCATAGTCGTTGCCAAAAATACCTTGATGACTAGGTATCCATAAAAACTTTATGTCTAAACCGTTAGATAAACATTTCTGTAACAGATTTCGACATTCAAAAACAACAGTCAAATGCTTTGTTTTAAATGGGAATCGCTGTAGAGCTTGTAAAGCACTTTTGGAGTCTGTGATGATTGCGGTCTTTGAGAGTTTTAATAATAATATGTATTCCAAAGACTTCAGTAATCCGAAGCATTCACCGGTAAATACTGATGTCTCTGGTGGGAGTCTAACTTTCTGGACTATCTTGAACTGGTGGTGATATACTCCTATTCCGACACAATCCAAATTACTATGCTTAGAAGCATCACTGTATATATGATGCCAATCTGGAAATTCGTGATTGAGATAGTAGTTGAAGTTGGAATTAGCATTAATGTCATTTTGAAGATCACAGTTTAGAATAATACAAGGTGAAATAGTTAAGGAATCATAAGATGAAGAAAAAAGGGGGAGACGAGAAGATCTGTGAGTAGGGGATTGTAGAGATAAAAATTTACGAAAGCTGCTAATAAGGCAAGGAACCTTCTTGTGAGACCAGTAACTGGAGGTTTCTATTACGTCTGAGAGTAATTGGAGTTTATGATGTAAGGGGTGGTTTGTGATTTGTAAAGATTGAAACACAAATCGGTCACAAAGATATTGTCTACGATGTATCAGTGGAGGTTCAACACATTCAACTTGAAGAGCGTTGATGGGGCTGGATTTCATACAACCTGATATAATTCGAAGAGCTTTATATTGAACACTGTCAAGTTTATTTAGGCCAACTATACCACAGGGTTCTAAAAGAAATGACCCGTAATCTAGAAGACTTCTAATCAAAGCGTTATAAAGAAGTTTTTGGGAAGTTGGATGAGCTCCCCACCAAACACCCGACAAGCATCTCAAGATATTTAAATTACGTTCACATTTTGCAGTAATATGGTAACAATGTTGGAGCCCAGATAATTTAGCGTCTAAAATAATTCCTAAGAACTTTGCATGCTCATAAACTGGAAGTCGTGAGTTTTCATAAAAAACTGATACGGTAGGAGGACACCGCATTCGGGAAAATAATACAACAGAACTTTTGGGCACTGATAGAGTTAGGCCATTAGTATCCAGCCACGTTTTAAGGGAATCAAGAGCTGATGATAACCTATCAGCTGATCTCTCAATCGATTGCCCCGAAGTATAAATGAGTAAATCGTCTGCATATTGTAAGATATTTATGTTGCTTTTCACTAATGTACTTTCTAGGTCATAGGTATATAAATTATAAAGGAGAGGACTTAATACTGATCCCTGTGGTAAACCTCTCGAAGCTATTCTAGTAATTGTGAGGGAGTCCGGAAGGATAACCTTAACACATCTCTCAGACAGAAAATTTATGATAAAATTTTGTAATAATATAGGGACATCCAGTTTAAAAAGCTTTTTTTGCAGTATATGTAGCTGGACACTATCGTACGCAGCAGCTATGTCTAGAAAACAGGCCAGAAGTGAGTGATTATTTGAAAAAGCTAGACGAATATCAGTGGTAAATATGGCTACACTGTCTATGGTACTTTTACCCTTTCTAAATCCATACTGACTATTGGATAATAGACCTTTATTTTCAATAAACCATTCTAGTCTATTTTTGACGAGGTGTTCAGCCAGTTTAGCAACCACAGGGGAAAGTGCTATTGGACGGTAAGATGACGCTTCAGCAGAAGGTTTGTTAGTTTTACGAATTGGAATCACTTCTTGCACTTTCCAAGCTGTGGGGATGTTGCCTGATAGCACGACAGAATTAATTAAAGATAAATAATAAGAAAGACTAGTATCATCCATGTGAGTGAAAAATGAATATGGGATATTATCCAAGCCAGGGGTTGAATCTTTAACATAAGTTAGAATGCCTTTTAATTCATTAAGAGTAAAAGGCTTGTTGAGACTCGAAGACTGCATTTCCAATTTACACTGGGTTTGCAAGGGGCAAGGAGTAATATTAAGAGGAACAAAAGGAGGAATCAGGGAATCCAGAAAATTTTCAACAACAGTTCTGTGTAGAAGTGGAGGGTTTGATTCTTTAAAAGCAGATCTGTAGCGTTTGATATTTTTCCAAACTATAGTTGGGTGAACATTAGGGGATACAGAATTACAGAATGTTTGCCAGCTTTCCCATTTCTTTCGCTTAAATAATTTACGGGTGCTAGTTATAATTTCCGAAAGAGAATTAAAATTTTCCATCGAAGAATAATGTTTATAAATATTTTCTGCTGTTTTTCTTTTTTTAATCTGTTCCCGACATTCTGAATCCCACCAAGGAGGAGCGGGGATCTTCGTTACTTTTGTTTGACGTTTACTTGGAAACAATGAATCAGCTGTTTCAATTAAAGCCTTACTAATTAAATTATTACATTCGTCTACATTATTGTCGTTAATGTTTGGAAGTTGTGAAAATCTATTTTTAACCTTTTGTTGAAACGCATCCCAGTTAGCGTTAGATAATTTATGTTTGAGTCGAGGTTGACGTTTTTGTATTTGGATGCCGGAAAAGTTATTAGGAAATGAAATGACAATAGGGAAGTGATCACTACCGTAGGTAGACTCCAAAGTGTACCAGGACAAAGAAGATGCGAGATTGGGAGAACACAGAGTTAAATCCGGTGCGCTAATTAGCTCATTAGGAGTAGTTCGCCGAGTAAGGGAACCATTATTTAGCAAACACATTTCAAAGGTATCTAGCATTTCCAAAACTCGAGCTCCATAGTAGTTAGATTTAGAACTTCCCCAACATCGATGTTGTGCATTAAAGTCACCCATTATCACTAGAGGCTTTGGTAGTGTAGAAAACATATTATTTACTTCATCATAAATCTCAGATGATGGGTGAGGGATGTAAACGGAAACAAAGCATATGTTATTTATTTTTACAGATATTATCGAGAAGCCGGTACCATGGCTAGGTAGCTCTACATGAGAAAAAAGAAGAGAATTTTTCACAAGCAAAGCAACACCACCATAGCCATCACTTCTATCTTCTCTCAAGCAAGAGAAGCCTGAAAGTTTAAAATTATGTTCTGGCTTAAGCCAGGTTTCTTGTATAGCTATTAAAGATGGTTCATATTTATTAATCAAGTAAATTAGTTCACTTTTTCTGCGGCTTATGCTGCAGCAGTTCCATTGCATTAGGGAGAACTGATCCATTATTAATTGTGTTATTTACTTCTGTATCTGATAGTATAGCAGCGTTGGGCGGTAATTTAATCATATTACATTGTTGTAAAGAGTTGATAAGAGTTAAAATTAATTGTTTAAGGGGAATTTCAGATAGAGAATCATTATTACAGTTATTGAGAGTGCCAATAGAGGGTAAAGGAATTGTATAATCTTTTGTTAAGTTAGAATGGGCTAATTGATCATATCCATATCTTTCAAATTTTTGAGGTTGCTTCGGTTTTAAGAATACTGTTTTCTTGTACGAGTTATTATGATGAGTATGATCTGGAATATTTTGTATTGACCTATGTTGAGGAGCAGACATGAGAGTATCAGAATAAGGTTTGCTAACAGGAGGGTGTAACTTCAAGGCTTCAGCATAAGAAATACAACTTTTGGCCATTGATTCCTTAATCCCCTTTTGCCTAGAGAATTCAGGACATATTTTATTAGTTGCAAGATGAGAACCTGTACAGAGACAGCACTTAAACTCCTCAACTTTGCATGTCTCTCCTGTATGGCCTAGACCACATTTAAAACATCTTGGAGATGATCTGCATTGGCTGCGAATATGTCCATATCGACAACAATTAAAGCATTGTATTGTGGGATAAATGTATAAATCAACAGGAAGTGAGTTATAACACATAAAAATACGTTTGGGTAAAACTTGCCCATCAAATGTTAGGACTACAGTTTCTATGGGAACAAACTCTGACTTTTCATTGCTAATGACTTTTCTTTTTAGCCTCCTTATTTTTATGATTTGGCCGCAACCTATGGGAACTGATATATTACTTAGAATATCCTCATCGCTCCAGTCAGTAGGAACACCTCTCACTATACCCATGCGTGTAACATTAACAGAAGGAATAAAAGCTTTGTAATTATTAGATTTTAATGCATCATCATCTACAAAATTGTTAGCACTATCATGTGACGAAAAAGATAAAGAAATACGGTTGCGCCCTATTTTTTTAAGACTGCCATTGACAATGTTCTTGAATGAGTTTTTTTTAAGAAAAAAGCCAAATGCTACAGGATGAATGGAACAGTTTTCATTGGGAGATGAAGGAAGTTTCTGAATATGAACTGCATATGGGGCAGCGTCAGATGAGTTGTAAACATTTCGGCCAATAGGAATACGCGATGAATTCTCGTTAGCATTAGTCTTGGTAGTTTGTGAGGTGACAATTTGTGAGGGTGATGCAGATACAGTGAAAGTGTTTGTTATTGATCTACATTGGCAATCAATCTCGGAATTAGTAGAAGATTTATGGTGATATCTGCGTTTTTTATTGCAGTGCTTGCAAATCTTAGACGAAACCGATGCTCTCTTTCGCTTATGGGACCGAGAGTTGGTCTCGGAGCCATCTGTGTCTATTACCGATCCTTCCGTATCCATTCCTGATCCATCTATCGTAACAGTATTATACACTGAGGGAACAATTGTCCCCCCAGGGTCTTCTGGATCACCCATGTACGACAATATAAATACAAAAAACTTACCTACTATACAGGAACTATACTATTTACAATAATAAATTAATATATTTACACTATTAAACCTATTTGATCCTTAAATTATAGTTGAATAATTAATAAATAATAAAAAACTCAAAAACAGTCGCCCGCCTAGTTTGCCGTTTCCCGCGCTTTTTTTTTCATCCTCGGTACATGCTCCCTGAATCATTGGATACTAATGACAACTGACAACCTTGGCCTTGGTAGTTTGACAGACCATTCTGCACACCCAACCGATTTCCTTAATTCCAAAGAGACAATCGACAATACAGCACTTTATTTTTTGATTGCAGATCATTTGCTTGATCATGATTATATACAATATAACAATTAGAAACTAATTAAATATAAATCAAAACGTAAGTAAAATACCGCATGACTCTTTATGCACTTAAAAGACCTTTGTTTTTATTGATTGTTTGAGATTCAATGTGATAAAGAAACGTAACCAGAACCGCTGTCATGCATGTCATTCAATAAAAACTGACGTAAACGTAAAATATTCAATCTTATGTCAAATGGGGTTGAGTTGTAGTGAGTGCAATAGTGGAACGATAATTTAATATATTCTATGCTGCTGATAATTCAATCGATGAATGAAATAACAACGTAATTATCACACAATGATAACAAAATTTGCCCGCGAACAAATTTGTAATTATATTTTCGATTGGTCTACCTATTTGTCTATGTATAACAAATCAAGTGCGTCAGATGTTTATATTAAAATCTTTGCAGATGAGGTATAAAATATTTAAGCGCGGACTTTGTTTCGCAAACGATAGTTTCTCGAAAATGGCTTTTCCGGATTCTCCCGCTAAGGCTGCTTTATGCTGTGAAGAAACACAGGAAGGAGCTCCACCAACGTACGCTATGTACGAGGCATTGAAGGATTCTTGTCAGAACAATGCAACTCACTTTCAACCAGATGATACCGAGAATGGTCAGAGACTATACCAGGGCTTCATGTCTCTGATGGATCATGTAGACACTGTATGGCCTTTGGTGGATCATGTGAGAAAGGTATGTATTTTAATTCTTATTGCAAGTGCAAACTATAAAAATAAAAAATATTCTCTCTAATTCAATCAATAAAGACTTCTGGTTATTAATTTATGAAAAATTATCGTTATTCATCCTTATTATTATCCAAAAGAATTAAAATATTAATTTAATTAATATTTAAATTCTGTTCTTGCATATCCTGTTATTGCACAAGATTTTTCAAATATTCTAAAATTGAAGTAAAATTTCCAATGTGAAGATTCTTTCAATGAAATTTACAAAAAAGCCATCTACATTAATTTCCCCGTAATAGAGAAATATATTAATAATTATGGTTAGTAAAAGATGAAAGTGTGCTTATCTAAAACATTTTGTAATTCAACAACATAGAATACAATCAATGTTAATGATGATTAAACGTGCAACCATGTGCTGTATAGTAGATAGATAGAAGCCAGATGTAAATCACATCATCTGATAAGACACATATGTTCACAATAACTACGTTGTACACATGTTAGGTTATATAAATGTGAATCTGAACTTTGCCCATTCCCAATACATATAGTCTAATCTTACTTGTAAATCCTGACTCTCATCTGAAGTTTTTGCTGTTTGTTTTTTGTGTTTGGTGATGACCGTTGAATATGAGGAGTTGGGAGGTAGATCTCATACTTTAGCAGATATACAAGTTGGCAAGAAGGTAGACAAGTAGAACACCTTACTAAGCAGGATTACCTGGTTGCATCCCAGCCATTAGATGCTAATTAATACATTTAGAAGAATGTTGACCAGATCACAAAAATATAGCTTTGCGACCGTAGATAACCTGGTCAACCAAATATGTAACAAAGTGATACTATACACATAAGTAATGAACAATTAACAAAGAATATATATTATGCAAAAGTAGAGGGTAGAAGGAGTCAGGGTAGGCCGAGACTTACAGATGAAGACCATGGGAGCAGATTGCTCAAAAAGGGAAGGGTCACAAGTACTCAGATATCCAGGCATGTATGAAGCGATTAATGAATCTGCAGGAAGCGAAAGAAGTATGCATGGATCGTGAAGCCTGGTGATCTGTCCTCTCTGACTACCTTGTCAGGGCTACAGTGTGAAGATAGTTGTTAAATACCTCAGTGGGGCCCCTTTACTTTACATGATCATTGAAATTGAGAATATGAATCATTATGATTCAGTCTATTGTTATCTAACATTGTACACTAATTAATTGAAGAAGGTATGATTAAATTTGTTAATATATTGTACAGATAATGGAATCTAAATAATTACAATTACAAGCAGCTGCAATTACAGGAAGTTACAAAGTTTAGGATTACAGATTAAAGATTGGGTAACATTGTTACTTCAAAACTAACTACATATTATACAACCTAGTTTTGAAGTAATAATGTAACTGTACACATTGCTATAATCATCATCATGATCTCAGCGGATTAAAGTTGTTGAGTCTTTTTGCTATGGCAACTGATGAGGTTGAAACCGATAGCTCTGGGGGCCGAGCTTTAATAGTGTCGAAATAGAATCGAAATTGTCGCTCAATAGAAATCCACCGGTACAATTTTGACAGTTTTTCGTAGTCTACTATTACAATCGTACTCCAATAGACTTCTATCGTTCGATGGATAGAATTTTACGAACACGTACCGCGCCAGTACACGTACATTGCATTTTTGATAGTCTACTAACATTTGACAGCTATAAACAGCAATTCTGGTTCTATTCTATGGCATGTCAATAGTAGACTCGGCCAATTAACCATAAAAATGTTCTTTCGCCATTGCTTTCAAGAATGGAATATGGTGTGCTGGAATTTATCCGATATGCACTAACATTAGCTGGTTTATTAGTAACTATGATGGTGCATGTGTTTGCCAATCGCCAACCAACCCGTATACATGTTCCACAGAAGTTGTTATGAAACCATAACATGTGATTGTTTTTATTGCTTTACAAACTTAAATAAATAAAGAAGTCTAAAAATATTTGGTCCAACTTCTAGATTTGATAGTTTGCGATATGATCTCGCACATACTTACATGTAGTCACGCGATTATTCCCAATGTGAAAAATGTTGAAATGGACAAGCGCAGGTTGTATCTATCTGTTGTTGGTATTTTTCAAGCCGCCAAATTAGGCCTTCAACTTTGTTTAAAACCTCTGTCTGTCTCCGCTATTTAGCAGAGTGCACCACGAGCAGCACAAGCACCCAGTAATCTTGGTGGAAGGTCTGGGTGTGTACCAGGTAAAGGATATGTGGTATTAAATCTATGTTCTTAGTAGGTAAGCCCAAGGCAAAATTTGGCATCAGAATCTCACAAAGACCACATACAAGGCTTCAAAGCGCGCTCCTAAGACTGCAGGTCTAGATGGTAGCAAGAGCTATATAATAAATAATAATTCAAGAGAGAAAGATGTCCAAGTTGGCGTGATCAACAAAACAACAAAAAGCACTTCAAATGCAATTGAAAAACATTGTCATATCCAAGTTTATTACAAAACTCAAAGTAGGTAAGAGTAGTAAACTGATATACTTGAAAATGTAGGTCAGCTGGTATATTGGACATTCCGTTTTATATCATAGTCGCGTATGCTCTCTGATATTTATTATGTACGTATTCATCTCGGTAAATATTAATTTTGTCTCGACGTCTTGTTTAAACGCTACACCAACACAATCTTCTGATTATGGTACCTAAGCTTATCAATTTTGTATATGGTGCTGGTCGGGTCTAGAAATTCTACTATCGCCTTTTTAAGAGCTGTTGCTTCTAAAGAAAAGCAACACTGACAGAAAAATTCAAATATTGGCGTTATGCTTGAAACATTGAGTTGGCTTCAGTAAGGCCCTGAGAGATAACTAAAGCGAATGAATTCATCAAAATGTCAATCTTCAGGGCCACGTAATAGAAAATGGCAGTAATATAGGAATGAGAGTCACGAGTAAATTATATTGCAGCAAAGCAGTGAGTATTGAGTAAGCAGTGGTCCGTGACTCCAGGCGTACGTAGACAAGACCAAGGACTTAGCAGGAATAGGACGGCCACCGATGAAAATCACGCAGGTCGCTATCCCTCTTCTCTCGCCTTCCGCCGATTGGTGAGCCTAATGGCCAAGAGAGCGCAAGTCCTGCAACTCTACCACACATGAGAACTAGCAATGTCAACAAATGTTGATTTCTACGTATGATAAAAGGATGACGTAGAACTAACACGTATTACCCTCGAACATGGTGTCCGGATAATGCAAATGTATCTAATGATACTTATACTATATTAATAATATTGGTGCAATATAAATTGTGGTTCCTAAGTATAATAGTATCCTCTAATCAAAGTTACAAGACCGCAGACAAGTAGGTATATTATTATATTAGTGGGACCGGTGATTCCCCATTTTTACTATTCTTTAACGTAAAATTTAGGTTCGTTTCTACTTGTAGAACAGTTCTACTGTAGAACTAATAGTACACCGCGCTATAGGTAATGCGGTGGGTAAAGGGAAACATTGAATTATCAGCTGTTAAAAATGATTGAAAATGCAACCCAGAAGTCTCGAGTTCGCATTCCAGTCTGATAAAACATAATACAAACTGAATATATTTGGGTAGGAATTTGAAGGTTTTCTATTAGGTATATTTAAGAAAAATTATAAGGGTTATTACGACTGTGACTTATCTAGTACATTGTTACTATATACTTCAATCTACGAACTGTTCTCCACAACTAACCTAACGTTGCGTGCAAGGTATTTATGAACGGTAGATTTATACTTCTTTACCACTTATGAAGCTGTATCAAAATCAATCAATTTCAACACTATTGTAAGGATGTATCACACACTGATAAGAAATAACTGCCATCTGAGACTTCGTGTAATTTTTTATAAAACCAAGTATGTCATAACATCCGCGATTAGGTAGATTAGATATTTATGTTACTTGAGTTCATATACCCATAGCGTACGGGTCGTTTACTTAAATCGACTTTATCAGCAATATGTTTAAATACCAAATATCGTATGACTAAACCATTTAAACCTTAACGATCGCACCGCTTTTGGTATTCCCTAAATAATTAATCAACTGAGATATGCGTTACTATCTAAGTAGTGGTAACATAAAATACATGGTAGAATACATACATACGAGGGCGATTCAACAAATATTTAGCCTACAAAAGAAAAAAGAAAATTTTAAGAATGTAGAGATTTATTTTTCGACATATATCCTTTCAATTAAATACACTTGACCCAGCGATGCGCCAACTTTTTTAACCCGTCCAAAAAATACGATTTTCTGAGGTCTTCAAAATAGGTTTCTGTGGCGGCGATTACCTCATCATTCGACCCAAATCTTTTGCCGGCGAGTGACTTTTTCAGATTTGGGAACAAGAAGAAGTCACAGGGAGCCAAATCTGGAGAATACGATGGATGCAGAAAACTGTATCTATTTAGCTAATTCTATATTAGAACGATAATAATGGGAAGGCGGAAACCACCACAAGCTCTCGATTCGTCACTCCTAGCTCCCAACAAGCTCAACGAAGGGAGGAATGCCGAGTCTTAACTCCTCAAGGATAGGGATAGGTACCTACTAGGACACTCCAGATGTCCCACAATTTAATTTTTTTTTTGTATGACATTACCAAGAGAGGCTTTTTGAAGTTCGAAGTTTCTTACTGGCGATAACCAGTTAGTTAAGCAGTAAACAATTTTTCTAGGTGGCTCCTCTATACGACTTCGATGCTAAATCACCAGGGAACGGATATCGCAGCTTTGTATCAGTGGTGGACTCCTGTGTGCTACATGGATTGAAGCTTAGCAGACAAGTGAACACTGGCAGGGACGCTTTACTATTCAGGAAAGGACACTTTGTTAAGTAAGTTTTGGCTTCGACTCCTACTATGTTACTACGAACTACTTTTTCACGCGTTAGAATACGTGGTGCAGATATATATATACAATATGTTTTGTTTAACATGATTAGTAATGAAATCAGGCAGTATATGGTGGAACTTTGTCGTAAAATGATAATTAAAGAGATAAGGGGAAAAAAACCATCATATACCCTTGAGTTTGTCAATCTCAACTATTTACATATTCTCCAGCGATCTTCTTAATAACTTAACCGTCCCAGTACAGGCAGCTTATCGATAGAAGTCTGAGACACCCGGAGTTGCATTATCTTATTAAATATCAATCCCGGAGGCAATCTAACTCATTTTTTTGAAATCCGTGTTCTTTTTCTCTTAGTTAGATCCGAACCTCTGTATGGGTGCTCCCAACCTGACCCTAACCGTGATCGTTAGTCATAAGAAATGCTTTTCTTCTTGGTATAAGATTAGAAACTATAATAATAAATATTGGAACAAAACATCTTAAAGAATTCGACCTTGACTATCTGAAGTGTTAGCCAGACTTATCGTTAAAAAGTCATCTTATATCTAACACACGTCTGTGGTTTGCAAGCTGATTACATCGTACGAGCCGTACGTGCATTCCTTAGACACCAATGAAGACACGTAGAGACCTAGGTAGTTAAAATCAGGGCCTTTGAAACATAAACACACTTTATCTGAGGTTAAAGGAAAACAAAATTGTTTTGCAAGGAAACTGCACAATGAAATCGGTAGCTTTGATTGAATCCAAAGAATCTATTTCTTTGCACTTTCATCTTTTAGTAATATAAACAGATAAATAAAATTTTGTTGAGGTTTGGTCCCACGTAACAGGTGGTGAGCCCATTGCCGTGTTGAAGTGGACAGACGAAGGTTGTGGCGACCTGCTGTTGAAATTTGCCTCATAAGGCTGAGCTTAACGACTGCCATGTTACTGGCAAAAATCAATAAACCTGTCAAAATAAGAGAAATTATTTGTCAAAGAAAAGTATGTTAAAGAAACATGAAAATAATGAATATATCCTACTGATATTATAAACTAATTACAATACTAGGAACTACACTACTTACTTAGTGTACTTATTATACTTTATCTGTCCTCTCTGACTACCCCGTCAGGGATACAGCGTGAAAATAGTTAGTTAGTTAGATATTATAAACGCGAAAGTTTGTAAGTATGGACTTTTGTTACTCTTTCACGTAATAACTACTAAATGGATTTTAATGAAACTTTACAATAATATAGCTTATACATCAAATAACATATAGGCTACTTTTTATCACAGGAACAATAATTCCTGTTGGAAACTGGAACGGGAAAACTTCTCTACGCGGGGAAATCCGCAGGCGTCAACTAGTACTACATAAGATTGATGAAAAATGAGTAGGTATGATTAAAACATAACTTTAAAGTGGTGGACTATTTCAAAAAGTCTCATTACATTCGATTCTGCTAATAAACTTTCGATTTTTACAATAAAATATGTATGTTAATTGAGAAAAGTTCGGAAATTGTGTAGTTCTAACTTCGAAAAATTAATCAATATTTTATGCCCGCCGTTATTAGGATACGTTGGGGAATTTTGATGAAGTGTCAAATGTGGCTTCTTAAAATGACTCGACTGTAGTGTATTAATTTAGTTTGTACGTACATACTTTTAAACGCTCTAACCACTGAACCGATTTAGTTGAAAATTGGTATGCATGTAGATGCTGATGTATCTTGGTAAAAACATAATTTACTTTAAATGCCAGGAATAGGTTCCTTAAGAAAGGCATACAGTAAAACTTCATCACGCGAACGGAGCCGCGTGCATTTAGTACTTAATAATTCTATGCTGATATACTTAATGGATTATCCTGTTTACTCCACTTCAATATAATACTAAAATAGAATCTTTCACACCAGCTCACATAGACTACCTATACCTACTACAATGTTATTGCATAAGACGCATTGACATTATACCGTTATACCTCGGTATCACTACGATACAAATATTGTAAATTAAGCCTTAGAATAAATATACTGTGATGTGTCATCGAATACATGGCAATGGGCTCACCACCTGTTACGTGGGACTTCTGTCCTTCTGCGCATACGGTGAAATGTGGGCGTATAGTATGCCTCTGCCTACCCCTTCGGGGATAAAGGCGTGACAGTATGTTTATGTGTCATCGAAATACCGAAACCAATTGATTTAAACACCCGTGTCTGCGAATAAGTGCTTCCTACAGACAGACTAGTGAGAGATGGGCTCAACATACATAGCATGCAATCAAACAACGAGTATGATTGAGCAAGTTTCTCTAACCTTTTGAGTGTTGTGTGTCAGTACCATCGCCCCCACAACTTCTCTCCTTATTTAAGGAGTGTAGTCAAGATTAATAATTGACCAGAGTGTAGTGGAAATCTGAACCAAGCCGTTTCCAATCATACGCGATGATCCCGCTGTTTTACTGTGCCCTCTAGATCAATTTTGCGAGAACTAACACTCTTGGTAACATCAATGCCCTCAACGAAAGGTCAAGTACAATAGGAGGAAATCTTTGTGAGAAATGTTGCTTAAATCTATAATCTCCCGTCGCTAATAAATTCTACATTAATGCATAAAAATAGCCCGATTTGTCGACATTTATGACTACTGCTCCGCTCTCCAGGGTAGTAGTGTGATGATATAAAGCCTATAGCCTTTTTCGATAAATGGACTATCTAACACAAAAAGATTTTTTTCAAATCCGACCAGTAGTTCCTGAGATTAGCGCGTCCATCCAAACAAACAAACTCTTCAGCTTTATAATATTAGTTACTAGCTGACCCGCCCGGCTTCGCCCGTAACATATTTCGAACCCCATGGCACCTATTTAATCCCGTCGTTTATTAATTTCACGTTAATGTATGAACATTTTCCAAATTACTTGATTACTTCTCCGCTCTCAAGCACTACGCCCGCGCCCGCACGGCCAGGTTGAATTTTTGTTACACGAAATTAATTTCTTTGCGCATTTTTTGGATATTGCCATATCGCCTAAGATATTCATTTAATTTGCAAAGTGTAAAGGGACAAAATAATCTTCATAAAATGCTGAAACCAACTAACATATTGAAAATGATAAGGATTAATAATGTACTTGTGTAAATAGCCTTTAAATTACCACTTTATTATTGCTGCTTTTTTTAAGAATTAAATGGATATAGTACGGTATCCTTAAGAGATAGACATATACCGTCGCGGACTTTTTTGTAGACCTATATTAGATACACGACTCCACCAAACATTATTTTGTTATATCTCAAAGGGTTTAAGGCAGCGTTTTTGTTAAAAGCTCCCAGACGGCTCATTTTTTCCGACACCACCCACATATATCGTTATAATTAAGTTAATGGTGCTAATTCTGTTGTTGAAACCACTAAACTAAATTTCTCTAAAATTATCTTATTTATATTAAGAGATTGCCAAATGCTATTCTGTTATTACGTCGAACTAGACCTGGTAATATCATAAACAGCACTAAATTTGTGTCTGACATCAACAAAATTCCTTTTATGGGATAAAATTCAATGTATACAAAAACTTAACAAAATATACATAAAAACCTTCTATAAGAATCACTCTATCTATTTAAAAAAACTGCATCGAAATTCGTTGCGTAGTTTTAAAGATCTAAGCATACATAGGGACAGACAGCGAAAAACGACTTTGTTTTATAATATCTAGTGATATCGTTTAAAAATAACGAGCATATTTGGTTACTGAGCATACATTACAATTAGAAGCGCTCGTGGCCCCGCGGTCTCAGTGTTCTGTAAACGATCACTGAGTTACGCAACTTTCACTATGGCTGGTCCTCGGATGGGTGACCACTTTGTGGCATTTACATTTGCGAGCGTTTCCGTGCTTCGGAAGGCACGTTAAGCCGTTGGTCCCGGTTGCCAGTAAAATGGCAGTCGTTAAGCCTGGTTGAATGCCTTATGGGCGGCTTGAAATATTTCAACAGCAGGTAGCCACAACCTGCGTCTGTCCATTTTCAACACGGCAATGGGCTCACGACCTATTACGTGGGACAGGACACACGGTGAAAAGTGGGCATATAATATGCCTCTGCCACCCCTTCGGGGATAAGGCGTGGTGGATATTTATTTTTTATTTATTTATAGCAACAAAGTTCAACCGGAGATATCGCAGAGTTATTACGTCAGATTCTCGATAGGTGTAATGTCAGCCTTGAACCGATAGTTTGTATCCAATTATGGAAATGTGTAGGAATACATACTTAATATTTATCTAAATCTACAGTATAAGTACTATTGAGCTCCTGCAGTCCCTCACTTGTCTTCTTCCCAAAGTATTCCTTTAAAATATATTTCTAAAAACCTTCACATATTCCGCAATATTTTTTTCTGCGTGTGTAAATTTCATAGGTAAATCCTAGGTATAACGAACTCTTGTCGACTAAAACCACACGGTTCCCTTCCATCTGCTCCATTAAGCTCAATAAGTGGAATAGGAGAGGTTCTATACATCGATCTACTTAAATTATTTTGACAAAGTTAAATTAACTATAATTCTATTTATACTTCGGATCAATTGGTAATAATGCTCAAATGTGGACGATAGATCTGAAACAATATTTATTACCTCTTGACTTTCGCGTTAGCTGATTACATTATTATAACATTGTATTGATAATGTGTTCCATATTAACCCGGACATATATCCATACTCACAGATTCTTTTTATTTTAATGTCATAGATTGATAAACATAACTATATATTTGTCGTTGTACCGCAGTATTTATCTGATACATTACTACGCGTGAGTATTTTCTAATACAAGTTACATCTGTGATATTTATAGTCTGCTTGGAGTGCGTATTTGTCACAGACAATACAACCTAGGGTTAGGTGGTATTGTCTGTGTTATTTGTATATACGAGTATAACCTAAACTATTGAAAATCTATATATTTCGTTCATCTGATTCACACAGTATGTACATAGTACGCTATAGTGGTGATATGTCGTTTTAGTAATATGTATAAAAAAGTTATTAGAACGCATCACCAGGCACCACGCGTTAACTAATAAATCAATAACAAAGTATTCGAGATCTAGAATACCAAGCAGGAACGCACTATGGGCTTCGATTTTCTATCTCGCTTTTTTATACGTTCTTTCTCATTTGCATTGCCAATTTCGTAAAGAACGTCACCACATTTCCTGTACGTCAGCGCATTGTTATAAATCTATTATACTATCGTATGGCCCAGACGAGCGTCAAGGTCTCCCACCTCGAAGCAGACACAATAATGCCGGACTTTTTAAAAATATCTATCATTTCGATGATACGAACTGCTATTGGCACACAACTTATTGAAATACTGCTTGATTTTCCTACACGAGTAGCATCAGTATTTAATTAATATTATCGACTTGCCTCGACTGTACAAATATTTGTACACTGCCAGTATTGAGGACATTCTTTGAAATAAAATAAAATAAGCCATTTGCTATCAGCGATTTTATTATGTCCTATTTTTATAAATTTGCATTCGTTAAATTTATCTGTAGTGTAATTTTGACCAAATGGCCGCTGAATACCTAGTTCAGCGATAATGAAGATAAATTCTCTTTAAAATAGTCCATAGTCGAACGATTTCGGTAGTTTATCACTACCATACGAAACGGCTAAATTAGATATAGCACTAAACGGAATAAAATTATCTATTTTCATCTCAGTGTTTTCCGAATTTTTACCAATCTCTACCCGGATGTAGAGCATGGGGCCTACTTTTATATGGCTGCTAGAACATTATATCGTGAGACTTTTGATTTTCATAATTATTCCAATGCTGCCTGACCTTTGAACCTTGTACGGGACCGAGTATACTATTGATAAGCAGTAGACTATCAAAAATGCAACTGACTAGCGGCCACTGGCGCGGTACGTGTAGTAGAATTCTATCGGCCGACCGATAGAAGACTATTGGAGTACGATTGTAATAGTAGACTGCGAAAAACTGTGAAAATTGTACGGGCTTTCTATTGAGCGACGATTTCGATTCTATTTCGACTTGATTGAAATAGCAGACATGGTCCCCAGGTACACCGCTGGCAGGTGAGGTCGCTTAAGGCCCGAAGACCTTGATACAGCTTACATGCTACACTAAACAGAGTATTCATCTTAATAATACATTTTAAAATGACCCCTTATTATACACTGTCAAAGTTTAGTCGTAAATATTAAAAAACTATACAAACTTACATGTGATTTACTTTCTTCAAACATATCCGAATCATTTTAACCGAAAACATAAAAATTAAAACATTAACATAAACCGTAATATAAGCCGTGAGTTTTTAATTGCATCATTCGTTTGATGGAGAGATACCTGGCGCCCTCTTTTTTATAAATTCTGGTATTTCTCTGCTCCAGGTTGGTCCATACTCACTCCCTATACACATGCTCTGCTAGCTGGTGCACCGGTGATTCTTTGAGATAGTGTTACTTACACATCTCCAGGGATTACCAACCGTACCTGATGGGTGTATGTAGGTGTGTTGTTGCTACCTAGTGCGCTACACCCCTACCAAGCCCGTCAACCGTTATGCCGCCACTTATAACGGTTGACACACTTCCAATTCCGAAGTCAAATTAACATTGACCAAATCAGTAAATTTCAAAATACCCCTTCGAGCAAGTTTCGATGTCTCATTTAACGCTTGACAAAGACTGGATCGTCGCGAGAGATGATTAACTTCTAGTTTACGAATGGACAGTTCATGTGTAATTTCGTCTTTGTGTAAATGAGAGATCTTACATCCAGCTTGTAGAAAATCCATGATAGAAAATTGAATTCTAAATTCAATTCTAATTGAATTCTAAATTCAATCCCTGGAGATGTGTAAGTAACACTATCTCAAAGAATCACCGGTGCACCAGCTAGCAGAGCATGTGTATAGGGAGTGAGTATGGACCAACCTGGAGCAGAGAAATACCAGAATCTATAAAAAGAGGGCGCCAGGCCTCCATCAAACGAATTGCAATTAAAAAACCTCATGATATCAACTTATTAATTATATTTATTTAAACTATATCCATATGTAGACATGAACATACATATATGAAAGTAAAAAGAAATGGCTCAGTCAAGCAGATTGGGATCCATATGTATATGGTCACTTAAAAATAAGTTTATACTTAGTACAAATAAAAACCTAAACCAAAGTATGGAAATGGGCGTGGCCCAAAATGACAAATATTAAAGCAGCCGTCAGATGCCCCAAAAATATCTAAATTATTCACAGACATACATTTAAACCATTTCCCAGCTTAGTCAAACACACAACGCCGCCTCCCATCATCATCACCATCGTACACTACAACATAACAAGGTAAAAATAAAGTTTCACATTAATATTCCTTCGTGGATAATAAAAAGATTACAAAATAAGTGTAACTGGAACGCCACATCGGTAGTCCAGTACATTAAAGCAGTTGAAAGCTACATATGTAATAGAAGAATGAATATTTAAAGTTAAAAGTTATTCCTCTCAAACTATCAACATCAGTCGGCCTTTACCGGGTTATTATACACAGAAACTAATTAAAGATTACTACTTATCTGGATTGAGGAACATCCAAGTCCCCCACATCTCCTTCCATTCCAGAAGTCCAGGCAGTAGGCAACCAGAGCAGAGAAAAACATCCCCTCTGCACATTGTCTTCTTACAGACATTCACAAGGAGCAAAAAATGCAGAATGCAGAGAACGTGAAACACGTTAAACTCAACCACTATGTAGAAAAACAAAAACGAAAACATAAACCTAAAACATAAACATAAAACACAAACCCCTGTAACAACAGAAAAGTTACAGACATTAGTAATTTGTAATGAAAATCACTTTCACCCTCAACATTCTGTTAAGGAATGCAGTCTAAGAGATTATATAGTTTTTTTTTTAATTATTATGTCTACATATTTGCTAAAAAGACTTCGGATATTAATCCGAATTAAATCACCATGACAGGCATATTCTCATGACGCCATGTTGTCGCAAAAAGGGCTTTCTTTTCTTTTCTCCCGCTCGATTACGGCAGGCTAAAGTCATACGGCCTATACATCCTTGACAAATAATCAAAAAAATAAATAAACAAAACCAACAGGAAAACCTTACTATTCCTGTTTGTCACACCTCACGCAATACATTATGGGTGGATGTGAGTCAGGACAGCCAATCTATCTAAGTTCAATGTCCAGCACCAAACTGAAAGACACCATAGACGCACGCGTTAATTTTAGAACGCGCCATAAGAGTCGAAACGACCGTGACAGTTTTGACAACGTCAAACTCATGTCGTTCCGAACAAACACAAACAATGTGAAATATTATAAACTTTTAAATAATTAGACAAATGACTTTAGAGTTATAACTAAAGTATTGTGAAAATTGAGTTTGTTTCCACAAAAAGGGATGTAAATAAAAATAACGTTAGTAAATCAAATCCCATGAATATGTAACCGACACTCAGAAGTGTTACAACCTCTGTTTAAGCAGACTCTATATATCTTTATAGGGAAGTAGAGGCATGTGGTCAACTGCTTGCTTCACTCGGCACCTGTTTACATCACCTCCATACTCTATTGTCTTGGGCGCCACCGGGTGAACTGTTTCCTACAGAGCCCCACACTCCTGAAGAGTTGTTCGCGCAAGCAGACACTATCAACCAGTACTGTTTTTACGGACGATGTCTTGGTTTTCAGGTAAGATTGCTTTAAATATTTTTAAAAAACTTCAAAATAAGAAGATTCTCTAAGACAGTTGTATTAACTATCCGATTTTATCATCATCTATACTTCTATAAGCTAAATCTATACTTTTCTATACTTACTAATAATACTTACTAATCAAAACAAACAATCTCTTCATGTTTGTAACATGAAGAGATTGTTTGTTTGGTTAACCTCAAGAACTAATGGTTCGTATTCGAAATTTATTTTTGTGTTGGATAGTCCATTTATTTAGGAAGGTTAAAGGCTATATATTATCACGCTGAGGACTCGGGTTCGAAGCCCGCGTCGGCACAAATATTTATGTGTTCCACAAATGTATGTATGGGAGATTGTGTGTTTCTTATTTTCTTTAATTCTCTTTTTTTTCTTACTTTATGTTTATGTTTCGGAGTTTAGGTGTTTCTTATATGATCCAAAGTTTGCTGATTTCAGTTTCTGCCATCAATGCGAGGAATACTAAAAGGCATTTCAATATGTATGGCTGGTTTCTCCGAAGCCTACTACTGTCACGGCAATCTGATCAGTTCGGTGTGGACAGGAGGGCAGTACCTTATCGACCCGGAGATGAGGGCCAGGAGAATCGTTACCATATCGCAGTCAGCTAGTATCGAGTTCTGCAAAGCGTTCTGGTTTTTGGCTGAGAGTGGTATGTTATATTCTTCCACTCCACTTTTTTAAATCTTTTTACAAACTATTTAACCATTGTTGTAAATATTCGTATGATCTCAATTTAAGTATACTTTAAATAAATAAATATCCATCACGCCTTATCCCCGAAGGGGTGGCAGAGGCATATTATATGCCCACTTTTCACCGTGTGGATTCCTGTCCCACGTAATAGGTGGTGAGCCCATTGCCGTGTTGAAATAGACAGACGCAGGTTGTGGCTACCTGCTGTTGAAATTTTTTAAGCCGCCCATTAGGCCTTCAATCAGGCTTAACGACTGCCACTTTACTGGCAACCGGGACCAACGGCTTAACGTGCCTTCCGAAGCACGGAAACGCTCGCAAATGTAAATGCCACAAAGTGGTCACCCATCCGAGGACCAGCCATAGTGAAAGTTGCGTAACTCAGTGATCGTTTATAGAACACTGAGACCGCGAGGCCACGAGCGCTTCTGTATACTTTACGGTCACATTTCTTTTTTATTTAAACTTTCTGCATAGTCATGTAGGGGCAAAGGTGGAATTAATGCCATAAGCATTTTCTACAAGTCAACCTAATGACGTTATAGAGATAAGCCATTGTTTTTTTGTGTCACGTAATAGATGTATTTTATATAATTATACTGCCCCATCAGGGATACAGCGTGAAGATAGTTAGTTATCTCCATTTTAAGTCGAATAAAAGTGTTCTCGTATGTTACACGAAATACCTTTATTTTTCCACCGCCTGTTTCATGTTTTTTGTCTATTGCTTGATTGATGTCATCATCCATCATCGTCACCTATTGCAGTACGCCTCAAATTTTAAGATATATTTCTTAACATAAATACAAATAGCCACGTCTTTATTCCCCAAGGGGTAGACAGAGACATACTATACGCCCATATTTCACCGTATTCATTTATGTCGTGTGAGCCCATTGTTGTTTAAAAAATATAATATTTTGTCAAGTTAACATAAATAAAATCCCTTTGGTATTCTAACATCGCTCTTGTAAGTGTGCCAAATTTAGTCTCGGCTAGATATAAGATCTGTATATAGAGCGCAGTTTTTTTTTATACCACTGAGGTGGCAGACAAGCGTACGGCCCACCTGATGAAAAGTGGTCACCGTAGCCTATGGACGTAGGTTTAGTTGCTTAAAACTAAGAGGATAAGGAAGAATAGTAAAGTTTGTTTCCTTTTTCAGAAATAATGAAACGAGTACCAAGTCTAATGTCATCAACAGTAGCCGTAAACAAAATAATCACCATACCTCCAGAACCGATAACGGTAACGACTACAGATGGCAAGGAAAGCACTGTGTTACCCCCAATCGTTCATATTGGACTACAGGGATTGAATGTTAGGCTCATTAGTGTCAATAAAAGAGCTGGAATGGTGAGTATTAAGAATATTTGAGACTCGTTCACCTGCGCCTGCGTGGTAAAGTTTTCCATTCCCGTTTTGCCGCAGGAACTTATTTCAAGATAAAAAGTAGTATGTCCTATTTTGATGTATGAGCTAAATTACTATTAGGTTTAATTAAAATCCAAACAGCAGATTTTACTTAAAAGAGTAACAAACATCCATCAGCATCAACAGGATATCAGTAGAATGTTTGAGGGCATTCTTATAACGCACCATAAAGACTTGGAACTCTGCCTCTGTTTATCTCCTAGAATCTTGGGTACTTAAAGCGTGAAAAAGCATATTGCTGAGCCGCTAAACTGAGGACCGCTATCGGAGCCCTGCTGGTCTCAATCTCGGGTCGGTCGGTTCTAAACTCTTCCTAGATTTTGAACCTGGAGTCTACTAGTCTGCAAGGGGCAGCGGTATTCTTGGGGAGCGATTGCTGTCTGATCTATCAATCCTGTAAGGATTGGCCCTGTCTCGATGTCTCGTCCGTTAGTCATAGTCAATAGATGCTCCGTTTAACAGGCCAAGTCACAAGTCAGTTTTTTGGCCGCCCGTAGCCGTTTTCTGCAGTAACTAGAAGCTTATGTTTCAGCTATCTGTAAACCAATTTTCTGCCAAATTGGTTTAAAGCATGATTGAATAACTATCTTCAAAAACTTTTACACTTGTAAATAGGATACTGCAACAGTATGCATGAATTCATAATGTTGTTACCAGATAGGGGAAGGCACCACATCAATCCCTAAATCCGACGGCGTGTTATTCCATTGCCATGGGGGCGGGTTTGTTGCCCAAAGCTCTAAGTCCCATGAGACATACCTCCGAGACTGGGCTGCAAAACTGAACGTGCCCATACTATCCGTCGACTACAGTTTAGCACCGCAAGCGCCTTTCCCGAGGGCGTTAGAAGAGGTGTTCTATGCTTATTGTTGGATGTTGACGCATTTTGATGAGATTGGTACTACTGGTGAGTATTTTTATTCTTCTTCTTCTTTTTCTTAATGTATTTTTAGTTGCTTCCAAACCATACCTGGATTTGGTATGGTGTTCACTTTTATTTTGTTGACAGTAGTAGCTATTGATGTTTTTTGAACATTGATTTTCAGCATTTTCACCATGTTCATCAATAAACGACATCTTTACTAAATCCTAAAAACTATTCTGTAATCCGAATTAAATACTCCAACAGCCAGGACAGGTGTTACAATAAAATAAATCAATGAAAAGTGAGTGTGCCTGTGTCATGGACACGGCTTTATTATACGTCTCATTAAGTTAAATATATTTGAAATTCGAGCGAACGTCGGAACTTTTTCTAGCCAAAAGTTATACTAAATAAAAATCTCGATATACAGCAAAATTACCTCAAAATGGCGGCGCTTGCCCCTCTGCCACGTGTGATGTATCACAATCCTAATTCATTTCATTCATTCAATAATTTTAATTTCATTCTATCTTAGCTGGTTAAACATTGCTTAATTTATTTTTCGTAGGCAAACGCATCGTATTCGCGGGCGACTCAGCAGGTGCAAATCTTGTAGCTGCTTGCACTTTGAAGGTGTTGACAGCTGGCTTGAGAAGGCCTGAAGGAATGTTCTTAGCTTATGCCCCACTGATGATCAGCTTTGTCCCGAGTCCTGCGAGATTGTTGTGTCTTATGGACCCTGTGTTGCCTTTTGGGTTTATGATGAGATGTTTGAAAGGTATATTGTTTTGTATACTTTACTTATTATATACTTTCGGTTTTGGTTTCGTGTGTGTGTGTGTGTGTGTGTGTGTGTGTGTGTGTGTGTGCCTTTACTATACTATTGTTAGCTGAATCTCTGGTCTAGGTCCGACGGTCGTCAGGTACACGAAGTCATCCAAGTGTTATTTCTGATAGCATCCGAAGCTATCGTATATAAAGCTCACGGCGGTATCATGATTCTAAAAAATAAATTGAAAAGAAGTAAGTGTAGTGTAGTAGTGTGAAAAGTGTCCCACAGAATTCCAGTCGTGTTTAAACATATAAAAAAAACTTCTCAATTAAATTTTAAATTTTTGAAAATGTAATTATTATATTTTTTTGAGAATTACCCGTTTTTGTTTCGTTCGTACTGAGTTAATGTATAATTAATGTAGGTTGAAATATTGTATTTTTGAAGGAATTATCCTTTACCTTATACAGCCTACGCAAGTCCGAGCACAGGTGGAAAAGCAAAGAAAGAAGACAAAAATAGCCAGAACAATGGGTCGGACGCCACAACTCCGAATGATAGCAATGGCTTCCTTCGAGTTAGTCCTTCACAAGGTAATTTGACATTAATATTTTGGCATTAATTTCTAAACCATAGAAATAGTAAAAACAGGAGCAATGGCGTGAAACACTACAATTAAAACCTTCACTAGTCTTGGAATCGCGTACCATAGATATTATCCATGGCGGCTTTTCGCGGGAACAGTGACAAGTGCGGACGCTTGCTGTATATTATTTTCTAAAACTAGTGCATTTATCTTGTTTTATGTGCGAGAGTGGTGGTTTCTTGGACACAAAAGTTGTGTTAACGTGCTATAGTTAAAGACAATGATATAATATATGCAGTGAAATGATATTTTCTCTCTTGCCGCGAAAAGTCCACTGAAAACCTCAGTATAATAATCACCATTATACCGAGGGCAAGGACAAGGACCTAGGACTGAGGACTCGACATCGACAAAGAGTGGACAGGACTAAATACGAAGAAAACATGAATACTGAAGACCAGGCGGTATGGACCAAGCTTCCTTTGCCTGTCCAAGATGGGCGACGACAACCAACAACAATAATATTATTTATGGCTTGCGAAGGTTTTCAATTCAGTTTTACACGAAAACGCTGTATTGCGGGGATCAAAAGATTTACGATTTCTATGTTCTAAACCTTATATACCAATATCTGGATTCCACACTCATGGAAGTTAAAGACCTTGGTATATGTTTCTAATATAAGTTTGTTTATGTGTAACATGTTTCCTCTCGGTTGCTGAATATTTTTTGTGGGAGTGATTTTGGAGAAGGGATTTAAATGTGTTACAGGAAACCGGGGAAGCACGCACTATTTTGCGCGTTTGTTTGTTTTGAAGAACCCCATAGTATATTCTGTTCTAGAAGACTATGGAGTTGTGTACTGTTAAAATAAAAGTGTATATTAAATGTAATATGCTTTTATTACTTTCGGATCGTACATGAATTACATATTCTAGCTCTGCATAAGATTAAAATTTATTTATTTATTTAATGTACATGGAAGATTTACAGGTACAATATCGAGTTATTAAACAACATAGAGATCTGACAGCCAATTACAAATCCTCACTTCTAGATATTATTCTAAATTTATATGTGTGGATAATTAGTTATATGTATTTCAGTTTACAAATATTACGATCATGGTACATTCTACAAAAACACCATCCTATGAGAAAACAACTTTTACCACAATATAGTACGTTATGTTTATGGATTATATGCAAAATAAGATACAATACGTGTGACACTCAGACCAACAACAAATATTAAATACATTACAGTGATACTATCATTAATTGTAGAAAAAGTTCTCGGACAGGCAACGCTTCAATGATGTCAATTTTGTGTGAAAAATATCAAAATCATGTTGCTTACATAGTCTATTATAATTACGGCTCGCTCGCACAATATAGGTATTCTTTCTGTAGTTAGTATGTGCACGTGGAACGTGAATCGGTGGGTTAAACCTTATAAACTTTGCTAGGACTTTAGAGAGAATTTACTTAGAAGGTCGGCACAATCAATAGCATTATTTACAACCTTATGCAACAGCATACAGTCGGCGATTTCACGGCGATTAACAAGAGGCAATAAGTGATATTTTTTACAAAGATTTAGATAATTGGCCGAGTTATAAGGGATTTTCTGATGGAAACATAAATACTTAATAAAACGCCTCTGAATACTCTCAATTCGGTCAATATATCTAACATAACACGGGCTCCAGACTTGTGACGCATATTCTAAATGGGGGCGTACGAACATACAGTACAAGATTTTTAGGTTCTTTGCTTGCGTGAAGCATTGGGAGACTCTCATTATAAAGCCCAATGCTTTGGAGGCCTTCTTCACTATGGTTTCAATATGCTCGTCAAATAATAGTTTGGAATCGTGCTGGACTCCCAGATCTCTGATGGAACAGCTTCTACTCAAGTTTCGGTCACCCAGCGTGTAGCCCGTGGAGATAGGTAGTCTTTTACGAGTGTACGTGATTATAGAGCATTTATTAGCATTGAGATCTAGTTTTTTACACTTACAATAGCTCTCGAGTTTAAATAGGTCTGATTGAAGTGCCATTACGTCACTGTTTGAGGAGACAGTAGTATAAATCTTCATGTCGTCAGCAAAACATAATAGTTTAGAGGACTTAAGGCAAGAGTCTATATCATTAATATACAAAATAAACAATAGAGGGCCGATCAGGGAACCTTGGGGTACACCACTTGGGACAGAAATCCAGCTTGAAATGTAGTTATTGACCACTGTTGCTTGTGATCTATTTTCAATGTAAGAGGAAAACCATCTTAGTAGGTCTCCACACACTCCAATACGGCCCAGCTTGGAAACAAGTCGTTTATATTCAATGCGATCGAACGCCTTACTGTATACTGTGTAAACTACTTCCACTTGGCTACCTCTATCCATCGCGTCAGTTATGTAATCGTTGAGTAGCACAAGGTTAGTAACGGTTGAAGAGATGCTTAGAGCTGAATAAACCTGGTTGTAGACTATTCTTTCAAATAGTTTAGCGATTATACATAGTTTTGATATCGGTCTATAATTGACAATTTCAGCTTTCGATCCCTTTTTGTGTACGGGGGTTATAAACGCAGATTTCCAAATTTTAGGAACAGTGCAAGATAAAAGGGATTTCATAAAAAGAAGTGTGATTGGATGAGGTATGGACGATATACACTGTGTTAAAAACTTAGCTGTTATATGATCAGGACCAACTCCTTTTGTTAAGTCTAGCTTTTTAATAAGGTTGGTGACTTGGTTCATTTCAACATCTATCCGCGATATACTGGCAATAAATTCAGCAGCAATAGACCCATCTGAAGTTAGTGGATCTGGCAAGGGAGCAGTGTTAGTGGAGTCTAAAAAATTTGAACGAAAGTATGTTGAAAAGGCTTCACAAATATCCTCACCAGCCGTCACGACTGTGTTGTTAAATTTTAATGTGCTAAGAATGGCATTGGTATTATAACGCTTCCTAACGAAAAGTGTCTAGGGTTATTTTTAATGGAACTTTCAGTGAGCTGTATAAAATTTTGAAAACAGATAGACTCTTGGGCCCTGACCTGATCACGAAGGTACTTAAATGTTGCTTGGTCAGATAGATTGCCATAAATTTGCATTTTTCTTAAAATATTTATGTTTTTCTTGATTTATTTAATAAGGGTGAATGAGTACCATGGCGGATATTTATTATTTCGCAGGGTTTTAATGGGAATATATCTTTTATGCAACTCCGCAATTGAATCATTGAAGAAATTTACTGCCTCATCCACAGTACGGCTCGAAAATTCTTTCTCCCAGTCCACTGTATTTATTACCGTGTTAATGGAGTCGTAGTCACTTTTATCAAATAAATAAATACCTCGTAGTACGAGACTTTTGACCAAGAACGGGCATTTCAATAAATCCCATACTTATAGTTAACGCTGGATGTAGGATGTCAATGGGGACCAAGGGATCTAAACACTTTGAGACCTCGCAGAGTGCGTTTGATATTACCAAATCTAATATCCTATTAAGACTATTAAACACCCCATTAAACTGACCCAAGTCTAAAATGCACAACTCATCTACCAGTGCTATTTCATCTTTCGAAGTATGATTACTCGGTAGATAAGTATTACCTTCGGAGGGCGACCACTTAATTCCACTCAAATTAAAATCACCAGTTATCAGAAATTTACTAGACGCGTGTGTGACTACTGATTGATTCAACCGATTAAGGAAGTTAGTCAATTGACATGAAAAAGATAGGCCTCTTTTCTGATTACATAGGTAAACAACACAAAGGTATAAATTAAAATACGTACGTGATTGCGGTTTTTTCAATCGTATACTGATTCAGAAGTCTTCGGCGGAGCTATGGAAGAGAGGTTGAGGCATGACAGGCAAGTCTTTACGAGTTGCCACCAGGACACCACCACCTTTTGTCTGACCGGTTAAGTCATAGTCGCGATCTCGACGCCAGACAATATAACGTTCGTCAAATAGTTCAGTCCTTAGGATACCGTCAAGCAACCTCGTCTCCTTTAAAATTATAATGTCATAAAAACCTAATAACATTTCACGATAAAATTTATTTGTTTTAGTCCTAAGTCCACGCACATTCTGTTAGAACACGGTTAGAGTGTTTTGTTTATCACTAACCAACACTGATGAAAGTTTTCAAAAAAACGGTTAAAAAAGGTTAGTATTAGACAGAAAGAAGGATAAGTATTTATAAAGTAAACACCTTAAATAATCTTGTTTAATCTCTTCGAGTTTTTCATGTCCCATAATTATGGTCTCAACTTCAGTGACTCTGGTACTCAGTTCATCGGTCTTCCCGCAATAAAAGTCGCATGTTGCTTTTACCTCAGATAACTCATCCCTCACAATTCGTATATCCTCTATCAGTGTCGGTAGACCAAGCAGCTGACGTTTCATGTCACGTATTTCACTTAAAACAGTTTCCAGGGTCACCTGCTCTGCAGAGGCCGGTGCAGCGGGCGATAAAGATCTACAAGAGGGACATTTCCATTGGTTTCTCCTGTCCACACCAAGCTTTCTCCAGCCAGATTCAGAGATACCCGCACATGCAAAATCCAAATGCTTTTTACAAAGGCCGCACTGCACTCCGTCAGTAAATGAGGAGTTACACATCCCGCACACTTTCATTTTACACTATTCACAATGATTGCACGTAGTAAGAACTCAAGAAATTATAGGCACTTGTAACTCAACGGTTTTAGATGTACTTAATAAACTTATGATAAAGGTGTTTTAGACGTCTAGTTCGGACGACTACCCACACGAGAAATGAAAATTATATAGAAAAGGTGCGAAGCGGCAGACCGTGCTGTCATGGTAATATTTTTCTTAAAATCAAGTGGGTATGGCTTAGGCATTTCAACATATACTATATTCCACAACTATAGCGCTCGGCTCGTATAATCTCACTAGGTGACCCGCACGGCTTCGCCTGTGATTTACTTCGATCTCCCGTCGCACCTATTTATTCCCGTCGCTGTTTAATTCTACAATGATGCATAAAAATTTGCCCGATTTATCGACATTTATGATTACTGCTCCGCCCTCGAGGGTAGTAGCGTGATGATATATAGTCAATAGCCTTCCTAAATTAATAGGTTATTTAACACAAAAATATTTTTGCAAATCCCGCCATTAGTTCCTGAGATTAGCTCGTTCAACCAAACAAACAAACAAAAAAAAAAAAAAAACATACTAACTCTTCAGCTTAAAATATTACCATAGATTAAGTTCCTACACACACATGCTTAATTCCCATTTATTCTATACACACATCTTGGTTGGACATTGTTCCCATTTATTTTTTAATTTAAGTAATACTAGAGAATTTATTGTTAGAAGGTATCAGCGAAGGTCCATCATCGTTCGAAGAGGTATCACCATCCGACTTGGCGGAACTCCAAGCGCACAAGTCCGGCAGCGAACGACGCCAGTCTTCCGACACTACTATCAGTGCGGCCTCTTTGCAGAGCGAACATACCGCAACAGGTATGACGGAAAGTGTATTATTAGTTTTGAAGACCAACAAGTTGTTCAAAAACAGATAGGTCATAAGTACTCAGATACCCAGACGTGCATGTATGAAACGATTAACGAATCTGCAGGAATTGAAAGACCATGAAACCTGATGATTAGTCCTCTTTATCTACCTCGTCAGGGATACAGCGTGAATATAGTTATTTAATTTCAGTTTATTATTTTTTCGGACATTTTTCACAAAGCGCCATCTAGCCCAAATTAAACTAATAAAAGCTTGTGCTAAGAGACAACTGATACACATAGTTATGTCTTTCTAAATACTTACAAAATATACAAACATGGGAAGAGTGTTTTAATTGTCATTATTCCCACCAGCATTCCCATTACAATGCCTTCTGTAAACCAGGATCTACAGCAATGACCAAGACCAGAAAAGGTTGCTCGAAGTGAGCTAAATCTTGGTAAAGTCGCAGGAGAATTTTTAGTGTCTTGCAACCCGCATCGAAATTAATCAAAAGATAAATATTAGTGCAACACGAAAATATTGCATCCGACTTGAGATCGAACCAAAGATCCCAGGCAACAGCAGTCGCGTACAAATCTAAATCAGTTTTAATTTTTCGTTTTCATGCCGACCACAATCTCTTCTTTCCTGAAGGGGTAACCAGATGTATAATATATTCGGAGTTTGGGTGTTTCCTATGTATAATATATTAAGTATGCATTTAGAAATATATAAGTATGTATATCAGTTGTCTAGATCCCATAGTACAAGCTTATAGCTTAGTTTGGGCTAGATGGCGCTGTGTAAAAAGTGTCCGACAACATTTATATTTATTTATATGCAAACATTTGACACCAGTCGTATTTACAAATGCTACTGTTAGACCCTAGGAATAGAACTAATAAGGATGCTATGGCTTGCAAATAATATAAGCTTAGAGTCTACCTAAGTCGCCCTTTACCTATAATACTATATATTACTTGTCAGTATAAATGTTAATTAAATCATCTATCTATCACGCCTTATCCCCGAAGGAGTGGCAGTGGCATATTATATGCCCACTTTTCACCATGTGTATTTTTGTCCCACGTAATAGGTGGTGGAGCTCATTGCCGCGTTGAAATGGACAGACGCAGGTTTTAGAGACCTGCTGTTGAAATTTTTCAAGCCGCCCATAATGCCTTCTACTTGACTCAACGACTGCCATGTTACAGGCAACCGGGACCAACGGCTAAACGTGTTTTCCGAAGCACGGAAACGCTCGCAAAAGTAAATGCCACAAAGTGGTCATCCATAGCGAAAGTCGCTTAACAGAGTGATCGTTTACAGGACACTGCGCTACTATACTAGCGCTTCTATATAAATGTTTTCTACTATATTCCAAGGTGTGACGCCCTTGGACGAGAAATCTCAGCAATATGTATCGGACTTCCTCGACCGATACGTGTTGGACAGTGACACAGATTCGGAGGGTCGCAGGATACCCGTCATTAAACCTACACAAGTGGTGGACGACTCTAACAGGTAAGTGGTTAAACTATTTAGTTTTAAATTTCATAGTCATCTCTCTCTCTCCCTCTCTCTCTCTCTCTCTCTCTCTCTCTCTCTCTCTCTCATGTATTAAACTTAATTACTGAATGATTACCTCAACCAAAGTAGTTTTGAGGCATGTTGATGTCTGACAAACGTTTTAAGTTCTCAATATCTGTTATGTGTAGGAGACTTCTAATATCGTTTACGTCTGTGCCACAAATTCGGACAATGAGGAATAAAGTCACAACCATTTTGACAAATCAACTCTAATAAGTATATATCTTTCATTGGAATAGCATTTTCACGTGACGTAGGTACTCAATAAAAAGAGTTTAAAGGCCACCCTTTAACCTCGGAGCCGAGTCTGCTATTTCAATCGTGTCGAAATCGTCGCTTAATAGAAAGCCATCGGTACAATTTTGACAGTTTTTCGTAGTGTACTATTACAATCGTTCGGTCAGGAGGTCCAATAGATCGGTCAGCCGATGGAATTCTACTAGCACGTACCGCGATACTTAGTGTATTTTTGATAGTCTACTAACATTTTGACAACTAAAACAGCGATTTTGATTCTATTCTACTGTTTGTCAATAGTAGACTCGGCCCCCTGTTTTTTTTCTAAAGGTTGAATACAGAAAGAATTTTTTTTTTACGCTGGTGAAGTGATGGCAATGGCACGCTTTACAAACACTTTTTATGGCGTTTAAGTAATCTAGCGTACTTTCTCTTACTAGTATAGGTGTTACAATAATTTCAGGGAGGCAGAATCTGAAATCTCAAGTACACTAGTAGGTGAACCGCCCTTAGTTGACGAGGAACTTAGTAAAGAAAATAAGAAAAGGATCAAAACGAGGTATGTTAAACATTTTGAATTACTTTTAGACTTCTAAACCCTAAAGTAAATAAATAAATAAATATTGAGGGACTTTAGACTTCTAAACCCAAGAGTAAATAAATAAATATATATAAGCTTGTACTGTGGCATCTAGTTAACTGATATACATATATTTTTAAATACATAGGAAACACCCAACCTACGAAAATAACATTTGTGGATCACAGAAATATTAGTTCCGACCCGGGAATTGAACCCGGGACCGCAGCGCGGCTGTCGCATACGCTACCACTACGCCACCGACGCAGTCAAAGTTTAGAAGTCTTATAAAACCGCTCAATCTGTCGTTCTGTCTGTACCCATCTGTTTCTGAGGAACAATAACAGATAGAGACAAGCTGTTTGCGGCATTCGATTCAGGACACCATGAATACGTGCTACGATAGTGAAGGGCGAGTTACTTGTTTCGAAACTTTTGAAACTCAAACCACTGACGAAGATATATGCCTTTATACGTTTCTCTTAAAGGACCCAGGCTTGTAGAAGGAGGCAAACACGTGCTTTAGATGTATCTGGAGCTACTCGCTAAGAGCGAGGTCTGGTAAATCATTCAGATCAACATTCTGTGTAACGCAGCTACATACAATCACGCCAAACACGAGAATGTAGGCAGAGGTAAAATGCATACACAATGTAAAAGGAAGTTTAATATTGTAAGCCATACTTACATTTTAAAAGAGCATCCATGGAGTTTCTTGCCAGATTCTTCGTCATAAGGGCTGCCCTTAGAACTGGCAACTAGAATCGCTCTCATTTTGATTTGATTTAGAACACAACACTGATTTTGTTTCTTTTGTATAAACTCATAACTATATAATTTGTTCAAATATCATGTAAATCAAACTAATGTAGTTAGAAAAGAGTGGCCATGAGTTTTATTGCCGGTGCTTCCTCAGGTTCTACCTATCGCTTACCGAGACTGTCAGTAAATGTAGAAGCAATAATCTTGACGTTCATAAGTGTTACTTTGTGACCTGCATGGATAAAGATTTCATCAACATATACAATCTCTGCAGTCGGAGCCATGCGGCTAGGAATAAAGTAATGATACATATAAATGATGTATTTGATTCAAGGATAAGTGAAGCGGCTTCTGGTTTCATGGGTGCGATGTCATCCCGGCTGGCGTACATCACAGGATCTAACTCCATCACAAGGCCGCCACATGATGAGTAAGTATAAACACTTTTAGATTTCTTATTCCGCTATCTGCTATTGAAAGTCCCGTTAAAAGTTCGAGAAAGTCGTTACAGAGTATAGCCAGAACAAACAGACAGACCAGAAAAAAATAAAAAAAGTTTTTCTAAATGTAAGTAATTTTTACTTTATATGCCAAATAAATCTACAAAAGAAATACAACAGTGTTTATATTTTTTTTATATTTAAAAAAATGACTTAAATATTTACGATCAAAGTGAGTATAACGCGGGTGACCGCGTACGTCCCAGTCGTGCACTCGTTCGCACCCGAACGCTGCGCCGCGCTTTGTCGCAGTCTGTGCGAGGCTGTGACGTAATGATGGGCGCGCCTAAGCTCGGAAATTCTAAAAAAGAACTAAAATTTTTTGGTCGTTATAACTTCGGTAAGCGTGTATTGAAGTGAAATAAAAGCTAATGTAATGTACATGAACTACGCTCCAATCTTAGCTGTATTTGACAGTAATATTTTGACCCTTTTGTGTTCTCCATTACTATATAATACTTTTATATACATTAAGGGAAAAGCTGTTCATTTTAAATCACAAACAGACTTTACTTACTTATCATTCACGACTTAGTCCCTGAAGGGGTAGCGCACAGGCATATTATACGCCCACATTGCATCGTCAGTATCCCACAAAACGGGTGGTCAGCCCATTGCTGTTGAAATAATCAGGAGCAGATTGTGGCTACCTGCTGTTGAAATTTTTCAAGTCTCTTTCAACTTGGCTTAACGACTGCCATGTTACTGGCAACCGGAACCTACGGCTTAACTTGCCTTCCGAGGCACGGTAACGCTCGTGAATAGAAATACTGCAAAGCGATCACCAATTCGATAACGAGCCATAGCAAAAGTTGCTTCACGCAGTGATCGTTTACAGAACATTAAGTTAGCGGGACCACGTAGCGCTTCTTTTTCTATTTTTTTTTTTGTATGTATAAATCTTATTCTTAATAATATTATAAATGTGAAAGTTTGTATGGATGTTTGTTACTCTTTCACGTAACAACTACTGAACTAATTTTAATGAAACTTTACAACACTGTAGCTTATACAACAGAATAGCCGGGCCTGGGGCAGCCCTTGATGCAGCAGGCGAGGGACCAGTGGGCGCTTAGTGGAGGCTGGGCGCAAAATTTGCTTTCGAGGTGGAGTTCACTAACATCCGTGGACTCCACTCAAACCTCGATGCCGTCCACCACCACCTTGAGACGGCACGGCCAGCTGTGATGTTCCTCACGGAGACACAAATACGCCGCCCTGACGACTCGTCCTACCTGTGTTACCCCGGCTATATCATCGAGGAGCAATTTCGAGATAAAGCAGGGGCGTGCGTGTTCGTTAGGGCGGATGTTTGCTGTCGGCGGTTGCGTTGCCTCGAGAACTCCTCCTACTCTGTCCTTTGGCTGCACGTGGATCATGGCTCCATGAGCCAGATCTACGTGTGCGTATACCGTTCCCACACAGGGGAAGCGGAGACGACTAGGCTGTTTCAATACCTCAGCGAGGGGGCCGATGACGCGCAGTTGCGGTTCCCGAACGCTGAGTTGCTGTTTCTGGGGGACTTCAACGGTCACCACACTGAGTGGCTGGGGTCCCTCAAGACCGATCTTGCGGGACGTGCCGCCCATGCATTCGCTCTCTCCTATGGTCTGACCCAGATGGTACGTGGGATCACGCGGATACCAGACAGGTCAGACCACGCGCCCACTTTGCTGGACCTACTGCTGACGAGTCGCCCAGACCGGCACAGTGTGTCGGTGGGCGCTCCTTTGGGCACCTCCGACCACTGTGTTGTGCAGACTCGCATGCTGGCGTCATCTCCTGCACGTGCAGTAGAGGTAACGCGGCGATTATGGCATTACTCGTCGGCAGATTGGGATGGTCTTCGCGAGTACTTTGCGTCCATCCCATGGAGTCAGCGCTGCTTTGCAAGCAAAGCTGTGTCGGATAGTGCCTCCGCGATTGCTGGCGAGATCAGTTTAGGGATGGAATATTACATCCCATATACTGATGTCGCCGGCATTCGCAAAACTCGGCCCTGGTTCGGGCGTGAGTGCGCCGAGGCTGTTCAACAAAAGCAGACGGCGTATCACGCCTGGGTCAGGGCTCGGGCGGTGCGCGATCCGAAAGTAGGCCGCCTCAAGGCAGCGTACAACAGGTCCACTAGAGCCAGCAAGAGGGCCTTCAGGAGAGCGGATGCCCAGCGCGTCGCGCGGCTGGGCCGGGAGCTTACGTCACATCCAACGGGCAGCCGTGGATACTGGCAACTGGCCAAAGCCGTGCAGGCCAACTTCTGCCAAACCTCGTTGCCCCCGCTGCGTTACCCTAATGGGTCACTGGCTCACAAAGCTCAAGAGAAAGCCGACTTGCTTGCAAATCTCTTTGCGGCTAATTCCCGGGTCGACGACTGTGGCCTGCAGCCACCCGCCATTACTAATTGTGGCTACACAATGCCTGATATTGTGATCAGACAATGTGACGTACGGGCAGTGCTACGCTCACTCGACACGCGGAAAGCGAGTGGCCCTGACGGTATTCCGGCGGTGGTACTACAAAAATGTGCAGCCGAGTTGTCTCCAGCGCTAACGCGTCTGTACCGTCTTTCGTATTCTTCGGGGGACGTGCCGGAGGCTTGGAAGGAAGCGAACGTACAACCGATTCCCAAAAAAGGGGATTGTTCAGATCCAGCCAACTATCGCCCCATAGCCATCACCTCAGTTATCTGTAAAGTGTTCGAGCTCATTGTCAACAAGCAGCTAATGCGATACCTAGAGGATCACTCGTTGATCAATGATCGGCAATATGGCTTTAGGCCCAAACGCTCAACGGGTGATCTTCTAGCGTACGTAACACATGTTTGGGGTGAGGCTATGGAAAGGCACGGTGAATCCTTGGCTATAAGTCTGGACATTGCCAAAGCCTTCGATAGAGTTTGGCATACGTCGCTTCTTTCCAAGCTACCGGCATATGGTCTACCGCCTCAATTGTGCTGCTGGATGGCCAGCTTCTTACAAGGGCGTCGTATGCGGGTCCTCTGTGATGGCCAGGCTTCTTGCTTTTTGCGGGTTAATGCCGGGGTACCACAGGGGTCTGTATTGTCGCCAACTCTCTTTCTTCTGCATATCAATGACATACTGTCCCTCGGGAACATTCATTGCTATGCAGATGATAGCACGTTGCACGGGAGTTATTCTGCCCGTCCAGCAGTGGGAAGGGCCGACATTGAGGAAAAAAGACGGCAACTTGTGACTGATGTCGACCGGGTTCTGAATCGCATTTCCGGATGGGGTTCTGAAAACCTGGTCGATTTCAATGCCCGAAAAACACAGGCGTGTGCGTTCACGGCTAAAAAATCCCCTTTCCTACCTCTACCATCTCTTCAGAACACTACAATACCAATGAAGGACAATCTAGACATCCTCGGCATAGACGTTCGTCGTGAGCTCAGTAACAAATCTTATATAGAGAGCTGTATTGGGCTAGCCTCGCGGAAGTTAGGAGTCCTGAATAAGGTGAGACGTTTTTTCACGCCGCAGCAGAGATGTATGTTGTGCAAAACACAGATTCGTCCCTGCGTCGAATACTGTTCTCACCTTTGGGATGATTCCGCGAGGTACTTGCTGGACGCGCTCGACGCTATGCAGAGACGTGCTATTCGCATTATAGATTGTCCTGAGGTAACAGGAAGCCTTGAGCCGCTGACGCAGCGTAGAACCATAGCGTCCTTGGCTGCATTTTACCGCATGTACCATGGCGAGTGTTCTGAAGAGCTCTTCAACCTAATCCCACCCTCTCCTTTTCGTTCCCGAACAACGCGTGCTGGGCAGAAGTGCCACTCCCATACAGTGGAAAGAACTTTCGCCAGAACGGAACGATTTAAAAGATCGTTTCTCTGTCGAACTATAGTTACCTGGAACGCTCTGCCAGCGCACGTGTTTCCTTCCTTTTACAATCCCAGGTTCTTCAAGCGGAGCGTGAAGAGGCACATCATTGGGCCGCCAACTTGAGGGACGCTGTCAGTAGTCATGTAGACTAAGAGAGTGCCCCTCAATTCGCTAGATGTCGTCATGGCTTTCCATCAGGCGGACGGCGTCATTTTGGCGAGCTAGATAAAAAAAAAAAAAACCAATAGGCTACTTTTTATCCCGGGAACAAGTTCCTGTGGGAAACGAGAACGGGAAAACTTCTCTTCGCATGCGAAGCCGCGGGCGTCAACTAGTATTAAAAACTAGTATTAAATACATGTTTATTCCACAGCCTAGCGGCACGTACTAACCTGGACGCGTTAATAGCGCGTTCTCCGTCCGACGAGTTCATATTCTCAGTGCCGCGGGACCCCTACCTGTCGCCGTACTGGGCCGATGACGAGCTCCTGAAAAAGTTCCCACCCGTGAGGATATTGGTATGTAATGCTATTATTACATGCCATTGCAAAAAAAAATCTTGTCAAATACGTTTTTTTTGGGTCCGTATTGGGTTGCATAAATTTAAGAGGCATAACTTAAAACTGCATAACTTTTTTGCCATACTCTTCGTTTCGCATAACGTTCAAACAGAATAAATCATTAGGCATACTTTATTTTCCCATAACTTCTTCACAATAATGATATTTCGGCATAAAATTATGATTAACGATTACTAATCACATACAACCACGTAGAAAAGGAATCCTGGACAGCGTGTTCGCGTTGAGGATTCCTTTTCTACATGGTGTAGTACTTCTGTCGGCGTACCACAGGGTGGCGTGCTATCGCCCATGCTGGTCACAATTTTTATTAATTCTATCTCTAGGTATTTATTTTCTTCTTACTACCTTTATGCAGATGATCTTCAAATTTACAATCAAGCTCCATTGGCTGAATTGTCGACAGCATTTACAATCATTAACACAGATTTGGCGTACATCCAAATGCATCTAAGCCAATATGGCTTAGAGGTCAATTCCTTTAAGACTCAAGTTATTGTGGTGGGCAGCTCGCGAATGCTAGGTCATATTCAATGGACAATTCTTCCGGATATAAAATTTGATGGAGTCACCCTGCAAATTAGCCATTAAGTAAAGGATTTTGGTATCTTAATTGACGGCTCACTGTCTTGGCGTCCCCAAATGAGGGAAGTCAGCCGTAAGCTATTTGCTTCTGCAGGTTCTCTGCTAAGATTACGCAACTTCCTTCCAACGGCCACCAAAAGGGCGCTTGCAGAAACCCTTCTCCTTCCTGTACTCGACTATGCTGATGTCAGCTATCTCGATATCACTGAGGAGAAGCTAGACAAACTTGAGCGCCTTCAAAATTTTTGCATTAGATTTATATTTGGGTTAGGCAAATATGATTACGTATCACAATTTCGCAAATTGCTCAAGTGGCTCCCGATTCGTTTTTGACGGAATGCTCATATTCTCTTTTTGCTTTACAGCACCCTTTTCAATCCCACTTTTCCCATTTATTGGAAGGAACATAAAACGTTCTTTCAACGTTTTATGTTCCTTAATGACACACATTTGAATAAATAAAAAATAAAAAAAATAAAAATATCTTTATTTTGCATAGACCATTTTAACGGCGCTTACAAAATGTCATACACTATTTAAAATATTTAAAGCGACCACCGGTTCGGAACGCGGCCCACCTGAGAAGAACCGGCAAGAAACTTAGGAAGGCTTTTTTTTTGATGGCCTATTTACAATTTAATATTATTTCACTTTACCAGCAGATCATTTCCAGGCGTCCCTGTCCTGCAAATAGTCTGTAACGGAGTAAAAACCTTTTTCACAAAGCTTGTTTTTAATAAACTTTTTAAATTTATTTAATGATAAATTTCTCAGGTGTCAGGGAAGCCTGTTGTAAAAGCGTATACAGTTACCCTGGAAAGAATCGCCAATCTTATGCAGTCGACTGTGGTGGACTGAAAGATTATTTTTATTTCTAGTGTTTATATTATGTTTATCACAGAGTTTAGAAAACTGTGATAGATTTTTCTGGACATACATAAGATTGGCAAAAATGTATTGTGATGGTACGGTTAAAATATTTACTTCTTTGAATTTTTCTCGGAGAGAAACTCTGGGGCCCAAATTATAAATAGCGCGTACAGCCCGCTTTTGTAGAACAAAAATAATATTTAAATCTGCAGCACTCCCCCAAAGGAGAATACCGTAAGACATAATACTATGAAAATAGCTGAAGTAAACCATTCTAGCCGTATCCACATCTGTTAGAGTCCTGATCTTTTTTACAGCGTATGCAGCCGAACTTAATCTAGAGGCTGTCTTTTCTATGTGTGGGCCCCACTGCAAATTGGCATCAATAGTTATACCGAGGAACACAGTTGATTCTACAAACTCTAACACTTGTCCATTCAGTTGAACATTGGCCGCAACTTGTTTTACATTTGGTAGAGTAAATTTTATACATTTAGTTTTATTTTTATTAAGGCAAAGATTATTTGAGCTGAACCAATGAACTACTCTTGCAATTGCATTGTTTACATCGTCATAGTTATCTAATTGTCTTTTAATTTTAAAAATTAATGAGGTGTCATCTGCAAACAAAACAATCCTATTCCTGTCCCCTACATAAAATGGTAAATCATTAATATAAATGAGGAACAAGAATGGCCCAAGTATCGAGCCTTGCGGCACACCCATTGTAACCATGAACAATCCTACAGAACGTGTACCATTAATATCGACCCTCTGTATTCTATTGTTCAAATATGAAGACAGAAGGTCGAGAGCTTTGCCTCTTATTCCATAGTGGTGTAATTTTTTGCACAGCGTTTCATGTTGAACGCAATCAAAAGCCTTTGATAGATCGCAAAATATACCTAATGCATCGTGCTTGTCTTCCCAAGCTTCATGAATACATTTTAATAACTCAACACCAGCATCGGAAGTTGAGCACCCTTTCGTAAACCCAAATTGATTCGCATGAAGTATTTTATGACTATTAAAATGGGATAGCATTTGATTCAAGATAATTTTTTCAAATACTTTGCTCAAAGTTGGCAGCGCTGACACTGGTCGGAAATTAGACGGCTCTTTAGCGCTGCCAGCCTTGAACAAGGGAACGACTTTGCTGTGTTTCATTAAATCAGGAAATGTACCACTAGAAACACAGTCATTAAACACAGTTGCTAGATGGGGCGCAATTACCTCAATTATACATGATGCAGTTTTGACCGATAATCCCCAAAGGTCCGCGGTTTTCTTAATTTCGATACATTTAAATGTTTTTACAATGTCCTGAGCACAAATATCTGTGAATACAAATGCATCCCTGCAACAAAGGACAGATTCGTCTAATAAAAGTTCAGCGGAACTGGAAGATGCTTGGAGAGATTTTGTTGTCAACTAATAGGTACATTTTTGAAAAAAATTTCAAACTCCGTCGCCACTTCCAGGTCTCCTGTAACATGGCAATCATTTACTTTTAAGTGGAAATCCCTTTCAGTCACTAAAGATTCAGCAGCAGCAGCAGATTTAACACTACCGCATTCAGAGTTAATGATGTTCCAAGTCATTTTTATTTTATTTACAGAATTAGAAATTTTATTTTTAATGAAGTTTGACTTAGCAAGATGACACGTTTGTTTAAATATCTTTGAATAATTTTTAACATATTCCTGAAAGGTTTGCCTAAAATTATATGATTTTTCTGAATATAATTCAAATAATTTATTTCTACTTTTAAAGATACCTGGTGTTGGAAAACAGGACGACCACCAATATGTAGTGTTTTTGAGGTAAAAGCTTTGCCAAACTCATCATTAATCAAATTAAATAAGTGTTTATATGACTGGTCTACACAAGTGAAGTTAGGTAGATATGGTAATCTCTCTAATACATTTTCCTTAAAATTATTCAAACGACTTTGGTTAATTGGTACATATTTAATTTGTTTTTTGCTGACTTTGTTACTACTTTTAGGAAATTTTATCCTTTGGCCCCGATGATCTGACTCCACAGGATCCACAATACCTTTATCTATAGGTTTAATATCAGTAAAAATATTATCAATACATTTTGCACTGGTGGCTGTAATACGAGTGGGTTCTAAGAATGTACTATGTAGATTAAAGGATTTAAATAAATTTTTCATTTTATTTCTCTCTGATGGAGTTAATGATGTATCTAATATATCAACATTAAAATCTCCACAAACTATTATAGATTTCTTAGAACATTGGCATTTGAACAGTGCTTCTTCAAGCTTTTCTTCAAATTTAATGTACGGAGCTTTAGGGGGACTGTATACGCTTAACAAGATGAAATGCTCAAATTCAATACTGGCAATCTCAATAACTCGCTCAATGGAGAGGGCTACTAAGTCTTTACGTTCTTTAAATTTTAAGTTTTTATTAATTAATATTAAAGAGCCTCCACGTTTAGAATGTATTCTATTGAACGAGCTAGCAACCTGGTGATTTACGAAGTTCAACAATGTGATTTGATGATCTTTTAACCAGTGCTCTGTAGCACAAAAAATATTAATAGAATTTCCATTAATGTATAGCTCTAACTCTAAATCTTTACCATTTATTAAACCTCTAACATTATGGTGCACCAGGTTTATAAAAACAATATTTTTACTAAGATTATTCTCAGGGGCCAAAGTCAACTGGCCAGATTTATTATCTGTTGTCCTATAAACTAGTTTTTTGAAATTTCATTTTCCAAATGTGAAGTATCAAAACTATCCTGCTCAATAAAAGCAGTTGTACTTGCCAATAATTAGGCTTGATAAATTAAAAAAATAGATAGCAACAGAGCTACCTTTCGTTGTAAAAATTTTGATAGAAAATATCTATCTAATGTCAACAAACTATTATAATTGAAAATTATGTTCCAATCGAACAATTCAATTTTTTTGGAATATGATACCATGGTATGTAGTTTCATATTTAATTTGTATGTTAAGTGATTTTCCTTGTGGCTCATAGCAGTGCTGTATGGCAAGGTAGACAAAATTACTTGTTTTACTTGCAGACTAGATAACTTTATCAAAAATTTTTAAATGTTAGTCACTATTAATATTGCCTGTCACTGTTTTATGTTCCTTAATGACACACATTTGAGATCCTTAAGGTCATCAGAGACACTGGAATTAAAAGTTCCTGAACATTCCACATCGTTTTACGATAAATCCTTCGCTGTACAGGCTGTACGGTTGTGGAATGAGCTACCACTAAATATAAGGCTTACGCAATCACTGACTGCTTTTAAAAAACTTGTTAAAGAGCACTACTTGTCATTGTAGTTTTTTTTATGAATGTAAATATTGTAAATAGTGTGTATATACCTATATATATATGTGTGTGTATGTATGTATATATTGTATGTATTTATGTATGTGTGATGATGACTTGGAACATTTTAGGTAAATTTATTACATTTATTAGTTATTCATGTTCCATATAAAATTTAAAACACTAATTGCTACCCATTTCCCAAGTGTTCCTTGACAATCTTCTCCATCCAAAGGTTGCCTGTAAGAGATTGCTCTTTAGCGATCCGCCCTTTGTACATTTATAAGACTGTAATCTCTTAACATGAGTGTTTGTTATTGATGTGCAATAAAGTTTATTCTATTCTATGCTAATCATAACATTTATTGGCATCTCACTCTATGACATAAAGATTACAAGTCGTACATATAGAATACCATAATGTTAACGAGTACATATTTTTATTTCTATATCTAAACTTGAACTGTCTAATATTTAAATGCAGACTGATTAAAAATTTCGATAGTCACTATACTGAAGTTCAAATTGTCAACACTTATATATAGAATATAGAAATAATATATAAAAAGAAGTAGGTAACTAGATTAAAACGAGCGATTCAGTTCTGGCACATCGCCGGCCGCTACCCAGGCACGCTCGCTTTGCCCGCTCGGCTCGCGCGTTGTGTTCACAAGTAACCTAACACTCCTCCTCGCTTGGCTCGTCGTCGTAGCTATTTACGATTTTGCTCAAGACTAGTCTAAAATTAATTACACTTTTAAAATATGTTTTCATATATTACAGCTAACAAATTTGGCTATGAGTGAGATGATTATTTACAATTGCGTTTTATCATTTCTTAAATATTCTTAGTCAAATTTATTATTCATTTGTGACTTAAACGGTTCCATTATGCGGTTTGTATTATATACACAACTCAACTCTTCTACATAAAACCATACACACAACCCATACACACTGTACAATTATATTTACTGTTATTAAAACTACTACTGTCATATCATGCTCAAATATTACACTTACATACACGTTGTATATAACACTGATACTACATGAAAAGATTGGGGTTAAACGATTTGGGTGCTGTCTAGGCCTGATATTGGGATTGTTTACAGATGATCAGTGCTACAGCTGGTTGGAATTCTTACCATACCTTCTTTTAGGACTCAACTAGTTATTGTTCCCTCAACTGTTTCTTTTCGTGCCCTATACACATATCCTGTACCCATATCCTGACAGACGATTTACGAATACTTATGACTTACTCAGATGCACTCGGAGTTATATTGGCACCTCACTTCGGTTTACTTAAAATGCATGCTACTGGCAGACTCATGCATCCTTCCCGAAGAGATAGGTTCGAGCCATCAACGTGCATTTACATTAATACACGCAATGGCTGGTACAGGACACGGAAAATTGTTTGGAAAAAATATTATCAATAAAATTCAATGAATTAAATGATATACAAAATGATATTGATGGTTTTGAGATCACTAAGTCAGTTCTTTGTAACGCAGAGGACTGTCAAAATTTAATGCTTGTCTAAGGCACTTCTAAAAGTTGCCTAAAAATAATTCACCAGAATATCAGGAGCGTAAATGGCAATATAAACGGATCATTATCACTTCTAACAAGAACAGCTGTGAATTGGGACTACATAGTTTTGACCGAGTGCAGGCTGCCAGGTACTGACACCATTCCAACTATAGAGGGCTATAATTCATATGCCACTGTCAATAATATCACCCAGAACGAAGGGGTTGTTGACTACTGATGTAGGCAACAACCCCTTCGTTCTTCCTGATGGCAGGACTTTATGATGGTAGTTGAAGAAACAGAAATTACAAATGCGAACTGTCTAGTATTAAAACCAAATAATAGCACAGTGATACTGGGAATTTATAGGCCACCTGGGTTTAAAGATGTCAACACCTTTATAGAATCATTGAATGATGTTCTCACTAGGTATTCATTTGCACAAAATATGGTCATAATTGGTGACATTAACATTGATATTGGCGAGAACAGTATGGATTCTTATATTGATTCTTACTTGGATACTTTAGCCTTCCATGGCATGCTACCAGCTCATACCTTTATCACCCATGGCATAACGTGCCTGGATCATGTGATGCTTAGGACTAACTTGAGAGCACGCCGTCTTGTGGTCGAAACAACACTTACGGACCATTATAGCACTGTACTCTATATTGCAACTACGCAAAGAACTAAGCCCGAAAAATTTACAGTCGAGTTGACCATGAAGAAGGACTAGAGCGCTTAATGAACAGAACTTTACCAAATTGTTTACAATTGAGGACCCAAATGATGCTACAGATTTCTTTTTAAGTATACTTCGCTCAATAATTATTAATAACACAAAAGTAATTAAAACATCAAGGAGAAGGTATACATTAAAATCGTGGATAACGCCAGGTATACTCAAATGTCTTAGAAATCGGGACAATCTGTATAAAAAACTTAAAAAGGAACCAGCCAATGAAACGCTAATGATGACATATAAACGGTATCGAAATTTCTGTTCAACTATCCTTAAAAAAGCTAAAAAAGACCATGAAAAAAAGAAGTTAGACAATGCAGGTAAAAGCAGCAAGACGTTATGGAAAGCTGTTAAAGATATAACATATACAAAAAAACAAAAGGAGACCCCTATAGAGTTAATTAGTACCAGCAACCCACTACAGTCAATAAATAATGTAAATCACTATTTCGCCAATATTGGTAGAACCTTGGCACAGAAAATTATCACGGCTACCAAGGATAACACCCGCGTGGTAGCATCATGCCGCGATTCTTTCGTATTGTTACCAACAGATAATGAAGAGGTTGAGAGACTCATCATGGGTCTGAGAAGTGACTGCGCTGTGGGACTTGACATGATATCAGCTGATGTTCTCAAAATAAATAAAAATGTACTGACTCCTCTACTGACTTACATATGTAACTTATCACTCACGACAGGAACCTTTCCCGATGCCTTTAAAAAATCCAGGATCCACCCGATCCACAAGGGTGGGGACAGAGACTGTGTCCACAATTATAGGCCTACATCAATCCTTCCGACACTATCAAAGATTTTCGAACGCATTTTAAATAAAAGATTAGTTAAATATTTGGAAAGCACGGATCTTCTAGCATAAGCTCAGTTCGGTTTCAGATCTTATAAATCTACGGCTGATGCTGTTACTGTGTTAACGGATTTTGTTGTGTCGAATATGGACAGAAGCAAGAAAACATTAGCTATATTCCTAGACTTGGCCAAGGCCTTTGACACAGTCTCTGTACCTATTCTTCTGAATAAATTGGAAAATCTAGGGATCGGGGGTATCCAGTTGAGTGTTTTTAAAAGTTACTTAATAAATAGATTCCAGTGCGTAAAAATCGACCACTTTGTCAGTGATGAGCTTGCTGTGCGGTTTGGAGTACCTCAGGGAAGTATTCTAGGGCCCACATCATTCCTAACATACACTTTAGGTATATAGTATTACATGTACATACATGTAAAGGGTATGTAGTATAACAATCATACCCTTTACACGTATGTACATACATGTTGTTGCCCTGTTTTTGCTGTTTTTGCCCTGAGGGTTGTCGCAGAGAAATACAGGTCGAAGAACACGCCTCTGCACTGTTTGTTTCTAGATATGCAGAAGGCCTTCGACTGTGTTCCTCGTGCGATGATCTGGTGGGCACTGCGGTCCAAAGGGGTTCCAGAGGTCTATATTGACACTATCCGGGACATGTACTGTGACTCCGACTCAATGGTTCAGACTGCTGTTGGCGACACGAAACCCTTCCCCATCACCGTCGGGGTACACCAGGGTTCTGTCCTTAGTCCGCTTCTGTTCAGTGTAATATTAGACGAATTGTCGGACAGCCTCAGAAACTCGCATGAGCAGCCTCCATGGTTGCTCATGTATGCTGACGATATTGCGCTGGCAGACGCGGACAGGGGCAGATTGGTGCGACGTGTAAAGGCGTGGAAGGAGACGCTTGAGAACGGCGGTCTGAAACTAAATGTGGCGAAGACCGAGTACTTGGCACTAAACTCGACAGATTCCACATCCGTCCGCATAGGCGGTGATTTGGTCGAGCGCACGGACCAGGTTAAATACTTGGGATCTGTTTTTCACACGTCCAGTGACATCGATTGCGATGTCAAGTCACGAATTGCTGCCGCGTGGGCCAAATGGCGGGAGATGACCGGTGTCATTTGTGACCCTAAAATGCCGATCCGGTTGAAGGGACAGGTCTACAAAACCATTATTAGACCTGTCCTTTTACATGGCAGTGAGACGTGGCCGATATTGGAGCGACACAAGCAGGAGCTGCGTGTCACGGAAATGAAGATGCTGCGGTGGATGTGTGGAGTCACGCGGATGGACCGCGTGAGGAACTCTCGCATCCGCGGCAGCCTTCACGTCCGTGACATTGCAGACAAGTTGCAAGAGTGTCGCCTTCGTTGGTATGGTCACGTCTTGCGGCAACCGCCGGGCTACGTAGGTAACAAATGTCTGGCCATGTCAGCCCCGCCGGGTCCCGGTAAGAGGGGAAGACCCAAGAAGTGCTGGCTTGACGTCGTAAGGGATGACATGCGTGCCAATGGTCTCACCACAGGGGATGCCGACGACCGTGCGAAGTGGAGGAGAAAATGTAGGAAAGCGGACCCCGGGCGTCGCGAGACGCAACTGGGACAGACGCTCGGATGATGATGACATACATGTATGTATGTATGCTGATTAAAATTATGATAAAAAAATTAAACTGCTCCAGCTACAGGGCGATCAGCTTGGTCAGCTTAGCTAGCTGCTTAATATTCCTTAATATTCCGTATGCAAAGGTTATAACGGCACGAATGCAAGAAAAGTCTGAAAGGTATTTATGGGAGGCTCAATGCGGATTCCGACGTGGAAGAGGTTGCATGGATCAAGTGTTTTCTCTCCGCATGATCGCGGAAAAGTTTCTGGCTCTTAGCCAGAAGGTTTTCTGCGCTTTTGTGGATCTAGAGAAAGCATTTGATAACGTTGTGAGAGAAACGCTGTGGGACTTGCTGCCAGGATATGGTGTGGACGGCTCGCTACTGCGGGCAATACAGTCGCTTTATAGGGACTGTAAGGCTTGCGTGCGAGTAGGGGGGGATGTGTCACCTCTTTTTGATGTCTGTACAGGCGTCAAACAGGAATGTGTCATGTCCGCCTGGCTGTTCATAGTGTATCTGGACAGTTGCCTGCAGAAGTTGAAAGATTTTAATATGGGTGTGAATTTGGGTGACTTTACAGTAAACTGTCTGCTGTACGCTGATGATGCGGTGCTCATGGCCTCATCAGAAGCCGACCTTCAGGCATTAGTCACTAATATGAAAGAGGGGTGTGAAAGTAAGGGTCTCCGCTTGAATGCAAGTAAAACTAAGGTTCTAGTATTTGAAAGAGGTGACGTAAGAACTAAATGCGAGATTAGGGTAAACCAGGAACGTCTAGAGCAAGTGAATGAAATTGTGTATTTAGGAAGTATGTTTAGCGCGGATGGAAGATGTGATTCGGATGTGGAACGGCGAGTAGCTGCCGGAAACAAAGTTAACGGTGCTTTGTCCCAGTTAGTAAAGCGACAAAGCATCGTAAAAGAAGCACGACTGGCGATTCATAATGCAGTGCTAGTGCCAACTTTGCTTTACGGTAGTGAAACCTGGGTATGTCAGCAGATGCATGAAAGTAAATTGAATGCTGTGGAGATGCGATCACTTCGAAAGTTGTGCGGCGTTACCTTGGCTGGCCGAATACGCAACGAAGTGATACGCAATTTGGCAGGTTTGAATGAAAGTGTCAGCGTTAAGCTGGAAAAGGGCGTGCTCCGTTGGTTTGGACACGTCCAACGAATGAGTGAGGAACGATTGACGAAGAATATATATTGTTCAAAAGTAGAGGGTAGAAGGAGTCAGGGTAGGCCGAGACTTACATATGAAGACCACGTGAGCAGATTGCTCAAAAACGGAAAGGTCAAAAGTACTCGGATACCCAGACGTGCGTGTATGAAGCGATTGATGAATCTCGAAGAAGCGAAAGAAGTATGCATGGATCGCGAAGCCTGGCGATCTGTCCTCTCTGACTACCCCGTCAGGGATACAGCGTGAAGATAGTTAGTTAGTTAGTTATAAAAAAATTAGAGTAAGTTAAAGTTATGCCAATAAAACCATTCTGCGTTTATAACACTGCTTATCATAATTTATGCGAGATAACTTTATGTACTACACAGCGCCATCTAGCCCAAACTAAGCTATAAGCTTGTAATATGGGATCTAGACAACTGATAGACATATTTACATATTTCTAAATGTATACATATTATACATAGGAAACACCCAAACTACGAAACCAATATTTATGATCACACAAATATTTGTTTCAAACCCGGGCATCGAACCCGGGACCTCATGGGCGGTAGTCGCATACACAACCACCGCGCCTCCGAGGCAGTAAAAAATTAACGTAACGTACAAACTTTAGTTAAATCAAAGCTGTCTTTGACAAATTAGGTGTAAAGTAGAGAGTGTTGGAAGATATTAACCCATAAATTCGTTTTTCAGACAGTTCACTTGGATCCCTGTTTAGACGACTGTGTGATGTTCGCTAAAAAGTTGAAGAAATTAAACAACACTGTCGGTATTGAAGTGTTGGAGGGGTTACCTCATGGCTTCCTTAATTTCTCACTGGTAAGTACACATTTTTTTTTGTAATTAGTTTATGGCCTGATTACTAAGACCTTTTAGCCAAACCTTAATTTAAATTTCTTATTATTATCTAAATCTTTCTTATTATCTAAAATGTCCCCGTCCTGTCTAGTCTTAAGTCAAGGTCAGTCTCACCTCAGTATAATGATAGTTGTTATACTGAGGTTTTCAGTGGATTTTACGCGGCAAGATAGAAAATAGCATTTCTCTGCATATATATCATTGTCTTTTATTATAGCACGTTAACACAACTTTTATGTCCCGCTCATAAAACAAGATAAATGCACTAGGTTAAGAAAATATTATACAGCAAGTGTCCGCACTTGTCAATTTTCCTTTGTAGTACACGTAATTAGAAATTAAAACTAACACTACAAGGCGAAAGATTGAAAAATACTTACAAGGTTTTTTAATTTTTTTACTCCTAAGATTTTACTTGTTCCATATACTTGACTGAATCATATTTCGTTTTTTTTTATTAGTAAAACCTGTTACTCTAAACAAATCTTTACATACCATCATAATAAAAGTTTTACTGTTATTTTCAAGCAAAGGTCGATATTTTTACGCAATTACAATTCCGGTCACAATAACATTATACCTGTTAAATAACATTTTATTATTTTGATAACGAGACTGATTATTACTTTATAAACTGAACTAATTATTTATAATTGTGTATGTACTTGAATTACAAACTAATTTGGTATTTAATCGAAAATTACAAAGAAAACATCGCTAAAACATGAAATGTAAATAAAGTAATCGATTCACCGAAGACAGTAAACTATGAAATGATTTCATTTTTATATTCGAGAATTGTAATGGACACTAATTTTAAATATAAATTATTTGATCTTTATAAACTCTTCGATCGAGATCTTATTTTCTCGTGCTTGTGACTAGGGTTATGTTTATTATTATATTACAACTTATTCTCAAAACATAGGTTACGTTTATCATATTGGTGTACAATAAAGTTTTACTTACTTGCCGTTTTAGTTTCTTTATCTATAAAATCATTGGGACAGGCCCACGTTAAGCTGTGATCTATAATCATAAAAAATATAATCTGTGATAAGCGGATTTGATTGATGCAATAATTCTTTATTTATTACAGATGGCCAAAGAAGCAAACGAAGGTTCCAAACTGTGTATCGAGCGTATTAAACAGCTACTGGACTTACAGAACAGCACTATCATAAGGGAAAACAACGACTTATGAATGTGTGGACTTTGCTGTCGTACTTAGGACTTAGGCTTCACCACAGTGGATAGAGATGATGCTTAGGAAACAAAGTACTTCGAAATCTCAATCGAGTAAGTCAACCTGAATCGCATTTTTGTCGCGATTACGGACGGGTATAGACAGAGCAGTTGCGCATTTCAAATTCCTTTACAAAAGTATTTTCGAGCGACGGCTGATTGGTAGGTTGTATTTTTAGCGTCCATTTACACAGACCGGCGTACTGTATAGTCGCTTTTATAATGACTAGAGACTAGTATGAGAGAGTTAATATTTCACTTCTCCCCAAGCGATTGCAAAAAGGAGGACTCAATGATTTTAGTGTTACAAATTAAATAAAATAAATAATAACTATTTCAATTCCAGTCTGTCTGAACAAACCTTTAGGCTTGGTATTGATTTTAATGACACTGTGTGTACTGTATTACTAATTCTTTTACTGTGGCTTTACTGTGTGCCTAGTAAATGATGTATGGTTGGTTGTACTAACTCTTGGGCTGTGTGAGATTATATTATATACCCATTATACCCATTTTATGTAAAGAAGATATATTATTATGAAATTTTATTAATGGTTCGCAACGCGCTCAAATCGGCCTTGCGAAGTTGCGAACTTTTGGTGTGAATATTAATGCTAAATGTAAATTTGGATTTCTTTTTTGTGAACATGGCAGAAATCTATATAAATGTCACAAACACAGCGAGGCCACGAGCGCTTCAATGTACCTATATACTGAGTTATACCACAGATAATCTTAATAATATTATAAATGCGAAAGTTTGTGTGGATGTTTGCTACTCTTTCACGTAAAACTACTGAATAGATTTTAATGAAAGCTTATACATCAGAATAACACATAGGTTACTTTTTATCCTGGGAACTAGTTCCTGTGGGAAACGGGAACGGGAAAACTTCTCTACGCGGGCGAAGCCGCGGGCGTCAACTAGTATAATATAATTCTTTTATACTGAGTTTCGTTATATTATTGTTTTATATTGTCCCTAAACTATAACTGTTATTGTGCTAGTAATATTTATCTCGGATACGGCGTAATTATCTGTTTACACAGATAATTATATAAAACATCTTTCTATTTTATATTAATTACAGAGATAACTCTTCAGGGGAGACTTTTATGCGATATTTTTGATTTAGGCATAGTTTCCATACTGCTTTAACTCGCACTGTGACAACAGTCAAGGATAATCTCCATCAAATTTTTATTAAAGTGAAAAAAAGGTTGTCTATTTTCACTTTAATAAACATTTGATGGAGATTATGGATCGAGACGGGGATCTGAACCTTTGCCTAACCAGGGCAATGTTCTAGCCACTGAACTACCCGAACCGTACCGACTAGTAATATTATTTCACTTTAAAATAAGAAGCGCTCGTGGCCCCGCGGTCTCAGTGTTCTGTAAACGATCACTGAGTTACGCAACTTTCACTATGGCTGGTCCTCGGATGGGTGACCACTTTGTGGCATTTACATTTGCGAGCGTTTCCGTGCTTCGGAAGGCACGTTAAGCCGTTGGTCCCGGTTGCCAGTAAAATGGCAGTCGTTAAGCCTGGTTGAAGGCCTTATGGGCGACATGAAAATTTCAACAGCAGGTAGCCACAACCTGCGTCTGTCTATTTCAACACGGCAATGGGCTCACCACCGTGGGACAGGAATTCACACGGTGAACAGTGAGCCTATTATATGCTTCTGCCACCCCTTCGGGGATAAGGCGTGATGGATATTTATTTATTTTATAAAATAAAAAATGGGTGAAAGATAGCATAATAATTGCTTTAAAAATGTATCATCCACCAATTGTAACGGAGAATTGACGAATCGAATGCCTCAAGGAATTGGATGTAGGTACCTTAGTTATTAATATTGTGCAATATTACACACACTAAATTGAAAAGCAGGTGACCGATCGAAGCTGTTTTTTGATTTCCTTCTTCACTACTGTCCTTTATTCCCGTTTTTAGATTTCTTTGTTTATTTATTATTGTGATGCTCAGAAGTGTAATTTTGAAATTAAATGTTAATATAGAAATGATTTTGAAAAGCAATTTGTATGCTGACTATATCACAAATTTAAAGTGCAAAAATTTTCAGCTACGAGCAGGATACGAACCCGTCACTTTTTACTTGCCGGGTGAGCTGCTTAACCAACTAAGCTAGATATACACTCGAATATAAGCAATAAGCGAGCCAGACGCTCGAAACTGACTGATTTTTTTCATCTTTTCTGTCAAGCAGATCACCCGGCAGGTTGGAAGTTGCGGATTCGAGTCTCGCTGGAGACTGAAAGTTTATGTTTATGTAGTGTCGATAAATGTTAATATAGAGTTTTATTTATTGAATATCAAGCTCTCGTATTTTGTTAACCCCTTAGAGTTGAAATAACAATTCTTGGGAATGTAATGTGCACCCTTATTATAGTAAGCAAATGTTCGCTATAATCTTTACATATATTAGAATAAAGTTCCTAATTGCGTCTGTATGTTTGAACGCGATAAATTCAAAAAGTACCGACCATATTTTCACGTATTTTTCATCAATCACGACGGGATAACCATATCTATACTGATATATAAAGCTAAAGAGTTTGTTTTTTGGATGAATATGCTAATCTTCGAAACTACTGATTGGAGTTCTTTAATTGTTGGATAGATCCCATTTATCTAGGAAGGCTATAGCTTATATATTAGCACGCTACTACCCAGGAGAGAGGAGCAGTAATAATCAATGTCAACAAATTGGGAAAATTTTAATACATTATTGTAAAATGAATATACGGCGGGATTAAATGGATCCGACGTGGGTATTTCACGGATGAAGCTGCGGGGCAAAGCTAGTAACAGTTCAGTATATGATAGTCCACCGTTATACATTTGGACCTAGCTGAAAAAAAAAGGTTGATTACATTAATAATGAATACAGATTGAAACTTTAAATAGAAATCCTTTAGAATTTATTGGAGTGTTTTGTACCTTTTAATTTAAACCACTTTAATTACCTACCTCATTATTATGTACCAATATTTATTTTATCTTTTAAATCATTTCTCATCACAATGGACAAAATCAAAAAAATCAAAAATCTTTATTCATGTAGGTCACAAAGTAACCCTTATGAACGTCAAGATTACTGCTTCTACATTTACATTTACTGCCAGATTCGCAAAGCAATAGGTAAAGCCAGAGGAAGAACCTGGCAATAAAACTCATGGCCACTCTTTTCTAACCGCCATTTGACACAGTTTGATTAACATGATATTTGACCAATTATACAGTAATGAAATTATACAAAAAAAAGAACTAAATAAATGTTGTGTTCATTAAAATTACACTTACATAGTTCCTTTGAATTTATGTTAGAACAGTCGACTAAACTTAGTTTGCCTTAAATTTAAATAATATTATTTGTAACAATTGCTATAACAGCTATGAGCTGACCAGTCCCAACAGACGGCACGCGTTCACGGGTATGACGCATATATCAGCCATCGCCCTATTCAACCGTATTGTAGGGAACAAGGCGACCCGATACATACGCCACCACTGCCAGGACACTTAGGCGAGCATGACATACCCAAAAACTACACAGCAACCAACATGCCAATTTCAAAATTATAAATAAGTCTACATAGTGCTACACAATAAAAAAGTCAAATTACATGTAATTATGTATATTAGTTATTACCGGGACTAAACGCAGCCATACCTTTAGTTGCCTGGTGTTTCAAATTATTTATACTGGAGAATGTAAAAAAATACAACAAATATATGCAGATTCAAGACAAGTAGATAATATTACACAAGATTCATTCGAATCCTAAATAGCTCGAGCGAAGAGCAAGCAACTCATTTCCATTTATTTTTATCATTCAAATAATCATTAATTGTGTAATAAGCCCTTTTCAAGAGGTGCGTCTTAATTTCCGCCTTAAAAACGGCAGGTTCATAATGTCTATGCTGACATATCACTCAGGTCTATCTCAAAATCTATCTCGAAGAATGTGCGTTTTGAGCCTGAAATTTATTTTTAAAGCTGTTAAGCATAATTTGGAATTACAAACACACTTCAATTTTATACAAATAAATTAAAATAAAAGTATGTTGTGATTCCATACAGTTTTTCACTAAATGTAAATAAAAGTGCATACGGCAATTACATTTTTAAAAAAAATATCTGTCTGTCTATTTGTTCCGGCTAATCTCTGAAAAATCTTTTAACTGCGAGATAGCTGATTTTATAAGGAGTAACTTAGGATACATTTTATCCCTGTACGGGCCGGGAACTACGCGGTTGATAATTACATAAATTTATATTGATTAACCTGTATTTGTCCAAAAATATTAAATTTGTTTTTTTATTTGTGTTGTGAATTTTATTTTGGATATTGTAGTTGGTGCGTTTTTGACTGAATATTTAAATACAATATGAATTTAGGTACAGATTACTTTCATTTACGTATTACATTGTTTTTATTTATTTTATTTTCACTCCTTAGGTTGTTTTTATTTTATTTTACAAAACTGAATAAATATTTTAACCATTACTTTAATTACTTCACATATCTTTTACGTAAATCTAATATTTTAAAAAGTACTCAATTGTGTTAGTATTATGTCTAATAGCAAACGCTCTATAACCAAAACAATTTTTCGTTCTACGAATACCTAGTCAGGTCATAAATTCTGTCACATGTTTAATATAAAATAATTGAAACAAGTTTATTCATTATGTAACCATTTATACACCAAAATGAACTTAACAAAACATAGATTCTTATGACAATAAAGTTTATTCAAAATGACCTCCGTGATTTTGAATACAGGCCTTCAATCTGCGCGGCCAGTCGTCTATCGCAGCACGAACGAGGTCCATGTCAATATCGGCGGCTGCCTTAATCAAGGATGTCTTGAGTGACTCCAAATTGGGATGAGGCTTTGAGCACGCCTTTTCCTCCAAGTGTTGCCATATCTTGTAATCTAACGGACTCAAATCTGGACTGGAGGATGAAGTCGATTTCACGCGCCGCCAGCCAGTCTTGTGTGCTCTTCGCTCTATGAGCTGGAGCCGAATCTTGTTGGAATACCCAGTGCCTGTTATTGAACATGGTATGAGAAACAGGTTCCACAAGGTTCGTCAGGACTGTTTTTGATACACAACTGCATTCGTTTTTACACCTTTCTCACAAAAATGTACCTCTGTTAAGCCCCAATAAGAAACTCCCCACCCAAACCATGAGCGAGGGTGGAATATGACCTCGTTGGACACGCGGAATACGGTTGCTCGCTTCTTCACTACTGTGTGCGTACACCTTATCATTTTGTTTGTTGTAGCTCTCTTCTACGGTAAAATTTTTTTCATCCGAAAAAAGAATTTCCCGAAATTTTTTTCCCGCATACCGCTTCAACAAAGCGCGGCATCTCTTCAGTCTCTCAGGTCCATTAGACGAGCATTTAAACGATGTCCTGTTTTTCTTCGATATGACCGAAGCCCTAAGTCTTCATTTAACACCCTTTTCACCGTTCTGCTTAACCCCATCTGAAGGGCCAACAGTTTCTGCTTACGTTTGGGATTTCTTTGAATTCGCGCCTTCACAGCTTTTATCACTGCTGGAGTCCTAACAGACCGAGGGCGACCACTTCTTGACCTGTCATCTACACTAGAGTCTTCATTGTATCGTTTGATGGTACGATAAACGAATCTTTTGGTTATATTAAAATTTTTCAGTATTTCAAAATTTTGAATTGGCGCGTAACCGCAACGATGCAACTGCAACACGGTCTTCTTTAAGCGTCCACTCCATATTTAAAAATGAGTAAAATTCTAAAAAGTATACATTTTTATTTTCATGAACAATTAGAAATTCGAATTCAATAAACTATTTTTGTGGCCAGCATTCTAAAAGAAAAGTTTTTACTGTGTGACCTGACTAGGTATACATAGCAAGGCTTGTGAATTGTACTGAAGTACTGTTTAAATTATTGTTAGTTTTTGAAAACCTCTATAACAAAAATTGCCAATCACAGTCCTCGAAATCTGCGTTGTAGAGATTTTGAACACTGTGATTGCCTAATTTACGGTCCCTTAAAATTCGAATGCCCTTTATATGCATTTCTGATTTTTAAAAAAGTATGAAAAGGTAAGTATAAAAAAAAATTAATATAAATACTAAATTAATGGTAGTTCAAATCTTGTTATACATTTTAGATAATTACTAATTATAACAATTTACCAAACTTTAACGGTCAGACCAGTCTCTTTTTATTAAATGATTTTGTTAACCCTTTTTTAAACCATATACAAAATTGTCCCAGCTTAACGTTTTAAATGAGCATTTCTCTACAGCTGTGTTCAAATTCTGTCCATTATTCTTGTTAGTTGTGCTAGTAATTTAGTATGCTCCATTAAAAATATATTATCATGATTCCATAGTGCAGATAGACTTATAGTTATTGTATTATGCCTAATATTTCGTTAACTTTTTTAATATAATAATATGTTGTGTCTATTATATTGAAAATTTTACTAAACCCGTAGACATTATACGTCGCTTTGAATATGTATATAGATAACATTATAATAAATAAGTTCCACACCCAATATCAATATAGAAAGAGCAAAACGTATATATTTATTATGTTTAAAATTTATGATATATCCGACATACATACACATACATCGACTTACATATAAAATATGTCAAGATATTTATTTTATTATTAAAATAAAAATTTCAGGTTAAATTATATATATTGCATTATCTTCACAGAATAAAATATTCTATACAGCACTTTGGAATTTAAATTAAAGGGTTTTTCAGTGTGAAGTTAGCCGCAAAATAATACTACAAGTCTGTGATAGTGAATTGAAGCTTTTCAAAAGCGTAATTAACAGTATTCTAATACTATATTCATCTTGTAAAATATTGTTGTCTGTGTGTATAATTTATCGAATTCTATAAAACATGTAATTAGCTATCAATATTTTTATAGAAATTAAAATATTCATACATGAGTAAATTTTAAACTGACAGAGTGGCGTGGTGATTCTGTAGTGCATTTCACTAAATTTTAAGTATCTATCTAAATATCACAATAAAATATATACTCATCAAGTACAAGTAGAACAACAAAACTATCAGATTATCTTTGTGAATCGGGAAAAGTCGGAATCAATCGTGTCCTTTCGTAATTTCAACTAAATGTCAATTTATTAGATTTTTATGTCATTTCTTTACCATCCTTAACCTATTTGATACATTTTTATGTACCTACATAAGTACGCCGTATGTGGATACTTAGCAGTTTTACAATGACAATACTAAATACTCCTAAAACATAGGAATTTTGTGAAATGTACAACAGAATGGAACCCGTCGATTAGATTTTAAAACATAAATAAAAATATAATATGAACAAATAATTAAACTTATATGTACTTGAAATTAGGCCTTATGGAAACGGATTACATCACATTAGTTGTTAAAATATAATCACAGTCGAAATAGGTATTTATTGTCCAGAGGTGTAACAACTAGTCAATAATGACAATATTGTACAATATATTATGATATTTCAATAAAAGAATGCAATAAATTGTATCGTTTTATTCCAGCACTTTATTCTGTAACAAGATTTCATGAGGTCAACAACACACAACACAAACATGACGCAACTCGGACATTACCTTGTATTTGTCTGATGTTGTAGGTTGCGCCGGTCGTGAACACCACCGGAATAAAGGATGAGAAAAAGCCACCCGGCAAACTAACTCTGGTTGCTCTATGACGTGTATAATGCCTTCGAACCTATCGAGCTCTTCATAGAAGTGGGATCGGACCACGCGGATCCACAATTTAGCTGACGCCAGGGCCGTGCCATGCTTGTGCACAACAAGAGGTAGCGGTAATGTCACGGGAAAGGAATTTACGTTATGGATTGTTGTTGGTGATACGAAGCCGTTGCGTGTCATGTCGGGGTACACCAGGGATCCATCCTTTGCCCGGAGATTTGCCAGACGGTGCACCCACATTGTAGCAGCCTATGTGGTCGGTTATGTAAGTAGATTCTGACGGTACCGTGCTAGCGAACTCGCAGACCCGCGACATATAAATTATTGGAAGGCTTGCGCCATCATTCCTGGTTTGTTTACTTCAAGAGTCTGCTGAGAATGCTGCTACCTCATCGTAGGGCTTAGATAAGGTGGCGGGCGTTACGTGTAATCTCAAAATACCTAGCTAGGTGGAAAGTGCAACTTTTTCTTTTTAATAATTCAACTAAAGAAAATATACTTATTTTATTATTTTAATAGGATTGTGGAATGAGCTCCCTGCCTGGGTTTTCCCGAACGTCAACAGTATGGGGTTATTCAATAGGGGTCTCAGAAGGATTTTACAGGATCGGCAGCGCGAGTACAATTGCAAACGTCCATAGGCTACGGTGACCACTTTCCATCAGGTGCTTTTTTGACAAAAATGTAAAACTTCTAACGTATTATAATTATTTATTGTAAAGCGAAGTATTGCAAAAATTTGACAACGAAGGTAAAGAGTTTTTGGAGGGTAAGGTTTTCTTTTACCTATCCTACATCCCTTTCCTTGAGGAGTTCGGTTCGTCATTCCTCCGTTACAATAAGTAGAGGTTATCCTTGACCGTTTCACGTTAGGATTGACGAATTAAGGGTGTGTGGTGGGATCCTCCCCTCCTTTATTATTGTTATTTTTACTTAGGCGTAGCCAGCGAGAGGTTTCATTAAACATTTCGCTTAGCTGAGCGGCGCCCGATCTGATTTCTTACTTCTTCTCCTCCACTTTGTACGGTCATCGGTATTGTCATCAGTATTTTTATTGCAGCACTTACTTGTGTGGCTCCAACAGGGGCCAGAGGTTTTATAGACCTGTCCCTTCAACCTGAACGGCATTTTTGGTTCACAAATGTAACCAGACATCTCCCGCCACTTGACTCACGCGGCAGCAATACGTGTCTTGGCGTCGCTATCGACATTTGAAATACAGATCCCAGGTATATAACATGGTCCATGCGCTCGACTGAATCTCCGCCTATGCTGACGGATGTGGGACTCGTAGAGTTTAGTGCATAGTAGGTACTTGTTCTTTGCCATTTCTTTGCTTTGTCTTTGTTCCAGACCGCCGTTCTTATGCGTCTTCTTTCTCACCTTCACACGTCGCACCAACCTGCCCGTCCGCCAGTATGTAATGAATAACCATGGAGGCTGCTCATAGTCATTAGTCCCTGATGCTAAACTGAACAAAAACGGACTAAAAGGACCAATAATAATAATAGTCTCCAATATCAAACCAGTTTATCACAGAGACATCTTTAAATACGTAGTCAGGTCATAAATATTGTCACACAGTAAAAACTTTTCTTTTAGAATGCTGGCCACAAAAAAGTTTATTGAATTCGAATTTCGGATTGTTCATGAAAATAAAAATGTATACTTTTTAGAATTTTACTCATTTTTAAATATGGAGTGGACGCTTAAAGAAGACCGTGTTGCAGTTATTGCGTTGCATCGTTGCGGTTACGCGCCAATTAAAATTTTTGACATACTGAAAAATTTGAATATAACCAAAAGATTCGTTTATCGTACCATCAAACGATACAATGAAGACTCTAGTGTAGATGACAGGTCAAGAAGTGGTCGCCATCGGTCTGTTAGGACTCCAGCAGTGATAAAAGCTGTGAAGGCGCGAATTCAAAGAAATCCCAAACGTAAGCAGAAACTGTTGGCCCTTCAGATGGGGTTAAGCAGAACCACGGTGAAAAGGGTGTTAAATGAAGACTTAGGGCTTCGGTCATATCGAAGAAAAACAGGACATCGTTTAAATGCTCGTCTAATGGACCTGAGACTGAAGAGATGCCGCGCTTTGTTAAAGCGGTACGCGGGAAAAAAATATCGGGAAATTCTTTTTTCGGATGAAAAAATTTTTACCGTAGAAGAGAGCTACCACAAACAAAATGATAAGGTGTACGTACACAGTAGTGAAGAAGCGAGCAACCGTATTCCGCGTGTCCAACGAGGTCATTTTCCACCCTCGCTTATGGTATGGTTGGGAGTTTCTTATTGGGGCTTAACAGAGGTACATTTTTGTGAGAATATTGACATGGACCTCGTTCGTGCTGCGATAGACGACTGGCCGCGCAGATTGAAGGCCTGTATTCAAAATCACGGAGGTCATTTTGAATAAACTTTATTGTCATAAGAATCTATGTTTTGTTAAGTTCATTTTGGTGTATAAATGGTTACATAATGAATAAACTTGTTTCAATTATTTTATATTAAACATGTGACAGAATTTATGACCTGACTAGGTATACACTTCGTGTCCGTTATGAAGAAGTCAAATCTTTCCTTGTGACCTTGTCGGGGCTTCGCAAGTCCACCTACTGTGGGACTTTTTTTAAGAGGTTATTCATAAGAGCCCCTGCAACTCGAGAATATATATTATGCTTTTCAACCTTCTCGAACTATATCATAAGGGTCGATTATCGTTTAGACCGCGTTTTTGTACTCCCGTTTTGTCTTGTTTTAAATTCTACAAAGTTCTAGTGAGCGTTGGTATACTTTGACCACGACCGCTGTACGCAGTGAGCGGCGTCTGTTTTTGCCTGTTTCCTTGATATAAATAAGGCATTTGATACAATAAATTATAACATCCTGTGGGACAAACTTAGAAACACTAATGTACACGAGAAGGTAATAAAACTATTAGAGTATTGGTATAGCAATCAGCACAATCGGGTTCGCTGGGGTTGGGCGCTGTTTGACTCGTATAAACTTCAATGTGGTGTGAGGCAGGGCGGCTTAACCTCAACAGTACTTTTTAACCTCTATATTAATGGTCTCATCGAGGAGCTTAGCGGCACCAGAGTCGGTTGCCATATTGGTGGCGAATGCCCTAATAATATCAGTTACGTTGATGACATGGTGCTGCTGAGCCCCTCGGCCAGCGGTCTGCGAGGGCTGATAAGTGATTGTGAGAGATATGCTTTAAAGCATGGTTTGAGATATAACGTTAAGAAATCTGAATTAATGATATTTAGGAGTGGCAAAGGTCCTGAAAAGATTCCGCCTATTTCCTTATTAAATTAACCTATAAATATTGTAAGTAAAGTTAAGTATTTGGGCCACATCTTATCTGAAACCTTAAGTGACCATGCTGATCTCGAGAGGCAAAGAAGATCCCTGGCCACAAAAAGTAACATGCTGGCAAGGCGCTTCTCGAGAAGCTCTAACCAAGTTAAAATTACCTTATTTAAAGCATATTGTCAGACGTTCTACACCGCCGCCATCTGGTATAGTCATACTAAAGTCAATTACGATACCTTGCGAGTGCAATACAATAACGCGTTCCGTGCTATGCTAGGGTTGCCATTGAGGTGTAATGCGTCTGGTATGTTTGAAGAACATAATGTAAAGAATTTTCATGCATATATGAAAAGTGTTAGAGTATCCTTTCATAAAAGACTCGAAAAATGTATGAACAATATTGTTGTCGCAGTATTTCGGACCCTGTACGTTTACAGCAAAAGTTATACAAGTACATGTATCTAGGTGTAAGTACCTAAGCTCTGTAGCTATGTATAATAATGAAATTGCTTATTGATATGTATTAATGATTTTAATATTAAATTTACTCTTATAATATAGTTTGAAAGTGTGGAAATAGTTTGGAAGTGTGTGGGGTAAGCAAGAGAAGCCAAGGGTGTAAGAGAAAGAGAATGAGAATGTGTGCAGAAGTCCGAAAGGCGTTGTCTGATAAGAAAAAAGCATGGTTGGACTGGTTGACTACAAAAGTCAATCAAAGAATGCAGAAGGCAACGGATGTGGACCTAAAAATGGCAAAAGAGGAGTACAAAAGGTATGAGTGTGTTGCAAAAGAGGTGATGAAAAGAAAGAAAGAGAATGACAGAGATGAATTTGATAAAAGGTTATCTGATGACTTCCAACAGAATATGAAATTCTTTTGGAAGTCCATAAGAACAGTGAGGGGTCAACAGACGACATCGCATCTCAACCATATCAGAAACCACGATGGTAGTCTTGTGAAAGGAGAAGAATGTGTGTTAAAAAGATGGATGCAATATTTTGAAAGCTTGTTTAAAAATTAGGATATGCAAGTACAGACTAGTATCTGGGAAATTAATGAAATTGGTAAGGAAGAAGGCATACGTATGAAAGAAATAGTGGAAGCATAGAATAGCATGAAAGTGGGAAAAGCTGCGGGACTTGATAGGATCTCTGTCGAGATGCTGAAAGCGGGACAAGGCGTGGTAGCTTGCCAGCTGTACTGCCTTTTCAACCTTTGTTGGAGGAATGGCAGCGTACCAAGAGATTGGTGTCAAGCTGTCATCGTGCCGCTTTATAAGGGAAAAGGGTCACAGCAAGAGTGCAAGAACTACCGCGACATAAGCTTGCTCAGCATCGTCGGCAAATTGTGTGCAAAAGTTTTGATAAAAAGAGTGATGAATGTAACTGAAGGAAAAATGTGGGATGTACAAGCAGGATTTATGAAAGGAAGGGGATGCACGGATCAGGTCTTTTCCTTACGATGCGTAGTAGAAAAGCTTTTGGCGAAAAGTCAAAAAGTCTATTGCGTATTTGTAGACTTGGAAAAGGCCTATGATAGAGTGGTGAGGAATGAACTGTGGTCAACACTGGCCAGGTATGGAGTAAACAGCCACTTGATACGAGCACTGAAATCTCTCTATGAGGTGCGCTCCAGTGCTTGTGTCAGGATCAACGGAGCTTGCACAGACTTTTTTCACATTGAAAAAGGTGTGAGACAGGGTTATGTAGCGTCGCCGTTGCTGTTTAACCTATACATGGACATCTGCCTGAAAGAACTGCAAGAGAGTACGTATGGTATAAAAATGGATGAACTGACCGTCAAGTGCCTCCTATACGCCGATGATCAGGTAATACTAGCAACATCGGCGGAGGAGTTGCAGTTGATGGTAAACATTATGCATGATTCGTTAATAAACAAAGGAATGAAAGTGAATGTAAACAAGTCGAAAGTAATGGTTTTTGAAAGAGAGGTAAGTACGACGGATTGCTCAATTCTTGTGGCAGGAGAAAGAGTAGAACAAGTGAAAGAGTTTGTATATCTGGGTACAAAATTTACGAGAGATGGAAAGTGTGACTATGACATTGAGCGAAGAGTTTTGGCAGGAAATAAAGTGAATGGAGCCATGTACGCCTTTATGAGCAGTCAGAACGTGTCTAAGAAGGCAAGACTGGCTGTACATAGAGGAGTGCTGGTCCCCACACTTATGTATGGCAGTGAAAGTTGGGTATGGCAGAAGACGCATAAAAGTAAAATTAATGCCGTGGAAATGAGAAGTCTGCGAAGTATAGCTGGAGTGAAGTTGATGGATAAAGTAAGGAACAGCGAGATAAGGGAACATTGCGGTATGACAGAAGAGGTAGTGACTAAGATAGAAAAAGGGATGCTTAGATGGTTCGGACACGTGGAGAGGATGGATGAAAATAGACTGACGAAGCAGATATATGTGGCGAGAGTGAATGGGCAAACTGGTAGGGGTCGACCTCGGCGCACGTATGTCAATCAAATCCGTCGATTTGATTAACATCGACGATCTTTTGGAAAAGGCCAGGTCAAGAGTACCCTTAACCGGCGAGCGTGTATGAAAACACTCATGAAAGTAGAAGAAGCGAAAGCTGTATGTCAGGATCGTAGCAAGTGGAAAGCCATAGTCTCTGCCTACCCCGATGGGAAACAGGCGTGATAATATGTATGTAATATAGTTTGACGAAACAGTATTTGTGGATATAATCTTGTATAGGCTATATGGGACTGTAACTAGTTAGGAACTGTGCCTGAAAAAAACGATATTTTATTTATTTTTATTTATTAACCGTTCTTTGTCCCTCAAGAGGAATAGTCGCAACATGGCCGGTTTTTGTGACCAACGTGGCCACCATTTTTTTTGCAACACTCCGTGAACGAACAATTTTTGTTGGCTTTAACTCATTTTCGAACACCCACTCGTGACTGGTTTTTTGTTTCGGGTTCGTACGCGTATATCCAGGATTCGTCACCGGATACGATGTTGTATACAGCATTTGAGGATCCTGCGTGGAATCTTTCGAGAGTTCTGACGCACCAATTAACGCGAGCCGCTTTTTGCTCTTCACAGAGCGAATGCGGTATCGATCGGGAAAACAACTTTTTTACACCTAATTGTTCATGCAAGATTATTTGTATTTGACTCATGCCAATGTCTAAAGTTGCCTGAATTTCGCGGTATGTCACATGTCGATCTTCCTCAATCAGCTTACGCACAGCATCAATGTTTTCTTGGGTGACTGCAGTTTTTGGACGACCTTGACGGGGATCATCACTGAGCTTGACCCGTCCACGTTGAAATTCAGCAAACCAAAGATAAATTGTGGTTTTGGATGGGGCTTCATCACCAAATGCAGAAATCATCCGGTCAACACACTGTTTTTGTGTTAAACCGCTTCGAAAGTCATAATAAATCATTGCTCTTGAATTTTCTCGAGTCAATTCCATTTTTGTTGGCTTTAACTCATTTGTCCGAGACTACCAGGACTTTAATTGGTCGTGTTAATTAGTGTCTAGCACATAAGAGCTTTTAGCCTTTTTGTTACCACCTCACTAAAAAGGCAACGGGTTCAAAATTTCTTCCGAATTTAACATCTAAAATAGACACATTTTATTTTATTTTATTTTATTTTATTAAATTTATTCGGCCCTTTAGAACCACCCGAGTTCCGTGCTTCGGAAGGCACGTTAAGCCGTTGGTCCCGGTTGCTAATAAAATGGCAGTCGTTAAGCCAAGTTGAAGGCCTTATGGGCGGCTTAAAAAAATTTCAACAGCAGGTCGATGCAGCCTGCGCCTGTCCATATCAACACGGCAATGGGCTCACCACCTGTTACGTGGGACGAAAGTGCATACGGTGAAACGTGGGCGTTTAATATGCCTCTGCCTACCCCTTCGGGGATGGAGGCGTGACAATATGTATGTATGTAATTCCATTTTCTCAATGACTAAACAAGTTTGACAAAACCTTGTTTTTTTTTTAGTTGTCTTCGCCCATCTTGGGCAGGCAAAGGAAACTTAGTCCATACAGCCTAGTCATCAGTATTTATTGTTTTCTTGTTTTAGTCCTGTCTAGTCGTTTGTCGATGTCAAGCCCTAAGTCCTAGTCCGTGCTCCAATAAGGCAGTAGATCCCTTATTTCAGCTCTCTATGGAAATTTGGCACTAACACAAACAACACCGCTATTTATTCCAATATATCACTTTCTTTAACTAATGCACTTTCGAACTCTTTATGTATAATATTCCACCATTATTAAACACAAAAACACGAATTTTACACTAGTTGACAAAACCTTGTGACAAGACCGAGAATATTTTTTTTAAATAAATAATTGGTATTCGATTTTTAAAACCAAAGAGTTTTCAATTAAAAGGATTTTAATATGACAGGAACAGTGGAAATGTTCCATTCCCGATACTTTTAGTGCAGCCCTCTTATTTCGGGTCTTATTCGCGACATTTATTATTAGGTACAAAACGTACCTTATACTTCCCGACATTTCGACCGGATTACACCAGCCGACCACGGCTGACTGAATAAGACCCGAAATATCATAAATATGAGTGACAATCGCGAAAGTTTAAAAACATTAAGTGCGATCTATCCAAACATTTACACATAATAACAAGTATTGGAAACCAGTTTGAATTATTTTCATCAACTGCCTTTTCATTGATCACCGCTAACCGCTAGGCATTGTAGGTCTTACCGAGCTTCGCTTGATAATTACTAAGTCATAGCATTCGCGCTAACATTAAACCGTAACGGTATAATATATAACTGTACCACATATCTCTGGCTCATTAATAAATTAAACAGCGTAAAGTTTTAATCTTGTTTATTATACTAGTAATGCTAAGGTTGCAGTGAACATGATGTTTAACAAATCGGTATTGTTTAGAGTTGTTGACATAAATTGACTTTTTGGTAACAACAATTATAATAAAACCACTACTTACAGATGCCGTTTAAAAATAAAAATCTATTTGGCTATTAGACAGTGTAAAATCGTAACAAAACAAAAATTTCAGTACAACTCAACATTAATTAAATAATTTTATATCCTTCGTGCAATAATAAGGCGCTAGTTTTACAAAATAAAAATTGTGTTATACAGTAGAGCTTATCAAAAATCATCATTTCCTCATCGCTTGAAAAACAAATGCAATTGATACGAAATAACTACCAATTAATCGCGAGGCGAATAACATTTTCGTTCAGGACCAAGAAACACTACTAATTAGAAAACATGGAGCTTTATAACTACATTATACCACAATATACACGTACACAGTAAAAAAAAAACTGACAGGATTTTGTTTCAGAATATAGTTAAAAGAATGTCTAGAGCTAAATATTATTTCTTACTTTACACATAATTAGTCAAATATTGAGACAAATCCATATACAAGTCGAACGCTATTCTAAAGTCACAATAACTTGTACAGGGGAACACAACTGAAAATGTAATGAATACATTCAGCTTATTATGAACATAATATTCTGTACAACATATTTATGGTACCGAATGAAATATCAGTCATTTCTGGTACTATATTTTATGGCCTCACGCATCCACAACCACAACTAATTGATTACCCATCCATTACGAATATCTTAATGTAAATCAATCCAGTATGCACTCAAATGTTTTTATTATGATTCTTACACGTTTTATGTTAACACTAATCTCACATTGACCACCAAGTTGAGGATTTACGAGAACGGGGTGTAAGTAAATATTGTACATTCAATCGTGTCCGTTTGTTTTCGCATGTGGTACCGATCCGTTGAGTAAAGGTAGAGGAGGTTGTGGCGCTCTGATCGTCTTTTGTAGAACATGTGCATCAGCCGGTTCTATCCTCTTGTAGTAATGTTCTTTGGTCTCCACTATCTCAAAGCCGAACTTCTTATAAAAATCTATTGCACCCTCGTTGTTGACTTGGACGTGCCTGCAAAATACAAATAGCTATACAATTCTACATAAGAATAATACATTACACGAATTTTAATTCTGAAGGGGTCATGAATGACAAGCATGGTCACATTTGATCAGGCATAATTTTACTTTCCAATCCATTGCTGTCTCCTTGCAAATCTTTGCTGCATGGGCCAGACATATACCTATACTAACGCAAGAAATTTAGATACTTAAAGCGTTTGATTTGGGTAATTCCATGAAGGTACATACATGTGCTCGACAACGCATTGTACAGGATTGAAAAGGTGAATGTTTACCTCGAGAACATGATTTGTAAAAGAGTAAATGCAGAAAATACAAATATTGACATATGCTACGCGTCAAAGTCCCTATCACTATATTATTTAGAAAAAAAAAAGCAGAAATATAAGAACAGTCAATTCATAAATTGGTTACTGATCCACCCCATCTTACTGTTTGGTTACTATATCCGTCTGTAACATTCCATTTATATCCGTTTTCGTGCTTCGGAAGGTACGTAACGCTCCCCATAATTACATCATATTATTCGCTCAGCAACTTTCCCACCGTGAAATCTCGGTTACGTGGAAAATCTCCAGATTGAAGCCCGGGATTCGCTGAGATTGGTTGCTAGGGGCAGCTCGGCTGTGACTTGATATCGACCTAACCCACCTACTCGGATCCCAAAGTTTAGGCAGCCTTGCTAAACCTTAACCAAATCTACACTGAGATTGGCGGAGCAAATTCGCCAAAGAACAAAACATAACCACTTACTCATTCAGCAAATAAAGTCTCACTACTAAATTGATTTTAAAAAAATCAATAAAATATTTTTATATTTATTTAACTAAATACGACTTTAGCACTAAAATCCTATAATGTTCTTTCAAAACAACTCAAGCATTGTAACATAATTGATATATTTGCATAATTTATATGTTGCACGAAACTATAGGTACCTATATAAGTTCTTTTCATAATTGTAGGTATTTATTTCTATAATGCTTTTGTTTTCAAAAGAGTCGTGTTGTGTGCTCGTCACACAATATGCAAACCAAAAGGTCCATTTCAGGGTTACTGTATGTATATTATTAATTGTAATATTTTTGTGGGCCTACGAATGGTGCCTTAAACAACATGGTTATGATTGAATTTCACGACGAGACGGTAGGCACTGGGGTAATACATATGGAAAGCCTAGTATCAATCGCACCAACATCTGCAGTTTTTCAGGCTAATAAAGGTTACGGTATTATCGGGTGATTAATGCTGCCACAAATTTTAAGTTGGGCTATCACTGTTCACTAGCTCCGAGGTATTATTAGAGACAGCGCGGCGGTGATAAACCTCAGAAAAAAAATCGCATAAGGTTAAATATGTAGGTTTTAGTCGAGTGAAGAATATAGATGGCGTGGCATTAGGTGATTTGGAACCATCTAAATTACTGCACAGACCACAGGATGACAAAGCACTACAGAAAATGTAACGATTAAGAAAGTTAAAACAAGATTAATTTCCTTTTGCTTATTTTTGATATATATATATATACATATATTTATTTATTTCTGCGTTCCGAGATTTTACAAACATAAATAAAGTCACACCTTTATTTCGAAGGGGTAGAGGCATAAAATACGCCCACTTTTCCCTGTGAGCATTATTTGTCCCACGTAACAGGTAGTGAGTCTTTTACCGTGTTGAAATGGACAGGTGCAGGATGTGGTGACCTGCTGTTGAAATTGTTCAAGCTGGCCCATAAGGTCAACAGGGACCAACGGCTTAATGAGCCTTTCGAAGCACGAAAACGCTCGTGAATAGAAATACCACAAAGCGTTCACCCGTCTGAGGACCAGCCATATCGAAAGTTGCTTAACACGGTGATCATTTACAATATACTGAGTTAGCAGGGCTATGAGCGCTACTTCCGAGATTTTATGCAGTCGTATTGGTTATGAAAGTGAAATTGATGGACAAAGAAAGGAACAGCGTGATAAGGGAACATTGCAGTATGACAGAAGATGTAGTGACCAAGATAGTAAAAGGGATGCTTAGATGGTTCTGACACGTGGAAAGGATGGATGAAAATAGACTGCCGAAGCAGATTTATGCGGCGAGAGTGAATGGGCAAACTGGTAGGGGTAGGGGTCGACCTCGGCGTACGTATGCCAATCAAATTGAAGATTTTTTGACAAAAGGCCAGGTCAAACGTACCGTGAACCGGCGACCTTGTATGACAAAATATTCATAAAATGAAAACTACAAGGCCAAACTCTGTTAAATTTAGATATAGCGATAGCGGCCCCAATCATGGGTCGTCGTCTTTGCTTACCATCAAGCTGGCGACGCCATTTTTACGTGCAGCGTATAAAAAAATTATGGGACCAAATGACAACTATTCCGCATCTAACTAAAGACTAATAACATAAATCGGATCATAAACCTCAGCGTAATGATGTGCATACATAAAAAAACCAATCGAATCGAGAACCTCCTTTTTAAAGTCGGTTGAAATTCTTTTTTTTTATAGGTACCTCATTTATCATATATCATCACGCTACTACCAAGGAGAACGGAGCCGTAATCATAAATGTCAACAAATCACACAGTTAAATTGTAAAATGTTCATAAAATGAAAACTACTGGACCAAACTATGTTACATTTTTTTGGGACCAAATGGTCCCATAACTGCCAACCAACTATTCTGCATAAAACTAAAGAAGAATCACGTAAATCAGATCATAACTCTCAGCGTAATCGATGTACATACGTAAAAAAAAATACTGTCGTTTTTTGAAGTTTGTTAAAGACCTCCCAAGATACGTTTCAGGCATACAAGACTATAATTAATTGGTGGATTTCCATAGTGCTTTGGAATACAAGGTAAGCTGTTGACCATGATTGCCAGTAACATGGCAGTCGTTAAGCCAAATGGAAGTAAATGTAAAAAGTAAAAATAATGTACATGTATGAAATTCCCTTAGTCCCGACGTGATCATTTTTCCACTTTTAAAAATCATACACATTGTCTCACTTTAACAAAAAGATGATGTAAGGTGTGTGATATAATTTTGTGATAACAATGAAATAATGTTACCCATACAAACTCAGTAACAATCATCAACCAGATTTTTTTTTGAATGCGTTTCACTCTACAATAGATTTAGATCTTGAATAGAGCACTGCCTCGCTGGCGGAGTGGTAATTTATACGAATGTTTGTTTCGTAGTTTGGGTGTAAAATACCCCGCCATAAACCTCAAGAGATCTAATAAAAAAAACTAACTAACTATCTTCACGCTGTATCCCTGACGGGGTAGTCAGAGAGGACGGATCGCCAGGCTTCGCGATCCATGCATACTTCTTTCGGTTCTTCAAAATTCATCAATCGCTTCACATGCACGTCTGGGTAGTCGAGTACTTTAGACTTTTCCGTTTTTGAGCAATCTGCTCACGTGGTCTTCATAATGTAAGTCTCGGCCTACCCTAACTCCTTCTACTCTCTTTTTTCGCAGAATATATATTCTTCGCCAATCGTTCCTCACTCATTCGTTGGACGTGTCCAAACCAACGGGGCACGCCCTTTTCCAGCTTAACGCTGACACTTCCATTCAAACCTGCCATATTGAGATCCAATAACATAGCACTAAACATCCATCTATTCACAGTCTTTATACATATACTAGCTGACCTGCCCGGCTTCGTCCGTGACATGCTTCCAACCCCGTGGCACCCATTTAATCCCGTCGGTTATTACTTTTCCAAACATATATGAAAGTTTTTCGTCGACTTGTTGACATTTATGATTACTGCTCCGCTCTGCTGTGTAGTGGCGTGATGATATATAGCTCAGAACCTTACTCAATAAATGGACTATCCAATACAAAAAGAATTTTTCAAATCGGTTTAGCCGTTCACGCGTGATGGCGTGACCAAGGGAAATATGGATTCATTTTTATATATATAAGATTAAAAAAAATATTTTTTCTGACTGCCTAAGTTGCGCAGTGGTAATGTGTGCGGTTGCCGCGCTAAGGTCCCGGATTCGATTCCCGGGTCAGAACAAATATTTGTGTGAGCCACAAATGTTTGTTTCGGAATTTTAGGGTGTAATATGTATGTATTTAGAAATATTTATACATATGTTTATTAGTTGTCTAGATCCCATAGTACAAGCTTAAAGCTTAGTTTGAGCTAGACGGCGTTGTGTGAAAAGTGCCGCACAATATTTATTTTCCTTTTACACAACGTATCTCAAATTTAGTTGGTTAAGCTTGTGCTATGGGATATAAGCCGAAGAATTTGTTTGTTTGGTTGAACGCGCTAATCTCAAGAACTACTGATCATATTAAAAAAATATTTTTGTATTGGATAGCCCATTTATCGAGGAAGGCTATTAGACTATGTATCATTACGCTACTACCCTGGAGAGCGGAGCAATAATCATAAATGTCAACTAATCGGGCAAATGTTTATGCATTATTGTAGAATTTATAAGCGACGGGATTAAATAGTAGCTACGGGAGTTCAGAGTATGTCACGGGCAAAACCATCGGGGTCACCTAGTTAGATTATAATTCTCAATGGGCTTCTGCGTGTTGGACCAGTATTTCCCAATGTAAGCCTACCAGAAGACCTGGGGGCCGAGGGGCCGAGTCTACTATTTTCCAATAAAAACCGTGTTCTACTGCACAGCGGTTCCATTGCGATTTGTCCAAAACTAGGTAGTCTACTAAAACTATTACACAATCATACTTCTCGAACTGCAGAATAGTGACAAAATAGCTGTTATTAGCTTTCAAAACATCAATATAGACTACGAAAAATTCAACTATATACAATTACAGGCGCTACACGTGTTAATAACATTCTTTCGGCCTGCCGATAGAATTCTATTGAAGCGCAATTGTAATAGTAGACTATGAAAACTGACTGATTTTTTCTGTCGGCTCTCTATTGCGCGACAATTTCTATTCTCTTCTGACGCGATTGTATTAGTGGACTTGGCCCCTGAGTCCCTTCGTAAGAAAAAAAAGAAGATACCCGTAAAACACAGAGAGACATAGTAATAATAATAAATCTTTACGAGGGCTGCACTAAAAGTTTGGAAGGAAGGAATTGGAACTTTTCCACTGTTCCTGTCATATTAAAATCTTTTTAATTGAAAAGTCCTTGGTTTTAAAAATCGTATACAAATTATTTATTTAAAAAAAAGATTCTCCGTCTTGTTACAAGTTTTGTCAAACTTGTTTAGTCGTTGAGAAAATGGAATTGACTCGAGAAAATTCAAGAGCAATGATTTATTATGACTTTCGAAGTGGTTTAACACAAAAACAGTGTGTTGACCGTATGATTTCTGCGTTTGGTAATGAAGCCCCATCCAAAACCACAATTTATCCCTGGTTTGCTGAATTTCAACGTGGACGTGTCAAGCTCAGTGATGATCCCCGTCAAGGTGGTCCAAAAACTGCAGTCACCCAAGAAAACGTCGATGCTGTGCGTAAGCTGATTGAGGAAGATCGACATGTGACATACCGCGAAATTCAGGCAACTTTAGACATTGGCATGAGTCAAATTTAAATAATCTTGCATGAACAATTAGGTGTAAAAAAGATGTTTTCCCGATGGATACCGCATTCGCTCTTTGAAGAGCAAAAAGCGGCTTGCGTTACTTGGTGCGTCAGAACTCTCGAAAGATTCCACGCAGGATCCTCAAATGCTGTATACAACATCGTATCAGGTGACGAATCCTGGATATACGCGTACGAACCCGAAACAAAAAACCAGCCACGAGTTTAGGTGTTCGAAAATAAGTTAAAGCCAACAAAAATTGTTCGTTCACGGAGTGTCGCAAAAAAAAATGGTGGCCACGTTTGTCTCCAAAACCGGCCATGTTGCGACTATTCCTCTTGAGGGACAAAGAACGGTTAATGCAGAATGGTATGCTAGCATTTGTTTGCCACAGGTCGTTTCTGAACTCCGTAAAGAGAACTGCAACCGCCGCATCATCCTCCATCACGACAATGCGAGTTCTCACACCGCGCACAGAACAAAAGAGTTTTTAGAGCAAGAAAACATAGAATTATTAGACCATCCGCCGTACAGCCCCGACCTAAGCCCTAATGATTTCTATACTTTCCCTAAAATAAAGAATAAATTGCGTGGTCTGATATTTTCATCACCTGAATAAGCTGTGGACGCCTACAAAACGGCCATTTTGGATACCCCAACTTCCGAATGGAATGGTTGATTCAATGATTGGTTCCATCGTATGGAAAAATGTGTCAAATTTCGCGGAGAATACTTCGAAAAGCAATAAATACATTTTTAAATAGTAATGTTGTGTCACTTCCTTGATTCCCGAAATTTTCAGTGCCGCCCTCTTATTGACATATTAGAAGTACATTTAGTTACAGATCCCCTGCCACCTGCGCTAGTGTGAACTGTGTTGCAGGAGAAAGTACTCATATTGATAAGTTTTTAAAGCAATTATTATGCTAAATTTCTCATAATTTTTTAATGAAGTGGAAAAAGACAATTCGATTCGAGACAGGTATTGAACCTGTGACCTTTGCCTAACCAGGGCAATGTTCTAATCGAATTGTCTTTTTCCACTTTATTAAAAATTTATGAGAAAGTTCTCATAGTAGACAATAGGTATTCATTATATTTTAAAAAGCTGTTGCACATTATTTCTTACTTATTAGTACCAGTAACGAGTATTAGTTTACAATTAATAATTTACTATCTCAGTGTATTTCTCATTGTTATTATATTCTCAAGTAAATTTATTATTAAGGCTTGGTATTCCTGCCGAGGCCACGCTTTTGAGTTTTTTAAAACAATGCGAATCGTAGAAGAAAGGGTTTTTAATTCTGAAAAAGAGATATATGTTAGTTAAGGATTTAAGCTAGTCAAAATGGCTTTCTGTTACAAAATCTAATAAACTTCACTTGATAGAAAAACATCCCAACGTTGACCCCTTTCGAAATGTTTTTTCAATGGCAATCTAAACTACAGATAATTTTCATGAAATTTTTATACACGACTATAGCTACTAAATATTTATAGACATTATGGCTTACTTTGACTATATACAGTGATTTTTATAATACAAATGTTTAAATAATCTCAGATTCGCGACGCTGAGATCTGTTCAGTCGCGCGCTGGCGCTTACTGAGGTAGGACCTGTGTTAAGTTTTTTCGTTGCGCTCTTCTTGCTATTTCTTCGCAATAGCACAGTATATTTATAGAGCAGTAAGCATTCCATCATCATCCGAGCGTCTGTCCCAGTTGCATCTCGAGACGCCCGGAGTTTACTTTATATAGTGTATATATATGAGAGTTATGTACGGCAATGGACTCACCACATACATACATTAGTATATGCCCACTTTTCACCATTTGTATTCCTGTAAACGGTGGCAGAGGCATATTAATGCCTCTGCCACCGTTTCGGGGATAGGGCGTGATAGATAAATAAATAATATGAAAGTTTTAATATATAATAAAGTACCTACACTTCACAGAAGCGTTAGAATTATCTCTGTAAGTAGTATAAAATCGAACCCGGTACCCACAGGTGAGAAGGCAGTTATATAACCAACTGAGTCAGTGGGCCGTTCAATGTATATTTACCTATTTTCCGCTAAATGCTGACGAATTTCCAAAAAAATATTTTGTTGCTTATACTTCAATTGGGTTCTAAACAAATTTGATCAATAGATTCTGAAGCTTAAACATACCGACTGCCTCTGGCTGAAATAATCAGTGCAGTTGTTATATTGAAGCTTCGCTTCGCTTCGCATAAATTATTAAAATTGTATCAAAGACCTTTGTTTTATGCTTTTAGTATTAATTATTTAAGTATATTTATAAATTTTATAGCCACGACTTTATCCCCGAAGATGTGGCAGAGGCATATTGTGGTGAGCCCAATGCCTGTGTTCAAATGCGTTAGAATTATCTCTGTAAGTAGTATAAAATCGAACCCGGTACCCACAGGTTAGAAGGCAGTTATATAACCAACTGAGTCAGTGGGCCGTTCAATGTATATTTACCTATTTTCCGCTAAATGCTGACGAATTTCCAAAAAAATATTTTGTTGCTTATACTTCAATTGGGTTCTAAACAAATTTGATCAATAGATTCTGAAGCTTACACATACCGACTGCCTCTGGCTGAAATAATCAGTGCAGTTGTTATATTGAAGCTTCGCTTCGCTTCGCATAAATTATTAAAATTGTATCAAAGACCTTTGTTTTATGCTTTTAGTATTAATTATTTAAGTATATTTATAAATTTTATAGCCACGACTTTATCCCCGAAGATGTGGCAGAGGCATATTGTGGTGAGCCCAATGCCTGTGTTCAAATGGACAGGCTCAGATTGTAGCGACTCGTTGTTGTAATTTTTAAGTCGCTCAAAGGGTATTCACTTGACTTAACGAGTGTCGATTGCAACGTTACTATCAACCGGGACAAACAGCTTAATGTGTCCTTTGAAGCACGAAAACGCTGTTAAATGAAAATGCTACATAGTGGTCACCTATTTAAAATCCGAGAGAGTTTCTTAAATCAGTAATATTTTACAGAAACCCAGTTAGTAGGGCTACGAGCGCTTTTTATTTATGTTTTTACTTTATGTTAATAGCTTTAAACAATGTATAACATTTCATGTAACTAATAATTAATAATCCCAACATTTGAACGCGAAGGTTTTTTGCACTTTAGTGTAAACCGGCAACGTTTAGAGCAATTGAATATAATTGTGTACTTAGGGAGAATGTTTAGAGCGGACGGAAGATGTGTTCTGAAGTACAACGGTGAATAGGTGCCGAAGACAGGAACATAACATTATGATTTTAATATTATTTTAAAAATAATAGTATAATGAGTACGGGACATTTTATTTGGTACTTAATATAAATTGTTATTAATTAAAAATTAAATATCCATCACGCCTTATCCCTGAAGGGGTGGCAGAGGCATATTGTATGCCCACTTTTCACCGTATGGATTCCTGTCCCACGTAATAGGTGGTGAGCCCATTGCCGTGTTGAAATAGACAGACGCAGGTTGTGGCTACCTGCTGTTGAATTTTTTCAAGCCGCCCATAAGGCCATCAACCAGGCTTAACGACTGCCATTTTACTGGCAAGCGGGACCAACGGCTTAACGTGCCTTCCGAAGCACGGAAACGCTCGCAAATGTAAATGCCACAAAGTGGTCACCCATCGGAGGACCAGCCATAGTGAAAGTTGCGTAACTCAGTGATCGTTTACAGAACACTGAGACCGCGGGGCCACGAGCGCTTCCGCTTAATTGTTATTAAATATATCATCAAACTCCTACTAATATTATAAACGCGAAAGTTTGTAAGTATGGATGTTTGTTACTTGCACGTAAAACTACTGAATGGAATTTAAATAAAGTTTATCATAACTATATATTATACATATAATAGCTTATCTATCAGAATAACACATAGGCTACTTTTTATCCCGGGAACAAGTTCCTTTAGAAAACGGGAACGGGAACACATCATAACGCGGGCGGAGCCACGAGCGTCAACTAGTATATCATAAACCTAAAATAAAATCCAACACAATAACAGATGTTCCATTTCGATTGCTACTGCCAATCATTTTTACTGTGGCGTGCCAGCAGAAAATACATCGTCGATCTATCTTGGCGGGGGCTGAGGAAGCGTTGTGGTGTCTAAGCGACTTGGCCTACCGGCCCTTAAATAGCCGATGCCTGCGGCTCCACTCGCGTGAAATTTGGTAACTGCACAATGCACGTGCACGTGTTATCCGTGGGTTAAGACGTTTCCCGGTATAAAAGGTTCTCGATGTGTTGATCCAGGAAAGGTTTTAACTATATTCCTCACAAACTTTCAAATTTATAATATGATTACATTGCCGTGGAAATACAGGAAATTATGTTCTTGGTGCTTTTTTAATTTATCAAATTTCAGGTATCTATGTCTAATAGTTTAGACTGTTTTGGTTTCACCAGCGCAGTTCTCTTTTCCGTGGGAATGTCAGAATTTCCTTTTAAGCGCTTATATAAGGTAATATCTAAAGAATATTATCACAAAATTTCACGTTTTTATGGAAACGTGTATTACTAACGGGTATACTGCCTAAACTATTTAAGATAGAAACGTCAAATTTGGTGAATGTATTTTTAGGTACTTTAGATGAGTACTATAAAAGGAATTCTCGGTAGTCTCGCGGTAACAGTTACTACGCGGGTGAAACCACATACATACATACATATTGTCACGCCTTTATCCCCGTAAGGGTAGGCAGAGGCATATTCCACACACGGTACGCCCACATTTCACCGTATGAAACAAAAACTTATTTATATGTACTGTGAAAAATTTCGTTGAAGGCCCTATGGGCGGCTTAAAAAATTTCAACAGCAGGTCGCCGCAGCCTGTGCCTGTCCATTTCAACACGACAATGGGCTCACCACCTGTTACGTGGGACAAAAATGCATACGGTGAAATGTGGGCGTTTAATATGCATCTGCCTACCCTTCGGGGATAAAGGCGTGACAATATGTATGAAAAATTTTGATTTGTTGCCTTCGATTTTGAAAAAATTCCGACAATTTTTTGACGGAGTCTTTTTTTATTGGACTCCGTGGCGGAGCAATTGAAACTTACAAGAAATATGGTAAATGTATTCTTTAAGTACTTTGGATCCGTCACTAACAAAGAAATTGCCGATATTGTCATGGGAACGGGAACTGTCTTACGCCCCGCTCTCTTTCTGTCTCTCTCTGTTTCTCTTTCAAAATTACAATTTAGATCTAAATTGTTTAACTAACTAGTAGACTTGCTACAGGGTTTACTGAACCTGGAGAAGAAAACACCTGCATTTGTAAAAGTACCTAGTAGTTTTTGATGAAACATAAATATTCAATTTTTACACACATATTCGTAATCTCTTCTTCCCTGAACAATCTTCTCCATCCAAAAATTGCCTGTAAGAGATCGCTTTGTAGGCTGCCCTTTGAATATCTTTATAATGCTATGCAATAATATATAGATGTTAAATGAAAATGAAAAACCTTTATTTATGTAGGTCACAAAGTAACACTTATGGATGTCAAGATTATTGCTTCTACATTTACTGCCAGATTCGCAAAGCAATAGGTAGAGCCTGAGGCTCACCACCGTGGGACAGGAATTCACACGGTGAACAGTGAGCCTATTATATGCTTCTGCCACCCCTTCGGGGATAAGGCGTGATGGATATTTATTTATTTTATAAAATAAAAAATGGGTGAAAGATAGCATAATAATTGCTTTAAAAATGTATCATCCACCAATTGTAACGGAGAATTGACGAATCGAATGCCTCAAGGAATTGGATGTAGGTACCTTAGTTATTAATATTGTGCAATATTACACACACTAAATTGAAAAGCAGGTGACCGATCGAAGGTGTTTTTTGATTTCCTTCTTCACTACTGTCCTTTATTCCCGTTTTTAGATTTCTTTGTTTATTTATTATTGTGATGCTCAGAAGTGTAATTTTGAAATTAAATGTTAATATAGAAATGATTTTGAAAAGCAATTTGTATGCTGACTATATCACAAATTTAAAGTGCAAAAATTTTCAGCTACGAGCAGGATACGAACCCGTCACTTTTTACTTGCCGGGTGAGCTGCTTAACCAACTAAGCTAGATATACACTCGAATATAAGCAATAAGCGAGCCAGACGCTCGAAACTGACTGATTTTTTTCATCTTTTCTGTCAAGCAGATCACCCGGCAGGTTGGAAGTTGCGGATTCGAGTCTCGCTGGAGACTGAAAGTTTATGTTTATGTAGTGTCGATAAATGTTAATATAGAGTTTTATTTATTGAATATCAAGCTCTCGTATTTTGTTAACCCCTTAGAGTTGAAATAACAATTCTTGGGAATGTAATGTGCACCCTTATTATAGTAAGCAAATGTTCGCTATAATCTTTACATATATTAGAATAAAGTTCCTAATTGCGTCTGTATGTTTGAACGCGATAAATTCAAAAAGTACCGACCATATTTTCACGTATTTTTCATCAATCACGACGGGATAACCATATCTATACTGATATATAAAGCTAAAGAGTTTGTTTTTTGGATGAATATGCTAATCTTCGAAACTACTGATTGGAGTTCTTTAATTGTTGGATAGATCCCATTTATCTAGGAAGGCTATAGCTTATATATTAGCACGCTACTACCCAGGAGAGAGGAGCAGTAATAATCAATGTCAACAAATTGGGAAAATTTTAATACATTATTGTAAAATGAATATACGGCGGGATTAAATGGATCCGACGTGGGTATTTCACGGATGAAGCTGCGGGGCAAAGCTAGTAACAGTTCAGTATATGATAGTCCACCGTTATACATTTGGACCTAGCTGAAAAAAAAAGGTTGATTACATTAATAATGAATACAGATTGAAACTTTAAATAGAAATCCTTTAGAATTTATTGGAGTGTTTTGTACCTTTTAATTTAAACCACTTTAATTACCTACCTCATTATTATGTACCAATATTTATTTTATCTTTTAAATCATTTCTCATCACAATGGACAAAATCAAAAAAATCAAAAATCTTTATTCATGTAGGTCACAAAGTAACCCTTATGAACGTCAAGATTACTGCTTCTACATTTACATTTACTGCCAGATTCGCAAAGCAATAGGTAAAGCCAGAGGAAGAACCTGGCAATAAAACTCATGGCCACTCTTTTCTAACCGCCATTTGACACAGTTTGATTAACATGATATTTGACCAATTATACAGTAATGAAATTATACAAAAAAAAGAACTAAATAAATGTTGTGTTCATTAAAATTACACTTACATAGTTCCTTTGAATTTATGTTAGAACAGTCGACTAAACTTAGTTTGCCTTAAATTTAAATAATATTATTTGTAACAATTGCTATAACAGCTATGAGCTGACCAGTCCCAACAGACGGCACGCGTTCACGGGTATGACGCATATATCAGCCATCGCCCTATTCAACCGTATTGTAGGGAACAAGGCGACCCGATACATACGCCACCACTGCCAGGACACTTAGGCGAGCATGACATACCCAAAAACTACACAGCAACCAACATGCCAATTTCAAAATTATAAATAAGTCTACATAGTGCTACACAATAAAAAAGTCAAATTACATGTAATTATGTATATTAGTTATTACCGGGACTAAACGCAGCCATACCTTTAGTTGCCTGGTGTTTCAAATTATTTATACTGGAGAATGTAAAAAAATACAACAAATATATGCAGATTCAAGACAAGTAGATAATATTACACAAGATTCATTCGAATCCTAAATAGCTCGAGCGAAGAGCAAGCAACTCATTTCCATTTATTTTTATCATTCAAATAATCATTAATTGTGTAATAAGCCCTTTTCAAGAGGTGCGTCTTAATTTCCGCCTTAAAAACGGCAGGTTCATAATGTCTATGCTGACATATCACTCAGGTCTATCTCAAAATCTATCTCGAAGAATGTGCGTTTTGAGCCTGAAATTTATTTTTAAAGCTGTTAAGCATAATTTGGAATTACAAACACACTTCAATTTTATACAAATAAATTAAAATAAAAGTATGTTGTGATTCCATACAGTTTTTCACTAAATGTAAATAAAAGTGCATACGGCAATTACATTTTTAAAAAAAATATCTGTCTGTCTATTTGTTCCGGCTAATCTCTGAAAAATCTTTTAACTGCGAGATAGCTGATTTTATAAGGAGTAACTTAGGATACATTTTATCCCTGTACGGGCCGGGAACTACGCGGTTGATAATTACATAAATTTATATTGATTAACCTGTATTTGTCCAAAAATATTAAATTTGTTTTTTTATTTGTGTTGTGAATTTTATTTTGGATATTGTAGTTGGTGCGTTTTTGACTGAATATTTAAATACAATATGAATTTAGGTACAGATTACTTTCATTTACGTATTACATTGTTTTTATTTATTTTATTTTCACTCCTTAGGTTGTTTTTATTTTATTTTACAAAACTGAATAAATATTTTAACCATTACTTTAATTACTTCACATATCTTTTACGTAAATCTAATATTTTAAAAAGTACTCAATTGTGTTAGTATTATGTCTAATAGCAAACGCTCTATAACCAAAACAATTTTTCGTTCTACGAATACCTAGTCAGGTCATAAATTCTGTCACATGTTTAATATAAAATAATTGAAACAAGTTTATTCATTATGTAACCATTTATACACCAAAATGAACTTAACAAAACATAGATTCTTATGACAATAAAGTTTATTCAAAATGACCTCCGTGATTTTGAATACAGGCCTTCAATCTGCGCGGCCAGTCGTCTATCGCAGCACGAACGAGGTCCATGTCAATATCGGCGGCTGCCTTAATCAAGGATGTCTTGAGTGACTCCAAATTGGGATGAGGCTTTGAGCACGCCTTTTCCTCCAAGTGTTGCCATATCTTGTAATCTAACGGACTCAAATCTGGACTGGAGGATGAAGTCGATTTCACGCGCCGCCAGCCAGTCTTGTGTGCTCTTCGCTCTATGAGCTGGAGCCGAATCTTGTTGGAATACCCAGTGCCTGTTATTGAACATGGTATGAGAAACAGGTTCCACAAGGTTCGTCAGGACTGTTTTTGATACACAACTGCATTCGTTTTTACACCTTTCTCACAAAAATGTACCTCTGTTAAGCCCCAATAAGAAACTCCCCACCCAAACCATGAGCGAGGGTGGAATATGACCTCGTTGGACACGCGGAATACGGTTGCTCGCTTCTTCACTACTGTGTGCGTACACCTTATCATTTTGTTTGTTGTAGCTCTCTTCTACGGTAAAATTTTTTTCATCCGAAAAAAGAATTTCCCGAAATTTTTTTCCCGCATACCGCTTCAACAAAGCGCGGCATCTCTTCAGTCTCTCAGGTCCATTAGACGAGCATTTAAACGATGTCCTGTTTTTCTTCGATATGACCGAAGCCCTAAGTCTTCATTTAACACCCTTTTCACCGTTCTGCTTAACCCCATCTGAAGGGCCAACAGTTTCTGCTTACGTTTGGGATTTCTTTGAATTCGCGCCTTCACAGCTTTTATCACTGCTGGAGTCCTAACAGACCGAGGGCGACCACTTCTTGACCTGTCATCTACACTAGAGTCTTCATTGTATCGTTTGATGGTACGATAAACGAATCTTTTGGTTATATTAAAATTTTTCAGTATTTCAAAATTTTGAATTGGCGCGTAACCGCAACGATGCAACTGCAACACGGTCTTCTTTAAGCGTCCACTCCATATTTAAAAATGAGTAAAATTCTAAAAAGTATACATTTTTATTTTCATGAACAATTAGAAATTCGAATTCAATAAACTATTTTTGTGGCCAGCATTCTAAAAGAAAAGTTTTTACTGTGTGACCTGACTAGGTATACATAGCAAGGCTTGTGAATTGTACTGAAGTACTGTTTAAATTATTGTTAGTTTTTGAAAACCTCTATAACAAAAATTGCCAATCACAGTCCTCGAAATCTGCGTTGTAGAGATTTTGAACACTGTGATTGCCTAATTTACGGTCCCTTAAAATTCGAATGCCCTTTATATGCATTTCTGATTTTTAAAAAAGTATGAAAAGGTAAGTATAAAAAAAAATTAATATAAATACTAAATTAATGGTAGTTCAAATCTTGTTATACATTTTAGATAATTACTAATTATAACAATTTACCAAACTTTAACGGTCAGACCAGTCTCTTTTTATTAAATGATTTTGTTAACCCTTTTTTAAACCATATACAAAATTGTCCCAGCTTAACGTTTTAAATGAGCATTTCTCTACAGCTGTGTTCAAATTCTGTCCATTATTCTTGTTAGTTGTGCTAGTAATTTAGTATGCTCCATTAAAAATATATTATCATGATTCCATAGTGCAGATAGACTTATAGTTATTGTATTATGCCTAATATTTCGTTAACTTTTTTAATATAATAATATGTTGTGTCTATTATATTGAAAATTTTACTAAACCCGTAGACATTATACGTCGCTTTGAATATGTATATAGATAACATTATAATAAATAAGTTCCACACCCAATATCAATATAGAAAGAGCAAAACGTATATATTTATTATGTTTAAAATTTATGATATATCCGACATACATACACATACATCGACTTACATATAAAATATGTCAAGATATTTATTTTATTATTAAAATAAAAATTTCAGGTTAAATTATATATATTGCATTATCTTCACAGAATAAAATATTCTATACAGCACTTTGGAATTTAAATTAAAGGGTTTTTCAGTGTGAAGTTAGCCGCAAAATAATACTACAAGTCTGTGATAGTGAATTGAAGCTTTTCAAAAGCGTAATTAACAGTATTCTAATACTATATTCATCTTGTAAAATATTGTTGTCTGTGTGTATAATTTATCGAATTCTATAAAACATGTAATTAGCTATCAATATTTTTATAGAAATTAAAATATTCATACATGAGTAAATTTTAAACTGACAGAGTGGCGTGGTGATTCTGTAGTGCATTTCACTAAATTTTAAGTATCTATCTAAATATCACAATAAAATATATACTCATCAAGTACAAGTAGAACAACAAAACTATCAGATTATCTTTGTGAATCGGGAAAAGTCGGAATCAATCGTGTCCTTTCGTAATTTCAACTAAATGTCAATTTATTAGATTTTTATGTCATTTCTTTACCATCCTTAACCTATTTGATACATTTTTATGTACCTACATAAGTACGCCGTATGTGGATACTTAGCAGTTTTACAATGACAATACTAAATACTCCTAAAACATAGGAATTTTGTGAAATGTACAACAGAATGGAACCCGTCGATTAGATTTTAAAACATAAATAAAAATATAATATGAACAAATAATTAAACTTATATGTACTTGAAATTAGGCCTTATGGAAACGGATTACATCACATTAGTTGTTAAAATATAATCACAGTCGAAATAGGTATTTATTGTCCAGAGGTGTAACAACTAGTCAATAATGACAATATTGTACAATATATTATGATATTTCAATAAAAGAATGCAATAAATTGTATCGTTTTATTCCAGCACTTTATTCTGTAACAAGATTTCATGAGGTCAACAACACACAACACAAACATGACGCAACTCGGACATTACCTTGTATTTGTCTGATGTTGTAGGTTGCGCCGGTCGTGAACACCACCGGAATAAAGGATGAGAAAAAGCCACCCGGCAAACTAACTCTGGTTGCTCTATGACGTGTATAATGCCTTCGAACCTATCGAGCTCTTCATAGAAGTGGGATCGGACCACGCGGATCCACAATTTAGCTGACGCCAGGGCCGTGCCATGCTTGTGCACAACAAGAGGTAGCGGTAATGTCACGGGAAAGGAATTTACGTTATGGATTGTTGTTGGTGATACGAAGCCGTTGCGTGTCATGTCGGGGTACACCAGGGATCCATCCTTTGCCCGGAGATTTGCCAGACGGTGCACCCACATTGTAGCAGCCTATGTGGTCGGTTATGTAAGTAGATTCTGACGGTACCGTGCTAGCGAACTCGCAGACCCGCGACATATAAATTATTGGAAGGCTTGCGCCATCATTCCTGGTTTGTTTACTTCAAGAGTCTGCTGAGAATGCTGCTACCTCATCGTAGGGCTTAGATAAGGTGGCGGGCGTTACGTGTAATCTCAAAATACCTAGCTAGGTGGAAAGTGCAACTTTTTCTTTTTAATAATTCAACTAAAGAAAATATACTTATTTTATTATTTTAATAGGATTGTGGAATGAGCTCCCTGCCTGGGTTTTCCCGAACGTCAACAGTATGGGGTTATTCAATAGGGGTCTCAGAAGGATTTTACAGGATCGGCAGCGCGAGTACAATTGCAAACGTCCATAGGCTACGGTGACCACTTTCCATCAGGTGCTTTTTTGACAAAAATGTAAAACTTCTAACGTATTATAATTATTTATTGTAAAGCGAAGTATTGCAAAAATTTGACAACGAAGGTAAAGAGTTTTTGGAGGGTAAGGTTTTCTTTTACCTATCCTACATCCCTTTCCTTGAGGAGTTCGGTTCGTCATTCCTCCGTTACAATAAGTAGAGGTTATCCTTGACCGTTTCACGTTAGGATTGACGAATTAAGGGTGTGTGGTGGGATCCTCCCCTCCTTTATTATTGTTATTTTTACTTAGGCGTAGCCAGCGAGAGGTTTCATTAAACATTTCGCTTAGCTGAGCGGCGCCCGATCTGATTTCTTACTTCTTCTCCTCCACTTTGTACGGTCATCGGTATTGTCATCAGTATTTTTATTGCAGCACTTACTTGTGTGGCTCCAACAGGGGCCAGAGGTTTTATAGACCTGTCCCTTCAACCTGAACGGCATTTTTGGTTCACAAATGTAACCAGACATCTCCCGCCACTTGACTCACGCGGCAGCAATACGTGTCTTGGCGTCGCTATCGACATTTGAAATACAGATCCCAGGTATATAACATGGTCCATGCGCTCGACTGAATCTCCGCCTATGCTGACGGATGTGGGACTCGTAGAGTTTAGTGCATAGTAGGTACTTGTTCTTTGCCATTTCTTTGCTTTGTCTTTGTTCCAGACCGCCGTTCTTATGCGTCTTCTTTCTCACCTTCACACGTCGCACCAACCTGCCCGTCCGCCAGTATGTAATGAATAACCATGGAGGCTGCTCATAGTCATTAGTCCCTGATGCTAAACTGAACAAAAACGGACTAAAAGGACCAATAATAATAATAGTCTCCAATATCAAACCAGTTTATCACAGAGACATCTTTAAATACGTAGTCAGGTCATAAATATTGTCACACAGTAAAAACTTTTCTTTTAGAATGCTGGCCACAAAAAAGTTTATTGAATTCGAATTTCGGATTGTTCATGAAAATAAAAATGTATACTTTTTAGAATTTTACTCATTTTTAAATATGGAGTGGACGCTTAAAGAAGACCGTGTGCAACACGGTCTTCTTATTATTGCGTTGCATCGTTGCGGTTACGCGCCAATTAAAATTTTTGACATACTGAAAAATTTGAATATAACCAAAAGATTCGTTTATCGTACCATCAAACGATACAATGAAGACTCTAGTGTAGATGACAGGTCAAGAAGTGGTCGCCATCGGTCTGTTAGGACTCCAGCAGTGATAAAAGCTGTGAAGGCGCGAATTCAAAGAAATCCCAAACGTAAGCAGAAACTGTTGGCCCTTCAGATGGGGTTAAGCAGAACCACGGTGAAAAGGGTGTTAAATGAAGACTTAGGGCTTCGGTCATATCGAAGAAAAACAGGACATCGTTTAAATGCTCGTCTAATGGACCTGAGACTGAAGAGATGCCGCGCTTTGTTAAAGCGGTACGCGGGAAAAAAATATCGGGAAATTCTTTTTTCGGATGAAAAAATTTTTACCGTAGAAGAGAGCTACCACAAACAAAATGATAAGGTGTACGTACACAGTAGTGAAGAAGCGAGCAACCGTATTCCGCGTGTCCAACGAGGTCATTTTCCACCCTCGCTTATGGTATGGTTGGGAGTTTCTTATTGGGGCTTAACAGAGGTACATTTTTGTGAGAATATTGACATGGACCTCGTTCGTGCTGCGATAGACGACTGGCCGCGCAGATTGAAGGCCTGTATTCAAAATCACGGAGGTCATTTTGAATAAACTTTATTGTCATAAGAATCTATGTTTTGTTAAGTTCATTTTGGTGTATAAATGGTTACATAATGAATAAACTTGTTTCAATTATTTTATATTAAACATGTGACAGAATTTATGACCTGACTAGGTATACACTTCGTGTCCGTTATGAAGAAGTCAAATCTTTCCTTGTGACCTTGTCGGGGCTTCGCAAGTCCACCTACTGTGGGACTTTTTTTAAGAGGTTATTCATAAGAGCCCCTGCAACTCGAGAATATATATTATGCTTTTCAACCTTCTCGAACTATATCATAAGGGTCGATTATCGTTTAGACCGCGTTTTTGTACTCCCGTTTTGTCTTGTTTTAAATTCTACAAAGTTCTAGTGAGCGTTGGTATACTTTGACCACGACCGCTGTACGCAGTGAGCGGCGTCTGTTTTTGCCTGTTTCCTTGATATAAATAAGGCATTTGATACAATAAATTATAACATCCTGTGGGACAAACTTAGAAACACTAATGTACACGAGAAGGTAATAAAACTATTAGAGTATTGGTATAGCAATCAGCACAATCGGGTTCGCTGGGGTTGGGCGCTGTTTGACTCGTATAAACTTCAATGTGGTGTGAGGCAGGGCGGCTTAACCTCAACAGTACTTTTTAACCTCTATATTAATGGTCTCATCGAGGAGCTTAGCGGCACCAGAGTCGGTTGCCATATTGGTGGCGAATGCCCTAATAATATCAGTTACGTTGATGACATGGTGCTGCTGAGCCCCTCGGCCAGCGGTCTGCGAGGGCTGATAAGTGATTGTGAGAGATATGCTTTAAAGCATGGTTTGAGATATAACGTTAAGAAATCTGAATTAATGATATTTAGGAGTGGCAAAGGTCCTGAAAAGATTCCGCCTATTTCCTTATTAAATTAACCTATAAATATTGTAAGTAAAGTTAAGTATTTGGGCCACATCTTATCTGAAACCTTAAGTGACCATGCTGATCTCGAGAGGCAAAGAAGATCCCTGGCCACAAAAAGTAACATGCTGGCAAGGCGCTTCTCGAGAAGCTCTAACCAAGTTAAAATTACCTTATTTAAAGCATATTGTCAGACGTTCTACACCGCCGCCATCTGGTATAGTCATACTAAAGTCAATTACGATACCTTGCGAGTGCAATACAATAACGCGTTCCGTGCTATGCTAGGGTTGCCATTGAGGTGTAATGCGTCTGGTATGTTTGAAGAACATAATGTAAAGAATTTTCATGCATATATGAAAAGTGTTAGAGTATCCTTTCATAAAAGACTCGAAAAATGTATGAACAATATTGTTGTCGCAGTATTTCGGACCCTGTACGTTTACAGCAAAAGTTATACAAGTACATGTATCTAGGTGTAAGTACCTAAGCTCTGTAGCTATGTATAATAATGAAATTGCTTATTGATATGTATTAATGATTTTAATATTAAATTTACTCTTATAATATAGTTTGAAAGTGTGGAAATAGTTTGGAAGTGTGTGGGGTAAGCAAGAGAAGCCAAGGGTGTAAGAGAAAGAGAATGAGAATGTGTGCAGAAGTCCGAAAGGCGTTGTCTGATAAGAAAAAAGCATGGTTGGACTGGTTGACTACAAAAGTCAATCAAAGAATGCAGAAGGCAACGGATGTGGACCTAAAAATGGCAAAAGAGGAGTACAAAAGGTATGAGTGTGTTGCAAAAGAGGTGATGAAAAGAAAGAAAGAGAATGACAGAGATGAATTTGATAAAAGGTTATCTGATGACTTCCAACAGAATATGAAATTCTTTTGGAAGTCCATAAGAACAGTGAGGGGTCAACAGACGACATCGCATCTCAACCATATCAGAAACCACGATGGTAGTCTTGTGAAAGGAGAAGAATGTGTGTTAAAAAGATGGATGCAATATTTTGAAAGCTTGTTTAAAAATTAGGATATGCAAGTACAGACTAGTATCTGGGAAATTAATGAAATTGGTAAGGAAGAAGGCATACGTATGAAAGAAATAGTGGAAGCATAGAATAGCATGAAAGTGGGAAAAGCTGCGGGACTTGATAGGATCTCTGTCGAGATGCTGAAAGCGGGACAAGGCGTGGTAGCTTGCCAGCTGTACTGCCTTTTCAACCTTTGTTGGAGGAATGGCAGCGTACCAAGAGATTGGTGTCAAGCTGTCATCGTGCCGCTTTATAAGGGAAAAGGGTCACAGCAAGAGTGCAAGAACTACCGCGACATAAGCTTGCTCAGCATCGTCGGCAAATTGTGTGCAAAAGTTTTGATAAAAAGAGTGATGAATGTAACTGAAGGAAAAATGTGGGATGTACAAGCAGGATTTATGAAAGGAAGGGGATGCACGGATCAGGTCTTTTCCTTACGATGCGTAGTAGAAAAGCTTTTGGCGAAAAGTCAAAAAGTCTATTGCGTATTTGTAGACTTGGAAAAGGCCTATGATAGAGTGGTGAGGAATGAACTGTGGTCAACACTGGCCAGGTATGGAGTAAACAGCCACTTGATACGAGCACTGAAATCTCTCTATGAGGTGCGCTCCAGTGCTTGTGTCAGGATCAACGGAGCTTGCACAGACTTTTTTCACATTGAAAAAGGTGTGAGACAGGGTTATGTAGCGTCGCCGTTGCTGTTTAACCTATACATGGACATCTGCCTGAAAGAACTGCAAGAGAGTACGTATGGTATAAAAATGGATGAACTGACCGTCAAGTGCCTCCTATACGCCGATGATCAGGTAATACTAGCAACATCGGCGGAGGAGTTGCAGTTGATGGTAAACATTATGCATGATTCGTTAATAAACAAAGGAATGAAAGTGAATGTAAACAAGTCGAAAGTAATGGTTTTTGAAAGAGAGGTAAGTACGACGGATTGCTCAATTCTTGTGGCAGGAGAAAGAGTAGAACAAGTGAAAGAGTTTGTATATCTGGGTACAAAATTTACGAGAGATGGAAAGTGTGACTATGACATTGAGCGAAGAGTTTTGGCAGGAAATAAAGTGAATGGAGCCATGTACGCCTTTATGAGCAGTCAGAACGTGTCTAAGAAGGCAAGACTGGCTGTACATAGAGGAGTGCTGGTCCCCACACTTATGTATGGCAGTGAAAGTTGGGTATGGCAGAAGACGCATAAAAGTAAAATTAATGCCGTGGAAATGAGAAGTCTGCGAAGTATAGCTGGAGTGAAGTTGATGGATAAAGTAAGGAACAGCGAGATAAGGGAACATTGCGGTATGACAGAAGAGGTAGTGACTAAGATAGAAAAAGGGATGCTTAGATGGTTCGGACACGTGGAGAGGATGGATGAAAATAGACTGACGAAGCAGATATATGTGGCGAGAGTGAATGGGCAAACTGGTAGGGGTCGACCTCGGCGCACGTATGTCAATCAAATCCGTCGATTTGATTAACATCGACGATCTTTTGGAAAAGGCCAGGTCAAGAGTACCCTTAACCGGCGAGCGTGTATGAAAACACTCATGAAAGTAGAAGAAGCGAAAGCTGTATGTCAGGATCGTAGCAAGTGGAAAGCCATAGTCTCTGCCTACCCCGATGGGAAACAGGCGTGATAATATGTATGTAATATAGTTTGACGAAACAGTATTTGTGGATATAATCTTGTATAGGCTATATGGGACTGTAACTAGTTAGGAACTGTGCCTGAAAAAAACGATATTTTATTTATTTTTATTTATTAACCGTTCTTTGTCCCTCAAGAGGAATAGTCGCAACATGGCCGGTTTTTGTGACCAACGTGGCCACCATTTTTTTTGCAACACTCCGTGAACGAACAATTTTTGTTGGCTTTAACTCATTTTCGAACACCCACTCGTGACTGGTTTTTTGTTTCGGGTTCGTACGCGTATATCCAGGATTCGTCACCGGATACGATGTTGTATACAGCATTTGAGGATCCTGCGTGGAATCTTTCGAGAGTTCTGACGCACCAATTAACGCGAGCCGCTTTTTGCTCTTCACAGAGCGAATGCGGTATCGATCGGGAAAACAACTTTTTTACACCTAATTGTTCATGCAAGATTATTTGTATTTGACTCATGCCAATGTCTAAAGTTGCCTGAATTTCGCGGTATGTCACATGTCGATCTTCCTCAATCAGCTTACGCACAGCATCAATGTTTTCTTGGGTGACTGCAGTTTTTGGACGACCTTGACGGGGATCATCACTGAGCTTGACCCGTCCACGTTGAAATTCAGCAAACCAAAGATAAATTGTGGTTTTGGATGGGGCTTCATCACCAAATGCAGAAATCATCCGGTCAACACACTGTTTTTGTGTTAAACCGCTTCGAAAGTCATAATAAATCATTGCTCTTGAATTTTCTCGAGTCAATTCCATTTTTGTTGGCTTTAACTCATTTGTCCGAGACTACCAGGACTTTAATTGGTCGTGTTAATTAGTGTCTAGCACATAAGAGCTTTTAGCCTTTTTGTTACCACCTCACTAAAAAGGCAACGGGTTCAAAATTTCTTCCGAATTTAACATCTAAAATAGACACATTTTATTTTATTTTATTTTATTTTATTAAATTTATTCGGCCCTTTAGAACCACCCGAGTTCCGTGCTTCGGAAGGCACGTTAAGCCGTTGGTCCCGGTTGCTAATAAAATGGCAGTCGTTAAGCCAAGTTGAAGGCCTTATGGGCGGCTTAAAAAAATTTCAACAGCAGGTCGATGCAGCCTGCGCCTGTCCATATCAACACGGCAATGGGCTCACCACCTGTTACGTGGGACGAAAGTGCATACGGTGAAACGTGGGCGTTTAATATGCCTCTGCCTACCCCTTCGGGGATGGAGGCGTGACAATATGTATGTATGTAATTCCATTTTCTCAATGACTAAACAAGTTTGACAAAACCTTGTTTTTTTTTTAGTTGTCTTCGCCCATCTTGGGCAGGCAAAGGAAACTTAGTCCATACAGCCTAGTCATCAGTATTTATTGTTTTCTTGTTTTAGTCCTGTCTAGTCGTTTGTCGATGTCAAGCCCTAAGTCCTAGTCCGTGCTCCAATAAGGCAGTAGATCCCTTATTTCAGCTCTCTATGGAAATTTGGCACTAACACAAACAACACCGCTATTTATTCCAATATATCACTTTCTTTAACTAATGCACTTTCGAACTCTTTATGTATAATATTCCACCATTATTAAACACAAAAACACGAATTTTACACTAGTTGACAAAACCTTGTGACAAGACCGAGAATATTTTTTTTAAATAAATAATTGGTATTCGATTTTTAAAACCAAGGAGTTTTCAATTAAAAGGATTTTAATATGACAGGAACAGTGGAAATGTTCCATTCCCGATACTTTTAGTGCAGCCCTCTTATTTCGGGTCTTATTCGCGACATTTATTATTAGGTACAAAACGTACCTTATACTTCCCGACATTTCGACCGGATTACACCAGCCGACCACGGCTGACTGAATAAGACCCGAAATATCATAAATATGAGTGACAATCGCGAAAGTTTAAAAACATTAAGTGCGATCTATCCAAACATTTACACATAATAACAAGTATTGGAAACCAGTTTGAATTATTTTCATCAACTGCCTTTTCATTGATCACCGCTAACCGCTAGGCATTGTAGGTCTTACCGAGCTTCGCTTGATAATTACTAAGTCATAGCATTCGCGCTAACATTAAACCGTAACGGTATAATATATAACTGTACCACATATCTCTGGCTCATTAATAAATTAAACAGCGTAAAGTTTTAATCTTGTTTATTATACTAGTAATGCTAAGGTTGCAGTGAACATGATGTTTAACAAATCGGTATTGTTTAGAGTTGTTGACATAAATTGACTTTTTGGTAACAACAATTATAATAAAACCACTACTTACAGATGCCGTTTAAAAATAAAAATCTATTTGGCTATTAGACAGTGTAAAATCGTAACAAAACAAAAATTTCAGTACAACTCAACATTAATTAAATAATTTTATATCCTTCGTGCAATAATAAGGCGCTAGTTTTACAAAATAAAAATTGTGTTATACAGTAGAGCTTATCAAAAATCATCATTTCCTCATCGCTTGAAAAACAAATGCAATTGATACGAAATAACTACCAATTAATCGCGAGGCGAATAACATTTTCGTTCAGGACCAAGAAACACTACTAATTAGAAAACATGGAGCTTTATAACTACATTATACCACAATATACACGTACACAGTAAAAAAAAAAACTGACAGGATTTTGTTTCAGAATATAGTTAAAAGAATGTCTAGAGCTAAATATTATTTCTTACTTTACACATAATTAGTCAAATATTGAGACAAATCCATATACAAGTCGAACGCTATTCTAAAGTCACAATAACTTGTACAGGGGAACACAACTGAAAATGTAATGAATACATTCAGCTTATTATGAACATAATATTCTGTACAACATATTTATGGTACCGAATGAAATATCAGTCATTTCTGGTACTATATTTTATGGCCTCACGCATCCACAACCACAACTAATTGATTACCCATCCATTACGAATATCTTAATGTAAATCAATCCAGTATGCACTCAAATGTTTTTATTATGATTCTTACACGTTTTATGTTAACACTAATCTCACATTGACCACCAAGTTGAGGATTTACGAGAACGGGGTGTAAGTAAATATTGTACATTCAATCGTGTCCGTTTGTTTTCGCATGTGGTACCGATCCGTTGAGTAAAGGTAGAGGAGGTTGTGGCGCTCTGATCGTCTTTTGTAGAACATGTGCATCAGCCGGTTCTATCCTCTTGTAGTAATGTTCTTTGGTCTCCACTATCTCAAAGCCGAACTTCTTATAAAAATCTATTGCACCCTCGTTGTTGACTTGGACGTGCCTGCAAAATACAAATAGCTATACAATTCTACATAAGAATAATACATTACACGAATTTTAATTCTGAAGGGGTCATGAATGACAAGCATGGTCACATTTGATCAGGCATAATTTTACTTTCCAATCCATTGCTGTCTCCTTGCAAATCTTTGCTGCATGGGCCAGACATATACCTATACTAACGCAAGAAATTTAGATACTTAAAGCGTTTGATTTGGGTAATTCCATGAAGGTACATACATGTGCTCGACAACGCATTGTACAGGATTGAAAAGGTGAATGTTTACCTCGAGAACATGATTTGTAAAAGAGTAAATGCAGAAAATACAAATATTGACATATGCTACGCGTCAAAGTCCCTATCACTATATTATTTAGAAAAAAAAAAGCAGAAATATAAGAACAGTCAATTCATAAATTGGTTACTGATCCACCCCATCTTACTGTTTGGTTACTATATCCGTCTGTAACATTCCATTTATATCCGTTTTCGTGCTTCGGAAGGTACGTAACGCTCCCCATAATTACATCATATTATTCGCTCAGCAACTTTCCCACCGTGAAATCTCGGTTACGTGGAAAATCTCCAGATTGAAGCCCGGGATTCGCTGAGATTGGTTGCTAGGGGCAGCTCGGCTGTGACTTGATATCGACCTAACCCACCTACTCGGATCCCAAAGTTTAGGCAGCCTTGCTAAACCTTAACCAAATCTACACTGAGATTGGCGGAGCAAATTCGCCAAAGAACAAAACATAACCACTTACTCATTCAGCAAATAAAGTCTCACTACTAAATTGATTTTAAAAAAATCAATAAAATATTTTTATATTTATTTAACTAAATACGACTTTAGCACTAAAATCCTATAATGTTCTTTCAAAACAACTCAAGCATTGTAACATAATTGATATATTTGCATAATTTATATGTTGCACGAAACTATAGGTACCTATATAAGTTCTTTTCATAATTGTAGGTATTTATTTCTATAATGCTTTTGTTTTCAAAAGAGTCGTGTTGTGTGCTCGTCACACAATATGCAAACCAAAAGGTCCATTTCAGGGTTACTGTATGTATATTATTAATTGTAATATTTTTGTGGGCCTACGAATGGTGCCTTAAACAACATGGTTATGATTGAATTTCACGACGAGACGGTAGGCACTGGGGTAATACATATGGAAAGCCTAGTATCAATCGCACCAACATCTGCAGTTTTTCAGGCTAATAAAGGTTACGGTATTATCGGGTGATTAATGCTGCCACAAATTTTAAGTTGGGCTATCACTGTTCACTAGCTCCGAGGTATTATTAGAGACAGCGCGGCGGTGATAAACCTCAGAAAAAAAATCGCATAAGGTTAAATATGTAGGTTTTAGTCGAGTGAAGAATATAGATGGCGTGGCATTAGGTGATTTGGAACCATCTAAATTACTGCACAGACCACAGGATGACAAAGCACTACAGAAAATGTAACGATTAAGAAAGTTAAAACAAGATTAATTTCCTTTTGCTTATTTTTGATATATATATATATACATATATTTATTTATTTCTGCGTTCCGAGATTTTACAAACATAAATAAAGTCACACCTTTATTTCGAAGGGGTAGAGGCATAAAATACGCCCACTTTTCCCTGTGAGCATTATTTGTCCCACGTAACAGGTAGTGAGTCTTTTACCGTGTTGAAATGGACAGGTGCAGGATGTGGTGACCTGCTGTTGAAATTGTTCAAGCTGGCCCATAAGGTCAACAGGGACCAACGGCTTAATGAGCCTTTCGAAGCACGAAAACGCTCGTGAATAGAAATACCACAAAGCGTTCACCCGTCTGAGGACCAGCCATATCGAAAGTTGCTTAACACGGTGATCATTTACAATATACTGAGTTAGCAGGGCTATGAGCGCTACTTCCGAGATTTTATGCAGTCGTATTGGTTATGAAAGTGAAATTGATGGACAAAGAAAGGAACAGCGTGATAAGGGAACATTGCAGTATGACAGAAGATGTAGTGACCAAGATAGTAAAAGGGATGCTTAGATGGTTCTGACACGTGGAAAGGATGGATGAAAATAGACTGCCGAAGCAGATTTATGCGGCGAGAGTGAATGGGCAAACTGGTAGGGGTAGGGGTCGACCTCGGCGTACGTATGCCAATCAAATTGAAGATTTTTTGACAAAAGGCCAGGTCAAACGTACCGTGAACCGGCGACCTTGTATGACAAAATATTCATAAAATGAAAACTACAAGGCCAAACTCTGTTAAATTTAGATATAGCGATAGCGGCCCCAATCATGGGTCGTCGTCTTTGCTTACCATCAAGCTGGCGACGCCATTTTTACGTGCAGCGTATAAAAAAATTATGGGACCAAATGACAACTATTCCGCATCTAACTAAAGACTAATAACATAAATCGGATCATAAACCTCAGCGTAATGATGTGCATACATAAAAAAACCAATCGAATCGAGAACCTCCTTTTTAAAGTCGGTTGAAATTCTTTTTTTTTATAGGTACCTCATTTATCATATATCATCACGCTACTACCAAGGAGAACGGAGCCGTAATCATAAATGTCAACAAATCACACAGTTAAATTGTAAAATGTTCATAAAATGAAAACTACTGGACCAAACTATGTTACATTTTTTTGGGACCAAATGGTCCCATAACTGCCAACCAACTATTCTGCATAAAACTAAAGAAGAATCACGTAAATCAGATCATAACTCTCAGCGTAATCGATGTACATACGTAAAAAAAAATACTGTCGTTTTTTGAAGTTTGTTAAAGACCTCCCAAGATACGTTTCAGGCATACAAGACTATAATTAATTGGTGGATTTCCATAGTGCTTTGGAATACAAGGTAAGCTGTTGACCATGATTGCCAGTAACATGGCAGTCGTTAAGCCAAATGGAAGTAAATGTAAAAAGTAAAAATAATGTACATGTATGAAATTCCCTTAGTCCCGACGTGATCATTTTTCCACTTTTAAAAATCATACACATTGTCTCACTTTAACAAAAAGATGATGTAAGGTGTGTGATATAATTTTGTGATAACAATGAAATAATGTTACCCATACAAACTCAGTAACAATCATCAACCAGATTTTTTTTTGAATGCGTTTCACTCTACAATAGATTTAGATCTTGAATAGAGCACTGCCTCGCTGGCGGAGTGGTAATTTATACGAATGTTTGTTTCGTAGTTTGGGTGTAAAATACCCCGCCATAAACCTCAAGAGATCTAATAAAAAAAACTAACTAACTATCTTCACGCTGTATCCCTGACGGGGTAGTCAGAGAGGACGGATCGCCAGGCTTCGCGATCCATGCATACTTCTTTCGGTTCTTCAAAATTCATCAATCGCTTCACATGCACGTCTGGGTAGTCGAGTACTTTAGACTTTTCCGTTTTTGAGCAATCTGCTCACGTGGTCTTCATAATGTAAGTCTCGGCCTACCCTAACTCCTTCTACTCTCTTTTTTCGCAGAATATATATTCTTCGCCAATCGTTCCTCACTCATTCGTTGGACGTGTCCAAACCAACGGGGCACGCCCTTTTCCAGCTTAACGCTGACACTTCCATTCAAACCTGCCATATTGAGATCCAATAACATAGCACTAAACATCCATCTATTCACAGTCTTTATACATATACTAGCTGACCTGCCCGGCTTCGTCCGTGACATGCTTCCAACCCCGTGGCACCCATTTAATCCCGTCGGTTATTACTTTTCCAAACATATATGAAAGTTTTTCGTCGACTTGTTGACATTTATGATTACTGCTCCGCTCTGCTGTGTAGTGGCGTGATGATATATAGCTCAGAACCTTACTCAATAAATGGACTATCCAATACAAAAAGAATTTTTCAAATCGGTTTAGCCGTTCACGCGTGATGGCGTGACCAAGGGAAATATGGATTCATTTTTATATATATAAGATTAAAAAAAATATTTTTTCTGACTGCCTAAGTTGCGCAGTGGTAATGTGTGCGGTTGCCGCGCTAAGGTCCCGGATTCGATTCCCGGGTCAGAACAAATATTTGTGTGAGCCACAAATGTTTGTTTCGGAATTTTAGGGTGTAATATGTATGTATTTAGAAATATTTATACATATGTTTATTAGTTGTCTAGATCCCATAGTACAAGCTTAAAGCTTAGTTTGAGCTAGACGGCGTTGTGTGAAAAGTGCCGCACAATATTTATTTTCCTTTTACACAACGTATCTCAAATTTAGTTGGTTAAGCTTGTGCTATGGGATATAAGCCGAAGAATTTGTTTGTTTGGTTGAACGCGCTAATCTCAAGAACTACTGATCATATTAAAAAAATATTTTTGTATTGGATAGCCCATTTATCGAGGAAGGCTATTAGACTATGTATCATTACGCTACTACCCTGGAGAGCGGAGCAATAATCATAAATGTCAACTAATCGGGCAAATGTTTATGCATTATTGTAGAATTTATAAGCGACGGGATTAAATAGTAGCTACGGGAGTTCAGAGTATGTCACGGGCAAAACCATCGGGGTCACCTAGTTAGATTATAATTCTCAATGGGCTTCTGCGTGTTGGACCAGTATTTCCCAATGTAAGCCTACCAGAAGACCTGGGGGCCGAGGGGCCGAGTCTACTATTTTCCAATAAAAACCGTGTTCTACTGCACAGCGGTTCCATTGCGATTTGTCCAAAACTAGGTAGTCTACTAAAACTATTACACAATCATACTTCTCGAACTGCAGAATAGTGACAAAATAGCTGTTATTAGCTTTCAAAACATCAATATAGACTACGAAAAATTCAACTATATACAATTACAGGCGCTACACGTGTTAATAACATTCTTTCGGCCTGCCGATAGAATTCTATTGAAGCGCAATTGTAATAGTAGACTATGAAAACTGACTGATTTTTTCTGTCGGCTCTCTATTGCGCGACAATTTCTATTCTCTTCTGACGCGATTGTATTAGTGGACTTGGCCCCTGAGTCCCTTCGTAAGAAAAAAAAGAAGATACCCGTAAAACACAGAGAGACATAGTAATAATAATAAATCTTTACGAGGGCTGCACTAAAAGTTTGGAAGGAAGGAATTGGAACTTTTCCACTGTTCCTGTCATATTAAAATCTTTTTAATTGAAAAGTCCTTGGTTTTAAAAATCGTATACAAATTATTTATTTAAAAAAAAGATTCTCCGTCTTGTTACAAGTTTTGTCAAACTTGTTTAGTCGTTGAGAAAATGGAATTGACTCGAGAAAATTCAAGAGCAATGATTTATTATGACTTTCGAAGTGGTTTAACACAAAAACAGTGTGTTGACCGTATGATTTCTGCGTTTGGTAATGAAGCCCCATCCAAAACCACAATTTATCCCTGGTTTGCTGAATTTCAACGTGGACGTGTCAAGCTCAGTGATGATCCCCGTCAAGGTGGTCCAAAAACTGCAGTCACCCAAGAAAACGTCGATGCTGTGCGTAAGCTGATTGAGGAAGATCGACATGTGACATACCGCGAAATTCAGGCAACTTTAGACATTGGCATGAGTCAAATTTAAATAATCTTGCATGAACAATTAGGTGTAAAAAAGATGTTTTCCCGATAGATACCGCATTCGCTCTTTGAAGAGCAAAAAGCGGCTTGCGTTACTTGGTGCGTCAGAACTCTCGAAAGATTCCACGCAGGATCCTCAAATGCTGTATACAACATCGTATCAGGTGACGAATCCTGGATATACGCGTACGAACCCGAAACAAAAAACCAGCCACGAGTTTAGGTGTTCGAAAATAAGTTAAAGCCAACAAAAATTGTTCGTTCACGGAGTGTCGCAAAAAAAAATGGTGGCCACGTTTGTCTCCAAAACCGGCCATGTTGCGACTATTCCTCTTGAGGGACAAAGAACGGTTAATGCAGAATGGTATGCTAGCATTTGTTTGCCACAGGTCGTTTCTGAACTCCGTAAAGAGAACTGCAACCGCCGCATCATCCTCCATCACGACAATGCGAGTTCTCACACCGCGCACAGAACAAAAGAGTTTTTAGAGCAAGAAAACATAGAATTATTAGACCATCCGCCGTACAGCCCCGACCTAAGCCCTAATGATTTCTATACTTTCCCTAAAATAAAGAATAAATTGCGTGGTCTGATATTTTCATCACCTGAATAAGCTGTGGACGCCTACAAAACGGCCATTTTGGATACCCCAACTTCCGAATGGAATGGTTGATTCAATGATTGGTTCCATCGTATGGAAAAATGTGTCAAATTTCGCGGAGAATACTTCGAAAAGCAATAAATACATTTTTAAATAGTAATGTTGTGTCACTTCCTTGATTCCCGAAATTTTCAGTGCCGCCCTCTTATTGACATATTAGAAGTACATTTAGTTACAGATCCCCTGCCACCTGCGCTAGTGTGAACTGTGTTGCAGGAGAAAGTACTCATATTGATAAGTTTTTAAAGCAATTATTATGCTAAATTTCTCATAATTTTTTAATGAAGTGGAAAAAGACAATTCGATTCGAGACAGGTATTGAACCTGTGACCTTTGCCTAACCAGGGCAATGTTCTAATCGAATTGTCTTTTTCCACTTTATTAAAAATTTATGAGAAAGTTCTCATAGTAGACAATAGGTATTCATTATATTTTAAAAAGCTGTTGCACATTATTTCTTACTTATTAGTACCAGTAACGAGTATTAGTTTACAATTAATAATTTACTATCTCAGTGTATTTCTCATTGTTATTATATTCTCAAGTAAATTTATTATTAAGGCTTGGTATTCCTGCCGAGGCCACGCTTTTGAGTTTTTTAAAACAATGCGAATCGTAGAAGAAAGGGTTTTTGATTCTGAAAAAGAGATATATGTTAGTTAAGGATTTAAGCTAGTCAAAATGGCTTTCTGTTACAAAATCTAATAAACTTCACTTGATAGAAAAACATCCCAACGTTGACCCCTTTCGAAATGTTTTTTCAATGGCAATCTAAACTACAGATAATTTTCATGAAATTTTTATACACGACTATAGCTACTAAATATTTATAGACATTATGGCTTACTTTGACTATATACAGTGATTTTTATAATACAAATGTTTAAATAATCTCAGATTCGCGACGCTGAGATCTGTTCAGTCGCGCGCTGGCGCTTACTGAGGTAGGACCTGTGTTAAGTTTTTTCGTTGCGCTCTTCTTGCTATTTCTTCGCAATAGCACAGTATATTTATAGAGCAGTAAGCATTCCATCATCATCCGAGCGTCTGTCCCAGTTGCATCTCGAGACGCCCGGAGTTTACTTTATATAGTGTATATATATGAGAGTTATGTACGGCAATGGACTCACCACATACATACATTAGTATATGCCCACTTTTCACCATTTGTATTCCTGTAAACGGTGGCAGAGGCATATTAATGCCTCTGCCACCGTTTCGGGGATAGGGCGTGATAGATAAATAAATAATATGAAAGTTTTAATATATAATAAAGTACCTACACTTCACAGAAGCGTTAGAATTATCTCTGTAAGTAGTATAAAATCGAACCCGGTACCCACAGGTGAGAAGGCAGTTATATAACCAACTGAGTCAGTGGGCCGTTCAATGTATATTTACCTATTTTCCGCTAAATGCTGACGAATTTCCAAAAAAATATTTTGTTGCTTATACTTCAATTGGGTTCTAAACAAATTTGATCAATAGATTCTGAAGCTTAAACATACCGACTGCCTCTGGCTGAAATAATCAGTGCAGTTGTTATATTGAAGCTTCGCTTCGCTTCGCATAAATTATTAAAATTGTATCAAAGACCTTTGTTTTATGCTTTTAGTATTAATTATTTAAGTATATTTATAAATTTTATAGCCACGACTTTATCCCCGAAGATGTGGCAGAGGCATATTGTGGTGAGCCCAATGCCTGTGTTCAAATGCGTTAGAATTATCTCTGTAAGTAGTATAAAATCGAACCCGGTACCCACAGGTTAGAAGGCAGTTATATAACCAACTGAGTCAGTGGGCCGTTCAATGTATATTTACCTATTTTCCGCTAAATGCTGACGAATTTCCAAAAAAATATTTTGTTGCTTATACTTCAATTGGGTTCTAAACAAATTTGATCAATAGATTCTGAAGCTTACACATACCGACTGCCTCTGGCTGAAATAATCAGTGCAGTTGTTATATTGAAGCTTCGCTTCGCTTCGCATAAATTATTAAAATTGTATCAAAGACCTTTGTTTTATGCTTTTAGTATTAATTATTTAAGTATATTTATAAATTTTATAGCCACGACTTTATCCCCGAAGATGTGGCAGAGGCATATTGTGGTGAGCCCAATGCCTGTGTTCAAATGGACAGGCTCAGATTGTAGCGACTCGTTGTTGTAATTTTTAAGTCGCTCAAAGGGTATTCACTTGACTTAACGAGTGTCGATTGCAACGTTACTATCAACCGGGACAAACAGCTTAATGTGTCCTTTGAAGCACGAAAACGCTGTTAAATGAAAATGCTACATAGTGGTCACCTATTTAAAATCCGAGAGAGTTTCTTAAATCAGTAATATTTTACAGAAACCCAGTTAGTAGGGCTACGAGCGCTTTTTATTTATGTTTTTACTTTATGTTAATAGCTTTAAACAATGTATAACATTTCATGTAACTAATAATTAATAATCCCAACATTTGAACGCGAAGGTTTTTTGCACTTTAGTGTAAACCGGCAACGTTTAGAGCAATTGAATATAATTGTGTACTTAGGGAGAATGTTTAGAGCGGACGGAAGATGTGTTCTGAAGTACAACGGTGAATAGGTGCCGAAGACAGGAACATAACATTATGATTTTAATATTATTTTAAAAATAATAGTATAATGAGTACGGGACATTTTATTTGGTACTTAATATAAATTGTTATTAATTAAAAATTAAATATCCATCACGCCTTATCCCCGAAGGGGTGGCAGAGGCATATTGTATGCCCACTTTTCACCGTATGGATTCCTGTCCCACGTAATAGGTGGTGAGCCCATTGCCGTGTTGAAATAGACAGACGCAGGTTGTGGCTACCTGCTGTTGAATTTTTTCAAGCCGCCCATAAGGCCATCAACCAGGCTTAACGACTGCCATTTTACTGGCAAGCGGGACCAACGGCTTAACGTGCCTTCCGAAGCACGGAAACGCTCGCAAATGTAAATGCCACAAAGTGGTCACCCATCGGAGGACCAGCCATAGTGAAAGTTGCGTAACTCAGTGATCGTTTACAGAACACTGAGACCGCGGGGCCACGAGCGCTTCCGCTTAATTGTTATTAAATATATCATCAAACTCCTACTAATATTATAAACGCGAAAGTTTGTAAGTATGGATGTTTGTTACTTGCACGTAAAACTACTGAATGGAATTTAAATAAAGTTTATCATAACTATATATTATACATATAATAGCTTATCTATCAGAATAACACATAGGCTACTTTTTATCCCGGGAACAAGTTCCTTTAGAAAACGGGAACGGGAACACATCATAACGCGGGCGGAGCCACGAGCGTCAACTAGTATATCATAAACCTAAAATAAAATCCAACACAATAACAGATGTTCCATTTCGATTGCTACTGCCAATCATTTTTACTGTGGCGTGCCAGCAGAAAATACATCGTCGATCTATCTTGGCGGGGGCTGAGGAAGCGTTGTGGTGTCTAAGCGACTTGGCCTACCGGCCCTTAAATAGCCGATGCCTGCGGCTCCACTCGCGTGAAATTTGGTAACTGCACAATGCACGTGCACGTGTTATCCGTGGGTTAAGACGTTTCCCGGTATAAAAGGTTCTCGATGTGTTGATCCAGGAAAGGTTTTAACTATATTCCTCACAAACTTTCAAATTTATAATATGATTACATTGCCGTGGAAATACAGGAAATTATGTTCTTGGTGCTTTTTTAATTTATCAAATTTCAGGTATCTATGTCTAATAGTTTAGACTGCTTTGGTTTCACCAGCGCAGTTCTCTTTTCCGTGGGAATGTCAGAATTTCCTTTTAAGCGCTTATATAAGGTAATATCTAAAGAATATTATCACAAAATTTCACGTTTTTATGGAAACGTGTATTACTAACGGGTATACTGCCTAAACTATTTAAGATAGAAACGTCAAATTTGGTGAATGTATTTTTAGGTACTTTAGATGAGTACTATAAAAGGAATTCTCGGTAGTCTCGCGGTAACAGTTACTACGCGGGTGAAACCACATACATACATACATATTGTCACGCCTTTATCCCCGTAAGGGTAGGCAGAGGCATATTCCACACACGGTACGCCCACATTTCACCGTATGAAACAAAAACTTATTTATATGTACTGTGAAAAATTTCGTTGAAGGCCCTATGGGCGGCTTAAAAAATTTCAACAGCAGGTCGCCGCAGCCTGTGCCTGTCCATTTCAACACGACAATGGGCTCACCACCTGTTACGTGGGACAAAAATGCATACGGTGAAATGTGGGCGTTTAATATGCCTCTGCCTACCCTTCGGGGATAAAGGCGTGACAATATGTATGAAAAATTTTGATTTGTTGCCTTCGATTTTGAAAAAATTCCGACAATTTTTTGACGGAGTCTTTTTTTATTGGACTCCGTGGCGGAGCAATTGAAACTTACAAGAAATATGGTAAATGTATTCTTTAAGTACTTTGGATCCGTCACTAACAAAGAAATTGCCGATATTGTCATGGGAACGGGAACTGTCTTACGCCCCGCTCTCTTTCTGTCTCTCTCTGTTTCTCTTTCAAAATTACAATTTAGATCTAAATTGTTTAACTAACTAGTAGACTTGCTACAGGGTTTACTGAACCTGGAGAAGAAAACACCTGCATTTGTAAAAGTACCTAGTAGTTTTTGATGAAACATAAATATTCAATTTTTACACACATATTCGTAATCTCTTCTTCCCTGAACAATCTTCTCCATCCAAAAATTGCCTGTAAGAGATCGCTTTGTAGGCTGCCCTTTGAATATCTTTATAATGCTATGCAATAATATATAGATGTTAAATGAAAATGAAAAACCTTTATTTATGTAGGTCACAAAGTAACACTTATGGATGTCAAGATTATTGCTTCTACATTTACTGCCAGATTCGCAAAGCAATAGGTAGAGCCTGAGGCTCACCACCGTGGGACAGGAATTCACACGGTGAACAGTGAGCCTATTATATGCTTCTGCCACCCCTTCGGGGATAAGGCGTGATGGATATTTATTTATTTTATAAAATAAAAAATGGGTGAAAGATAGCATAATAATTGCTTTAAAAATGTATCATCCACCAATTGTAACGGAGAATTGACGAATCGAATGCCTCAAGGAATTGGATGTAGGTACCTTAGTTATTAATATTGTGCAATATTACACACACTAAATTGAAAAGCAGGTGACCGATCGAAGGTGTTTTTTGATTTCCTTCTTCACTACTGTCCTTTATTCCCGTTTTTAGATTTCTTTGTTTATTTATTATTGTGATGCTCAGAAGTGTAATTTTGAAATTAAATGTTAATATAGAAATGATTTTGAAAAGCAATTTGTATGCTGACTATATCACAAATTTAAAGTGCAAAAATTTTCAGCTACGAGCAGGATACGAACCCGTCACTTTTTACTTGCCGGGTGAGCTGCTTAACCAACTAAGCTAGATATACACTCGAATATAAGCAATAAGCGAGCCAGACGCTCGAAACTGACTGATTTTTTTCATCTTTTCTGTCAAGCAGATCACCCGGCAGGTTGGAAGTTGCGGATTCGAGTCTCGCTGGAGACTGAAAGTTTATGTTTATGTAGTGTCGATAAATGTTAATATAGAGTTTTATTTATTGAATATCAAGCTCTCGTATTTTGTTAACCCCTTAGAGTTGAAATAACAATTCTTGGGAATGTAATGTGCACCCTTATTATAGTAAGCAAATGTTCGCTATAATCTTTACATATATTAGAATAAAGTTCCTAATTGCGTCTGTATGTTTGAACGCGATAAATTCAAAAAGTACCGACCATATTTTCACGTATTTTTCATCAATCACGACGGGATAACCATATCTATACTGATATATAAAGCTAAAGAGTTTGTTTTTTGGATGAATATGCTAATCTTCGAAACTACTGATTGGAGTTCTTTAATTGTTGGATAGATCCCATTTATCTAGGAAGGCTATAGCTTATATATTAGCACGCTACTACCCAGGAGAGAGGAGCAGTAATAATCAATGTCAACAAATTGGGAAAATTTTAATACATTATTGTAAAATGAATATACGGCGGGATTAAATGGATCCGACGTGGGTATTTCACGGATGAAGCTGCGGGGCAAAGCTAGTAACAGTTCAGTATATGATAGTCCACCGTTATACATTTGGACCTAGCTGAAAAAAAAAGGTTGATTACATTAATAATGAATACAGATTGAAACTTTAAATAGAAATCCTTTAGAATTTATTGGAGTGTTTTGTACCTTTTAATTTAAACCACTTTAATTACCTACCTCATTATTATGTACCAATATTTATTTTATCTTTTAAATCATTTCTCATCACAATGGACAAAATCAAAAAAATCAAAAATCTTTATTCATGTAGGTCACAAAGTAACCCTTATGAACGTCAAGATTACTGCTTCTACATTTACATTTACTGCCAGATTCGCAAAGCAATAGGTAAAGCCAGAGGAAGAACCTGGCAATAAAACTCATGGCCACTCTTTTCTAACCGCCATTTGACACAGTTTGATTAACATGATATTTGACCAATTATACAGTAATGAAATTATACAAAAAAAAGAACTAAATAAATGTTGTGTTCATTAAAATTACACTTACATAGTTCCTTTGAATTTATGTTAGAACAGTCGACTAAACTTAGTTTGCCTTAAATTTAAATAATATTATTTGTAACAATTGCTATAACAGCTATGAGCTGACCAGTCCCAACAGACGGCACGCGTTCACGGGTATGACGCATATATCAGCCATCGCCCTATTCAACCGTATTGTAGGGAACAAGGCGACCCGATACATACGCCACCACTGCCAGGACACTTAGGCGAGCATGACATACCCAAAAACTACACAGCAACCAACATGCCAATTTCAAAATTATAAATAAGTCTACATAGTGCTACACAATAAAAAAGTCAAATTACATGTAATTATGTATATTAGTTATTACCGGGACTAAACGCAGCCATACCTTTAGTTGCCTGGTGTTTCAAATTATTTATACTGGAGAATGTAAAAAAATACAACAAATATATGCAGATTCAAGACAAGTAGATAATATTACACAAGATTCATTCGAATCCTAAATAGCTCGAGCGAAGAGCAAGCAACTCATTTCCATTTATTTTTATCATTCAAATAATCATTAATTGTGTAATAAGCCCTTTTCAAGAGGTGCGTCTTAATTTCCGCCTTAAAAACGGCAGGTTCATAATGTCTATGCTGACATATCACTCAGGTCTATCTCAAAATCTATCTCGAAGAATGTGCGTTTTGAGCCTGAAATTTATTTTTAAAGCTGTTAAGCATAATTTGGAATTACAAACACACTTCAATTTTATACAAATAAATTAAAATAAAAGTATGTTGTGATTCCATACAGTTTTTCACTAAATGTAAATAAAAGTGCATACGGCAATTACATTTTTAAAAAAAATATCTGTCTGTCTATTTGTTCCGGCTAATCTCTGAAAAATCTTTTAACTGCGAGATAGCTGATTTTATAAGGAGTAACTTAGGATACATTTTATCCCTGTACGGGCCGGGAACTACGCGGTTGATAATTACATAAATTTATATTGATTAACCTGTATTTGTCCAAAAATATTAAATTTGTTTTTTTATTTGTGTTGTGAATTTTATTTTGGATATTGTAGTTGGTGCGTTTTTGACTGAATATTTAAATACAATATGAATTTAGGTACAGATTACTTTCATTTACGTATTACATTGTTTTTATTTATTTTATTTTCACTCCTTAGGTTGTTTTTATTTTATTTTACAAAACTGAATAAATATTTTAACCATTACTTTAATTACTTCACATATCTTTTACGTAAATCTAATATTTTAAAAAGTACTCAATTGTGTTAGTATTATGTCTAATAGCAAACGCTCTATAACCAAAACAATTTTTCGTTCTACGAATACCTAGTCAGGTCATAAATTCTGTCACATGTTTAATATAAAATAATTGAAACAAGTTTATTCATTATGTAACCATTTATACACCAAAATGAACTTAACAAAACATAGATTCTTATGACAATAAAGTTTATTCAAAATGACCTCCGTGATTTTGAATACAGGCCTTCAATCTGCGCGGCCAGTCGTCTATCGCAGCACGAACGAGGTCCATGTCAATATCGGCGGCTGCCTTAATCAAGGATGTCTTGAGTGACTCCAAATTGGGATGAGGCTTTGAGCACGCCTTTTCCTCCAAGTGTTGCCATATCTTGTAATCTAACGGACTCAAATCTGGACTGGAGGATGAAGTCGATTTCACGCGCCGCCAGCCAGTCTTGTGTGCTCTTCGCTCTATGAGCTGGAGCCGAATCTTGTTGGAATACCCAGTGCCTGTTATTGAACATGGTATGAGAAACAGGTTCCACAAGGTTCGTCAGGACTGTTTTTGATACACAACTGCATTCGTTTTTACACCTTTCTCACAAAAATGTACCTCTGTTAAGCCCCAATAAGAAACTCCCCACCCAAACCATGAGCGAGGGTGGAATATGACCTCGTTGGACACGCGGAATACGGTTGCTCGCTTCTTCACTACTGTGTGCGTACACCTTATCATTTTGTTTGTTGTAGCTCTCTTCTACGGTAAAATTTTTTTCATCCGAAAAAAGAATTTCCCGAAATTTTTTTCCCGCATACCGCTTCAACAAAGCGCGGCATCTCTTCAGTCTCTCAGGTCCATTAGACGAGCATTTAAACGATGTCCTGTTTTTCTTCGATATGACCGAAGCCCTAAGTCTTCATTTAACACCCTTTTCACCGTTCTGCTTAACCCCATCTGAAGGGCCAACAGTTTCTGCTTACGTTTGGGATTTCTTTGAATTCGCGCCTTCACAGCTTTTATCACTGCTGGAGTCCTAACAGACCGAGGGCGACCACTTCTTGACCTGTCATCTACACTAGAGTCTTCATTGTATCGTTTGATGGTACGATAAACGAATCTTTTGGTTATATTAAAATTTTTCAGTATTTCAAAATTTTGAATTGGCGCGTAACCGCAACGATGCAACTGCAACACGGTCTTCTTTAAGCGTCCACTCCATATTTAAAAATGAGTAAAATTCTAAAAAGTATACATTTTTATTTTCATGAACAATTAGAAATTCGAATTCAATAAACTATTTTTGTGGCCAGCATTCTAAAAGAAAAGTTTTTACTGTGTGACCTGACTAGGTATACATAGCAAGGCTTGTGAATTGTACTGAAGTACTGTTTAAATTATTGTTAGTTTTTGAAAACCTCTATAACAAAAATTGCCAATCACAGTCCTCGAAATCTGCGTTGTAGAGATTTTGAACACTGTGATTGCCTAATTTACGGTCCCTTAAAATTCGAATGCCCTTTATATGCATTTCTGATTTTTAAAAAAGTATGAAAAGGTAAGTATAAAAAAAAATTAATATAAATACTAAATTAATGGTAGTTCAAATCTTGTTATACATTTTAGATAATTACTAATTATAACAATTTACCAAACTTTAACGGTCAGACCAGTCTCTTTTTATTAAATGATTTTGTTAACCCTTTTTTAAACCATATACAAAATTGTCCCAGCTTAACGTTTTAAATGAGCATTTCTCTACAGCTGTGTTCAAATTCTGTCCATTATTCTTGTTAGTTGTGCTAGTAATTTAGTATGCTCCATTAAAAATATATTATCATGATTCCATAGTGCAGATAGACTTATAGTTATTGTATTATGCCTAATATTTCGTTAACTTTTTTAATATAATAATATGTTGTGTCTATTATATTGAAAATTTTACTAAACCCGTAGACATTATACGTCGCTTTGAATATGTATATAGATAACATTATAATAAATAAGTTCCACACCCAATATCAATATAGAAAGAGCAAAACGTATATATTTATTATGTTTAAAATTTATGATATATCCGACATACATACACATACATCGACTTACATATAAAATATGTCAAGATATTTATTTTATTATTAAAATAAAAATTTCAGGTTAAATTATATATATTGCATTATCTTCACAGAATAAAATATTCTATACAGCACTTTGGAATTTAAATTAAAGGGTTTTTCAGTGTGAAGTTAGCCGCAAAATAATACTACAAGTCTGTGATAGTGAATTGAAGCTTTTCAAAAGCGTAATTAACAGTATTCTAATACTATATTCATCTTGTAAAATATTGTTGTCTGTGTGTATAATTTATCGAATTCTATAAAACATGTAATTAGCTATCAATATTTTTATAGAAATTAAAATATTCATACATGAGTAAATTTTAAACTGACAGAGTGGCGTGGTGATTCTGTAGTGCATTTCACTAAATTTTAAGTATCTATCTAAATATCACAATAAAATATATACTCATCAAGTACAAGTAGAACAACAAAACTATCAGATTATCTTTGTGAATCGGGAAAAGTCGGAATCAATCGTGTCCTTTCGTAATTTCAACTAAATGTCAATTTATTAGATTTTTATGTCATTTCTTTACCATCCTTAACCTATTTGATACATTTTTATGTACCTACATAAGTACGCCGTATGTGGATACTTAGCAGTTTTACAATGACAATACTAAATACTCCTAAAACATAGGAATTTTGTGAAATGTACAACAGAATGGAACCCGTCGATTAGATTTTAAAACATAAATAAAAATATAATATGAACAAATAATTAAACTTATATGTACTTGAAATTAGGCCTTATGGAAACGGATTACATCACATTAGTTGTTAAAATATAATCACAGTCGAAATAGGTATTTATTGTCCAGAGGTGTAACAACTAGTCAATAATGACAATATTGTACAATATATTATGATATTTCAATAAAAGAATGCAATAAATTGTATCGTTTTATTCCAGCACTTTATTCTGTAACAAGATTTCATGAGGTCAACAACACACAACACAAACATGACGCAACTCGGACATTACCTTGTATTTGTCTGATGTTGTAGGTTGCGCCGGTCGTGAACACCACCGGAATAAAGGATGAGAAAAAGCCACCCGGCAAACTAACTCTGGTTGCTCTATGACGTGTATAATGCCTTCGAACCTATCGAGCTCTTCATAGAAGTGGGATCGGACCACGCGGATCCACAATTTAGCTGACGCCAGGGCCGTGCCATGCTTGTGCACAACAAGAGGTAGCGGTAATGTCACGGGAAAGGAATTTACGTTATGGATTGTTGTTGGTGATACGAAGCCGTTGCGTGTCATGTCGGGGTACACCAGGGATCCATCCTTTGCCCGGAGATTTGCCAGACGGTGCACCCACATTGTAGCAGCCTATGTGGTCGGTTATGTAAGTAGATTCTGACGGTACCGTGCTAGCGAACTCGCAGACCCGCGACATATAAATTATTGGAAGGCTTGCGCCATCATTCCTGGTTTGTTTACTTCAAGAGTCTGCTGAGAATGCTGCTACCTCATCGTAGGGCTTAGATAAGGTGGCGGGCGTTACGTGTAATCTCAAAATACCTAGCTAGGTGGAAAGTGCAACTTTTTCTTTTTAATAATTCAACTAAAGAAAATATACTTATTTTATTATTTTAATAGGATTGTGGAATGAGCTCCCTGCCTGGGTTTTCCCGAACGTCAACAGTATGGGGTTATTCAATAGGGGTCTCAGAAGGATTTTACAGGATCGGCAGCGCGAGTACAATTGCAAACGTCCATAGGCTACGGTGACCACTTTCCATCAGGTGCTTTTTTGACAAAAATGTAAAACTTCTAACGTATTATAATTATTTATTGTAAAGCGAAGTATTGCAAAAATTTGACAACGAAGGTAAAGAGTTTTTGGAGGGTAAGGTTTTCTTTTACCTATCCTACATCCCTTTCCTTGAGGAGTTCGGTTCGTCATTCCTCCGTTACAATAAGTAGAGGTTATCCTTGACCGTTTCACGTTAGGATTGACGAATTAAGGGTGTGTGGTGGGATCCTCCCCTCCTTTATTATTGTTATTTTTACTTAGGCGTAGCCAGCGAGAGGTTTCATTAAACATTTCGCTTAGCTGAGCGGCGCCCGATCTGATTTCTTACTTCTTCTCCTCCACTTTGTACGGTCATCGGTATTGTCATCAGTATTTTTATTGCAGCACTTACTTGTGTGGCTCCAACAGGGGCCAGAGGTTTTATAGACCTGTCCCTTCAACCTGAACGGCATTTTTGGTTCACAAATGTAACCAGACATCTCCCGCCACTTGACTCACGCGGCAGCAATACGTGTCTTGGCGTCGCTATCGACATTTGAAATACAGATCCCAGGTATATAACATGGTCCATGCGCTCGACTGAATCTCCGCCTATGCTGACGGATGTGGGACTCGTAGAGTTTAGTGCATAGTAGGTACTTGTTCTTTGCCATTTCTTTGCTTTGTCTTTGTTCCAGACCGCCGTTCTTATGCGTCTTCTTTCTCACCTTCACACGTCGCACCAACCTGCCCGTCCGCCAGTATGTAATGAATAACCATGGAGGCTGCTCATAGTCATTAGTCCCTGATGCTAAACTGAACAAAAACGGACTAAAAGGACCAATAATAATAATAGTCTCCAATATCAAACCAGTTTATCACAGAGACATCTTTAAATACGTAGTCAGGTCATAAATATTGTCACACAGTAAAAACTTTTCTTTTAGAATGCTGGCCACAAAAAAGTTTATTGAATTCGAATTTCGGATTGTTCATGAAAATAAAAATGTATACTTTTTAGAATTTTACTCATTTTTAAATATGGAGTGGACGCTTAAAGAAGACCGTGTTGCAGTTATTGCGTTGCATCGTTGCGGTTACGCGCCAATTAAAATTTTTGACATACTGAAAAATTTGAATATAACCAAAAGATTCGTTTATCGTACCATCAAACGATACAATGAAGACTCTAGTGTAGATGACAGGTCAAGAAGTGGTCGCCATCGGTCTGTTAGGACTCCAGCAGTGATAAAAGCTGTGAAGGCGCGAATTCAAAGAAATCCCAAACGTAAGCAGAAACTGTTGGCCCTTCAGATGGGGTTAAGCAGAACCACGGTGAAAAGGGTGTTAAATGAAGACTTAGGGCTTCGGTCATATCGAAGAAAAACAGGACATCGTTTAAATGCTCGTCTAATGGACCTGAGACTGAAGAGATGCCGCGCTTTGTTAAAGCGGTACGCGGGAAAAAAATATCGGGAAATTCTTTTTTCGGATGAAAAAATTTTTACCGTAGAAGAGAGCTACCACAAACAAAATGATAAGGTGTACGTACACAGTAGTGAAGAAGCGAGCAACCGTATTCCGCGTGTCCAACGAGGTCATTTTCCACCCTCGCTTATGGTATGGTTGGGAGTTTCTTATTGGGGCTTAACAGAGGTACATTTTTGTGAGAATATTGACATGGACCTCGTTCGTGCTGCGATAGACGACTGGCCGCGCAGATTGAAGGCCTGTATTCAAAATCACGGAGGTCATTTTGAATAAACTTTATTGTCATAAGAATCTATGTTTTGTTAAGTTCATTTTGGTGTATAAATGGTTACATAATGAATAAACTTGTTTCAATTATTTTATATTAAACATGTGACAGAATTTATGACCTGACTAGGTATACACTTCGTGTCCGTTATGAAGAAGTCAAATCTTTCCTTGTGACCTTGTCGGGGCTTCGCAAGTCCACCTACTGTGGGACTTTTTTTAAGAGGTTATTCATAAGAGCCCCTGCAACTCGAGAATATATATTATGCTTTTCAACCTTCTCGAACTATATCATAAGGGTCGATTATCGTTTAGACCGCGTTTTTGTACTCCCGTTTTGTCTTGTTTTAAATTCTACAAAGTTCTAGTGAGCGTTGGTATACTTTGACCACGACCGCTGTACGCAGTGAGCGGCGTCTGTTTTTGCCTGTTTCCTTGATATAAATAAGGCATTTGATACAATAAATTATAACATCCTGTGGGACAAACTTAGAAACACTAATGTACACGAGAAGGTAATAAAACTATTAGAGTATTGGTATAGCAATCAGCACAATCGGGTTCGCTGGGGTTGGGCGCTGTTTGACTCGTATAAACTTCAATGTGGTGTGAGGCAGGGCGGCTTAACCTCAACAGTACTTTTTAACCTCTATATTAATGGTCTCATCGAGGAGCTTAGCGGCACCAGAGTCGGTTGCCATATTGGTGGCGAATGCCCTAATAATATCAGTTACGTTGATGACATGGTGCTGCTGAGCCCCTCGGCCAGCGGTCTGCGAGGGCTGATAAGTGATTGTGAGAGATATGCTTTAAAGCATGGTTTGAGATATAACGTTAAGAAATCTGAATTAATGATATTTAGGAGTGGCAAAGGTCCTGAAAAGATTCCGCCTATTTCCTTATTAAATTAACCTATAAATATTGTAAGTAAAGTTAAGTATTTGGGCCACATCTTATCTGAAACCTTAAGTGACCATGCTGATCTCGAGAGGCAAAGAAGATCCCTGGCCACAAAAAGTAACATGCTGGCAAGGCGCTTCTCGAGAAGCTCTAACCAAGTTAAAATTACCTTATTTAAAGCATATTGTCAGACGTTCTACACCGCCGCCATCTGGTATAGTCATACTAAAGTCAATTACGATACCTTGCGAGTGCAATACAATAACGCGTTCCGTGCTATGCTAGGGTTGCCATTGAGGTGTAATGCGTCTGGTATGTTTGAAGAACATAATGTAAAGAATTTTCATGCATATATGAAAAGTGTTAGAGTATCCTTTCATAAAAGACTCGAAAAATGTATGAACAATATTGTTGTCGCAGTATTTCGGACCCTGTACGTTTACAGCAAAAGTTATACAAGTACATGTATCTAGGTGTAAGTACCTAAGCTCTGTAGCTATGTATAATAATGAAATTGCTTATTGATATGTATTAATGATTTTAATATTAAATTTACTCTTATAATATAGTTTGAAAGTGTGGAAATAGTTTGGAAGTGTGTGGGGTAAGCAAGAGAAGCCAAGGGTGTAAGAGAAAGAGAATGAGAATGTGTGCAGAAGTCCGAAAGGCGTTGTCTGATAAGAAAAAAGCATGGTTGGACTGGTTGACTACAAAAGTCAATCAAAGAATGCAGAAGGCAACGGATGTGGACCTAAAAATGGCAAAAGAGGAGTACAAAAGGTATGAGTGTGTTGCAAAAGAGGTGATGAAAAGAAAGAAAGAGAATGACAGAGATGAATTTGATAAAAGGTTATCTGATGACTTCCAACAGAATATGAAATTCTTTTGGAAGTCCATAAGAACAGTGAGGGGTCAACAGACGACATCGCATCTCAACCATATCAGAAACCACGATGGTAGTCTTGTGAAAGGAGAAGAATGTGTGTTAAAAAGATGGATGCAATATTTTGAAAGCTTGTTTAAAAATTAGGATATGCAAGTACAGACTAGTATCTGGGAAATTAATGAAATTGGTAAGGAAGAAGGCATACGTATGAAAGAAATAGTGGAAGCATAGAATAGCATGAAAGTGGGAAAAGCTGCGGGACTTGATAGGATCTCTGTCGAGATGCTGAAAGCGGGACAAGGCGTGGTAGCTTGCCAGCTGTACTGCCTTTTCAACCTTTGTTGGAGGAATGGCAGCGTACCAAGAGATTGGTGTCAAGCTGTCATCGTGCCGCTTTATAAGGGAAAAGGGTCACAGCAAGAGTGCAAGAACTACCGCGACATAAGCTTGCTCAGCATCGTCGGCAAATTGTGTGCAAAAGTTTTGATAAAAAGAGTGATGAATGTAACTGAAGGAAAAATGTGGGATGTACAAGCAGGATTTATGAAAGGAAGGGGATGCACGGATCAGGTCTTTTCCTTACGATGCGTAGTAGAAAAGCTTTTGGCGAAAAGTCAAAAAGTCTATTGCGTATTTGTAGACTTGGAAAAGGCCTATGATAGAGTGGTGAGGAATGAACTGTGGTCAACACTGGCCAGGTATGGAGTAAACAGCCACTTGATACGAGCACTGAAATCTCTCTATGAGGTGCGCTCCAGTGCTTGTGTCAGGATCAACGGAGCTTGCACAGACTTTTTTCACATTGAAAAAGGTGTGAGACAGGGTTATGTAGCGTCGCCGTTGCTGTTTAACCTATACATGGACATCTGCCTGAAAGAACTGCAAGAGAGTACGTATGGTATAAAAATGGATGAACTGACCGTCAAGTGCCTCCTATACGCCGATGATCAGGTAATACTAGCAACATCGGCGGAGGAGTTGCAGTTGATGGTAAACATTATGCATGATTCGTTAATAAACAAAGGAATGAAAGTGAATGTAAACAAGTCGAAAGTAATGGTTTTTGAAAGAGAGGTAAGTACGACGGATTGCTCAATTCTTGTGGCAGGAGAAAGAGTAGAACAAGTGAAAGAGTTTGTATATCTGGGTACAAAATTTACGAGAGATGGAAAGTGTGACTATGACATTGAGCGAAGAGTTTTGGCAGGAAATAAAGTGAATGGAGCCATGTACGCCTTTATGAGCAGTCAGAACGTGTCTAAGAAGGCAAGACTGGCTGTACATAGAGGAGTGCTGGTCCCCACACTTATGTATGGCAGTGAAAGTTGGGTATGGCAGAAGACGCATAAAAGTAAAATTAATGCCGTGGAAATGAGAAGTCTGCGAAGTATAGCTGGAGTGAAGTTGATGGATAAAGTAAGGAACAGCGAGATAAGGGAACATTGCGGTATGACAGAAGAGGTAGTGACTAAGATAGAAAAAGGGATGCTTAGATGGTTCGGACACGTGGAGAGGATGGATGAAAATAGACTGACGAAGCAGATATATGTGGCGAGAGTGAATGGGCAAACTGGTAGGGGTCGACCTCGGCGCACGTATGTCAATCAAATCCGTCGATTTGATTAACATCGACGATCTTTTGGAAAAGGCCAGGTCAAGAGTACCCTTAACCGGCGAGCGTGTATGAAAACACTCATGAAAGTAGAAGAAGCGAAAGCTGTATGTCAGGATCGTAGCAAGTGGAAAGCCATAGTCTCTGCCTACCCCGATGGGAAACAGGCGTGATAATATGTATGTAATATAGTTTGACGAAACAGTATTTGTGGATATAATCTTGTATAGGCTATATGGGACTGTAACTAGTTAGGAACTGTGCCTGAAAAAAACGATATTTTATTTATTTTTATTTATTAACCGTTCTTTGTCCCTCAAGAGGAATAGTCGCAACATGGCCGGTTTTTGTGACCAACGTGGCCACCATTTTTTTTGCAACACTCCGTGAACGAACAATTTTTGTTGGCTTTAACTCATTTTCGAACACCCACTCGTGACTGGTTTTTTGTTTCGGGTTCGTACGCGTATATCCAGGATTCGTCACCGGATACGATGTTGTATACAGCATTTGAGGATCCTGCGTGGAATCTTTCGAGAGTTCTGACGCACCAATTAACGCGAGCCGCTTTTTGCTCTTCACAGAGCGAATGCGGTATCGATCGGGAAAACAACTTTTTTACACCTAATTGTTCATGCAAGATTATTTGTATTTGACTCATGCCAATGTCTAAAGTTGCCTGAATTTCGCGGTATGTCACATGTCGATCTTCCTCAATCAGCTTACGCACAGCATCAATGTTTTCTTGGGTGACTGCAGTTTTTGGACGACCTTGACGGGGATCATCACTGAGCTTGACCCGTCCACGTTGAAATTCAGCAAACCAAAGATAAATAGTGGTTTTGGATGGGGCTTCATCACCAAATGCAGAAATCATCCGGTCAACACACTGTTTTTGTGTTAAACCGCTTCGAAAGTCATAATAAATCATTGCTCTTGAATTTTCTCGAGTCAATTCCATTTTTGTTGGCTTTAACTCATTTGTCCGAGACTACCAGGACTTTAATTGGTCGTGTTAATTAGTGTCTAGCACATAAGAGCTTTTAGCCTTTTTGTTACCACCTCACTAAAAAGGCAACGGGTTCAAAATTTCTTCCGAATTTAACATCTAAAATAGACACATTTTATTTTATTTTATTTTATTTTATTAAATTTATTCGGCCCTTTAGAACCACCCGAGTTCCGTGCTTCGGAAGGCACGTTAAGCCGTTGGTCCCGGTTGCTAATAAAATGGCAGTCGTTAAGCCAAGTTGAAGGCCTTATGGGCGGCTTAAAAAAATTTCAACAGCAGGTCGATGCAGCCTGCGCCTGTCCATATCAACACGGCAATGGGCTCACCACCTGTTACGTGGGACGAAAGTGCATACGGTGAAACGTGGGCGTTTAATATGCCTCTGCCTACCCCTTCGGGGATGGAGGCGTGACAATATGTATGTATGTAATTCCATTTTCTCAATGACTAAACAAGTTTGACAAAACCTTGTTTTTTTTTTAGTTGTCTTCGCCCATCTTGGGCAGGCAAAGGAAACTTAGTCCATACAGCCTAGTCATCAGTATTTATTGTTTTCTTGTTTTAGTCCTGTCTAGTCGTTTGTCGATGTCAAGCCCTAAGTCCTAGTCCGTGCTCCAATAAGGCAGTAGATCCCTTATTTCAGCTCTCTATGGAAATTTGGCACTAACACAAACAACACCGCTATTTATTCCAATATATCACTTTCTTTAACTAATGCACTTTCGAACTCTTTATGTATAATATTCCACCATTATTAAACACAAAAACACGAATTTTACACTAGTTGACAAAACCTTGTGACAAGACCGAGAATATTTTTTTTAAATAAATAATTGGTATTCGATTTTTAAAACCAAAGAGTTTTCAATTAAAAGGATTTTAATATGACAGGAACAGTGGAAATGTTCCATTCCCGATACTTTTAGTGCAGCCCTCTTATTTCGGGTCTTATTCGCGACATTTATTATTAGGTACAAAACGTACCTTATACTTCCCGACATTTCGACCGGATTACACCAGCCGACCACGGCTGACTGAATAAGACCCGAAATATCATAAATATGAGTGACAATCGCGAAAGTTTAAAAACATTAAGTGCGATCTATCCAAACATTTACACATAATAACAAGTATTGGAAACCAGTTTGAATTATTTTCATCAACTGCCTTTTCATTGATCACCGCTAACCGCTAGGCATTGTAGGTCTTACCGAGCTTCGCTTGATAATTACTAAGTCATAGCATTCGCGCTAACATTAAACCGTAACGGTATAATATATAACTGTACCACATATCTCTGGCTCATTAATAAATTAAACAGCGTAAAGTTTTAATCTTGTTTATTATACTAGTAATGCTAAGGTTGCAGTGAACATGATGTTTAACAAATCGGTATTGTTTAGAGTTGTTGACATAAATTGACTTTTTGGTAACAACAATTATAATAAAACCACTACTTACAGATGCCGTTTAAAAATAAAAATCTATTTGGCTATTAGACAGTGTAAAATCGTAACAAAACAAAAATTTCAGTACAACTCAACATTAATTAAATAATTTTATATCCTTCGTGCAATAATAAGGCGCTAGTTTTACAAAATAAAAATTGTGTTATACAGTAGAGCTTATCAAAAATCATCATTTCCTCATCGCTTGAAAAACAAATGCAATTGATACGAAATAACTACCAATTAATCGCGAGGCGAATAACATTTTCGTTCAGGACCAAGAAACACTACTAATTAGAAAACATGGAGCTTTATAACTACATTATACCACAATATACACGTACACAGTAAAAAAAAAAACTGACAGGATTTTGTTTCAGAATATAGTTAAAAGAATGTCTAGAGCTAAATATTATTTCTTACTTTACACATAATTAGTCAAATATTGAGACAAATCCATATACAAGTCGAACGCTATTCTAAAGTCACAATAACTTGTACAGGGGAACACAACTGAAAATGTAATGAATACATTCAGCTTATTATGAACATAATATTCTGTACAACATATTTATGGTACCGAATGAAATATCAGTCATTTCTGGTACTATATTTTATGGCCTCACGCATCCACAACCACAACTAATTGATTACCCATCCATTACGAATATCTTAATGTAAATCAATCCAGTATGCACTCAAATGTTTTTATTATGATTCTTACACGTTTTATGTTAACACTAATCTCACATTGACCACCAAGTTGAGGATTTACGAGAACGGGGTGTAAGTAAATATTGTACATTCAATCGTGTCCGTTTGTTTTCGCATGTGGTACCGATCCGTTGAGTAAAGGTAGAGGAGGTTGTGGCGCTCTGATCGTCTTTTGTAGAACATGTGCATCAGCCGGTTCTATCCTCTTGTAGTAATGTTCTTTGGTCTCCACTATCTCAAAGCCGAACTTCTTATAAAAATCTATTGCACCCTCGTTGTTGACTTGGACGTGCCTGCAAAATACAAATAGCTATACAATTCTACATAAGAATAATACATTACACGAATTTTAATTCTGAAGGGGTCATGAATGACAAGCATGGTCACATTTGATCAGGCATAATTTTACTTTCCAATCCATTGCTGTCTCCTTGCAAATCTTTGCTGCATGGGCCAGACATATACCTATACTAACGCAAGAAATTTAGATACTTAAAGCGTTTGATTTGGGTAATTCCATGAAGGTACATACATGTGCTCGACAACGCATTGTACAGGATTGAAAAGGTGAATGTTTACCTCGAGAACATGATTTGTAAAAGAGTAAATGCAGAAAATACAAATATTGACATATGCTACGCGTCAAAGTCCCTATCACTATATTATTTAGAAAAAAAAAAGCAGAAATATAAGAACAGTCAATTCATAAATTGGTTACTGATCCACCCCATCTTACTGTGTGGTTACTATATCCGTCTGTAACATTCCATTTATATCCGTTTTCGTGCTTCGGAAGGTACGTAACGCTCCCCATAATTACATCATATTATTCGCTCAGCAACTTTCCCACCGTGAAATCTCGGTTACGTGGAAAATCTCCAGATTGAAGCCCGGGATTCGCTGAGATTGGTTGCTAGGGGCAGCTCGGCTGTGACTTGATATCGACCTAACCCACCTACTCGGATCCCAAAGTTTAGGCAGCCTTGCTAAACCTTAACCAAATCTACACTGAGATTGGCGGAGCAAATTCGCCAAAGAACAAAACATAACCACTTACTCATTCAGCAAATAAAGTCTCACTACTAAATTGATTTTAAAAAAATCAATAAAATATTTTTATATTTATTTAACTAAATACGACTTTAGCACTAAAATCCTATAATGTTCTTTCAAAACAACTCAAGCATTGTAACATAATTGATATATTTGCATAATTTATATGTTGCACGAAACTATAGGTACCTATATAAGTTCTTTTCATAATTGTAGGTATTTATTTCTATAATGCTTTTGTTTTCAAAAGAGTCGTGTTGTGTGCTCGTCACACAATATGCAAACCAAAAGGTCCATTTCAGGGTTACTGTATGTATATTATTAATTGTAATATTTTTGTGGGCCTACGAATGGTGCCTTAAACAACATGGTTATGATTGAATTTCACGACGAGACGGTAGGCACTGGGGTAATACATATGGAAAGCCTAGTATCAATCGCACCAACATCTGCAGTTTTTCAGGCTAATAAAGGTTACGGTATTATCGGGTGATTAATGCTGCCACAAATTTTAAGTTGGGCTATCACTGTTCACTAGCTCCGAGGTATTATTAGAGACAGCGCGGCGGTGATAAACCTCAGAAAAAAAATCGCATAAGGTTAAATATGTAGGTTTTAGTCGAGTGAAGAATATAGATGGCGTGGCATTAGGTGATTTGGAACCATCTAAATTACTGCACAGACCACAGGATGACAAAGCACTACAGAAAATGTAACGATTAAGAAAGTTAAAACAAGATTAATTTCCTTTTGCTTATTTTTGATATATATATATATACATATATTTATTTATTTCTGCGTTCCGAGATTTTACAAACATAAATAAAGTCACACCTTTATTTCGAAGGGGTAGAGGCATAAAATACGCCCACTTTTCCCTGTGAGCATTATTTGTCCCACGTAACAGGTAGTGAGTCTTTTACCGTGTTGAAATGGACAGGTGCAGGATGTGGTGACCTGCTGTTGAAATTGTTCAAGCTGGCCCATAAGGTCAACAGGGACCAACGGCTTAATGAGCCTTTCGAAGCACGAAAACGCTCGTGAATAGAAATACCACAAAGCGTTCACCCGTCTGAGGACCAGCCATATCGAAAGTTGCTTAACACGGTGATCATTTACAATATACTGAGTTAGCAGGGCTATGAGCGCTACTTCCGAGATTTTATGCAGTCGTATTGGTTATGAAAGTGAAATTGATGGACAAAGAAAGGAACAGCGTGATAAGGGAACATTGCAGTATGACAGAAGATGTAGTGACCAAGATAGTAAAAGGGATGCTTAGATGGTTCTGACACGTGGAAAGGATGGATGAAAATAGACTGCCGAAGCAGATTTATGCGGCGAGAGTGAATGGGCAAACTGGTAGGGGTAGGGGTCGACCTCGGCGTACGTATGCCAATCAAATTGAAGATTTTTTGACAAAAGGCCAGGTCAAACGTACCGTGAACCGGCGACCTTGTATGACAAAATATTCATAAAATGAAAACTACAAGGCCAAACTCTGTTAAATTTAGATATAGCGATAGCGGCCCCAATCATGGGTCGTCGTCTTTGCTTACCATCAAGCTGGCGACGCCATTTTTACGTGCAGCGTATAAAAAAATTATGGGACCAAATGACAACTATTCCGCATCTAACTAAAGACTAATAACATAAATCGGATCATAAACCTCAGCGTAATGATGTGCATACATAAAAAAACCAATCGAATCGAGAACCTCCTTTTTAAAGTCGGTTGAAATTCTTTTTTTTTATAGGTACCTCATTTATCATATATCATCACGCTACTACCAAGGAGAACGGAGCCGTAATCATAAATGTCAACAAATCACACAGTTAAATTGTAAAATGTTCATAAAATGAAAACTACTGGACCAAACTATGTTACATTTTTTTGGGACCAAATGGTCCCATAACTGCCAACCAACTATTCTGCATAAAACTAAAGAAGAATCACGTAAATCAGATCATAACTCTCAGCGTAATCGATGTACATACGTAAAAAAAAATACTGTCGTTTTTTGAAGTTTGTTAAAGACCTCCCAAGATACGTTTCAGGCATACAAGACTATAATTAATTGGTGGATTTCCATAGTGCTTTGGAATACAAGGTAAGCTGTTGACCATGATTGCCAGTAACATGGCAGTCGTTAAGCCAAATGGAAGTAAATGTAAAAAGTAAAAATAATGTACATGTATGAAATTCCCTTAGTCCCGACGTGATCATTTTTCCACTTTTAATAATCATACACATTGTCTCACTTTAACAAAAAGATGATGTAAGGTGTGTGATATAATTTTGTGATAACAATGAAATAATGTTACCCATACAAACTCAGTAACAATCATCAACCAGATTTTTTTTTGAATGCGTTTCACTCTACAATAGATTTAGATCTTGAATAGAGCACTGCCTCGCTGGCGGAGTGGTAATTTATACGAATGTTTGTTTCGTAGTTTGGGTGTAAAATACCCCGCCATAAACCTCAAGAGATCTAATAAAAAAAACTAACTAACTATCTTCACGCTGTATCCCTGGCGGGGTAGTCAGAGAGGACGGATCGCCAGGCTTCGCGATCCATGCATACTTCTTTCGGTTCTTCAAAATTCATCAATCGCTTCACATGCACGTCTGGGTAGTCGAGTACTTTAGACTTTTCCGTTTTTGAGCAATCTGCTCACGTGGTCTTCATAATGTAAGTCTCGGCCTACCCTAACTCCTTCTACTCTCTTTTTTCGCAGAATATATATTCTTCGCCAATCGTTCCTCACTCATTCGTTGGACGTGTCCAAACCAACGGGGCACGCCCTTTTCCAGCTTAACGCTGACACTTCCATTCAAACCTGCCATATTGAGATCCAATAACATAGCACTAAACATCCATCTATTCACAGTCTTTATACATATACTAGCTGACCTGCCCGGCTTCGTCCGTGACATGCTTCCAACCCCGTGGCACCCATTTAATCCCGTCGGTTATTACTTTTCCAAACATATATGAAAGTTTTTCGTCGACTTGTTGACATTTATGATTACTGCTCCGCTCTGCTGTGTAGTGGCGTGATGATATATAGCTCAGAACCTTACTCAATAAATGGACTATCCAATACAAAAAGAATTTTTCAAATCGGTTTAGCCGTTCACGCGTGATGGCGTGACCAAGGGAAATATGGATTCATTTTTATATATATAAGATTAAAAAAAATATTTTTTCTGACTGCCTAAGTTGCGCAGTGGTAATGTGTGCGGTTGCCGCGCTAAGGTCCCGGATTCGATTCCCGGGTCAGAACAAATATTTGTGTGAGCCACAAATGTTTGTTTCGGAATTTTAGGGTGTAATATGTATGTATTTAGAAATATTTATACATATGTTTATTAGTTGTCTAGATCCCATAGTACAAGCTTAAAGCTTAGTTTGAGCTAGACGGCGTTGTGTGAAAAGTGCCGCACAATATTTATTTTCCTTTTACACAACGTATCTCAAATTTAGTTGGTTAAGCTTGTGCTATGGGATATAAGCCGAAGAATTTGTTTGTTTGGTTGAACGCGCTAATCTCAAGAACTACTGATCATATTAAAAAAATATTTTTGTATTGGATAGCCCATTTATCGAGGAAGGCTATTAGACTATGTATCATTACGCTACTACCCTGGAGAGCGGAGCAATAATCATAAATGTCAACTAATCGGGCAAATGTTTATGCATTATTGTAGAATTTATAAGCGACGGGATTAAATAGTAGCTACGGGAGTTCAGAGTATGTCACGGGCAAAACCATCGGGGTCACCTAGTTAGATTATAATTCTCAATGGGCTTCTGCGTGTTGGACCAGTATTTCCCAATGTAAGCCTACCAGAAGACCTGGGGGCCGAGGGGCCGAGTCTACTATTTTCCAATAAAAACCGTGTTCTACTGCACAGCGGTTCCATTGCGATTTGTCCAAAACTAGGTAGTCTACTAAAACTATTACACAATCATACTTCTCGAACTGCAGAATAGTGACAAAATAGCTGTTATTAGCTTTCAAAACATCAATATAGACTACGAAAAATTCAACTATATACAATTACAGGCGCTACACGTGTTAATAACATTCTTTCGGCCTGCCGATAGAATTCTATTGAAGCGCAATTGTAATAGTAGACTATGAAAACTGACTGATTTTTTCTGTCGGCTCTCTATTGCGCGACAATTTCTATTCTCTTCTGACGCGATTGTATTAGTGGACTTGGCCCCTGAGTCCCTTCGTAAGAAAAAAAAGAAGATACCCGTAAAACACAGAGAGACATAGTAATAATAATAAATCTTTACGAGGGCTGCACTAAAAGTTTGGAAGGAAGGAATTGGAACTTTTCCACTGTTCCTGTCATATTAAAATCTTTTTAATTGAAAAGTCCTTGGTTTTAAAAATCGTATACAAATTATTTATTTAAAAAAAAGATTCTCCGTCTTGTTACAAGTTTTGTCAAACTTGTTTAGTCGTTGAGAAAATGGAATTGACTCGAGAAAATTCAAGAGCAATGATTTATTATGACTTTCGAAGTGGTTTAACACAAAAACAGTGTGTTGACCGTATGATTTCTGCGTTTGGTAATGAAGCCCCATCCAAAACCACAATTTATCCCTGGTTTGCTGAATTTCAACGTGGACGTGTCAAGCTCAGTGATGATCCCCGTCAAGGTGGTCCAAAAACTGCAGTCACCCAAGAAAACGTCGATGCTGTGCGTAAGCTGATTGAGGAAGATCGACATGTGACATACCGCGAAATTCAGGCAACTTTAGACATTGGCATGAGTCAAATTTAAATAATCTTGCATGAACAATTAGGTGTAAAAAAGATGTTTTCCCGATGGATACCGCATTCGCTCTTTGAAGAGCAAAAAGCGGCTTGCGTTACTTGGTGCGTCAGAACTCTCGAAAGATTCCACGCAGGATCCTCAAATGCTGTATACAACATCGTATCAGGTGACGAATCCTGGATATACGCGTACGAACCCGAAACAAAAAACCAGCCACGAGTTTAGGTGTTCGAAAATAAGTTAAAGCCAACAAAAATTGTTCGTTCACGGAGTGTCGCAAAAAAAAATGGTGGCCACGTTTGTCTCCAAAACCGGCCATGTTGCGACTATTCCTCTTGAGGGACAAAGAACGGTTAATGCAGAATGGTATGCTAGCATTTGTTTGCCACAGGTCGTTTCTGAACTCCGTAAAGAGAACTGCAACCGCCGCATCATCCTCCATCACGACAATGCGAGTTCTCACACCGCGCACAGAACAAAAGAGTTTTTAGAGCAAGAAAACATAGAATTATTAGACCATCCGCCGTACAGCCCCGACCTAAGCCCTAATGATTTCTATACTTTCCCTAAAATAAAGAATAAATTGCGTGGTCTGATATTTTCATCACCTGAATAAGCTGTGGACGCCTACAAAACGGCCATTTTGGATACCCCAACTTCCGAATGGAATGGTTGATTCAATGATTGGTTCCATCGTATGGAAAAATGTGTCAAATTTCGCGGAGAATACTTCGAAAAGCAATAAATACATTTTTAAATAGTAATGTTGTGTCACTTCCTTGATTCCCGAAATTTTCAGTGCCGCCCTCTTATTGACATATTAGAAGTACATTTAGTTACAGATCCCCTGCCACCTGCGCTAGTGTGAACTGTGTTGCAGGAGAAAGTACTCATATTGATAAGTTTTTAAAGCAATTATTATGCTAAATTTCTCATAATTTTTTAATGAAGTGGAAAAAGACAATTCGATTCGAGACAGGTATTGAACCTGTGACCTTTGCCTAACCAGGGCAATGTTCTAATCGAATTGTCTTTTTCCACTTTATTAAAAATTTATGAGAAAGTTCTCATAGTAGACAATAGGTATTCATTATATTTTAAAAAGCTGTTGCACATTATTTCTTACTTATTAGTACCAGTAACGAGTATTAGTTTACAATTAATAATTTACTATCTCAGTGTATTTCTCATTGTTATTATATTCTCAAGTAAATTTATTATTAAGGCTTGGTATTCCTGCCGAGGCCACGCTTTTGAGTTTTTTAAAACAATGCGAATCGTAGAAGAAAGGGTTTTTGATTCTGAAAAAGAGATATATGTTAGTTAAGGATTTAAGCTAGTCAAAATGGCTTTCTGTTACAAAATCTAATAAACTTCACTTGATAGAAAAACATCCCAACGTTGACCCCTTTCGAAATGTTTTTTCAATGGCAATCTAAACTACAGATAATTTTCATGAAATTTTTATACACGACTATAGCTACTAAATATTTATAGACATTATGGCTTACTTTGACTATATACAGTGATTTTTATAATACAAATGTTTAAATAATCTCAGATTCGCGACGCTGAGATCTGTTCAGTCGCGCGCTGGCGCTTACTGAGGTAGGACCTGTGTTAAGTTTTTTCGTTGCGCTCTTCTTGCTATTTCTTCGCAATAGCACAGTATATTTATAGAGCAGTAAGCATTCCATCATCATCCGAGCGTCTGTCCCAGTTGCATCTCGAGACGCCCGGAGTTTACTTTATATAGTGTATATATATGAGAGTTATGTACGGCAATGGACTCACCACATACATACATTAGTATATGCCCACTTTTCACCATTTGTATTCCTGTAAACGGTGGCAGAGGCATATTAATGCCTCTGCCACCGTTTCGGGGATAGGGCGTGATAGATAAATAAATAATATGAAAGTTTTAATATATAATAAAGTACCTACACTTCACAGAAGCGTTAGAATTATCTCTGTAAGTAGTATAAAATCGAACCCGGTACCCACAGGTGAGAAGGCAGTTATATAACCAACTGAGTCAGTGGGCCGTTCAATGTATATTTACCTATTTTCCGCTAAATGCTGACGAATTTCCAAAAAAATATTTTGTTGCTTATACTTCAATTGGGTTCTAAACAAATTTGATCAATAGATTCTGAAGCTTAAACATACCGACTGCCTCTGGCTGAAATAATCAGTGCAGTTGTTATATTGAAGCTTCGCTTCGCTTCGCATAAATTATTAAAATTGTATCAAAGACCTTTGTTTTATGCTTTTAGTATTAATTATTTAAGTATATTTATAAATTTTATAGCCACGACTTTATCCCCGAAGATGTGGCAGAGGCATATTGTGGTGAGCCCAATGCCTGTGTTCAAATGCGTTAGAATTATCTCTGTAAGTAGTATAAAATCGAACCCGGTACCCACAGGTTAGAAGGCAGTTATATAACCAACTGAGTCAGTGGGCCGTTCAATGTATATTTACCTATTTTCCGCTAAATGCTGACGAATTTCCAAAAAAATATTTTGTTGCTTATACTTCAATTGGGTTCTAAACAAATTTGATCAATAGATTCTGAAGCTTACACATACCGACTGCCTCTGGCTGAAATAATCAGTGCAGTTGTTATATTGAAGCTTCGCTTCGCTTCGCATAAATTATTAAAATTGTATCAAAGACCTTTGTTTTATGCTTTTAGTATTAATTATTTAAGTATATTTATAAATTTTATAGCCACGACTTTATCCCCGAAGATGTGGCAGAGGCATATTGTGGTGAGCCCAATGCCTGTGTTCAAATGGACAGGCTCAGATTGTAGCGACTCGTTGTTGTAATTTTTAAGTCGCTCAAAGGGTATTCACTTGACTTAACGAGTGTCGATTGCAACGTTACTATCAACCGGGACAAACAGCTTAATGTGTCCTTTGAAGCACGAAAACGCTGTTAAATGAAAATGCTACATAGTGGTCACCTATTTAAAATCCGAGAGAGTTTCTTAAATCAGTAATATTTTACAGAAACCCAGTTAGTAGGGCTACGAGCGCTTTTTATTTATGTTTTTACTTTATGTTAATAGCTTTAAACAATGTATAACATTTCATGTAACTAATAATTAATAATCCCAACATTTGAACGCGAAGGTTTTTTGCACTTTAGTGTAAACCGGCAACGTTTAGAGCAATTGAATATAATTGTGTACTTAGGGAGAATGTTTAGAGCGGACGGAAGATGTGTTCTGAAGTACAACGGTGAATAGGTGCCGAAGACAGGAACATAACATTATGATTTTAATATTATTTTAAAAATAATAGTATAATGAGTACGGGACATTTTATTTGGTACTTAATATAAATTGTTATTAATTAAAAATTAAATATCCATCACGCCTTATCCCCGAAGGGGTGGCAGAGGCATATTGTATGCCCACTTTTCACCGTATGGATTCCTGTCCCACGTAATAGGTGGTGAGCCCATTGCCGTGTTGAAATAGACAGACGCAGGTTGTGGCTACCTGCTGTTGAATTTTTTCAAGCCGCCCATAAGGCCATCAACCAGGCTTAACGACTGCCATTTTACTGGCAAGCGGGACCAACGGCTTAACGTGCCTTCCGAAGCACGGAAACGCTCGCAAATGTAAATGCCACAAAGTGGTCACCCATCGGAGGACCAGCCATAGTGAAAGTTGCGTAACTCAGTGATCGTTTACAGAACACTGAGACCGCGGGGCCACGAGCGCTTCCGCTTAATTGTTATTAAATATATCATCAAACTCCTACTAATATTATAAACGCGAAAGTTTGTAAGTATGGATGTTTGTTACTTGCACGTAAAACTACTGAATGGAATTTAAATAAAGTTTATCATAACTATATATTATACATATAATAGCTTATCTATCAGAATAACACATAGGCTACTTTTTATCCCGGGAACAAGTTCCTTTAGAAAACGGGAACGGGAACACATCATAACGCGGGCGGAGCCACGAGCGTCAACTAGTATATCATAAACCTAAAATAAAATCCAACACAATAACAGATGTTCCATTTCGATTGCTACTGCCAATCATTTTTACTGTGGCGTGCCAGCAGAAAATACATCGTCGATCTATCTTGGCGGGGGCTGAGGAAGCGTTGTGGTGTCTAAGCGACTTGGCCTACCGGCCCTTAAATAGCCGATGCCTGCGGCTCCACTCGCGTGAAATTTGGTAACTGCACAATGCACGTGCACGTGTTATCCGTGGGTTAAGACGTTTCCCGGTATAAAAGGTTCTCGATGTGTTGATCCAGGAAAGGTTTTAACTATATTCCTCACAAACTTTCAAATTTATAATATGATTACATTGCCGTGGAAATACAGGAAATTATGTTCTTGGTGCTTTTTTAATTTATCAAATTTCAGGTATCTATGTCTAATAGTTTAGACTGTTTTGGTTTCACCAGCGCAGTTCTCTTTTCCGTGGGAATGTCAGAATTTCCTTTTAAGCGCTTATATAAGGTAATATCTAAAGAATATTATCACAAAATTTCACGTTTTTATGGAAACGTGTATTACTAACGGGTATACTGCCTAAACTATTTAAGATAGAAACGTCAAATTTGGTGAATGTATTTTTAGGTACTTTAGATGAGTACTATAAAAGGAATTCTCGGTAGTCTCGCGGTAACAGTTACTACGCGGGTGAAACCACATACATACATACATATTGTCACGCCTTTATCCCCGTAAGGGTAGGCAGAGGCATATTCCACACACGGTACGCCCACATTTCACCGTATGAAACAAAAACTTATTTATATGTACTGTGAAAAATTTCGTTGAAGGCCCTATGGGCGGCTTAAAAAATTTCAACAGCAGGTCGCCGCAGCCTGTGCCTGTCCATTTCAACACGACAATGGGCTCACCACCTGTTACGTGGGACAAAAATGCATACGGTGAAATGTGGGCGTTTAATATGCCTCTGCCTACCCTTCGGGGATAAAGGCGTGACAATATGTATGAAAAATTTTGATTTGTTGCCTTCGATTTTGAAAAAAATCCGACAATTTTTTGACGGAGTCTTTTTTTATTGGACTCCGTGGCGGAGCAATTGAAACTTACAAGAAATATGGTAAATGTATTCTTTAAGTACTTTGGATCCGTCACTAACAAAGAAATTGCCGATATTGTCATGGGAACGGGAACTGTCTTACGCCCCGCTCTCTTTCTGTCTCTCTCTGTTTCTCTTTCAAAATTACAATTTAGATCTAAATTGTTTAACTAACTAGTAGACTTGCTACAGGGTTTACTGAACCTGGAGAAGAAAACACCTGCATTTGTAAAAGTACCTAGTAGTTTTTGATGAAACATAAATATTCAATTTTTACACACATATTCGTAATCTCTTCTTCCCTGAACAATCTTCTCCATCCAAAAATTGCCTGTAAGAGATCGCTTTGTAGGCTGCCCTTTGAATATCTTTATAATGCTATGCAATAATATATAGATGTTAAATGAAAATGAAAAACCTTTATTTATGTAGGTCACAAAGTAACACTTATGGATGTCAAGATTATTGCTTCTACATTTACTGCCAGATTCGCAAAGCAATAGGTAGAGCCTGAGGAAGAACTTGGCAATAAAACTCATCGCCACTCTTTTCTGACCGCCAGAAATTACAATAGTTTGATTTACATGATATTTGACCAATTATATAGTAATGAGTTTATACAGAAGAAACAAAATCAGTGTTGTGTTCTAAATCAAATCAAAATGAGAGTGATTCTAGTTGCCAGTTCTAAGGGCAGCCTACCCTTTATGAAGAAGAATCTGACAAGAAAGTCCATGGATGCTCTTTTAAAAATTTGGTATGGCTTACAATATAAAAATTACACTTACATTTTAATTGCAGACTATATCTTAATTGCTGACTATATTCCAAATCTAACTTATCTGCTTTTATTTTTAATGTTAATGTTTATTAGTTTACTTAATGACTGACCTCCTATTTACAAGGATATACTTAATAAGATCTGTGGGAACTGTTTGGACAAAAATATCAAGAGGATCTAGTCATGATAACTTATAGTTATGAGGTCCTTCACTCATGGGTTCAATCACTTTTTCCAGAATTTAGTTTCACTTTCACCACAAATTCAACCATTTTCATAAAGACTATGAAAATGGTTGTGGTGAAGAAGCAATTAGAGTTTAGAAAATACCAAAGAAATCGGCTGGAGCCATATCATATGATGTGATTGCTCAATGGTATTTCTTGAGTTGTCAGGTAAATTTATTCGCAATGAGGGCAGTGTTATTATTTTCTTCTTGGGGACGCCGGCACCGCCGAGCGAACGATCCGACCGCATGTCTTGCCGCCCACTTCGCTCATTTCCCCGGTTTGTCTCCTTCTTGCGGTTTGGATTGGGTATCCCAGCAGTCTTCACGGCGGCCCCTTCTTGTTTCCTTGCAGAAGCTTACTATCTGATCCACCTTCAGATGTTCTATATCTTCTTCTCCTAGTCTGTCTGTGCCCATAATTTCCCATCTTGTTAGCGAATATATGGGGCACTCAGCTAGTAGGTGGAAGCTGGTTTCTACTTCCTCCATGCATTCTGGGCATAATGGGTCATCCATTACTCCTATCACTGTTAGGTGCCTGTTGAGGCGACAGTGTCCTGTGATGATCTCAATGACAAGCCTCATATTTGCTCTGGTAAGTTTGACCAGTCGGCTTGTCCTTTTCGCATCCATTCCTCTGATGAAGATCTTCGACTGTCTCATGCCTATCGAGGACCTCCATCTGAGGTTGGTTTCTACTGTTATGCTTCTGCTAATTACTCCTTTCGTGATCTTATGAGCGATTGGAAGCCATGGCTCTGGTCCGATCACGCATTCGTCAGGCCCTTCCCGGGCTACTTTGTCCGCTAGTTCATTGCCCGGGACTTCCTCATGTCCGGGGACCCAGGCAACGTAGACTTCAGCTCTTTCCGCCAGCTTTTCGAGTGATTTTTTGCACTCCTTGACTGTTGCTGACATTGTCTCTACTTTATTTAGGGCTTTCAATGCTGCTTGACTGTCACTGTAGATAGTCACCTTTTTTATGTCTGTATGGCGGTGTATAGTTTGCGCACACTCTGTGATGGCGCATATGTCCACCTGAAAGACACTTGCGTATTTGCCTAACCGTATTGATCTATTAATCTCCGAAAGTCATAATAAATCATTGCTCTTGAATTTTCTCGAGTCAATTCCATTTTCTCAAGGACTAAACAAGTTTGACAAAACCTTGTGACAAGACCGAGAATCTTTTTTTTAAATAAATAAATGGTATACGATTTTTAAAACCAAGGAGTTTTCAATTAAAAAGATTTTAATATGACAGGAACAGTGGAAATGTTCCATTCCCGATACTTTTAGTGCAGCCCTCGTACTAGAATGTCCGCCATCTTGAGGATTACCTCTCCATAGGCCCACGCTTTTAAATTTAAACCACTGTTCAATTGCTTTCTTTTTAATTTCTAGATCCAGAGAATGGAGTCCCAATACGATCTCTAGCGCAGCTATGGGAGTTGTTCTCATAGCACCTGTTGTCATCAGGGCGGCCAGCCTCTATACCTTGTCTAATTCTATTTTGTTTGTCTTGTCTACCATACTATGGCCCCGTGCAGTATTCTGGATAGGATAATTGATTTATATATCCATATGACTGTTGCTAGTTTCGTTCCCCAGGTTCTTCCTATTGCACTTTTACATTGCTTCAACGCCATTTTGGCTTTTGTGCATATGTTCTTTATGTGAGTCATAAAAGTCAATTTGCTATCCAGTGTCACTCCCAGGTATCCACCCAGTGTGGTTACCTGATGTGGCTCCCAGGGTGTGGTTGTTCAGTTTCACTGGTCCAAAATTCTTTCTTCCTTTTATTCGTAAATATCACTACCTTTGTCTTGTCGGGATTCAAGTTTAACCCTTTGCTTTTGCACCATGTTAGAGCTACCTTCAGTCCTTTGTTCATGATGTCGCACATAACACTTGGCACTTTGCCGGTTACCAGGAGCACGCCGTCGTCGGAATATGCCTGTGTGTATATGTGCATCCTGTTAATTTTCTTAATAAGTTCATCTATTAGAAGGCACCATAGTAAAGGGGATAAACATCCTCCCTGTGGGAATCCTCTGCTTGCCTCTACTTTTAGGGTCACGCCTGCCATCTCTGCCTGTAACAGTCGGTGCCTCAGCGTTAGTTTCACCCATTCTGATATGTCTTTATCTATTCCTTCACGGTCGAGGGCTTCTATCGATTCGAGAGTGGCCATGTTGAAGGCTCCCTCGACGTCAAAGAAGCATCCTAGTGCATATTCCTTGTTTTCTATCGATCTCTGCACCCTGCTCTGCAACTCAATGATTGTGAGAGAAAACAGTCATGTTGACTTTGATTTGTGATGAATTTTGAGTGTGGTGTTTTTTGGAGGTATAGTTAAAGAAAGACCTCACTCCAAAGGCTTGTTGACTAGTTTGCATGGCAAACTTGTAAACCCACATCTCATCACCAATAATGTGTTTCAAAATTGGGTCGGAATTACCACATTCTAAAATGTCATTAAGCGATTAGAGTTTTAAGAGAAATTTCACGTCTTTTGGGACTAGCTGAGCAGCTACGTGTTTCATACCCAAGTGATTATTATAAATGTTACAGTTTCAGTGGCTCAGTGGATCCATTGCATCACAAATGCATTTGTAGATTTTGTACTACTCATGAGGATGTGTTGTTAAAAAGTTTATTCACCGTAAGCCATCTATAACATTTTCAGAGATCCTGAACACGAAATGCTATTGGCAATGCAAAACTTAAACAATATCTTTTTTCAATGCTTTTCTCTGTTGTAAAATTCGCAATATACGCTAGATATAATCTAACTAAAAACATCACTGTTCAATCTAAATAGCATAGAAAACAGTTGTGCCAATGTAACAACAAAGAAAAATGTAATTTGGAACCATAAACAAGTTATCCATTCCCAATACTATCTATACTGATATCATCTATTATTAGGTTATTTTAGTATTAGGCTCTGATCTATACACTCTAGACGGACATGAGGACTTTTTTTATATAACTATAGATCTTGGATTCGCCAGCAGAAAGTTTATCAATTTATCATGATTTTAACCACAATTATGTATGTGTGGATTGTAATCAGCTACATTGTTCAGTGTGAAGGATGAATATCTTGAATTAATTCCACAATGACATTTAAATTGTTATATATTAGATGACTCACATGTCTAGATAATGAAATGTTCTTAAGGACTGCCTACACAAGCAACTCATATTGGTTCATTCCAGGCAATTCATAAAAACAAAATAAAAAATATTGTGGGACACTTTCACAGCACCATCTAGTCCAAACTAAGCTATAAGCTTGTTCGCATTGTATGGGATCTAGACTACTAATATACATACACCTAAATACTGAAACCAATATTTGTGGATCACACAAATATTTGTTCTAACCCAGGAATCAAACCTGGGACCGCAGTGCAGCACTTGCATGCACTACCACTGCCCCACCAAGGCAAATGTTAGTGGGTTTTGAAAGTATGTTTTCAAATGCTTCAATATAACACACTGAAACTATTGAAAACATAGTTACAAAACAATCACTGACAATTTATTGAAATTACTACATGTGGTTACAGAGTGCGTCAAATTGCTTAAAACAATTGTAATTTTGATTAAAACAATTGCCCATATTAAAATTTTAAAAGAATAATATGCATGTAAAATTGATACTGCACAAAAATACAGCATAATTATGGTTTCTCTTAAATTAATAAATCTCTCATATACCGTTTCAAAATTATAATAATTATTATATTTCATTATATATTTTCAATCATTAAAAGTAGCGATTAATTTGTATCTAATGCACCTAGATTCAAACCAAAGACTTCAGATCTGCACTTCAGGTTATTTCCCTGGAAAGTAGCGGTCTTATCAGAATTTAATTTTAAACCTATTATTTATATATCAAATTTGTTTGTGGTAACTGATCTTTACCAATACAAAGACCAATGGTATTTTTTAATTTATTTATATAAGTTTATAACACACATGTTGTTGAATGCCCAACATGTTTTTTTGTAGTTGAGGAAACAGGTAAGTTAATATTTTGAAGTTTTATCTAATAAGAGTATTTTTGGAGATTTCACCATTAATACTTCATTTAGTATGGAGAATTAATGGTATAAGTTAAAAAAGTAATTAGAAATTGCAATCATGTGTAGTTGGGACCTTTTAAGCAGTCTTAATATTTATTTGGTATTGCATTTCTATTTTCATACTGTATCCCTGACAGGGTATTTGTTAAATGTATATGAATTAATAGTAGTTTTCATATATGGTGGACATATATGAATTAATGAATTTTTCATGTGCTTGTATTAATTGCAAATATATATTAAAGACTTACATTTTATTAATAGAAATAAGGCTTTATATCTATCTTTCAAGGAATAATGACAAGAGTACAATTGCATTGATACAAGTTGTTGATTGTATGAGTATATACTTCCATTGTACGAGTTAGATTTCATATTCAACAGATGCAGATATTATGAGTCTCATATTAAAATCAATTTACTGATAAGTGAAATCTAGTTTTGTTACACTAGTTGTTTATTTACTGATAAAACTAATATAAAATGTGGCATTCAGTTGGCTTCATTTACCTACTCAAATACATAACCTTCAGACTATAAATATACCACATAAATTCAAATGGATGGAATCTACTATACCTTTGTAGTATTGAAGAAATATAATTATAATGTACTTACAAGAAAATACTGTCGAAATTGCCGTCCTGTTCAACGAATTTGAGCACATGTTCCACCATCAAACTACCAATGCCAAGTCTTCTGTATGGATATAAACACCCCAAGGTCATAATATAAAGTCTACGCGAGTTTTCCGATGTGTCTATTCTACAGCATACAGCTCCCACGACGATGTCGTTATAATATGCTAACTTGGCCAGTTCACCAGCTTCCAAAACATCCTTGTAAAACTTATCATTGTAGGATACTGGAAATACTACTGTGTTAAGCTTTTTTAGTTGTTTTATATTATGTGGGGTGACATCTCCGAGTTCTATTTTAGCTCTGAAAAAGGTAAATTTACTATTTTAAAGGTAATATTATACGATAGTGAACAAGCATTATGCTTTAATCATGTACTGTAACTCGCGACACAGGTTATTTTAAGGAATTGCGGCAGTTTATAGCATATGGCTTACCTAGTCATTTTAATAACTATTCTAAAAATTAAACACTACAATTTAAAAACTAATCTAACACAGTTATATCACACGAGATCACTCCCGCCATCTACCAATTCAGCTAGCTCGCTCGCACACCCGCTTCGACACTTTTTCGTTCATGCGTAAAATTGAGTAAAATAGTTTGACAGATCAGTGTTGTCATTAGACAATAAAATATTCTACCTTCTGAAGACTTAACGGAAATTTTTTAGAGGTATAGAACTTTAAGTTCGCAACACTTTTTTAACTGGCGGCCATTTTGTCAGCCGTCAAGTGATTTATGTTTAGTTTGGTTTGGCATTTCAACATGAATAGACCGACGCCTGAACAACGCTTCCTAATTGTGCAAATTTATTTTAAAAATTATGGTTCTATTCAAAATACGTATCGTGCACTACGTCCAATGGAAAGTTTTCGCACCAAGTTTACTCTCAATGATAATACGCATCCACAGACGTCGTACAGTGCGTACAGAAGAAGTCATTGCTGCTGTAGAGCGTAGCGTAGAGGAAGACCCGAATCAGTCTATCCGCCATCGTGCACAGATTGGATATGTGTCCATCCACTTTATGGAAGATTTTGCAGAAAGATCTTGGTTTCAACTCGTGCAAGAATAAGTCTGACAAACGTTTTTTCTTTAATTGCCAAATAAATCTACAAAAAAATACGAGTAAGACTGTGTTTTTACTTTTTTTATATTTCAAATTCTGGCTGAAATATTTACAATCAAAGTGCGTATAACGCAGGTGACCGCATACGTCACATCACTACACATTCAACAGTCGCGCTTTCGTTCGCACCCGAACGTCGCGCCGCGCCTTGTCGCTGTCAGTGTTACGTTGTGACGTCATAATGAGCGCGCCTAATCTCGGAATTTCGAAAAAGGGCTTTAACTTCTCGTCGTTATAACTTCGGAAATACTATATGTATTGAAGTGAAATAAAAATTAATATAATGTACATGAACTACGTTCTAATTTTAGCTGTATTTGATAGTAATATTTTGACCCTTTTGTGTTCTCCATTGAAGCCTCGCGATCACCTAGCAAGGCGTAGATTCGGTGAATGGGCCCAAAATAAGATTGCCGTCGATCCCGATTTTCATAAGCGTATTTTGTTTAACAATGAAGCTCAATTTTGGTTGAATGGATACGTCAATAAACAAAACTGCCGTATTTGGAGTGATGATAATCCTCAAGTGTAAGTCGAGACACCATTACATCCAGAAAAACAGACTGTGTTGTGTGCTTTGTGGGCTGGTGGAATAATTGGTCCGTACTTCTTTAAAAACGATGCCAGTACTTTACAGTTAATGGTGACAGCTATAGAGCGATGATTACTGACTTTTTCGTTCATTAATTGAACAATCATGATGTGCAAAAAATGTGGTTTCAACAAGACGGCGCAACATGTCACACAGCTCGTGCTACAATTAATATATTGACGGACACGTTTGGTAACCTTAAGTTTCACGTTTCGGACCCGCGAATTGACCTCCAAGATCGTGCGATTTAACGCCGGCCGCTTGACTATTTTCTGTGGGGATATGTAAAGTCGCTAGTCTACGCCGATAAGCCCAATACTCCCGATATTGACCACCTGGAGGACAACATTCGGCGCGTTATTGCCAATATACGGCCACAAATGTTGGAAAAATTCATCGGAAATTGTCTTAAGGTTGGTGTCGAGCTTCGGTGCAAAGGAGTTTGTATATTGATGCAGGAACGCTGTGATGCCAACCTGCCTGTGCGTCTGTGACAGAGATTTGTTTCTTTTTCTTCTATCACTGTCAAAATAAAATAAAATGGGAATACAATTATGTTAGAAAGACTATCTTGTGTAAAAATATAACCAACCTTAATAAATTGTGTAATATATAAAAAATACTGACAAAAGTGAATAATTGAGTGATTATAAAAACTATGAAATAGCTAGGTAGGTTAAAACTATAATAACATCACCTTCGGACGTTTCCAACCACGCTCCAAGGTAATTTGTTTATTTTTAATAGGTTATAGACGCCAGCGGAAGGATTCCCGATGGATTATACTACCAAAGTAGATATTGGGAAATGAACGGGCAAAGAAAATTGGTCTACATGGAAATACAAAATTTCTATATTGCTGGACGGTGCTGATAACGCCCTCGAAGCAGTAGAAGGTAGCCTAATGAAGCCTAAACTCACAGACAGAGCAGGTGGCGCAGAAATCTCTGCTTGTAATTCGGACCTAGTCAAATATAAGAAAACAGAGACAAGCGCTCTACTCATGTTGACCACTAGCATGTCAGAAGACACGTTAAAGAAGGTTATGATATTCAGGACCGTAAAAGAAGTCTGGGAAGAACTACACCGTTTATTTGATAGACAAACGGAAGATAGAGCATACTCTTTATGTTTAGAATTGATATTAGAATTTATATTCCAACCCACAGCGATGGCAGGCCTCCTAAACCAACTCCAGGCACATCAGGCTCAAGCTCAAAGTTTAATCAAGTGCAACAGATTTCGTTGATAGTAAATGCTTGCTCGACAGGACAAATCCAAGACAGAGACAGCTGGTTTGTCGACAATGGAGCAACGATACATATAACAATTAGGAGAGAAGCTTTCACTGAATACCACGAATTCGATTCGATTTCCCACAGTTCGATTTTCCTCAGTTATTGGAAGCATCTGCTATGCTCACGTGCCTTAGCAAAAACGCCAAAAGATGTGCAAAAAGGCAATAAAAGGAAGGTTAAATGGTTATGAGAACGATGATGGTTATCGTATCTATGATGGAACACAGACACAAAAGTCCAGAGATGTAACCTTTGAGTCAGACGTTGAGTTCAAAGCATCAACTGAGGTAGAGGGAGGTCAAGAGCAAGAGGCAGAATTCCCCAAAGTCTCGGTATGGAATGAACAAGGTCTAGAGGGAGAGAGATCCGATGTAGACCATGTTCAAACTTCGGACCAAGAACAAACAGTTACTGATGAGAGAGGTACTATAGACGTTCGCGACAGACCCACGCGCCAACGAGCGAAGATTATGTGTATAGTGTAAATAGTTAAAACATCACAATAGTGAAATAGAAAAACCGTGATAATAGTAAATAGTTTCGTGTAAATAGTGTTCAACAGTGCCTAGACAACGATCTAGTGTTTATACAGTGCCTAGATAAACAATCTAGTGTTTTATAGTGCCTAGACAACAGTCTAGTGTTTACATAGTGCCTAGATAAGAAATCTAGTGTTTTCATATAGTTCCTAGATAGGTGACCTAGTTTTGTATATTTAGTGTTCTCTTTTTGTTGTTAAATAATAGTAATGTCTAGTGATCTCGTTAGTGTAATGTTCTAAATTTGTACATTTTCTACCTACGTTAGGACCTTGCTTTGGACCTAGATCCTAGACCGCGTGACCTGCGCTGTCACGAATAGTTTTATTTCGTAGCCGGTCTAGGTAACTCCAATGAATAATAGTGCTCCTACACCTACAGATTATAGATAAATAGAAATTCATAGGATGTAGGATGTGTCGGAGTTGCCTAGACTGAGCTAGATTTTTAGGAATCTAGGTCATGACTGATAGCGATAGGTAGTTAAGACTAGCATATTTCAATAGGTCTTTGTAAAACCTATAAAATAGTACCTGAATTGTAAATGTAGCATAAATCATCTGAGAAACAGATCAAGTATCGCACGTCCAAAGCAGTATGAAGATTTTGTTTGTACTTTAAGTTCTTCAGGAATAGAAAACTTACCAGAAACTTATGAACAAGCCATGAAGAGGGAAGATAGTGCCGAATGGCAAAGAGCTATAGCGAGCGAAATAAAATCCCTTGTTCATAACGAGGTCTGGACGAAATGCGAGCTACCTCCTGGTAGAAAGCCTTTGCCATGCAAGTGGGTCTTTCGGATAAAAAGAAACCCAGATGGCACTATCAATAAATATAAAGCGAGACTAGTTGTAAAAGGATTCAAGCAACGTAAAGGCTTAGACTATGAACAAACTTTTAGCCCTGTTGCCCGGATGGCTACAATTAGAGCCTTGCTTAGCGTAAGTGCCCAGGAGAAGCTACATCTCACACAGTTCGACGTTTCCACAGCCTTTTTAAACGGAAAACTGAGTGAAGAGATTTATATGAAGCAGCCAGATGGTTTCTCAGATGGAACTTCAAAAGTCTGTCGACTGCAACGGAGTCTCTACGGCCTGAAACCGCACCTCGCTGTTGGAATTCATGTTTTGAAGAAATTCTGCTTCAAAAAGGTTTTCAACAGAATATGGCTGTTCCCTGCCTATTTTCAAAGAAGGTGGAATACAAGAAAATATTTGTTTTCCTGTATGTGGATGACGAAATTGTAGCAACAACTGATGAGGATCTAGCGCAAAAGTTCCTAAAGGACTTAGGAGACTCTCTGAAGATCACAACGAAACCGGCTTCCTACTATTTATTACTAGAAATTGAGCGCTCGGATGACGGTTCTGTCATGATCTCGCAGCTAGTGTACACTAAAAAGATCCTGGAACGTTTCCGAATGAGCGATTGCAATCCGGTTACCACGCCCATAGAGAAGACTCCTGAATCAGGGAAAGTTGGAAATGACCCTGAAGAGAAGAGTTTCCCCTATCGTGAGGCAGTAGGAGCACTGGCCTATCTGATGACCGGTATGCGCCCCGACATAGCCTATGCTGTCGGAGTAGCTTCCCGCAAATTGGAGAAGCCTAATTACGAAGATTGGCTTAAATTTAAAAGGATATTTCGATACCTTAAAGGGACCATACAATATGGAATTAAGTATGGGTCATCCTATAACCAAGAAGCCATCATTCAAGTATACAGTGATGCAGACCACGGAGGAGATGAACTTACTGGACGCTCTACAACAGGAGTTGTCTGTCTGTTCGCCGGAGGAGCTGTATCATGGCTAAGTCAGAGGCAAGTTTCTGTCGCGATTTCAACCACTGAAGCCGAAATAGTAGCAGTTAGTGAGAGAGCTCGTGAGCTGATATGGCTGCAAAGAATTTTCAGTCAACTCACGAAGCATACCGATACTACAAGTGGACAATGAGGCTGCAATAAGACTTGCTCATAATCCAGAATTCCATAAGCGGACGAAGCACATCCGCGTACGACACTTCTTTGTTCGTGAAACTGTGCAAGATGGACTGGTCAGAGTAATGAAAACAAGTTCTGCAGACCAGCTCGCCAAAATGCTTACGAAGGCAGTTCCGAAGCCCAGGCTCGTTCTACTAAGAGATGGCCTAGGATTGAGTTCACCCTTGCACCAATGAGGGAAAGTGTTAAGGTTGGTGTCGAGTATCGGTGCAAAGGAGTTTGTATATTGATGCAGGAACTCTGTGATGCCAACCTGCCTGTCCGTCTGTGCCAGAGATTTGTTTCTTTTTCTTCTGTCACTGTCAAAATAAAATAAAATGGGAATACAATTATGTTAGAAAGACCATCTTGTGTAAAAATTTAACCAACCTCAATAAATTATGTAATATATAAAAAAAACTGACAAAAGTGAATAAGTGAGTGATTATAAAAACCATTAAATAGCTTGTTAGGTTAAAACTATAATAACATCACCTTCGGACGTTTCCAACCACGCTCTGCTACAAAGGTAATTTGTTTATTTGAGGCAACCGTGGCGATCATATGCCAGAAATCATATTAAAATTATAATGCCAGAAGATTGTCTTTCGAATAAAGAAAATTTTAAATTAATAAAAAAATCATCTTTGTTTTATTCCATTTCAAAGTTCTATACCTCTAAAAAAACATCCGTTATTTATGAAAATTTATACTTTATGTAACAATGAGCCTTCGCCTCTCTCTGACGTATTTTTAAGCTTGGACTACTAAAAATCATAAATATGCTTAAATTAAATATTATTAACTCCAACTGGTTCAGTGTGAGACCTGGTGAGACCTGATATGTCAAATACCTTTTTTTTATTTGCCGCGCTTTACCTAATTAAACTTTCATTTACCATACCAAGCCAACACTATTGATTTTGATAAACTTGGGGTATGATAAATAGGCTGTAAATTACAATAATACATGTAGTAAAGTTAATATTCAATGTTTAAATTTTTAAATTATAATCTCGTCGTCAACCTAATTGTAAAATTATAATCTCATCGTCAACCTAAAATGTTTCTTAAGTCCAAACAGTAATGATTCGAATTTAAAAACATAGCCTTATAAATTAAATCTGTACATATAAATAAAATTGAAGTGTCTGTTTGTAATTCCAAGTTAACAGCTTTTCATTAAACGCATATGTAAGTATAGCCATTGGTACTTACATAAACAAAATCAATATCATTTTTTTCTGTTTGTCTATCTGTCTGTTTGTTCCAGCTAATCTCTGAACAGCTCGACCGATTTCAAGATGACTTTCACTGGCGAGTGCAAGTCAAAGCTGATATTATTACATTTTATCTCCGTGTACCCAAGGACACAGGCAATAAGCGGGTGAAATCGCGGGGTGTCGACTAGTATTATGATAACAAAATTGACTCTCTCTTCAAATGTGTCGTTTAATGGTGTTAGTATAATTTCGCCAGCGTTATTTATGACTCTATACGATTAAAAACAAAATAAGATCTCAATCCATCAAAAAGGTATTTTTTTTGTTTGTACCCGATGTCTTGTTGGTCTTCTTCTTCGTATCAATGGCAATAAGTTAATTGTGTGCAGCCCAGAACTCAGCGACATGGACGGCTCTTTTGGTGGCATCGTTTAGATCTTGCACGGTGCAGGTGCTAGGACACTGTGAACAAGATAAGAGGTGGTCCATTATTTGTAGGGAGGCACCACAGTCACAACCACCATCCCCCGCATCCAGGTAACCCCATTTTACCTGGTTCACCTGGTTTCGCAATCTATTAAAGGATTTCCAGGTCGACCACTGAATGTAAGCTGACGGGAGAGAGTCCCGTGAGCAACTCCTGTTGTCGGGCACTCCCCACTGGATCTGGCACCGCGACCGTACATCGCAGAAAGCTCTTTCTGCTCTTAAGGCGTGAACCGGGCATATGATGTTGATAAAGAGCTTTTCCACCCCACATGCCACACGCCGTAACATCGTGGTGGAGCAATGCCAGCAAGTAGGTGACTAATCCTCTCATCACTGTGGTAATAAACAGTCTAGTTGGTATTGTTGATGTACCAGAAAGGTCTTCTATATTTTAAAAAAACTATCGAAATTGATGTGTTCTATAATATTATAGATAGCTGTAGTCTGTAGTTTCAGTTCACAAAATTTTATTAAATGGCAGCACTTTAGTTTTAGACTGCTTTTACATCATGATCCCCGTGCTCTGAAATTTACAATGTTTTTTATTATTATTATGTATTTGTTGTATCTTGAGTTTGGTGTTGTATTTGTTGTATCTTGAGTTTGGTGTTATAAAAAAAGTCGACTGACATAATAATATCTATATAAGCGCTCGTGGTCCCGCGCACGTAGTGTTCTGTAAACGATCACTGCGTTAAGAAACTTTCACTATACTATATATATTTCGGACTTTGTGGCATTTATATTTGCGAGCGTTTCCGTGCTTCGGAAGGCACGTTAAGCCGTTGGTCCCGGTTGCCAGTAAAATGGCAGTCGTTAAGCCTGGTTGAAGGAATAATGGGCGGCTTGAAAAATTTCAACAGCATGTAGCCACAACCTGCGTCTGTCTATTTCAACACGGCAATGGGCTCACCACCTATTACGTGGGACAGGAATCCACACGGTGAAAAGTGGGCATATAATATGCCTCTGCCACCCCTTCGGGGTTAAGGCGTGATGGATATTTATTATTTTATTTTTATTTATTTTAATATTATAAAGCTGAAGAAGAGTGTGTTTGTTTGTTTGGATGAACTCGCTAATCTTAGAAACTACTGGTCGTATGTGAAAAAATATTATAGTGTTAGATAGCCCATTTATCGAGGAAGGTCTAGGCTTAACAGCGGAACTGTAGCCATAATGTCGACAAATCGGGCAAATTAATTTGCATTAATTTAGAATTTATTAGCGACGGGATTAAATAGGTGCGGCGGGAATTCGAAGTATGCCGCGGGTGAAGCTCGTTAGGGTTCACCAAGTTATACATATAGCATTTGACCATAGATTTGACCGGCGGGCCGGAGGAGATGTGCACATTAGCGCCCGTTCGTTTAATTGTAGCAAAGAACTTATACTTATAACTAGACTATGCACTACGGCGAAAATATCAGTCCGCGCGAAAGGACCCTCGGTGGTAGTGTGTCCTTTCTATATAAGTGACCATGACCAAACAGAACACAGGACAAATTGCTTTGATCTCTGCTCGATCAAAGGTTCAATTCACGTGAATTGAACCTTTGATCGAACCTACCTAATTTTTTATAAGTAAAAAATTTAAAATTAAACCATAACTTTAAAATTAAATCTACAACAATCTACATCACATAACCTACACGTGGGTTAACGGTTGGAAGTACTTTCGTTCCTGCTTTTATAATAGGTATCATCTAACCCACCGTTGGTAAAACACCGTTTACCTATCGAGTATATGCGCCATGTGTGCCTCCACATCATTGCCGTTATGGAGCAGCCGTCGACAATCTTGGACACCATGGACTTTCACGCGGCTGAAGCGCAGCACGTATCGGTACATCTCCAATTTAAAATAGTCGATACGAAGTATCAACCTACCCGCTATTAAGAGACTGTAATAATATTTAAGCAGGATTGTGGATCCAGCATTTAGTATTAACATGCCCAAACATTTAAGTAGAGAACAACAGTAAACATTTAAGAGTTATTTTGAATACTATGTAATTAATTAACTAATTATAGGTATGTACTGTAAAAATATTAAGGTAAGTTCCAAAGTTTATGAATTATTAATTTTACGAAGTCATAAAAAATAAAAATGTTAAATTTTCTACCATTTCTACCAAATCCAATGGTTAGTTGAGCTGGCTACGTATCAGACAAGGACACACTACCATTGGAAGCCCTCTCGCCGGTAGATGTTTTTAGTTAGCTACCGCTTATATGGTAATAGTTACTCTAAGCTTAAGATAATATAGATGTCATTTTTGCGCGACGAATTTTTTTTGGTACTCAGTCTAGTTGTAAGTTTACTGTTTTTTTTTGCTCTTTGAATTGTAGTCGATGAGTCGATTGTAGTTGTAGATGAAATAAAATTTACCATAGAGTACAATTTACCCACTAAAAGAAAAGGCGCAAAATTCGAATAATTTAAACTTCAAATTCTTTTGTTTGTCAAACGTCTTGTCTAGTGTGAATAATATTTTCAAGAATAAGAGAGGAAATAGCAGTAAACATGCTACTAAATCAATTGCGTTATTTTCAACCATATAATAATATCAAGTTGGGTGTCACCACTTGGCACAAACGTTATTATGAGAAAACTGTAGCACAATGTATGAAAACCCAAGCAATAGCGATGCAGCAACAACAAGCTACCAAACCCAGGCCAGCTTCCGTGAATTTACATGACAAAGACCCAGTGTTATCAACTGAGATATTCCCAACCGCTAAAGTAGTTCCTATGGTGATAACAAATAAAGAAACCGTGGTTTTGTCATTCGATGATGTACCGGGTCCTAAGGCTTTAAAACATCTAGCGAGAATTCGGCAGTATCTTTCGGAGATTGGTACTCAACTAACAGCTGGTTTTATTACGCTTGGACTTAATATGGGTTAGTTGATGTGTTTTTTTGTATGAAGAGCCGAGACCAAACACCACAGCTCTCGGATATATAATTAAGGCAACACGAAACGCCGTAAAAGTACTTATTCTAATTATCTGTCTAGATGGCGGTAATTTGAACTCATAAGTAGGTATGTTTAATGGGCTATGTACTTCCGATTATAGGGGCAAATGCACAAAAAACACCTCTTTACGGCTCTGCCTATGCCTTCGAAATTAGGCGTGTAGCTAGTTAGATTATATACATGTATACATACCTAACTATAAAAGAAAAAAATTGTTAATACATTTTCAAAAATTCCGTCAGATTTCCCAACGAAATCTCACTTCATGTGGAACTGGAAACTTACCTGGAAAAGTTAACGGAAATACTTGAAACAATAAGGAAAGCTTACCCCCGTTAGCTCAGTGTTCTGTATACGAGCACTGCGTAAGGCATCTTTCGGTATGACTGGTCCTCAGATGGGTGACCGCTTTGAGACATTTACTCTCGCGAGCGTTTCCGTGCTTTGGTCCTGGCAGTCATTAAGCCAAGTTAAAGGCGATTCGCAAATTTTCAACAGCATGTCGCTTGTCACAACCTACGCCTGTCCATTTTAACACGCCAATGGGCTCGCCACTTATTACGTGGGACACATGGTGAAAGGTACTTAAGGTAGGTATATAATATTCCTCTGCCACTCCTTCAGGGATAAGGCGTGATAGTTACACAATAATTTTAACATATTTTATTAGGTAAATACCTTTTTTCAGGCACATACTTCAACACCAGAAAGCCTCTGAAAAATCTGTCAACTCTCTTCGATGAATACGGCCCAGTTGTGCGATTTATAAGTCCCGTAGGATCTGACATAGTGTTAATAAATCATCCGGACCATATCCAAAAAGTTTATTCCATGGAGGGCGAATTTCCGGTTAGGTCTACTTTGGACTCGTTGGAGAAGTATAGATCGGAACACCGAAACCAAACGTATGGATTGTACACTGTGTAAGTAATGTACTCGTAGTTGGTACCATTATGAAAGGCTTTCCTCCACAGCAGCGGTTTAAGCACGACAGATCTAGACATCTGATAAACATACTAAGATACTCGTATTTATCAATATAACGCTGTTATATCTCACTCTGCTATAATTGAACGTAGGTTTATAACTTGACTATATAAGGACATCTCCATATTTGTGATTCTTTTTTTAAATATTCTGTGCGAGCATTTGCCCTGCCCTGCATGCGTTGCTCGCGACTGAAAAGGTGAGATTAGGTCATGGAGCATGTGACATTATTTTTCCTTACTTATACCTATTTCCATATACCTATCTTTTACAATAGTTACTAGGTAAGTTTCATACCTAAGTACCTATTATAACTAGGACTACTCTACTCTTTACGTAAATAATTATATTCTGCTTACAGACAAGGCCAAGATTGGTCCCGCCAAAGAGCGCTAGTAGTTAATCCCCTAAACAACTCGATTTCTCATCATATGTTGGGAATCAATGATGTTTGTGATAATTTCACTAAAAAGATTTACAACTCGAGGAATTATCAGGATCAGCTATTGAAGGATCTTTATAAGGAGCTTCATAAATGGGCATTTGATTGTATGGGTAAGTACCTAGCTTTGTATAGGAATATGTGTAAGTTACGGTATTTTTATCTATCTTTATCACTCTAAATACCACATTAGGTCGTATAGTCGTATGACAGTGCATGACAGGTCGGCATGAAAAATCGAATTCGGTGAGACCATTTTTCGACTAAAGCGGTATCATCCATACCGATGTTGATGTGACTTCGATCAACTGGGAAACGGGGGATGTATCCGGTATAGGAGGACAGCGTGGGAAGTCTGGAGGATGCTACAAAGCTACCAACTCCGAACAAATGTTTAGACAATATTCTTTTTTGTGTTCACGCTGTATCTCTGACAGGGTAGTCAAGATAGGACCCCAAGCTTCGTGATCCTCCCATAATACTTCTTTCGCTTCCTGCAAATACATTATTCGTTTAACCACTCTAACGTCCCAGTTTTTTGATAACACGATTTTCCTAATTAACAGCTGACCTAATTGACAAAAAATTTTGTACATTTTAGTTTGATTTTAGTATAATAGTAGGTATCTCTAACTATACGAAGACAATAAAAAGAAACATCATAATGAAGGCTGCGATGGCACCTTGTTGAGATCTTCAGGTCCCAAGCCAGTTTCATTTGTAAGTGGTGCACCAACGGACGAAGTCACAGCTGAGGCGTAGCCTGGTACAGTAATGCCAATCACCCTTTCAATTTGGCGAAAATTTGGAGAGGCTTAGGCGTCTAGCAGAATAACTAATGATATTATTAGATAATGAACTACAATAGGCTGATTTGATTGATAAGTTTGTTGGTTCTGCAAGATAATATGAACTCAATGGATAGAACAGCAATGATTAATGTCTTTATTTCAGGGCTCATACTATTCTCAAAGAAGTTCACCATGTTGGACACTGAGCTTGTGTACAGTCAGTGCGATATGTCGTGGTTATACCATAGCCTCGAGAAAGCCACCGAATCCATCATCAAGTGCGAATCTGGTCTCAAATTATGGAAATTATTTCCAACTCCAGCTTGGGCATCGTTGATCAAATATTGCGACAATTTAGATGGGTATGTTGGAATTTGTTTATGAAGTAACGAGAGGACCCTGAAGTTTTCCTGTATCCGTTTTCTGCAGGAACCTGTTCCTGGGATAAAACGCTCTGTGTTTCTTACCAGGATGTCAGCTGCCTGCCTGCCTTCAGACAAATCGGTACAGTGGTTAGAACGTGATTGAAGGACAAACTAACAAATAGACTTTCGGATTTATAATATTAATGTATGGATTTACCTACCTAGCAAACCTACCTAAGCAAAGTTTTTCGTAAATAGTTAAAGGCATCCTATCAAACAACTCAGATCCAATTAACCACAATTCCAAATCATTCCAAAAACAGGATTCTCCTTGTTAGAAACAAAAACACTTGTTAGTTTTTTATACCACAGTAGCAGGCATGCATAACCCAGTAACCCAGGTGGGGCTATGCGTGCACTGTGGTATCAGGTGATAGTAAATTACCTTTTTTGGTTACCTTAGCCTATAGTAGCCTAAAATTTGGGGATAGGGACTGTGGTAGGATAGGGAGTTGTGAAAAAATCTTTTTTTACATTTCAACAACTGAACTAGATATTCAGTCTTTATTAGATTCATCGGTTGTGTACTTACTTTTATTTCCAGTTTAATTGGCAAACACGTTATGGAAGCGGAACAGTCTATTTCTTTTACTAAAGACATTTCTGAAATTAGTAAGTAACTATGTTCTACTAGTATATTAGGTACCTAGGTAACTATTTAAAATACCTATAAATAACACTCACATAATTTTCTCAACGGACGAAATAGCGATATTGAGGCGGGAGCGTCGGAGCGAGGTAACGGCTCGAGTCATGTTCGTTACTAGGTACATAGGATAGTACCTATGTGTTTCGGGATTCGTGTGGTGTAATGTACTCTTAATACTCATCCCGTTTAACAATGTCTGGATAGAGATTAATAACCACAAAATTAAATACAATAAATACATTTTAAGCAATTAAAGAAACTTTAACGATTTTATTTTCTAAAAATAATGTCATCCAAATGTCTTGCATTGAGTTGCTCTATTTGCACACATTGTTAGAAATTATTAGTACCTACTCTGCAGCGAGCTCTGTTCAATGCGGCGTAGGTATTTTACGATGCATGTTTTCTTTTAAAAGAGCTAACACACGACCAAATTTGGTCTGCCGGACCTCGACAGATTTGATCCGCCGAGTCTGCCGACCAAATCTGTTGTCGCAACAGACGACCGGATCAGACCGCACCGGACGACCAGACGACCAGACAGGGTGTTCAGATTAAGGGCTTTTTCCCTATTCTAGGGTACAATTTTTTTTTAAGGAACTTTTGTGGAAATGAAAAGTTTCTAATAAAGTATATTATTTTATATGCAATTAGTGAAAAGCTGCAAATTCAAAATTACACACACACTCATTTCAATTTTACTTATCTATGTAGATAACTGGTATGCATAGTATTCCTCTACATAGAGTAAATAAACACTACGTTATGTATTAACGTAGCTCTTTTTTCTTTCTGGCAAAAAATGTATGAAAAAGTAATTTTTTAGGGAAAGGTAAAATCGGTACTGGAAACATTTTTGACAAAGTAACTAAGATGGCAACATTGGGAAAAAAAATATGAAAAAGTGTCTATTTGGAGAAAAATTAAATTAAATCTGGGGAAATTTACGACAAAGTAGCTAGAACGACAACATTGATCATATCCGATGCGGATCGAGGCGCACTCAATTAATAATAATTATGTCCGCCGGACTGCTCTACAGACGGTAAGATTTGGTCGGGCGGCCAATCAAATCCGCTGTCTGGTCGGATTAAATCCGGTCGTGTGTTGTGCTAACACACGACCAAATTTGGTCTGCCGGACCTCGACAGATTTGATCCGCCGAGGCTGCCGACCAAATCTGTTGTCGCAACAGACGACCGGATCAGACCGCACCGGAAGACCAGACGACCAGACAGGGTGTTCAGATTAAGGGCTTTTTCCCTATTCTAGGGTACAATTTTTTTTTAAGGAACTTTTGTGGAAATGGAAAATTTTCTAATAAAGTATATTATTTTATATGCAATTAGTGAAAAGCTGCAAATTCAAAATTACACACACACTCATTTCAATTTTACTTATCTATGTAGATAACTGGTATGCATAGTATTCCTCTACATAGAGTAAATAAACACTACGTTATGTATTAACGTAGCTCTTTTTTCTTTCTGGCAAAAAATGTATGAAAAAGTAATTTTTTAGGGAAAGGTAAAATCGGTACTGGGAACATTTTTGACAAAGTAACTAAGATGGCAACATTGGGAAAAAAAATATGAAAAAGTGTCTATTTGGAGAAAAATTAAATTAAATCTGGGGAAATTTACGACAAAGTAGCTAGAACGACAACATTGATCATATCCGATGCGGATCGAGGCGCACTCAATTAATAATAATTGTGTCCGCCGGACTGCTCTACAGACGGTAAAATTTGGTCGGGCGGCCAATCAAATCCGCTGTCTGGTCGGATTAAATCCGGTCGTGTGTTGTGCTAACACACGACCAAATTTGGTCTGCCGGACCTCGACAGATTTGATCCGCCGAGTCTGCCGACCAAATCTGTTGTCGCAACAGACGATCGGATCAGACCGCACTGGACGACCAGACGACCAGACAGGGTGTTCAGATTAGGGTCTTTTTCCCTATTCTAGGGTAAAATTATTTTTTTAAGGAACTTTTGTGTGAATGAAAAGTTTCTAATAAAGTATATTATTTTATATGCATTTAGTCAAAGCTGCAAATTTGAAATTACACACACACACACACACACACACATTTCAATTTTACTTATCTATGTAGATAACTGGTATGCAGTATTCCTCTACATAGAGTAAATAAACACTACGTTATGTATTAACGTAGCTCTTTTTTTCTTTCTGGCAAAAAATGTATGAAAAAGTAATTTTTTGGGGAAAGGTAAAATCGGTACTGGGGTCATTTTTGACAAACTAACTAAGATGGCAACATTGGGAAAAAAATTATGAAAAAGTGACTATTTGGAGAAAAAATAAATTAAATCTGGGGAAATTTACGACAAAGTAGCTAGAACGACAACATTGATCATATCCGATGCGGATCGAGGCGGACTCAATTAATAATAATTATGTCCGCCGGACTGCTCTACAGACGGTAAGATTTGGTCGGGCGGCAAATCTAATCCGCGGTCTGGTCGGATCAAATCCGGTCGTGTGTTAGCCCTATTAAGCCCACGGATCTCTCTTAAACTCTCATCTTTAACAAAATAGCCCCAAATTAAGCGACCGAGGAATGTCCGCATATCGACAAAAAAGTGTTTGAGCGAAAGCTTCTGGCAGCAAATTCATTAAATTATTTGTTATTATTATCTACCGTATCCACACAAATTATTAACAATAGCTTCTAGCATTGAAATAAAAGGTTTGTGCATTGCCGAAAAATATAGGTACCTACACAGCGCGATGAATATAACAATCTCGTCGAACAAAGATCTCACACCACAAGACGTTAATAGTTAGTCTCTCGAATTATCAAAATATGTAAAAAATCTTAAACATGTCATCTTTTAAATTGCTACAAGTGTGACTTTAAAATTCTGATCTCATGGTTTTCTGTAGATGGTGATTCTAAACCAATCTCTTTACCGAGGTCGTGCTCGGTGTAACTGTTCTGGACTTGGTCATTGGTGTAGAATCTACAGCAATGACCAAGTCAAGAGTGTAGATCCTGGTTTACAGGACTCTCTGTAATGGGAATGCGGGTAGGATGTCCCAAAAAAAAAATTAAAACCTATATAATACCTATTTGATACCAACTAAACTCACTAAAAAAGCCAGACTAATCTCCATATTGCATCCTATAGATAAGAACTCTTTGATACATGCAATGCTAATGGGGGAAGAGAAAATGAACGCTGAAGACATTGCTACAATAATTATGGATATGCTTCTCATTGGAGTCAATACTGTAAGAGTTTTTTTCTACCTATATGTAGTTAATATTGACAATAATTAATTCTCCTTCCTAAGGCTTATAAGTCCGAGACTACCAGGACTTTAATTGGTCGTGCTGATTAGTGTCTAGCACATAAGACATTTTAGCCTTTTTGTTACCATCTCACTAAAAAGGCAAAGGGTTCAAAATTTCTTCCAAATTTAACATCTAAAATAGACACATTTTATTTTATTTTATTAAATTTAGACCCACCCTAGTTCCGTGCTTCGGAAGGCACGTGAAGCCGTTGGTCCCGGTTGCCAACTGTCCATTTCAACACGGTAATGGGCTCACCACCTGTTACGTGGGACAAAAATGCATGCGGTGAAATGTGGGCGTTTAATATGCCTCTGCCTACCCCTTCGGGGATAAAGGCATGACAATATGTATGTATGTATGTAAGGCTTACTAGATCGGTGGTCCAGCAGGAAGGAGCGAAGGCACTTGCATCGTTTTAGCGGATTCGATTCCGTAATGTAGGATTACTTCAATAAGAAAAGCTAGCCGGTCAAGCGAAATCATCTTTTTATATTTACTATCGCTGCTGGGATGAATGACATAATATGGATTGGGAAAAGGTCTATGGCCTGCAAAGGAACACATTACAAACCACTCTGTTATCCTTTTCATATCTTTGTTCCTAATTGTCTTACATTTACCCATCGGTTATAGGAAATTTAACGGGCCGTATTTCATTACGGGTAGAAACCCTGATTTTACTTATTATCGACTATAGAGTCGAACGGTGTAGCCCCGGAATACAAAAGAAATAAGTAAAGGACTCCCTGTATGTTTCCAGATTACGTCATCGATGTCTTTCATACTATATTACTTGGGCAAATATCAAAGAGCACAAAAAATATTATATTCGGAAATACGTGATTTAAATCCAACGTTTAACATTAATGATATGAAAAAATTAACGGAACAAACTCCTTACCTTCAGGCTTGCATAAAGGAGACGTTAAGGTAATCATATTTTCCACCATTTTTCGTCCGAGCTTTGGCGATTATTGAATTTTCGGACGCAAAATCCACTTTCTTGCTGTTAGCACGGTTTTCAGCAGAGGTCATGTAGTCAGACCATTGGCGCAAGTGGTTTTTAGCGCGTCTACTTTATGGACTTCTGTACCTCAGATAATATGAACTTATAATACAGCACAATGGTTGAAAGTCCCGTGCTGATTATAGTTGTTTCGGGCCGTGCTTTTCACGATCCTAGATTAGATCCTAGAAGTCGAAATGATTGCCACAATTCTTAAGAGAACGTTCGTCGTCCAGAGCTACTGCAATCCACCACCACCAAATTTATTTTTATCATATGCGGTTTAAAATGCCGAGTAGCATTTTGCCGTACCTGCGATGGCAGCCTATCTGTATCCATCCAAGCAATCTTGTACAGTTTTGGATTTCCTACAGCCCAAAAAAATTATCTTTTCCTTTATTACTTATGTTCTACATAACTTATCTGAGGATAGCAACCCTTCAGGGGCGACTATTAATGTTGTATCTCAGACATATAGATCGTATACCTATAGAGGATTTTTCATTACAGATTAGTGCCTCCGATACCCGTGCTGACGCGAGTCTTGCCTAAAAATATTACCTTGGACAGATATAAGTTAGTATGCATTTGAGTATGGAATTTATCTATTACCCTACTTTCATAAAAGATCTGTGGTAACAATGTTCCTGAGTAGGTAGTTAACGAAGTTTTTGTGAATCGCGGTAATAGATTTTCCATAACCCACGTAAATGGACTGCGCAGGACCACCTGGTGGTAACTTAGTCTAGCTTGAGATTAAGTTAACTTCTCACTAAGAGCCGCCGATCGACTTTATACCGACTACCGATATCCAACAGACTTCCATATAGAGGTCAGTACTAGTCAGTCTAAGGGCCGTATTCCAGAACGTTTCTCAATACTCAATCGACGCTTGAGAGTAGATTTTATAAGGCAATATCTAGCCTCAAGCGTTGATTAAGTATTGAGCAACGTTCTGGAATACGGACCTAAGACGGTAGTTGTAAATCGCAGGTCAGTCAGTCGTCAGTTTTCATCATTGGAATTTTGTCAGAATGGGTCTGACAAACGTTTTTTTTAAAATTAAATGCCAAATAAATCCACACAAAAAATACGAGAAAACAGGTGTTTCCAATTCTTTTATATTTTATAAAATGGCTGATTTATTTACGATCAAAGTGCGTATAACGGCGGGTCTCGTTCGCATCCGAACGCCTCGCCGCGCTTTGTCGCAGTCTGTGCGAGGCTGTGACGTCATAATGGGCGCGCCTAATCTCGGAAATATAAAAGGACTGAAACTTCTCGTCGTTATAACTTTGGAAATACTGCATGTATTGAAGTGAAATAAAAACTAATATAATGTACGTGAGCTATGCTCCGATTTTTAGCTGTGTATTTGACAGTAATATTTTGATCTTATTGTGTTCTCCATTGTAGATTTTGGCCTGAAAGAACTTGATCGGAAGCAGAAGTAGGTAGAAAGGCTGTCGATAGCATTTTAATCTTTACATACTTCATTGCAAGTACGACCTATTATTTATAATTACGTTACAGTATTCCGCGTGGTACATTGATTATTATGTCGACACAAGACGCATCGCTGAAAGAAGGCAACTATGACGACGCTTCAGTCTTTACACCAGAAAGATGGCTAAAGGACGATGCGAAGGAGTATCACGCATTTGCTTCTATACCCTTCGGTTCCGGAGCCAGAAAATGCTTGGGACAGAATATAGCTGAAACAATGTTGTCGCTGCTTACGATCAAGGTAAGGTAACCAAGTTGAAGGTATATCAAAAGTTACTAGTATTGCAGTTCAGTCAATCCATCGCGATCAAATCTGGCGAAATACTTCAATAACACTTGTCTCGATGCATTCAAGAAAAGTCATATATGTACAGGATATGTCATATATGTCAGCTATGTACAGGATAGCCCGCGCGATCATTTGATGTCGATATCAAAATCTGTTGAATACATGGACTTTAACGCATTGACTTTACAAGTAAGGAGTCCGTTACCGTATCCATGTTGGTTTAAACCGAAGTAGACCCTGACTGAATTCTAATTGATTTAGGACAAATATGTACCTTTAATCTATTTTCCGCGTTAACCTGGGCATGTTAAGAGTCGGCAGCGCGAGTGCCGCTCCTCTGGTGATGCAAAAGTCCATAGAGTATGGAGACCACTTTCCATCAGATCGGCCGCATGCTCCTCTGCCACCTCAGTGGTACTTAAAAAATGGAAATAAGAGAAAGCTGTTTTCCTCCTTGGAAGCATAATAGGGGTCAGGTGGGAATTGCACCTATATTGGTTAACCACTCCTCACTTAGATCATATTCCTGGGTTAGGCACCAGGGTCTTTACTGAAAACTTGAGTGTCTGTCCTATCACGATGTAGCTTCGTCGCCTACTTAAAATACATTACTTTGTAGAATAGACCTGCAGCAAAACAGCTTTACAAATAGTAGAGTTGGCAACTTTTCCCAGATGTCTGCAGATGGCCCGCTCAGCAACATTGAGTTTACGATTGAGATTACGGGATTGAAAGAAATTATCTATCTAACCCAGCAATAATACATACATACATATTGTCACGCCTTTATCCCCGAAGGGATAGGCAGAGGCATACTATACGCCCACATATCACCGTATGAAATTTATTCCCACTAATTAGCACGACCAAATAAAGTACTGGTAGTCCCGGCAATCATTGCTTCATAATTCATTATAGCAGCGGCAAATTGTATATTATAGCTTCTTTTAAGGAGAACATTTGATTGATATCTTATCAAATTTGACGTGGCCGGGCGGGCCAACACACAAGCATTTCTTAATATCTTGATTCCTACCACTGCCGGATCACCTCAACAATAATAATATACCAGATAGATGTTAGGAATTACCAAAAACAGAGAGCTTCAACAAAACAAGATTGATAAACTCAAATGTCCAGATTGGTGAGCAGTGCTAGTTCCACCACTCTAGAAACCGCGCTTTAGCCTATATCTCCACATATGCGTTTTAGCCCCACCTTACAGGTGAAAACTTTAAATCATGACAATTTGCCTCTTGGTACAAGTTGTATTGAGGTGTGGAATATATTACTATTTAGATTATAGAATGGATACACTTCTGTTCAGAAAGCAATTAAGCAAGTAGTTTGATATGTATGCTTAAATAAAATTATAAGCATATATATCTTACACTAAAAATTAAAAAAAACAACAAACTAAACTCAAATAAATATACATTACTTACAACGCAAAAAAAAAAATTCCTACCCATCATCGCTGACCGGAAACGTTCCCTGAAGACTGGCAGCATTGCCACGTTGAATGGCAATACTAATCCTTTGTGCAAGGAAATAACAAGCCTTTTGTATGCTTTGGATTTATGACAACATACTGTCATACTCAAACCAGGTGCACATATTGATATTGATATGATCAACTGCAAAGTTTTTAAAACTGTACTAATTTGAGATATTTTATTTATAGATTGTGCAGAAATATAAATTAGAATACCACTATGGAGATATTCAACCATCAAGAAACTTCATATCTAGGCCAAATAAACCATTGAAAATTAGGTTTGTGGACAGGCCCTAATAAAAAGGATTCCCATATTGAAGCTTTAGTTCTTTAGTCATACTTAATAGTTATGTAGGTGTGTATAAATAATAGCAAGATTTATACAATAAATGTTTTTAATTTATCTTGTTTTTAGTGTCAAAATTAATTCTTAACCATTAAATAATAAATATACACATGTATAAAATAACACATTATATTACCGCTGCCGTCTAGATGTGAATATATTCAAATATTTGCCTCTAGTCATTTCCTTTGCTTCTTCAAGTCCAAGCTGATATGCAAGGTCGTGTAGTTTCTTCACCTCCATGATCAAGCCACTTGTAGACAGTGATCCCAACTCTGAAATAACATTATTTGTAAGTGACTGCACAACATACACCTGACTATTATTAGTGTGATGGAGCCTTATCAAGATCTTTGGGATCCAGGCCAGCCTCGCCTGAAAGAGGTGCATCTGGGGAGCTACCACTGTCTTTGAGAGCAAATTACTTTCATTAACTTTAACAATGTAAATCAGAAAGTCAGTTGAAACTTTTGTTTCTCTGCCGCACTTGATACTAGATATAACTAAAATGAACCTATGTAAGATACCGATGTGTGCCTCTGCCACCCCTACGGGGACAAGGCGTGATAGATAAATATGAGGGTTCAGTTTTTCCTTTTGAGGTAAGGATTCCTAAAACTCTTAAAATAAAGTTTCTTAAAATGAACTGTTGTGAAATTGATGTTTTTACATGATTAGAATTCGATTGATAAGAATATTATTATTAATAAGAATAGTCAAATATTTAATAGAACTGCATTTAAATGTGAAGGCGTGATGGATAAATAAATTTAAATGTACATTGGAGCAAGGAATGTTGATTTTCTTTTATATTTGACTCATCAAAATGGCGCCACCCGCCTGACGGAAGGCAGAGACGACGATTCGTGATTAAGTAAGGGGCCGTTATCCCATCCGGTATGGCCCCAAATGCCTTTGCACGATTTTCACAAAGGTCCCAGGATTGTAAGAGAAGGGAAACACGTGCGATGGAAGAGAGTTCCATAATTTTATGTTGCAACACAAGAAAGACCTGCAGGTTCTGGGCACAGACACAATTGTGCACACAATTTGGTTGAATGACAATGACATCTCTGTTGTTAGGGAACGGAAAGGGTGGGACGAAGTGTAAGAGTTCTTCAGAAAAATTACTGTGGTAGATACGAAGTGCAGCTTAGCTGGCGACTGTTCTGCGCATTTCCAACAGTTCAAGACTGCCAGTGACCTTTGGCCAATCAATAATACAGATTGCACGACAGTGCAACATACTGAGAGCTTCAAGCAAGTATTTTGTGGAATCAATCCAGAAATGTGAGGAGTATTCCACGCACAGACAAATCTGACACTTATATAATAACCATCGTGTTCTGGCGTGAAAAACTGCCTCACCCTGTTAAGGACTCCGAGCTTGTGAGAAGCCAAGCTGATGCACCCCACGATGTAATTTTAGTTGCCTTTTTTTTAAGTTTTACATTGAAGTAGTAATGCAATTTTATATGTCCGACAATGTACCTTTAATGGTTTTGGGTTGTGTTATTATGGGTAGATGATGTGTGATTTTTGTTGTTCAGCTCTGGACGAAAATCTAACCCCAGAATGCTGAGGTAATTCTGCAGCAGCAATGTTGTGTTATGAAGATTTGGAAGGGGAAGGACAGAGCTGCTCTGCTTACTTCATTAATAATGGTACTACATGCCAATTTTACATCACACTATAGAAGAAAATTGCATTTATGACCTGTTAGTAACCTACTATTCATCTGTAGTAATTTGACAAATGGTATAAGAAAAGGGTGATTCTCATTGATACGCTTGGTTGTATAAAAATATGAGTAACATTGTTTCCTTGCACTATGATAAAACTAACTAACGCCCCAAAACATTATGCCCCGAAGGCTGGCAGTATTTCTTCTTTGAATAGCTATACTTATTCGCTGAGGGAAATAAGTGTGTCAGTTAGCATATGAATAACATTGGCATGTGACTGGCATGAAAATATATCAGTTATTGACTTTTGTATTCTTACTAAAAGATATTATGGAGTCAAAATTGGAAAGTAACTAAAGTTATAACTGTGACATGCAGAATAATAAGAGCAAGATAATCACTAGACGCGCGGTAATCTTCGGTGTAATATGACTATTAGTAACCACAAAACTAAGATAGTAATACTAGAAATACTTACGTTGCATGTAATTACAATCCTCTTTGGTAACTCCTCTATTCCATGACGGTGGGGACTGGTTGCTATTGGGCATAGGTGCAAACTCCGATACTCCTGGAACTGCAAACGAGGGTGATGAACATGGTGAAATATCAGCAGAAAGCGAAACCTTAACATTTTCATTGCTCATCGCAATTAAAAGTTTAAAATATGTCGTTATAACCGAAATTCGTAACCAAGAGAAAATACAAATAGTAAAATACGGGACGACAACATTAGAAAAGAAAACATTTCCCGCGATTTTTGAAAACTATAATAATATGACATTTTGAAGTCATTTATAAGACCATCAAAATATAACGAAGATTTACGTAAAATACTAATTGCTCACTTTGTTCAGGCCATAATTCAGGCGATGCACGATCGAGTTTCTCTGAGCTGAAAAGGCTTTCTTCTAAAGACGCCAATGGAATATCGTCACATTTGGTTTGATCTGAAACGAAAAGCAAGTAGAACGTTAAATAGCCAAGGATAAACCAAGGTCTACTCAAGAATGTTAATGGTTATGAAGTTAAAATAAACTACGGCGACTATATCATGCTTAGAGTATTTTAATAAAATATTTACCATCTTGAAGAACAGGATTTTGTTTCGCGGCCATTTTACAAATTTTTGTTTGACATATATGACAATAATGAAATTTTTTAGTTGTCTTCGCTCATCTTGGGCAGGCAAAGGAAACTTGGTCCATACAGCCTTGTCTTAAGTATTTATATTTTCATATCATTAAGTCATGTCTAGTCCTTTGTCGATGTCAAGTCCTCAGTCCTAGATCTTGGACCTTGCCCTTCTTTGTCCTAGTATAGCAGTGGACCCTTTACTAGAGGTTTCTAAAGAGATTTGGCACTAACACATAGAACACGGCTGTTCACTGCAACATTTCACTTTATGTATAATAATACACCATTATTAAACACAAAATACGGCAACCGTGCGTCATCTTCCACAATAGGCACCAATCCTACAATAATGACAATTTCGAAACAACCACCTATCAAAGACTATACTTATAACTGACTGTGCACTACGGCGAAAATATCGGTCCGCGCGAGATAGCTCTCGGTGGTAGTGTGTCCCTTTCTAAATAAGTGACCATGACCAAACAGAACATAGGATAAATGAATGATTGATCGAACCTACCTTATTTATTGTTAGTAATAAATAAACCAAAAAATCGTGTGTATCTTTTTTTGGAATCTACATACCATACTCTACATGTGGGTTACGTATTGGGAGTAATTTTGTTATAGCCTTTATATAATAGGTATCATCTGACCTACTGTTGATACAATACCGTGTACCTATCGAGTGGATGCATCATGTGTATCTCCACATCATTGCGTTGAAGAGAAGCCTTCGACAATCTTGGACACCATGGACCTTCACGTGGCAGAAGCGTAAGACGTATCGGTACATCTCCAATTTCAAACTGTACAGCAGGGCCCCGTGAGGAATAAACACAGTAATTTGGCGGTTTCTATGGCTGGGATTAGTGAAGTACTAAATAAAAACAAACAGCAATGTCAGATTGTGCTTGCCCGTTTATTTTGGTGACATAAATTTCTTGCTCTTCTATCCAGATTCTTGAGGGTTTCTTCTGTTCCTGGTTACTGTGGCCGGTATGTATTTTATATTATACAGTAAGGTATTATGTATCTACAAAAAATATATTAAGTCAACAAAAAAGCTATATAAGAAAATATGTAACCAAACCATAGATGGACCAAACAAATCAATTACAAAAATACGCCCCGTATAGTACATAAGTATCTACCTACCTACTATTAAGAGATTGTAAAAATATTTGACGAACTAAACTCATGGTAGCCCAAACCTTTAAACAAGATGGCGGGTCTTGCATTAAGTATTACCAAAACTTTTAAGTATTACTGATACTAAGTAATAATGAGTTATTTTTAATACTATGAAGTTATTATAATAATTATATGAACTGTAGAAATATTTAGATAAGTTCCAAAGTGTATGTTAATTATTAATTTTACAAAATCATAAAGTTAAATATTAAATTTTCTACCATTTCTACCAAATTCTGTTGTTAGGAAAGCTGGCAACGCGTCAGACAAGGACACACTACCGTTGGAAGCCCTCTCGCCAGGACCGTTTTTAGCTAGATACCGCTTTTAAGGATATAGCTACACTTGTAATAAAATAGATGTCATTTTATTTTAACGATTTTTTTTAGTGTTCAGTTATTTATTCTGTCATTTAGTCATTTATTATGGCCTGATTACGAATACCTTTTAGCCCAATATCTTTTTATATATCACATTTCTTTAATCTTATCTTCTAATTAGTCCTGTCCAGTCTTTGTCGATGTCGTGTCTTCAGTCCTAGGTCCTAGTCCTTGCCTTCAGTATAATAGTGATTCTTATACTGAGGTTTTCGGTGGATTTCGCCTTTCGATTATCGCGGCAAGAGAGAAAATAGCATTTCACTGCATATATATCATTGTATTTCACTATAGCACGTTAACCCAACTTTTATATCCAAGAAACCACCACTCCCGCACATAAAACATGATAAATGCACTAGTTTTAGAAAATAATATATAGCAAGCGTCCGCACTTGTCACTCTTCCCGCCAAAAGTCCTTAGTATTCAGTCTAATGGACATAACCATAGATATTTTAGCTGTCCATTTTATGTAAATAGTGTGCAACTTTCGAAGTGCATTAGTTGCCGTGACTACAAATGACTACAATATCAATGGATATTTCTATGATAAATTATTTAGCGTGTTCATTTAATAGTAGTGTGCAACTTTTGGGGTGCATTAGTTGCGTGACTAGCTCTTGAATCCTTACGAATGACTACAATATTAATGCATATTTCAATGATAAACAAATACAATGCAAACAAACAATTGTTTAAGATTGCATGATACTAACGCAATATGTCTGTTTTTATTTTGCATAGACCATTTTAACAGCGGTTACAAAATGTCATACACTAAAACTAAAGAAAAAAATTGTATATTTAAAGTGACCACCGGTTCGGAACGCGGCCCACCTGTGAAGAACCGGCAAGAAACTTGGAAGGCTTTTTTTTTGATGGCCTATTTACAATTTAATATATTATGACTATAATATTTTATTTGCCAGCAGATCATTTCCAGGCATCCCTGTCCTGTAAATAGTCTTGAATAGAGTAATAACCTTTTTCACAAAGCTTTCTTTTAATAAACTTTTTAAATTTATTTAATGGTAAATTTCTCAGGTCACAGGGAAGCTTGTTGTAAAAGCGTATACAGTTACCCTTGAAAGAATCGCCAATCTTATGCAGCCGACTGTGGTGAACTAAAATATTGTTTTTATGTCTAGTGTTTATATTATGTATATCACAGAGTTTAGTAAACTGTGATAGATTTTTCTGGACATACATAAGATTGGCAAAAATGTATTGTGATGCTACGGTTAGAATATTTACTTCTTTGAATTTTTCTCGGAGGGAGACTCTGGGGCCCAAATTATATATAGCGCGTACAGCCCGCTTTTGAAGAACAAAAATGTTATTTACATATGCAGCACTCCCCCAAAGGAGAATACCGTAAGACATAATACTATGAAAATAGCTGAAGTAAACCATTCTAGCCGTATCTACATCTGTCAGAGTCTTGATCTTTTTTACAGCGTATGCAGCCGAACTTAACCTAGAGGCCGTCTTTTCTATGTGCGGTCCCCACTGCAAATTGGCATCAATAGTTATACCAAGGAACACAGTTGATTCCACAAACTCTAACACTTGTCCATTAAGTTGAACATTGGCCGTAACTTGTTTTACATTTGGTAGAGTAAATTTAATACATTTAGTTTTGTTTTCATTTAGGCAAAGATTATTTGAGCTGAACCAATGAACTACTCTCGTGATTGCATTGTTTACATCGTCATAATTATCTAATTGTCTTCTAATTTTAAAAATCAATGAGGTATCATCTGCAAACAAAACAATCCTATTCCTGTCCCCTACATAAAATGGTAACCCATTAATATAAATGAGGAACAAGAATGGCCCAAGTATCGAGCCTTGTGGCACGCCCATTGTAACCATGGATCCTACAGAACGTGTACCATTAATATCAACCCTTTGTATTCTATTGTTCAAATATGAAGACAAAAGGTCGAGAGATTTGCCTCTTATTCCATAGTGATGTAATTTTTTGCACAATGTTTCATGTTGAACGCAATCAAAAGCCCTGGATAGATCGCAGAATATACCTAATGCATCTTGCTTGTCTTCCCAGGCTTCATGAATACATTTTAATAACTCAACACCAGCATCGGAAGTTGAGCGCCCATTCGTAAAACCAAACTGTTTTGTATGAAATATTTTATGAATATCAAAATGGGATAGCATTTGATTCAAAATTATTTTTTCAAATACTTTGCTCTGACACTGGTCGGAAATTAGACGGGTCGGTAGCGCTGCCAGCCTTGAACAAAGGTATGACTTTGCTGTGTTTCATTAAATCAGGAAATATACCACTGGAAACACAGTCATTAAACACATTTGCTAGATGCGGCGCAATGACCTCAATGAAACATGATGCAGTTTTGACTGATAATCCCCAAAGGTCCGCGGTTTTCTTAATTTCAATACATTTAAAAGTTTTTATAATATCCTGAGCGCAAATATCTGTGAATACAAATGCATCCCTGCAATAAAGAACAGATTCTTCTAATAAATGTTCAGAGGAACTGGAAGACGCTTGCAGAGATTTCACTCACTCACTATCAAGCTAAGTATGTAAAATCTCAATCAAAATTCACCCGCTTGTGGCTAACTTAAGTTAGGGTAAACCACCCAATTATTGGCACTTTAAGAGTGAGCTTCATCTCAGTCAGAAATTTAATTACAATAAATTCTCATTTACAAGTGCTGGTATAGAAAATTTGTGAAACTTTAAACCTTTGTTTTTATAACCGTTTTTATGTGACTGAATATTATGAAATAAATAATTCTTACTTAAACCCAAAATACTATAAACACCCTGTTATTGGCATAGAAATTCGAATTATTGGCCTCTATTCATCTCATTATTGGCATGTAGTTACAGTAGCAGAAAGTTTAGAGTATAATTGAAACATCAAAACGGTCCAGCTGTTTTCGAGTTTTTGTGAGATTGATATGCGTAAATTCTTTTAATATCAATACGTAGGTACATTATTTTTTTATAAATTTTGCATGTTGTAGTTGCGTATAATTATTTATTACACTTATATTTTCCTTTTAATTATGTTTCTATTGTATACCATGTAAAGGTGTAAACGAATGTTGGCGATTCAAATAAATAAATAAACACTGTTTAGCTACCTAAATAAACGCCTTTATTTTCTAACATTAAAGTTTAGTTTTCATAAAATGTTTTTTAAAAAGCAGTAACTTTCTCTTATTCTATTTATTTTGGCAGTATCACTTTATCAGTTCTTAAATGACTATCTTTGAGATCGTTTGACAGTAATATGTACTATTCTTCCTACTTTAAAGAATTAAAAATCAGTCTGAACAAAAATTAAACGAACTTTATAATCCCTCGTACCCTAGCCTAGGTCTTCTTTATAGTTAGCAGTCTTAGTGGAACTAATCAAAAATTAACATTTAAGCTAAACATTTAACCAATTCTTTAATTTATTCTCTTCTTCTAAGTTAGGCATTGGACTCGGACCAGGCTGAAGTTTATGCTCTGGTTCTTTATGCGAAATTGTAACGTGGCTCGGTGAACCTGATATTGTTCCGTAGCTTGCTTTTTGGCCATGCCATTATAATAGCGTCTAATGCCTTTTTTATATTTTCCTCATTGTATTGTTTTCGTTTTCTTTTTTCTATTTTTCTTAATTTCTTTTTCATTTCGTGTCTTCATTATTTACGACGTAGGTACGCTAAAGGGAAAAACTGATTATTAGCACTCTAATGTTCTATTATGGGCACTACTGCCAATAATTAGCCTTTGTTATTGGCACCGTGGGCCAACATTAGAAAATTGCAATTAAAGAAATAAATGTTAGATGGGAAAACAATGTTTATTTTAAGCCTTTACAAATAATTCATAAACTCACTTGTTGATAATATTTTGAAAATTCCTTTTATTGGCACTCACTTTGGCACTCACCTTAAGAAAAAACCAAAACAACTACACTAAATCACGACGTCTAAATTACAGCCGTTGTACCTAAATGGCCATATTGGTTAGTGGTACAGTGTTAACAATTTTTAAGAGAAAAATAATACTATTTTACTTTTTTATTCGTGCCGAACTTGAGTAATAAACAAGGAAACTATTCCTTGTTTTTATAGTCTGAACTCTAAAGTGCCAATAACTGGCGGAGTGCCAACGATTATGAGGTTTAACCTACATAGTTTGTTTTCGGTCGGTTGTTGATCTTCGTCATATATGATCTGTGGTCGGCAATTCGGCATTGTATTATTGAAGTCTGGGACTTTTGGCGCGAAGATGAGCAGTGACGCACGTTTGCCGTATATTATTTTCAAAAACTAGTGTAAAATTCGTGTTTTTGTGTTTAATAATAGTGGAATATTTTACATAAAGAGTTCGGAAGTGCATTAGTTAAAAAAAGTGATATATTGCAATGAATAGCGGTGTTGTTTGTGTTAGTGCCAAATTTCCATAGAGAGCTGCAATAAGGGATCTACTGCCTTATTGGATCATGGACTAGGACCTAGGACTGAGGACTTGACATCGACAAACGACTAGACGGGACTAAAACAAGAAAATAATAAATACTGATGACTAGGCTGCATGGACTAAGTTTCTTTTGCCTGCCCAAGATAGGCCAAGACAACTAAAAAAAAATATTGAAGTCTGTTCGTCAAAGCTGTTGAAGGAGGAGTTTTGGCGCCAACGCGAGCGGTGACGCACGTTTGTTGTATATTATTTTCAAAAACTAGTGTAAAATTCGTGTTTTTGTGTTTAATAATGGTGGAATATGATACATAAAGAGTTCGGAAAAGTGCATTAGTGAACGAAAGTGATATATTGCAAAGAATAGCGGTGTTGTTTGTATTAGTGCCAAATTTCCAAAGAGAGCTGCAATAAGGGATCCACTGCCTTATTGGGGCACGGACTAGGACCTAGGACTGAGGACTTGACATCGACAAACGACTAGACAGGACTAAAACATAATAACAAGAAAAATAAATACTGAAGACTAGGCTGTATGGACTAAGTTTCCTTTGCCTGCCCAAGATGGGCGAAGACAACTAAAAAAAAAAGCTGTTGAAGGAACAGGAACAACATACATAATATCAATTATTTCGTTCAGTTTCGTTGATACATCGAATTTGGATGGATGTGTTTGGATATGCAGTGATAACAAAATGATGTTAGGAATCAGACGTGGTATTACTTTTATAATTTTGTCGTGTTTGTTATCGTGCGTCCTTGCAGTGTATCAATATGGAACACCTGGAAACACATTATACGTGGCTGAGGATCCACACAGCAATCACAATAAAATTCAGATTATCAATAGAAACGTCGCTGAAGAGGAGAGCTCTCACTTAAATAGGAGAAAACGCGAAGCGACAACTTTATCTCCTCCCATTATAGGAAGAAATTTAAGCACTTGGGTAAATAGTCCATTTCATTATTTTACGGCAACGGTCCCGTATTTTTTATAATACGAAATGAATGTTGTTTTCATGTTATTGAATTTATTCTATTACTTTCTTCTATTTTTATCTGACAATGACGAAGTGTTTTCTATAATGAAGGTTGTGTTCACGGTCATCTGCTTATGTTATTTATTTATTTTATGCGGCGCAATTTATTTCACGTGACTCAGCAATTTTATTTTATAATTACCAAAGAAATAAAGGAATATTTTTATAACTAAAAGAATAAAGTATATTATAATATTGTAAATCACAGGTATATTTTAACAGAACTTTATCATACCTAAACTTTAAAATTCAGTTCCATATCTAGTAAATTCAAATATCTAATCATTATCTATATTATTTGGTGAAGGCACCATGAATCATACAGCAACTGCTATTGTTATGTTTATTTTTTATGAATCATATTCATTGATTTTTACAATTTTAAAGTAAAATTTTAGTCTCACATTCTCAAGACTCCACAAACCTTTTACTGTGATATAATAAATATAATATTATACAATAATGATGAATAATAACGACTGATATACTTTCTCAACAATTTTTCAACAGACAACCCATTTGAATGACAGTCATCAACAGTTGATGGTCCACTGGGTGGGTGAAGGTTCAAACATCATCATATGCCTGGCCAAAGATTCTTCACCTAGAAGCAAAGGAGTTACTGTACCATCAGCCCTTTTCATATCCTATGATTATGGAAAGAACTTTACCAACAAGACTGAGAACTTCAAACTGGGTGATGAACCAGATAGTGGATATGCACATGTGGACAAATTTTTCAACCACCGCAAATATCCAGAATTTGTAAGTACTTTATGTGTTTTTTTATACTTAAAGAGGATTACATACAAAAGATGTAATCTACTTTTTTGCTTTACTTGTATATTGTTGATATTAAATAAGAATTAATTTATGATTCCATTGTGGGTTCAACTGTTACTCATAAGGTAGGTTCCTTATGAGTAGGTTATGCATATAAGAAATTCTTTTCAAAGTAAACATTGCTTATAACCCTTGCAATTGGTCAGATTTTTTATTGAATATCATGTCCAGCTACAGCATATAATACATTAAATCTGCTTAACAATGTGACAGTTTCTTGGTTTAATAACTATTTTTTATTAGAACATTATATGCCGGAAATTATGAATAATGTATAGTGTCATAGAACTTTACCCTGATATGACCTTGATAAACACAAGAAATGATATCTACAGAGAATGTGGCAATTGAAAATAGTTATACATACTATTACTGGAGAATAGATTTTCCTATGAGCAAATAATAATAAATTGGATAATAATAGAATCCCATTCTGTATGTATTGTAAAAGGTAGCCAGAGTGCAAGCTTCAGTCCTGCACAATTTGTAATTTGTTGAATAAATTGATAGGTTCAATGACTTTGAATTTGAATGTAATTGATACATCGCCTATGGTCTCCGAGACCATGCTCTATGCAGGTACTGTCTAAGTACCCATAGAGACTCATATAAGTCAAAGATGATCAGTTGCTAGTTGTTATCATATCACTATCTTATTACTGGTCTCCTAGCCAAAAAAACACTGGTTTAAAAAATACTCTAGATTGAAGAGGCATTAGGCGCTTAAAGCAAAGTTGAGAGCTGTAGGTTTAAGTATTAAAAGTATATGAACTGAAAAAAGAAAGAAGCATAAATTTGACAACACAGAATATGAATGAATGAATGCTGTGGAGATGCGATCACTTCGAAAATTGTGCGGCGTAACTTTGGATCGAATACGTAACGAAGTGATACGCATATGGCGGGTTTGAATGAAAGTGTCAGCGTTAAGCTGAAAAAGGGCGTACTCCGTTGGTTTGGACACGTCCAACGAATGAATGAGGAACGATTGACGAAGAATATATATTGTGTGAAAGTAGAGGGCAGAAGGGAGTCAGGGTAGACCGAGACTTACAAGACTTTTTCAGAATTTCAGACTATTTTTTGAAAAAGTCAAAAGTACTTGGATACCCAGATATGCATCGTCTCCGTCAGGGATACAGCGTGAAGATAGTTAATTAGTTAGTTTAGTTATTATATCTTATATAATTATAAAAATTAATCCCTATTTCCCTTGGTCCACGCAATCACGCGTGAACGGCTGGACCGATTTGAAAAATTCTTTTTTTATTGTATAGCCCATTTATTGAGGAAGGTTCTTAGCTATATATCATCACGCCACTACACCGGAGAGCGGAGCAGTAATCATGAATGTCAACAAATCGGGGAAACTCATACAGTTTTGGGTGCCACGGGGTTGGAAGTATGTCACGGACGAAGCCGGGCAGGTCAGCTAGTTTTTGCTAAAAATCAGTTAACAGCAATTGCAAAATAGATTTCAATTGTGTACTAGAAATGAGATTTTAGCCGAGACTTGAAATCTTAATTATATTTCACAACAAACCTTCTTCAATAGCTAAAAGTAATAACTGATAATTTAGTAAAATTTATAATACGACTCCACAGCGCGGTTCTTTGGAGTGAAATTACAGCATGACAAAAACATCTTGAAATGAAACTCAACTCAAATGTTGGCTACAGACAGACATTTAATTAATTCTATTATCAGAAGTTGAATTATCTTACCGAAAGTCCAGTACTCTCTTACCTTAGTCTTTAGGACCATCCAATAGACTTGGGATCACTCGACACTAAATAGGGTAGTTTGGCATAAAGAAGGTAAGTATTTTAGTACTTTTTGCTAATGGGAAGTTTTTCCAAAATCTGTGAAATCAGGTCATAGGTAATATCTTAAAAAATCGTAGATTGTCTCCTAGAAACATTTTCCTAAACTATCAACGGCTATGGTACTTACATACTTGCTCTTACAGTTCCTTCTCAAAAATCCATCCTGTATAGTATCACCTTTGATATTTCTTTAGAGATCGAAATTCGCGATACCAATGTCGTTGCTCCGATCCGTTATCATGAGACGTCAATTATTTATCCATATCTAAAGATATTTTGTATCTACTTGATTGTTTACCACAGCTGGGGTGTTGACGTCGAATTGTTTGAATTATTAGATTTAAGATGTTGTGGTCATTGTCATTCATATTATGTTACGTGGATTCAATTAGGTACCATATAAAGCTGAAGACTTTGTTTGTTGTCGCACCGCGATGATCTAAGGAGCTACCTACCTACTTTTTTACTAATAAAAAATTACTTTTGTGTTTCGTGCACTATCGAGGAAGCCTATAGGTTATATCTTTTATTTATTAATTACGCCTTTATCCCCGAAACAATGATATCAATAGTACAACGTGCCTTCCGAAGTTTTATCTACCGAAGTTTTCCCGCCATTACTAGGAGAGTGGGTAAACTTCCACACTTTATTGTAATATTGATAAATAATGGGACGAGTTGGTTATTTAACAGGCAACGAACAGCCTATGGGTACTCTGTATATCCCCTTGCCACTTAAACTGGCATCTGGCAGTTGTTTGGGAGATGTTAATAACCAGGGTTCTTATTTAGATGGTCGGCATTTCTTTTTCTTTTCACTTTTTTTCACGTCAATTTATTAATTTAGGACGATTGATCATAATTATATCTATATCCTATCGAACATGGAAAAAGAATGATTGTTAACAAAGGGGACGATTAATATGTATATACTACGGTCGATGCATCAATATTCATCGAACTTACATTCATCAATATTCATCAAACTTACATTCATCGATATTCAACGAAAAATACTCTCAAGTATGAGTTATGACCTTTCTTTAAGTTACTATGCTCTTGTGAAGAAACACAAGGAGAGAATGCTTTGACCAGGCAGGGTGATCACGCCTGGCGGGCATTGACCCAACTGTTAATGTTGGGCTGTAGTAGGTATATATTATTTTTCAGCGCGAGACCTCCAATAGCGCGATGCAGGATTCTTAGTATCGATGTAGTTTGATAGCGGTTGCTATGTGATCCTCGTCGCCAGTCTTCCTTGAGTTTTCACCATTAAATATTGAAAAACTCGCAATAGCTCCAGGCATAGCTACTCTCTGTTAGATAAAAAAAAACATGAAATACGTACACGTATTTCCAGTTGCTTTCAAATCCTACCTAGATTTGAAGTCTGGTGGGGGCTGCTAGGTGTAACCATCGTTTGGTTTTTGCTATGTTAGGAGCGACCCCCGTCTGAGTTTCTAACCTCGAAAGTGCTTCTGCGTAAGCTTCGTTGTTCGCTCGCTTAGATAGTTGCTGATAATAGAACTTTCTATTAGCAAAAGTTTATCAATCACTCCTTACCCCCAAAGGGGTTATTAGCGAGAAAAAAATTTAATTGGTTCGGTAGTTATTGAGTATATCCAGAGCAAACAAACAAATCTATTCTCATTATAATATTGGTGTAATAATTACTTACCTCATTAACAATGACCTAATATGTAGTAATAATAAATGTAAATTAATTTAAATGTTCATAATTATATTTACATGGTTCGTAACATTCTTTCATTAACATCGAGTGATAATGCTTATTAGATTACCTTATTACAAATCTACTTTATTATTGTTTCGTTTAGATTTTCTATATTAGTACCCACGTTGATATTGAATGTTGCAATGCAGTAGACCCTTAACAAAGTTACGACTTTTCCTTTATGTCATTGGGATAAGCCTGGTTGGCATCAGAGAATCTTTCCACTTACTTTGATCGTGACTTTCCTTTCACTTTTTCTATCTCCACGTCAGTTACGGTTATTTCTAAGCTGACCCTTTGTTACCACAATTTCGATCAGCCCTGCGATTGACGATTTTATTGATATCTAAGCGATCGACATCTTGACATGAAATGTATGGAATCAGCTGTCAAAAATATCAGGAAGTTCTTTGACAGATATTTAAATTAAACTAATTGACGCTCACGGCTTCGCCCGCGTAGAGAAGTTTTCCCGTTCCCGTTTCCCAAAGAACTTGTTCTCGGGATAAAAAGTCAAGCCTATGTCCGTCTCCTGGCTCTAAGCTACCTCCCCACCAATTTTCAGCCAAATCGGTACAGCCGTTGTTGAGTTATAAATAGTCTAAATACCTTGAGAAAAAACATCTTTAGCTAACTTAGTTCGAGTCAATCTAGCTAGACTGACGTAGGTATACTCGTATAATGTAGCAATCACAAACTGGTTTTTAAGTAAATCCCCTCTTCACTAGATGACTTCTAAGAATATCCTTTACACAGATCAAGGTATCAATGTCTTTCGTGCTCTACTAGAGATGTCTTACTTCCTACTATACCAATATATTTCATACAACCGTCTTACTATACCTACTTTACCTATATATTTCATACAACCGTCTTACTATACCTATATATTTCATACAACCAAGAGTGTCAAGGAGTGTCACCCTAAATTCTCGATTACACTAATTACTACAGAGAAATGACAGGCAACTGACAGCTCACATGCGATTTTCGTCTACAGCCAGACGTAAATTTGGTACGCGGTATTACTTTCGCCTCTATTAGGGCGAAATTGAAAAGGAGCGAGCAACATTCGTTGCTCTATGGTCCTCTATTTAGCCAATAACAATTATTTTTCTCGCAGAACATTGAGATCTGTCAGAATGATCTGTACTGTAGCCACTGAGCTTAGCCAGGTACATACTTAAATGGGTATTTGAATGCTACTTTTTCTACTTTCGCTATAGTTACGCCTGCTTAGCTTTTAATGTGTCATTAATATGTAATGACATGTAGAGAGTGGTGCTGAATCAAGCGTACAAAATAAGCGTGCTTTTGATATACCTACTTACTTAATCGTCTGCTATTATTTTTTAATATTAATAAAAACCTAAGAAAAAGACCTGTGTCCTTGCCACAGGTCTGGAGGGGTCACAGGTCTTTATCTTGAGCGTTTACTGAACGAGTTGGCAGCTAATTCTGGTTAGGGTATTACACGTAGTACACCTTTCGTGGCCTTCACCATACATAAGTTTGAAGTAGCTCAGTTACCTATGTTTTATTATATTAGACTCTAATACACCTACCGTTAATTCCGGTAGAGTTGATACCCGTGGTATAGCAATTAATTACTTACTCACATTTTTTACTTTATTACACGCTCTCCAGACGGGTTGGTACAGGGTTTTGTTTTGAGCTTCCCATCTCTACGCCAAGAGCTTGTCCGTCCGTCAGCTATCTGGTGTAATACTTGCAGGTGTATGTCCAAATACTAATCGTACCCAAATATAACTAATTAGCAAAGATTACTGTTTAACTACACTACAATCCACTTTACTGATTATACATATAAAACACTTTTTTATAAAAATATTACAAACAAGGTCTTTCACCTACCTTTTATGATTTGTCTACATAATACAAACACGCCGCTGATTCACTATACACTAGATATGTTGTGCCAGTGGTTATTTCAACAACAACATGTTCACAGACAAAATAATGTGTAGGCACTAAACTTTTTTTTTTCGTGTGATAATCCTCATGGATGTTATGCCGGACTCTTACCGACTAAAGAAATATAAAAAGGGTGCCCTTTCGATCGCATAATTTTTTTCAGAGCATAATGTAGTTTGGCATAACAGTTTCAGCAAATGGTTTTCTCGCATAAATTATGATAAGCAGAGTGTTATAAACGCATAATGGTTTTATTGGCATAACATTAACTTACTCTAATTTTTTTTATCATAATTTTAATCAGCATAAATGTAAAGGGTATAATTGTTGTTAGCCTAAAGATAATTTGTCATAAAATACAAAAAGCATAATGGAGGTATGAATAACCGTTTAAATCATAAATGAATAATAATTTGACTAAGAATATTTAAGAAATGATAAGACAGCATTGTAAATAATCATCTCACTCATAACCAAGTTTTTGAGCTGTAACATATAAAACGACATTTTAAGTGTTATTTTTTTAGACTAGTCTTGAGGAAAGTCGTAAATAGGTACGACGACGAGCGAAGCGAGGAGGAGTGTTAGGTCACTTGTGACCACCAGATATACACCAGAATAGAATCGCTCGTTTTAATGTACCTACTTTCTTTTTGTATTTTATTTATATATTCTATATATAAGTGTTGAAATTTTGAACTTCAGTATAGTGACTATCGACATTTTTAATCAGTGGGCATTTCAATCTTAGACAATTCAAGCTTAGATATCAAAATAAAAATATGTACTCGTTTACATTATGGTATTCTATATGTATGACTTGTAATCTTTATGCGAGAGTGAGTGATATGCCAATAAATGTTATGATTAGTAATCGTTATTGTAAAAAAAAATTATGCGTAAACATCTTATGCGGGTATATCATTATTATAAAAAAGTTATGGGAAAATAAAGTATGCCTAATGATTTATTCTGTTTGAACGTTATGCGAAACGAAGAGTATGCCAAAAAACGTAATGCAGTTTTAAGCTATGCCTCTAAAATTTATGCAACCCAAAACGGACCCATATAACAACGCACTTATAAATGCTATTGTCGAAAGTTATGCTTGTTGTAAATAACGTGCGGAAGGGACCAGTAGCCAATCCTACCAATGGTTTTTTGTTGAAACATATGTGTTATCCCCAATTATGGGACGACTTTTTTTGATAGATAGAAATATACTATCAGTCATCAGTAGCGATCCATCTTATACTAAAGTTACGTTATTGGGTACGGCCGTAAAACCACATGTATCCCTTCCATCTGTCTATAGCCGGGAGTCCCGGGTGAGCCCTCGGAAGGATAGCCTCAGGGCTCCCGACAGACTTTGTCCGATTCCGCGGCCTCGTTCAGGGGGGGTCCGAGTGTAGGTACTATACCAAATTTATATGTCACAAGAAGAGTGAATGAAACTCCTCCGTAAACGACATGACTGATTTTAAAAATTAAAAACTTTGTTATTGTCCAAATGAAAAGTAGGATTTTATGTTGAAAAATTTAAGAATTCTAAATTAGTTAAAAAGTTATAGCGAAAGTTAAATTGTCCGATGTAATGCTCCTCTTCAATAATATGCTGCAAGCGAAGCAGTACTGCAAGTGACTGCGATCGCCCTAGTAATAGATGTAAACCAATATTTAAATAAATCTATAATAAGTTAATGCAAAATTAAAGGAAGGAGAGTATGAGAGGGTACCCAGGCACCGTAGCCCTTTCTTCAGATGCAGCTGGGACCAACGCTCAGATGACCCGTCCCAAGGAATGCCTTGTTAAAATCAACCCAATACCACACGGTTCCAAATAAACCACTTATATAAGTATTACGTCTACTTTGTAGGGAACAGTTTACAGGATTTACAGGGAACAGTTTAGTTTCAATTTACTGAACGATGAACTTAGTTGGACCACTTGAACAATAAATATAAATACCTCGTTTTTTAAGTTGGACTCCTCAACCTTATAAAAAATATGTTCCCGTGCATAATACTAAGGCAACAGCCAGCTGGACTCTAAAAATTGCCAATTCGAGTACAATTACTTTGAATATTTAATAACACTATTTTGTTATTGTGAAAATATTTTTTATGTACACACTTTTTCACCTATAAGCATAAGTACATTATAATAGAGATATATAAACATCGCATCACTATTAGGCTCCTAATAGTGATGCGATGCAAAGAGAACAGGATAATATTTATAACTAAGTAATAGTACATTGCGTCATTAACGCAATCTTTTAATCTTATTGCTTAGCTTTTTATATAATACTTGCAACCCGGTTTGTCTTTGCACGGGTGCAATAACCTTCCTCTTTAATCACTGTATCTAATACTAATAACTGCATTAAAATCCGTTGAGTAATCAGTTTAAAAGATCTAAACGAATAGATAGCGCCATGCGACTTAATTTTATACTATGTAAAGATTTTCATTAGAAGAGTTGTTGCGATGTCCTGTGAAACTTCAGAGTTCATTTCCGAAGTGACCCCAAACCTTGAGAGAATAAGTGTTGCGCATTTGCTGCCTACCTTCAGTAGTATTTGGCATTGTAAATTTCCTCCCTAATTATTTTTTAAGACACAATTCTTATATTGATACATTTTAAAGCAATTATTTTGCTAAATTTCTTATAAATCTATACTAATATTATAAAGTATGTTTGTTTGTTTGTGTGTTTGGTTGAACGCGCTAATCTCACTGGTCGGATTTGAAATATTCTTTTTATGTTAGATAGCCCATTTATTGAGGAAGGCTAAAGGCTATATATCATTACGCTACTACACTGGGAAGCAGAGCAGTAGTCATAAATGTCGACAAATCCGGCAAATTTTTATGCATCATTGTAGAATTTATAAGCGACGGGATTAAATAGGTGCGACCGGAGGTCGAAATATTCCACGGGCGAAGCTGTGGGGGTCATCTAGTCACTACATATTATAAAACAAAGTCGCTTTTCGCTGTCTGTCCCTATGTATGCTTAGATCTTTAAAACTACGCAACGGATTACGATACGGTTTTTTTTAATAGTTAGTGATTCTCATAGAAGGTTTTTATGTATAATTTGTTAAGTTTTTGTATATATTGACCAAATTATAACGATATTTGTTGGGGATGTCGGAAAAAATAAGCCGTCCGCGACGACATATGTCAATCTCTTAAGAATAACGTACTATATCCATTTTAATACTTTAAAAAAAAACAGCAATTATTAAGTGGTAATTTGAAGGCTATTTACACAAATATGCTATTAATCCTTATCATTTTTACTACGTTAGTTGGCTTCAGCATTTTGTCCCTTTACACCTTGCAAATTAAATGAATATCTTACGAGTTATCGCAAATTCAAAATTAGGCGCAAAGAAATTAATTTATTTCGACCGGGCGGCCGTGCGGGTAGGTAGGTACCTAGGTACTGGAGAGCGGAGAAGTAATCAATGAATTTGGAAAATGTTCATACATTATTGTGAATGTGAAATTATTAAACAACGGGATTAAATGGGTGCCACGGGGTTCGAAGTATGTCACGGGCGAAGCCGGGCGGGACAGCTAGTTTTTAATAAAGTGGAAAAAGACAATTCTATTCGATTCGAATTTCAACTTGATTCGATACGGTTCGGGTAGTTCAGGTGGCTAGAACATTGTCCTGGTTAGGCAAAGGTCACAGGTTCAATCCCTGTCTCGAGTCGAATTGTCTTTTTCCACTTTATTAAAAATTTACAATTCTTATCATAATACATAATTGTGTCCTAAAAAATAATGAGCTGATTGCTCAGAAATGGAAATGTCAAAATTACTCGAATCTGCAGGAAACGAAACAAGTATGCATAGATCGCGAAGCCTTGCGATATGTCCTCACTGACTACCCCGTTAGGGATACAGCGTGAAGATATTACTAAAAAATAATTAACTACCTACTCATAGTTGCGATAATGCGCATTTGAAACCTAACATTTAATATGTTTATAAACATACCAATTACGAAGTAGGCAATCTCACCGTTATTTTTTTGTATAATGCTCTTTGATAATGACACATAGTTTCTACGAAATTTATTTAGGTAAGTATAGTAGGCAAATGAGATAACTATACAGGATTGTTTTTTTTTTTTGCAGTAAATCGTGTATATATTTTTTACGAGGTTTTGTATGGTTACATAGTCATTTTATAACCATACAAAATTTACTTAATTCCTTACCAAACATAGGTATGAGACTTCACTTTTATCGTTGTATGTCACAGCTAAATACGTATTATACATACTGGAATTTCAATCAGATTAGTGGGATTCGTTGTTTCCTGGCCGGTAATAACATGAATCACTGTTATCAGAGGGCGTAGCTTGTGCTCTCCCTTTTATTTGTTAAATTAACCTGGTTCGAAAAATCAGTCCTTTAGGATTTCTTAGTTATTGAACATAACTTGGTACCGAGAGCAAAGTAGTTGAAGGCCGCTTCTCTATTATGTTACCTAAATATTTATCCATGTATGTATGTTATATTGAAGATAATTATGATTAGGACAATAAATGTCATATTATAGATAAAAAAGTTGGGGAACATAGTAGAAAACCGGCCTGCATGCTCAATTCGTTTGCGATCTGCTGTGTTGCGACCGTTTTGAAAAAGGCCCAGGTCAAGAGTACCCTTAACCGGCGGGTGTGTATGAAAACACTTATGAAAGTAGAAGAAGCGAAAGTTGTATGTCAGGATCGTAGCAAGTGAAAATCTATAGTTTCTGCCTTCCCCATTGGGAAACAGGCGTGATGACTACTGTGGATTATATATAGATACCTGTTTTTCAATCACTAATGTCTATCATTTCTAGAATAAATACATACTCATTTCTTTTACAGTGCATTTTCGTCGATTCGGAAAATAAAAAACTGTTTTACACCAGAGACCATGGACGCAATATCTATAGGTCAGACCTATCTTTCCATCCCAGTGACCTGGCTTTCGACGATGAGTACCCTGACAAATTTGTTATTTTGGACAAAATTGACAGCGCCAAAAAGGTAAGATTTTTTTTGATGATTAACGTGCTCTTTAATTCGTAAAACTAAGACCCATGGATCAACAGGTTTTCACTTTATTGTATTAGCTACACAGTCAAACGTTTTGTTACGTTCGACACGGCGGGAAGTGGAGGACGGAGTGCAGGGTAGCTGCGTGGAATGTTAGGGGAGGAATGGCAGATAAGATGAATGAGTTGATGGATGTTATGAATGAGAGAAAGTTAGATGTAGTGTGCTTGACAGAGACCAAGCGCAAGGGCAGCGAAGTCGTGGAGCTCCCGGGTGGGGTGCTCGCGCTATGGTCTGAAGTACCAGAGAGCGAGCATGGCAGTCGGGGGGTTGGAATTTTGTTGTCCTCGCGATTGGCCTCCGGTATGTATTTGTACAAACTGGTAGGTCCTCTGGATCCGTCTAAAACTTGGTTTGACGAAGATTTTCCTGGTAGCTGCTTACGCGCCAGTATCTTCGTCGAACGCGAGTGAGCTAGATGACTTCTGGGAGAGTATGAGAGAAGCTCTAAATGTGATAGAATGAAATGAAAAACTTATGGTATGTGGAGACTTGAATGGATGGGTGGGTACCGCTCGCGATGGTTTTGAGTCGGTACTCGGGAAGTATGGGGATAAAAGGGTGAATGACGCTGGCAAGCTTGTACTGGCATTTTGTAAGGAAAAGGATTTGTTTGTGGCGAACACAATGTTCAACCACAAACAAATTCATATGTATACGAGGAGATGTTAGTCAAAGAGAAGCATGATAGATCTATTCCTAATGGTTAGTCGGCTCCGTAAACAGGTGATGGACACAAGGGTTTATCGAGGCGCTGAACTAGGATCAGACCACTACCTAGTAATAACTAGGATAAGGGGTCTGTTCGCGGGTTGGCGTCATCGTACCGAGTGTCCTGAACCTGAGCCGACTCATAGCATCAAAAGCTAAAAGCTGCAGGATGCATCCATTAGGGATAAATATAAAAAAAGGGTAGCCGAAAAGCTTGGCGACGTCAATGTTAGTAGTGAGAATGTGGAAAGTGTATGGCAGAACCTTAGAGATAGTATGGTAAATGCCGATGTGGAAGTGTGTGGAGAAACGAGAAGAGGCAGTAGTAATAAGCGTGACGCATGGTGGAATGAGGAAGTGAAAGAAGCAGTTCGAATGAAGAAGAAAGCATGGTTAGACTACTTAGCCTCGCGCAATTATGTTAATATGAAAGAGAGATACAAGCTGCAAAAAGTTAACACGAAGGCACTGATAGAAGAAGCTCGTGAAAGGTGCAGAATGAAAGCGGATGAAAGGTTGTCGTCCAATTTCCGGGATAATGCCAGGCTCTTCTGGAAAGAGGTAGGCAAGAGCCGGAGTTGTTCGGCAATCTGCAGTATGAATAAAGTGCTTAGTGTTAACAATGACGTCCTAACAGACCAAACTGACGTCCTGCAGAGATGGAGTGAATATTATGGAAAGATGTATGCAAGAAAAGACAGAGATGCCACATCGGGAAGTGGAGCTCACTTCTATGCTCCGGATCCCGATGTCATTGAAGTCATTAGTATGAAAGAAATTGAACAAGCGATAAGAAGTATGAAACTATGTCTGTTATGCAACTTGTGCTGGCGGACGGGTGAGGTCCCAGATGACTGGCGAATAGCATTTGTAGTACCTATTTACAAAGAGAAAGGCTCGCGCCTAAAACGCTCCAGCTACAGGGCGATCAGCTTGGTCAGCTTAGCTAGTAAGGTGTATGCTAAGATTATAACGGCAAGAATGCAAGAAATGTCTGAAAGGTATTGTTACGCCGGCGGACTAGTGAACAACTTTAAACGTCATTTTCTGGGCCTTGGGAACGTTTTCAGCAGGCTGAAAAGCGGTTTCAGGCCGTTTCCGAGGAAGCTCTATCACATACCAAATTATCCAAATTTCACCCCAGTTGCCGTTGTTTTCAGGCGCCTGAAATATGTTTTCAGTTCGTTTCAGGCCACCCCCTATAGCATGCCATCATAACCTGAAAACCCTTTTTCAGGCGTTTTCAGGACCCCTTATGGGCCTTTGAAGCCCACTTCAGTATAAAGCGTAATTTTATGAAAGAGTGACAAGGATAGCACTATTAAAAAGAGATAGCTACACTAAGAACATTCTAGAACTATGTGATAGAGATAGCACCAGAAGGGACAGCAATAGGTCGAGAACCTTCCGGCATATACCGAAGGAGCAACTAGTATCGTGTGGAACATTCTAGAGATGTACCCGATTGTAGGTATCGAACGAATTCTCCCGAATATTCCAGAACATTACTAGGCGTATATAAAGGGCCGAGCTCGCGGCTACAGACAGTCTCCTTTGAGGAAGCGAACAGTGCGAATCGAAGTGATCAAAGCTAAATAGTGCGATACTGTTACAGTGCGATTATCTAAGCGAAGAATTTGAGTTTAGTGTGTTTAGTGGCGATTATTAAATGTGGTTTATTGTTTTTATTTAGAGTAATTAAAGTGTTAGTTTTGTAATTTGTGGTATTAGTGCAACTCCTATTAGTACCCACCCTACGAACGTAACATTTGGTGTCAGAAGTGGGATTAGGAAATGCCGATTATGCCACGTGAAACCGAGCCCAGGGGGGTTCAAACCCGAAGCCAAACGGGAGCCAGTGGGGAATCTACGCCTGTTGCTGGAACATCGGAGCCACGGACTACACCCAAGCAAGAAGTGGACATGAGCAGCGTCCTAGTCTTGTTAAAGGAACTGGCTAGAAAACAGGACGAACAGGCTAGAAAACAGGACGAACAGGCTAGAAAACAGGAAGAACAGGTTAAGGAACTTTCTAGCAAACAAGAAGAACAGGTTAAAGAACAATCTGGAATGCTGCGCGAGGTTCTCGAGAATACTGCAGCGTGGAAAAAAGAAATGCAAGAGGTCCAGGAGAAACTTACTGACATGGACGTCAAATTTGAGACTAGATTTCACGACGTGAATGAAAAGGTGGAGACGCACGAGAACCGCCTGCAGAAATTGGAGACCCAGGCAAAAACAGTCAACAGTTCCTGTGTGCATGAGACTACCATGTCGGGAGGTGGAAGATTCAAAGCACCTCCCTTTGATGGTACGTCGTCCTGGACTGCATATAAGTTGCAGTTCGAGTCCGTTTCCCAGGCTAACGGCTGGAGTAAGGAGCAAGCTAAGACTGCGTTAACGTTAGCCCTACGTGATGAGGCCCTCACCATCTTGGAGCTCCTGGGAGACGACAGGACGTACGACCGTCTTCTTGAAGCTCTGGAGGCGCGTTACGGCGATAATCACCTGGAGCACGTGTATCGAGCACAACTGAAGGACCGAAGCCAGGGGCGTAATGAGTCCTTACAACAGTGGGCCTTAGAAATAGAGAAATTGGTCAGGAAGGCTTATCAACGAGCTTCAGCGTCTCTGGTGGACACCATGCTGGTGCAAGCCTTTATTGACGGGATACGGGACCTTGAAGTAAGAGCCGCAGTGCGATTGGGGCACCACGGAAGTCTTAAAGATGCAGTTGCCCATGCACTGGAAGTAGAGGCTGTACGGCAGGACACGTCGAGGCCTTTCATGTTGCGGGAAGTGGCTGCCAGGGAGCCGATTGCTCCTCGCCGCGAGATTGGACCGCGATGCTACAATTGCGGCGAACGAGGGCACATACAGTCAAGTTGCCCCAAAAGAAAGAGCAGCAGAAGAGTACGTGACTGCTTAAAAGATGTTGAAGACTGGCGCAAGACGTGTAGTAGCTTTTCATCAGATAGGGGTCCACATACACGCATCAAAGGAGCAGTTAAGGTGTATAACGTTGGAGTACATTGTAAAAGAAATGCTCCACGCCGTGACCCTGGACCGCGATGCTACAATTGCGGTGTAGGAGGGCACATACAATCCAGTTGCCCCAAGAGGAACAGAGAAGCTTGTGACCCGGCCCCGATGCATGTGAAACGAGTTACAGTCAGGACTATGGGACGAGTGCTGAATGGTGGTCAAAATGTCCCAGTTACGATATCACAGGCGATCGAGGGGAATAGTCAGGTTGTCAAAGGCGAAATTGATGGACAACCTTGTCACCGTACCATCGAACACCGTAGCGTGCAGTCACATGGAAATGCAGACGCTCTCCCACGAAAACATTGTCCTGACGACTGCAAGCATCGTCTACGGCAAGAGGACAAGGAATGTGTAAGACTTTTAAGGACCGACACCGTGAGCGAAGAGTGGAGCGATGAAGTCATGAAACAAGCTCAGCAAGAGGACCTAGATATCCAACCCATTTTCAATTGGATTAACGCAGGAATACCCAAACCGAGATGGTGTGAAGTAGCCCCGATGAGCACAGTAACAAAGAGCTACTGGGCACAATGGGATAGCTTGGTCATGCATAATGGCGTACTGTGCAGGAAATGGGAGTCTGCGAATGGGAAAGATGCTCACCTGCAGGTTGTTGTTCCAAAGATAAGAGTGAGAGATGTTTTGAAGTGTTTTCATGACGGAACTTCCGGCGGACATCTTGGAATGAAAAGGACGCTAATGAAAATTCGCCAGCGGTTTTACTGGATTCACTGCCGTGAAGACGTTGAAGACTGGTGTAAAAAGTGTACTAGCTGTTCATCAGTCAAGGGTCCACATACCCGCAGTAGAGGAGCACTGAAGTTGTACAACGTTGGAGTACCTTGGGAAAGAATTGCTTTGGATGTTGCGGGCCCGTTTCCAACATCAGACTCCGGGAATAAGTACATTTTGGTGGTGATGGATTACTTCACCAAATGGCCTGAGGTATTTGCTATTCCCAACCAGGAAGCGACCACCATAGCGGAAAAATTAGTAAATGAGGTATTCTGTCGGTTTGGAGTGCCACTTGAAATTCATAGCGACCAGGGCAGGAACTTTGAGTTTATGGTCTTTCAAGAAACTTGCCGGATAATGGGTTTGCATAAAACGAGAACGACGGCAAATCACCCACAATCGGATGGAATGGTCGAAAGATTTAACCAGACACTGGAAAGACACTTGGCCAAAGTTGTCGAGAGTCACCAGAAAGATTTGGACCGACACATTCCGCTCTTTTTGATGTCGTATAGGTCCGCAACTCATGAAAGCACAGCTGTTACCTCAGCATACGTGAATTTTGGGAGAGAACTTCGTCTACCTGCAGATCTTTTAACTGGGCGTCCTCCAGACTCACCTAGATCCATCACCGAGTACGCGAGCGAGTTGCGGGATCGGATCGACGATGTTCACAAACTTGTTCGTGAACACGGGCTTCAAGCTAGTGAGAGGATGAAAACTCGATATGATCGGAGATCAAACCAAGTTGGGTTTGATGAAGGCTCATTGGTGTGGTTACATAATCCTTTGCGGCGGAAAGGGAAGTCCCCAAAGCTATCCCCTAACTGGGAAGGACCGTATAGAGTGGTTACTAGAATCAATGACGTCACGTATCGAATACAGCGGAGTCCTCGTAGTCCCTGCAAGATAGTTCACGTTGACCGACTTGCCAGATATCATGGAGACAACGATGCTCGGGACGAGCATGTCTTAGGAGGGGGTAGTGTTACGCCGGCGGACTAGTGAACAACTTTAAACGTCATTTTCTGGGCCTTGGGAACGTTTTCAGCAGGCTGAAAAGCGGTTTCAGGCCGTTTCCGAGGAAGCTCTATCACATACCAAATTATCTAAATTTCACCCCAGTTGCCGTTGTTTTCAGGCGCCTGAAACATGTTTTCAGTTCGTTTCAGGCCACCCCCTATCGCATGCCATCATAACCTGAAAACCCTTTTTCAGGCGTTTTCAGGACCCCTTATGGGCCTTTGAAGCCCACTTCAGTATAAAGCGTAATTTTATGAAAGAGTGACAAGGATAGCACTATTAAAAAGAGATAGCTACACTAAGAACATTCTAGAACTATGTGATAGAGATAGCACCAGAAGGGACAGCAATAGGTCGAGAACCTTCCGGCATATACCGAAGGAGCAACTAGTATCGTGTGGAACATTCTAGAGATGTACCCGATTGTAGGTATCGAACGAATTCTCCCGAATATTCCAGAACATTACTAGGCGTATATAAATGGCCGAACTCGCGGCTACAGACAGTCTCCTTTGAGGAAGCGAACAGTGCGAATCGAAGTAATCAAAGCTAAATAGTGCGATACTGTTACAGTGCGATTATCTAAGCGAAGAATTTGAGTTTAGTGTGTTTAGTGGCGATTATTAAATGTGGTTTATTGTTTTTATTTAGAGTAATTAAAGTGTTAGTTTTATAATTTGTGGTATTAGTGCAACTCCTATTAGTACCCACCCTACGAACGTAACAGTATTTATGGGAGGCTCAATGCGGATTCCGACGTGGAAGAGGTTGCATGGATCAAGTGTTTTCTCTCCGAATGATCGCGGAGAAGTTTCTGGCTATTAGCCAGAGGGTTTTCTGCGCTTTTGTGGATCTGGAGAAAGCATTTGATAACGTTGTGAGGGAAACTCTGTGGGATTTGCTGCCCGGATATGGTGTGGACGGCTCGCTGCTGCGGGCAATACAGTCGCTTTATAAGGACTGTAAGGCTTGCGTGCGAGTAGGGGGGGATTTGTCACCTCTTTTTGATGTCTGTACAGGCGTCAAACAGGGTTGTGTCATGTCCGCCTGGCTGTTCATAGTGTATCTGGACAGTTGCCTGCAGAAGTTGAAAGATTGTGATATGGGTGTGAATTTGGGTGACTTTTCAGTTAACTGTCTGCTGTACGCTGATGATGCGGTGCTCATGGCCTCACCAGAAGCCGACCTTCAGGCATTAGTCACTAATATGAAAGAGGAGTGTGAAAGTAAGGGTCTTCGCTTGAATGCAAGTAAGACTACTAGTATTTGAAAGAGATGACGTAAGAACTAAATGCGAGATTAGGGTAAACCAGGAACGTCTATAGCAAGTGAATGAAATTGTGTATTTAGGAAGTATGTTTAGCGCGGATGGAAGATGTCATTCCGATGTAGAACGGCGAGTAGCTGCCGGAAACAGAGTTAACGGTGCTTTGTCCCAATTAGTAAAGCGACAAAGCATCGTAAAAGAAGCACGACTGGCGATTCATAACGCAGTGCTAGTGCCAACTTTGCTTTACGGTAGCGAAACCTGGGTATGTCAGCAGATGCATAAAAGTAAATTGAATGCTGTTCACTTCGAAAATTGTGCGGCGTTGCCTTGGCCGACCGAATACGTAACGAAGTGATACGCAATATGGCAGGTTTGAATGAAAGTGTCGGCGTTAAGCTGGAAAAGGGCGTGTTCCGTTGGTTTGGACACGTCCAACGAATGAGTGAGGAACGATTGGCGAAGAATATATATTGTGCGAAAGCAGAGGGTAGAAGAGGTCAGGGTAGGCCGAGACTTACATATGAAGACCACGCGAGCAGATTGCTCAAAAACGGAAAGGTCAAAAGTACCCTGATACCCAGACGTGCGTGTATGAAGCGATTGATGAATCTCGAAGAAGCGAAAGAAGTATGCATGGATCGCGAAGCCTGGCGATCTGTCCTCTCTGACTACCCCGTCAGGGATACAGCGTGAAGATAGTTAAGTCAAACGTTTTGTTCTAATTTTCAATCGTCCAAATACAGGTTAAGTCTTTATATATAATTGTAAAATTACTATTTTCTCATCATGTTTTTCTTTCTCTAGCTATACCTGACATTGGATGGCGGCAAAACATTCAAAATGATCCAGAGCTATGTGAAGACATTCTTCTGGTCGTCTGGCCCAAGCTTCCCGAAGACTTTCTACATGGAACGTTGGAAACCTGATGGGACAACTACAGTGCTTAGTGCTAGTGATCCTACAGATTTGGTCAACGCACGCACACTCTTTGAAGAAGCCAAAGATTTTCAAATCAAAGGAGACTTCATGTTTGCTACGAAACAATCAAAAGAGGTAAGTGTAGTCATAGTGTGAAATGATTGAAGCAAATCAGACAGACTATTGCTGTCCAATGCTGGACATAGACCATAAAATATGATCCTCTGCCTTGTATTCCTACGCTGCTACCTTCTTTAGATCGTCAGTGCACATGACTGGGGTCACCTTACGTTTGCTGAGTCATGGTTTCCAACTGTCCACTATAGAACTCGTCTACTTCATAGTCCATCTGTATTTCGGCAGATATGACCAGCCGAGTGCCACGACTTGCTTATTCGGCTTATTATCTTTGAAACGATGATTATGCTAATTTGATAGACAAATAAGTCAAACAGCACGTGTTTACGTTATTGTTTAAGAGTGCTGACGTTCGATATTACTGAGTTTGAACAAAAAACATTGTCGCTATCGTGAAGATCGGTCAGCAAACATCTGAATACCGAACTAAGAAATGTATAACAAAGCAACTCACTTGATACATAGACCGATCCATCATTGCTGATCACCTTTGTGAGGTCAAAAATCTATTATCGCAAGACTAAGTTTGTGCGCTAGGTATTTACGTCAATTATCACATGTTATCAATATTATCATGGGTGACAAATCAATCACGTACGGTAATATGCTTTGTAAAAATACATTTGAGTATATCTTTTTAGATGTTCTATTGGGTAAGTTGTAAATATCGACTGAGTTTATTCGGGATTTGTCTCCTTATTCGCAACTATTCGAAAACTTTCCGATGCACATTCGACTAGTCATCAAACAAATTGATACCCGATCCGTAGATTCGAAAAGGCGATTTAAAGATCTTGTGAGATCTGTAAATATACATAAGCTATGTGCATCATGTTTTCGAATTCGATAGACGTTAGAACGACTTGTATAATGGTCTTTGGAAACTTGACTAATGACTCCTCTAGGCTTCTATGATAAAATACGTCTGAAAATAGACCTAGGACTACCATTTCTTAAAGCAATATTATTTACATATATAATTTTTCAATATTATATATCTTTTAAAGTATGAATCAGACCGTGTTGTCGTACGTCAGGTATTATAAATACAGAACACTAATATCCTGACAGACGACTTAAAATATAGTAGTAGTCCCTCATAATGGTATTTATGTGTATGAGCATGCCGATATCACGCTTCTCAAAAACAAACTATATCTGTACCAATGTGGACTTTATTATTTACCGAACGAATTTACTAATTTGTATTATTTACGCATGCATGACATTAGTGTTATTTGCCGGCTTTTTAAATATTGTATCGGGGTTCAGTCTTCATTAATTTGGCTAATATGACCAATGTACACACATTACCACAACTCCCAACTCTTACTATACAATATGCGTCACAACCAGTTCGCAGGCGTGGTTGTTAATGGTCTGAAAGACTTCGCACCACCTTACTCCGAACTATTACTACATACATACATACATACATATATATTGTCACGCTTTTATCCCCGAAGGGGTAAGCAGAGGCATATTAAACGCCCACATTTCACCGTATGCATTTTTGTCCCACGTAACAGATGGTGTGCCCATTGCCGTGTTGAATGGACAGGCACAGGCTGCGGCGACCTGCTGTTGAAATTTTTTTAAGCCGCCCATAAGGCCTTCAACTTGGCTTAACGACGGCCATTTTATTGGCAACCGGGACCAACGGCTTAACTTGCCTTCCGAAGCACGGAACTGGGGTGGGTCTAAAGGGCCGAATAAATTTAATAAAATGTGTCTAATTTAGATGTTAAATTTGGAAGAAATTTTGAACCCGTTGCCTTTTTAGTGAGGTGGTAACAAAAAGGCTAAAAGGTAATGATGCTAATTCTGTTGTTGAAACCACTAAACTAAATTTCTCTAAAATTTTCTTATTTTTTTGAGAGATTGCCAAATGCTATTCTGTTATTATGTCGAACTAAACTTGGTATCATAAACAGCACTAAATTTGTATTTGACATCACTAAAATTTAAATTTATGTGATAAAATTTAACAAAACATGTATTTAGATGCCGACTAACTTAGTGATTGAACTGTCTATGTACATTTTTCACTTTTTGTTGAATTTTATCTCATAAAATGAATTTTAGTGATATCAGATACAAATTTAAAGATAAAATTTTAGTGGGACGTTTATTGATTTTAGTAACCGTTTGAAACGTGAAAACGTGTAAAACGTAACGTGAAATATGTACATAGGCAGTTCAATAACCAAGTTAGTCGGCATGTATTTACATTCGACTGTCTATGTACATTTTTCACGTTACAACGGCAATCTCTTAATAAAATTTAGTTTAGTCGTTTCAACAACAGAATTAGCACCATTATGTGCTAGACACTAATTAGCACGACCAATTAAAGTCCTGGTAGTGGTGATAAAATTGCTGTTAGACTTGTGTCTATGTTTTGTATTCATGTGTGCGTAAAAGTAGCAAACGCTCTATTGACCCAAGCAACTTATTTTGTGACTAAGGTCAGCTTAGAAGGCATTGTCACACTAGAAAGACGAAAATAAGTATGCTGTTTGATTGACTCATGACTTATTTATTGGCAGACTAGGTTACGCCTTTGAACTAGAATAATAGTGTCGATGACCTTTACTAATCCGGACCAATGAACGTAGCTGTCGTAGGAAACATTAAGTAATAACTTTTATAACTGATACATTTTTTTTGACATCAGTACAAATACTTTTACAATATACCTATTCATTCGGTTGTAAACTGAATGAATTTATTGTAAATGTTTTTTCATATATTATAAATCAATTCAAATATACCACCAGTTAAAGATGGAATGGGTAAGTTGTATGTTAACTAACTAAAATTATAACATGATCCACCACGGAATATCCTCTTGGGACTATATCTAGGCTCAGCAATCAAATAATTGCGAGTTCTTTTGTTCAACGCAAACAAATTTGTTATTTATTTATTCAGCTTGATAATCAACAAGAAATTCCCTTGTTACCGACTTGTTTACAGGAAATTACATCATCGTGTCCAATTTTTATTATTGATATATAGAGTGATATGACTTGTGAGTCACACAAAAGTCGTTCTGTCTACCTAGTATTACAGACGTAGGTCTGTTTTACATTACAATTTGTTGTTCACCATTCACCATCATAGTTACAGAAATATCTGTTTAACAATAGGTATCGCTGTATTCCTTTATCAAGTTCATTTAGGGTTATCAACATTCGATGACAAATAATTAATTTGTTGATTGAATGAAATTAAAGTATCAAACAATTTTATGAATGATTATTCCGTGTATCGCCTTGGATAACGTCGATCGTTCGATTCCGGGTTCACGGGAATATTACGTGTTACCCGAGGCTATGGCAAAGGCCTTTCCGTTCAGTGCTTTGTTTAAATGTTTCTTGTACTACAATTTTAACTGCTAATCAGGTGATTGATATGAATGCTGTAACTAGTCCCATGGACTAAAGGTTAAAAGTACTTGACTACAAATCCGGGGGTAGTGACTGTCGTGGGTTGAATTCTTCTCTTTCTCTTCAAATATCTCTGTGTGATTAGCCTGTTAATTTGTTCTGTGTATTGATTTGGTTTTAAACTAATTGATGCCCGCAGCTCCGCCCGCGTTATGATCATTTTCATTTCTCACAGGAATATGTTCCCGGGATAAAGTAACCTACGTCTTATTTTAATCTTTATAATCATCATCATCCGAGCGTCTGTCCTAGTTGCATTTCCCATCTCGCGACGCCTGGGTCCGCTGTTTTACTTCTCCACCACTTTGCACCGTCATCGGCATTCCCTGTAGTGCGACCATTATCGATTGTGACGTCAAGCCAGCACTTCTTAGGTCTTCTCTTCTCTCATTATATCTCACATAGCCGCAAGACATGATTATACAAGCGAAAGCGACACTTTTGCAACTTATCTGTAATGTCACAAATGCGAAGGCTGCCGCGGATCCGAGAGTTTTTCACGAGGTCCTACTACATGATTACACACATACACCGCATCATTTTCATTTCCGTTACACGCAGGTCTTGCTTTTGTCGATCCAATAGCGGCCACGACGCACTGCCATGTAAAAGTACAGGCCTCATGACTTATTATGATGTTTAAGCTAAATTACTGTTAAGTTTCATTAAAATCCATTCTGTTGTTGCGTGAAAGGGTAACAAAACATTCATCCACACATTCAAACAAACTTTCACATTTAAAATATTAGTAGGAATAGCGGCCTCGGCGAGCTTGCACCTCCTTAGAATTCGGTTTCATAGCAAATGTGTCACATGACTTTCGATTATTTTAAATGACTATTCTTTATTTTTAGGGTTCCGTTTGTTGTTCGTCCGTCTGTCTGTTAAGACCCGTTATCTCTAACCGCGTGAAGGTTCGAAGGGTCGAGTTGAAATAATAACTATAAACTCAGGTCTACGGTCCCTTGAAATTGTAAATAAATCAAACTTCTAAGGTCCGTATTCCAGAACGTTTCTCACTAATCGATCAACGCTTGAGACTAGAGTTTACCTTATAAAATCTACTCTCAAGTATTTCTTGAGTGTTGATAAACGTTCTGGAATACGGCCCTAAGTTAACGTATAAAATGTTATGTCCGACTATATTGCAAAAATCGTATTTTTCGTGTTAAGGAAATCAAAATTCATAGGGTATTTCCCGTTGACCTTGAAGTATGAAATTTGGTAAAACTACAAGTATAAGGAAAAATCTGAGAGCTATACATTTTTAATTTAAACACAAAAAAAAAAATGGAAATCTGTAAAATAATAACTCTTCTAACAATGCCTCACACACCTAGAAACTTGATTTTCTTAGAGTACTATGTTTATAATGTGGGCACCGATTAAGGGCCGCCACAGACTAACTAGTAGCTTTTTAGTATCCAGATACAGTGACCGAGCGACAAGAAGCGGCGACTAAATCACTTTCCAAATAACGAAGCAGTATCCGAGCAGTTTCAAGACGCCGGATACCGATATGGGTAAATAGGGGGTTGAGGTTTTTAAAGATTTTGCAATCAGTCAGGGCTAAGGTTATGAAACGCGGTATGAAAGTGTTTTGTCACAACCTAAGAAAAGCAAACCGTTATAATTCAAAAAATTGACCCACCCGTTCTTGAGTAAATAATGTTAAAGTAGGTACCACCTACATGTGAATTGGACAGTCAGCGTCTGTCAGGATGAGAAAGTTCTGTATTTTGAATACGACAACGCGGTCACACTGTTCAACTGTGGAAGTTAAAGATGTTTTTATACCACTGAGGTGGCAGACGAGCAAACGGCCCATCTTATGGAAAGTAGTCGCCTTAGCCTATGGAAGTTTGCAACACCAGTGGCGCAGCACTCGCGCTGTCGACCCTTTAAAAAGCTTCTAAGACCCCCTTTTGAAGAGCTCCATATTGTAGACGTTGTGGAAAATCCAGGCAGGAAATTCATTTCACAATCGTATGCGGAAGGAAGCCCCTATCGGACTTTACCCTGTGCGAGCGCTCTGGACGCAAAGTGTGAGGGTGAACACCCTCTAATATTAATATAAAATTGGACTTTAATATCTTAATCTTAATTAATATTATAAATGAAAAGTTTGTATGGATGTTTGTTACTCTTTCACATAAAAACTACTGAATAGAATTTAATGAAACTTTACAGTAATATAGCTTATACATCAGAATAACACATAGGCTACTTTTTATCCCGGGAACAAGTTCCTGTGGAAAACGGGAACGGGAACTTCTCTACACGGGAGAAGCTGCGGGCGTCAACTAGTTTAATAATATTGCTTTAAGAGATGGATCTCTAAAAATGACATCAGTAAACATACTTTAATTGAACCTTTGCTAAGTACCACAGCGTCGTCGGTAACATTGATATCCTACTCCTCTCTAAGCTGTGTACAAAGGAAGTGTCTTATCAAGCGAATAATACGTGGCAAATTGTCCTCCTTGCTCGTTCGTGTCTCGAGTTATTGCACAATTGCCCAAATCACCTTTGTTGATGTGATACATGCACAACATGCTCTTATTGAAAGGGTTACATTACAGTTCAAAGCAACAATGTTATTAATATGCATATGTATTTGTAATAGGATCCTGAAAGGCAATATGGTATGATAAACCTTAAGTAATTAAAAGCTTTATTATTGTTTTAATAAAGTCGAACCCAAAAAGCATTGATATCACACCCCGTTCTTGAGCTGTGATATATAGTTAATTCTTTTCACTAACTTGACAGTATTCGTTTTTGACAGAGAAAAATATAGTGGCAAGCTAGGATGACGTCAAACAGGCGCAGTGCTTGTATATACCTACATTTTGTGGACTTTCCGGACCGTAAAGTGTATGGAAAGTGTATGGCAGAACCTTAGGGACAGTATGATAAATGCCGCTGTGGAAGTGTGTGGAGAAACGAAAAGAGGCAGTAGTAATAAGCGTGATGCATGGTGGAATGAGGAAGTGAAAGAAGCAGTTCGAATGAAGAAGAAAGCATGGCTAGACTACTTAGCCTCGCGGAATGATTTTAATATGAAAGAGAGATACAAGCTGCAGAAAGTTAACACGAAGGCACTGATAGAAGAAGCTCGTGAAAGGTGCAGAATGAAAGCGGATGAAAGGTTGTCGTCCAATTTCCGGGATAATGCCAAGCTCTTCTGGAAAGAGGTAGGCAAGACCCGGAGTTGTTCGGCAATCTGCAGTATGAATAAAGTGCTTAGTGTTAACAATGACGTCCTAACAGACCAAAGTGACGTCCTGCAGAGATGGAGTGAATATTATGGAAAGATGTATGCAAGAAAAGACAGAGATGCCACATCGGGAAGTGGAGCTCACTTCGATGCTCCGGATCCCGATGTCATTGAAGTCATTAGTATGAAAGAAATAGAACAAGCGATAAGAAGTATGAAATGTGGTAAGGCTGCGGGAAAAGACAGAGTTACTGCTGAGATGATCAAGTACGGTGGGTCGCGTGTCTGGGACACACTATGTCTGTTATGCAACTTGTGCTGGCGGACGGGTGAGGTCCCAGATGACTGGCGAGTAGCAGTTGTAGTACCTATTTACAAAGGGAAAGGCTCGCGCCTAAACTGCTCCAGCTACAGGGCGATCAGCTTGGTCAGCTTAGCTAGTAAGGTGTATGCAAAGGTTATAACGGCACGAATGCAAAAAAAGTCTGAAAGGTATTTATGGGAGGCTCAATGCGGATTCCGACGTGGAAGAGGTTGCATGGATCAAGTGTTTTCTCTCAGCATGATCGCGGAAAAGTTTCTGGCTCTTAGCCAGAAGGTTTTCTGCGCTTTTGTGGATCTAGAGAAAGCATTTGATAACGTTGTGAGAGAAACGTTGTGGGACTTGCTGCCAGGATATGGTGTGGACGGCTCGCTACTGCGGGCAATACAGTCGCTTTATAGGGACTGTAAGGCTTGCGAGCGAGTAGGGGGGGATGTGTCACCTCTTTTTGATGTCTGTACAGGCGTCAAACAGGGATGTGTCATGTCCGCCTGGCTGTTCATAGTGTATCTGGACAGTTGCCTGCAGAAGTTGAAAGATTTTAATATGGGTGTGAATTTGGGTGACTTTACAGTAAACTGTCTGCTGTACGCTGATGATGCGGTGCTCATGGCCTCATCAGAAGCCGACCTACAGGCATTAGTCACTAATATGAAAGAGGGGTGTGAAAGTAAGGGTCTCCGCATGAATGCAAGTAAAACTAAGGTTCTAGTATTTGAAAGAGGTGACGTAAGAACTAAATGCGAGATTAGGGTAAACCAGGAACGTCTAGAGCAAGTGAATGAAATTGTGTATTTAGGAAGTATGTTTAGCGCGGATGGAAGATGTGATTCGGATGTAGAACGGCGAGTAGCTGCCGGAAACAAAGTTAACGGTGCTTTGTCCCAGTTAGTAAAGCGACAAAGCATCGTAAAAGAAGCACGAATGGCGATTCATAACGCAGTGCTAGTGCCAACTTTGCTTTACGGTAGTGAAACCTGGGTATGTCAGCAGATGCATGAAAGTAAATTGAATGCTGTGGAGATGCGATCACTTCGAAAATTGTGCGGCGTTACCTTGGCCGACCGAATACGTAACGAAGTGATACGCAATATGGCAGGTTTGAATGAAAGTGTCAGCGTTAAGCTGGAAAAGGGCGTGCTCCGTTGGTTTGGACAGGTCCAACGAATGAGTGAGGAACGATTGACGAAGAATATATATTGTTCAAAAGTAGAGGGTAGAAGGAGTCAGGGAAGGCCGAGACTTACATATGAAGACCACGTGAGCAGATTGCTCAAAAACGGAAAGGTCAAAAGTACTCGGATACCCAGACGACTTCTTTCGAAGAAGCGAAAGAAGTATGCATGGATCGCGAAGCCTGGCGATCTGTCCTCTCTGACTACCCCGTCAGGGATACAGCGTGAAGATAGTTAGTTAGTTAATTAGTTAAAGTTTCCCAATGCAGAGAATCCTTAAGAGTCCTGATACGTAATGCCATTTTAAGATATCAGTCACATCTTATCTCGAAGGGCATATTATATGTCCCTATTTTACCGTATGCATTTATGTCCCACGTAACAAGTGGGTGCACCCATCGCCGTGTTGAAATGAGAGGCACAAGTTGCCATCTTAGTAGTATTAAAAATCAGTACTGATTCCTACGAGACATACGTACACACTTCCTAAAACTAATTTCTACTATGTTTGAAGATACATTTCGCCACGGGTCTGGGTAAACTGGAAAGTATTAGTCATATGATACAATACATTTTTTGATAAAAGATTGTATACAAGTCAATATCATTCTAATTTTAAATAACAGGTTTCCTTTACCTTACACTTACATGCTTGTTTATAGTGACTGCACTGGTAAGTCGTAGAACCACACATAAACCTTGCGCAAGGTGTGTGAATAAATTGTATGTATCAAATGTATTGAATTGAATAGTAAAAAAATAACAATATACTCCATCACAAGGTCGTTCATATACAAAAAAACACTGATAAAAGATCCCTGAATGAACCACTTAAGTGAAATATAAAATAGCAAAAACACTCTTACCAAAAGTCTCCAAGCAAAGGGAACTGTTGACCTTTGAACCACTTCCAGTATGTTCTACGACTCAGTGTTCTGTAAACGATCACTGCGTTAAGCAACTATTGCTATAGCTGGTCCTTGGATGGTTACCCACTTTGTGGAATTTGCGAGCGTTTCCGTGCTTCGCAAGGCACGTTAAGCCGTTGGTCTCGGTTGCCGGTGAAGGCATGGGCGGCTTGATTAAAATTTCAACAGCAGGGCGCCACAACCTGGGGCCTGTCCATTTTATTACGGCAATGGGCTCACCACCTTTTGCCTGGGACAAAAATGGATACGGTAAAATGTGGGCGTATAGTACGCCTCTGCCTACCCCTTCGGGGATAAAGGCGTGACAACGTGTATGTATAAATGTATGTTTATAGTGATGTAGTACCTTCTAGTAGTACCTTGGGTGTAATTGAATTGTTTTATATATCATAATCCCAGTGTCATTCCTGGTTGCATCGTAAGCCGGCGCTTCGCAGCTCGAGGTCCTACCAATTATCTTGATGTATAGCATCCATGACGGGAATATCATTGGCATTACATGTAATTTTCTCTTAGACGTCAAGGTATGGTTATGATTATTTGACATTAACCAGCAAATCGAGCCACATCGATATTATGGATAGTTTGTACAGTTTTCGCTACAAACATTTGTATATATGACTACCGCAGTGGCGTAAGTGGTAGTTTATGCGACTGCCGCGCTGAAGTCTCGGGTTCGATTCTCGGGTCGGAACATCGGTCGGTCTATGTGATCAGCAAAATGTCGGAGTTTGGGTATTTCCTATGTATAATATGTATTTAGAAATATATAAGTATGTTTATCAGTTGTCTAGATCGCATACCACAAGGCTAGATGGCAACAATATTTAAAAAATTAAAATATTTTGCGGTTTTATTAGTTTCATGTTGCAGTACAAAGGTTACGCTGATTCATTAAAAAAATCTTGACTCATATTTTTCTTTATTTTACTGAAACATGTTTGTGGCTTTGTAACAGAAGGTATTTTTGAGTTAGGTATGTTATCGGAATTTAAAGTAATTGTAATAAATGTTAGTTTTCCTCATAGTCGATGAACATAAGGAAAATTAACAGTAATGTAGGGATAATAGTGTAATGCTGTCTATACATCTAAGCCGCCGTCAGGAACCCGGCGGGCTGGGTCGGAGCCTGATTTAAACGATAGATCTTTAAAATCAGGCCCCACTAAGTTCTAAGAGTCCAAGCGATCTCATCTGCTGCCTCAACTGCTGATTAACAGACGAGGCGTTGCCCATGCAGATGATTACGAGTTTAGGAAGTCAGACGGCAGTAACTCCCAATAATGTCGAAAATTAAAAAAAACACATGGTAGCTGCTCTTAGCGGCTAAAAACAGTGGTCCCTGGTTCTAAATACAGGTAGGATTTGGAAGTAACTGTAAATACACTAAGATCTAGAAGAGGGGAATTTAGGTATTATTTTTACAACTATTCTGTTACTTATTTAATAACCTGAAGTATTCTTTTACTTAGTTTATTTATTTATATATGTCTAGTAGTCCTTTAAATGAATTAAATTGACTGTCTCGGTGGCGCAGTGGTAGTGTATGCAACTGCCGCGACTGAGCTCCCGGGTTCGATTCCCAGGTCGGAAAAAATATTTGTTAGATCCACAAATATTTGTTTCGGAGTTTGGGTGTTTCCTATGTATAAAATGTATGTATTTAGAAATATAAAAGTATGTTTATCAGTCGTCTAGATCCCATAACACAAGCAAATTACAAGCAAGCTTACTTTGGGCTAGACGTCGGTGTGTAAAAATAAAAAAAAGTCCCATAATATTTATTTATTTAAAGCACTCCACTTTAAGTGTAGCCCAAGTTTTTGTTTTAAACCACTCACTAATGAACTGCTTACTAATGAATGATGTAGCAAGTCTTTTGCTTACTACGATGATATAAAAAAACTACCGTGGCATTAAGATTGATTTTAGTAGTAGTGGCTCCACCAAGAATTGCCCATCCGTACTCAACTGCTAGTCAAGTACCTGCTGATTAACGGATGACGTAATGACGTAGCCGCCCTTAAGGGGTTGAGAGGTCAGACGGCAGTCGCTGCCAACAATGCCGAAAAGTAAAAGCCAAATGATAGGAGCTCCCAACACGAGACGCCGAGATGTGCTCTAGTCATGTAGCATGGCAGCACTTCAGAAGCCGCTGATGCGTTACTGGGGTTCCTCTGACTGCCGCGGGGTTTAGTGGGTAAATCGGGAAAGCCGGGAGGCCCCACACACGCCCACCGTCTCACCAACGGTGGGTATGGTGCATAAGAAGCAATCCCCGCGTAAAGGAGCACTCAGCAACCAAATAAAAGTGAACCCTCTGCTTCAAATTTAGGTGGGGTTTAGAAGCGATTGGGGATACACTAAATTAAAGAGGATACACTAATCAAATGTTTTTCTAAAAACGTTTAGTGAATCACAGGATCAGTATTAAATACCTTACTCGAGTATTCTTAAAAGTGGATATTTTGTTACAGAAAAACACTCTCCACTTATACATCTCACATCAGCGTGGTCCATTCTTCAAGGCCGAGTTTCAAACAGAACTAGACCTCAAAAAGTTTCACATCGTCGATGTAACTGACCAACGTATATTTGTCTCTGTTATGCACACAGACTCTTTGGCCAATCTATACGTGTCAGAGATAAGCAATAACTACACTCAGTACAACTTTGTTTTAAGTATGGAACAAATATTGTGCTACTTCCCAGATGCCAATTGGAAGGACAGCTGGTTAGAGTAAGTATTTTAAAATGTCTCTTACTCAATAAAAACGGAGAGTTATATAAAATAAAAATAGAAGTGCCATAGTTGCTTATGCAGCTTGTAGGTGCCTGCATGCTACTACTGTATATCAAATGATCTGATTCACAAGTCATAGTAGTAATTTTAAAAATATTATTGAGCTTATCTAATTTCATACCAGTGTTTTTAATCCTAATCTAATTATATCCAAAGTCGCTATTTATATAAATGATTTTCCAGAGTTAAACTTAAAACCTGCGTTATTACTTTTTTGCTAGTCTCATGCAAAGATGACGTACTGTTTATGTTTAGCGAGGCTGAACAAAGATCTCATCGCGTGGTGCAACGCATGACGAGATCTGTGCACACTACTAAACTTTTCAAGTGCATGTAGGACTCGATCTTTCTCTAAAAATAAACGTGAAGAAAAAACGACAGTTACACCTTGTCACACAAAGGTCAAAGACAATTTATTTCTGCTGGTGTAAATGACAGTTAGAGTTAGTTAGTGCATCATGTTTTGCCGACTCTCTGCGATCCGTAGGCTGATTACGTATGAAACAGCGATCAGCGATAGTCGCGCCGTCATCGCGCTATTGATAGCTGATCGCGTATAAAAACAGTATTATCTTAAATTCGACGGGCAATTGTTTGCTGATCGCTACAATGCACATTATCACTACGATACTAGCGCCGAAAACCATTACGTAGCGATCACTTGAAACAGAACTGTCACATCTGTTGTGAATTTAATTATTTTTGTGCAAACATATGTGACGAAAGTTTTGTTTTTAGTTAACATTAAAAAAATGCACTTCATTTTTAACAGGAATAGTTTGCTTAACGTTTATAGATTGATTTTAAGTTTTGTTTATTGACATAAGTGTCGATTTTGATTTAGTCAAAGGAAGTTAAGTGTGAACAAACGAGGTCAACAAATTAGGCAAATACATTCTAAACTAACTTTTGTTCTGTTTTTTCTTTTTGCCATAAATGGTCTTAATTCTTCACACAAATCGACAAAGATCCCTTTGGTAAGCCTGTAGTGAACTTTGAACTCAGCTTCACTAAGATCTAAAGCTTGAGTTTGATCACTAAGACTACGCCTTTAACGCCCAGAATTTTTAATATCAGCCCTCTTGGCTTCAACCTCAAGTGCATCTATGAAAAGAACTGCACGAGCCATTCTTTATTTTGCAATGAAATACTTAATAAACAGTACGCTCACAATTATGCACGACACTAATACTTATTACACAACAAAAGCACAACACAAAAGTTTTTTTACTTAAACTTGTAATGTATGTAAAATAATATGACTAGGTAATTTACTATTAATTGCGCGAAAACAGATTTAATAAATCAATCAATCAATGTAGAGACCAGCGAGCGTTTGAATTCGCTGTCTGGAAGCTATCGAATCGCTGTTATAAATGATACGTAATAAGAATTTTTCCCTTGTAGCTGCCACAGTAAATGCGCTGTTTGGTTTACAGATTGTCCCACAGAGGCAGCACCATCACAAGTTTGCTATGGCTAAATGATTATTGATACATAATACGAATAGTAAACGAACAGCGAATGGACAGCGATTAAGGCGAGATTATCGCTTACTCTTCATAACATACGTAATCAGCCTGCCGATGCTGCATTACGATTTCATGTTCTGCTTTCAGACGTGGTATTGGAGTCGCGCGTTTAAGCGACTCAATCACTGCGACTGTGTAGAGCGCTCGATTGTAACATTAGCTTTTAAAAAGCGACTAAATTGCCGGTCGCCGATAAAAGAAGTTAGTCTGCAGCGTCCCTTACAGACTAACCGTATGACCGATATCGTGATGTCCAAATTAGCTAACGAGTATAATTCCTATGTAAACATGTTTTCGACTTTCAGAGATGTCACCGAAGATCCGTTCACTGATCTCTACCGCGTCGAAGGACTGAAGGGCATCTACATAGCGTCGAAGGTCGACTCTAAAGCACTTGTTAATAATATTGGACCTGAACACGTGGTTTCTCTGATTAGTTTCGATCATGGAGTCTCGTGGTCGCCTATTAACCCGCCAACTGAGGATGAAAATGGTAAGTGTTCACCAAGAGAACCGTTTGAAGAAAGAAAAGTGTTCCTAATCATAGTTTAGTAGGTAGTTGACAGATACTTCTATAATCTTAGTATAAAGTTTCGTTTGTATTCAACATCGATATTATTTTGGAGTCAAAATCAGCTTTGTGAAATAACGGTTGCAAAGGAGGGTAGATCGATATATGTGCGCTTAAAAACTTAATATTTTATCTTTAGTATAAATATATATATATAAATTCAAATAGTGCCGAAATATCGGAAAAACATGGTAAATATTCTGTATACACATGGTAATACGGGAAAACTTCACTACGCTGCCTGAGCCGTGGGCATGAACTGTACAAAAATGAATAAATAGGCTATCAAGTTCCATAACATCTGTCGTATAGCCGATTGGCAACATTGTATGATATCAGTAACAGTTCACACTCGTAGTATTTATCTCCCGGGAAAATACTAGGTGTCTGCCGTTCAACTGATTGGCGATTACAAGTAGCATGACATCAAGAGTTTACTCAATTACACTGAATCACACAATTCGCTCCGAATGTCATGAATCACCAACGGTTTTAGGTCAAAGGTCTTCCAATTTGTTCACCGCTGAGCATTTATGGTATACGATCACTGATTTCAATAATGTACTCGCACATCTCACTGTATTGAAACTTTTCGCTATTGGTGTTTTACACTTTATTTTTGTTGATTGAACTTTATTACTGTTGATTGAAGGTACTTGTGGGAATTTGCTACACCTTTTTAAATAGCACCACTTGTACTGTTACACAATATTTTCTTTATACACCTAACCGGTTTCGCCTCACGGCATTCTTAAATGTTCACAATATATTTGTAAAAAAAAACTATTTAAACTTACTTATGTGGGCGTGTTATACGCATCTACTTACCATTTTGTTTCAATAAAATCTATACTAGGTACTTTTATATATAAAGCTGAAGAGTTAGTTAGTTTGTTTGGTTGAATGCGCTAATCTCAGGAAGTACTGTCGGATTTGATTTTTTTTTGTGTTGGATAGCCCATTTATCAGCGAAGGCTATAGGCTATATACCATCACGCTACTACCCTGGAGAGCGGAGCTGTAATCATAAATGTCGACAAATCTGGCCAATTTTTATGAATTATTTTAGAATTTATAAACGACGGGATCAAATTGGTGCGACGGGAGTTCACAGTATGTCACGGGCGAAGCCGTGGGGGTCACGTAGTATAAAATATATGGTAATTGAACTATGACATTCAATTAAGAGAATAGAGTGATTCATTACCATTCCGCGAAAATGAAACTTATCGTAAGCTGTGACTAATGCCTACGAATTAAATATATTGCAAATTAACATTATTTTAAAATAGGCTTATAGTCTAATATTGTTATAAGTCAAATCGTCATATAAAGGTAGTTAGATTTTTACAGGTACGCGCAGGCGTTCCTTTGTGTGTGGGTGTTTGTTAGTGTGTGTGTGTATGACTGTAATACCTTATAATAATATTTAATCTGTGCCAATCAGACTAGGATTGAACGTCAGTCGAATTTCGACGGATAACGTGCTCGACATCCTTCTCCCACCTAGGACAGACAGTGGATTATTCTGTAAACCGTATTACATATTTATTTATTTTTTCGCCACAGGTAAACCCCTAAGTTGTCACTTGGAGAATTCTTGCAGTCTGCACATATGCCAGAAGTTCAGTCAGCTCTATCCAGTTACAAGGTAAGATACAATTTATTGCAGAATCGGTCATTCACATTGAATAACGTACATATAGCGTGATAATAAAAATTAAACCTTATTTCCTGAACCTAAAAGTTAATTGTTGAACTTGCATACATTTATCTGTATAGGCACTGCGGTTGTACTGCAAATGTCAAGGTTCCCTTGATCATAAAGCAAATGTATATAGACAAACAACACTATCTTTACAAATATATGAACTGGGACATATAAACATTTCTAATACGTATATTCAAAAACTAGTTTGTTGTTTACAGCGAGTAATGTTAACTTGACTCACTATCTTCACGCTATGTCCCTAAAGTGGCTGTCAGAGATACAGCGAGAACATAAGTTAGTTTGATTAATGTGACAGTTCTTTATTCTTTGTCTTAACATTGCCCAGTTACTTCCAAACTCTTCCTGGATTTCTAGACAGTAAGAAGCGGACTCCAGTCTGCTTTTATTTATTGCTAGAATCAGCAATGTTTTCCCTTTTTGTTTTCGATATTATTGGGTGTGACTGTCGCCTCATATATCATACAACGCTGACCTTCTTGAAACTCTGCATCTATGTATAAACCGTTCATGAACTCCGTTTCAATAGTTTTTGACTCAGGAGTATATTGGGAATATCAGCGAGATATTATGTTGTGCTTGTTTGTTCTCGTCGTTGAAAACATAAACACATGTACTTCATAATCGTGCAATAGTCGTTTTATGTCCGATCTTGAAACCAGGAGCTTCGGACTTAATCCAAAAGCAGGTGAAAATACTCTTTAGTTAAATAAAAGCGAACGTTAATCTATGCATGCCGGTTACCAGTATAGTTAATAATGTAGTTATTGTGTAAACATAAATATAGCGTATCACTATTTACTACACAGACATTTCTTGAACTCTGATCAAAACAGAACCTTCAGTTTGATATGATTGCTACCGCTCTGTGACTGATAGCATTTATCTATAATGCAGTTTGTTGACCCTATTAATAATGCATAGTATATTAATAAGAATCTACAAAGGTTTATAGGCCGTTCAGATCCCAAACTAACTTACTATTATCACACTTCCTCTGACGGGCAACGGGACTCGGCAATGGGCTCACCACCTGTTACGTGGGACAAAAAATGCATACGGTGAAATGTGGGCTTATAGTATGCCTCAGCCTACCCCTTCGGGGATAAAGTCGTGACATGTATGTATGTATGTACCTCTGACGGGTTAGTCACAGTGGACTGATCGCCAGTCTTCGTGATCCTTGCATACTTCTATCGCTTCCTGCAGATTCATTAATCGTTTCATAATGCACGTCTGGATATCCAAGTAATAAGGAATCAAGAACTAACTATTAATCATTTCGGCGGCCACAATAGACCTGTTCATGTAGCAGTTCCACAGGAATTCCAGCCTGCTTACAAATAATAATAATTTCAAGTAACACAAAGTAATTATACAAGCATACATGAAATTGTGTAACTATTGAATACTAGCTGACCCTTCGCCCGTGACATACTTCGAACCCCGTGGCACCCATTTAATCCCGACGTTTATTAATATCACAATAATGTATAAAGATTTTCCAAATTAATTGATTACGAGTACGTCTCCGCTCCCCAGTACGCTCGCACGGCCCGGTCGAATTATGGTTACACGAAATTAATTTCTATGCACAAAATTTTGATTTTGTGGTATCTCTTAAGAAATTCATTTAATTTGCAAGGTGTCTGCAATCTTCATGAAAAGCTGAGGCCAACTAACGTATTAAAAATGATAAGGATTAAATAACATATTTGTGTAAATAGCCTTCAAATTACCGCTTTATTATTGCTGGTTTTTTAAAGTATTAAAATGGATATAGTATGTTATCCTTAAGAGATAGACATATACTGTCACGGACTTTTTGTAGACCTATATTAGATACACAATTTCACCATACATTATTTTGTTATATATCAAAGAATTTAGGCAGCGTTTTCGTTGAAAGCTCCCAGACGGCAAATTTTTTCCGACATCCCCAACAAATATCGTCATAATTTTGTCAATGTATACAAAAACTTAACAATTTATACATAAAAACCTTGTATAAGAATCACTAACTATTTAAAAAAACTGCATCGTAATTCGTTGCGTAGTTTTAAAGATCTAAGCATACATAGGGACAGACAGCGAAGAGTGACTTTGTTTTATAATACGAGTATGTAGTGATTTGAGCTTAGAAATTATGGAAGTTCGTTAAACTTTCTATATTATATAAATATAGAAATTTAGGGGATGAAGAGTAGAAGCGTGCACGTCGCCATCCCTGCCAGCTACGGCTGCAATTCTACTCCAACACGAGTGCCACCAGGGCGATTACTGCTAGGGCGTGCCCCCGAGGCGACGCGCACCAGTTCGTCCCCGCTGGTTCGAAAAGTGTGAGCCAGAGCGGCGTAGGGGACCGCCACCCTACACGCGCGGCCCGACACGGCGGGAAGTGGAGGATGGAGTGCAGGGTAGCTGCGTGGAATGTTAGGGGAGGAATGACAGATAAGATGAATGAGTTGATGGATGTTATGAATGAGAGAAAGTAAGATGCAGTGTGCTTGACAGAGACCAAGCGCAAGGGCAGCGAAGTCTTGGAGCTCCCGGGTGGGATGCTCGCGCTTTGGTCTGGAGTACCAGAGAGCGAGCATGGCAGTCGGGGGGTTGGAATTTTGCTGTCCTCGCGATTGGCCTCCGGTATGTATGAGTACAAACTGATAGGTCCTAGAATCCTCTGGATCCGTGTAAAACTTGGTTTGACGAAGATTTTCCTGGTAGCTGCTTACGCGCCAGTATCTTCGTCGAACGCGAGTGAGTTAGAGGACTTCTGGGAGAGTATGAGAGAAGCTCTAAATGTGATAGAAGGAAATGAAAGACTTATAGTATGTGGAGACTTGAATGGATGGGTGGGTACCGCTCGCGATGGTTTTGAGTCGGTACTCGGGAAGTATGGGGATAAAAGGGTGAACGACGCTGGCAAGCTAATACTGGCATTTTGTAAGGAAAAGGATTTGTTTGTGGCGAACACAATGTTCAACCACAAACAAATTCATATGTATACGAGGAGATGTAAGTCAAAGAGAAGCATGATAGATCTATTCCTAATGGATAGTCGGCTCCGTAAACAGGTGATGAACACAAGGGTTTATCGAGGCGCTGAGCTGGGATCAGACCACTACCTAGTCATAACTAGGATTAGGGGTCTGTTCGCGGGTTGGCGTCATCGTACCGAGTGTCCTGAACCTGAGCCGACTTATAGCATCAAAAGCTGGAAGCTGCAGGATGCATCCATTAGGGATAAATATAATGAAAGGGTAGCCGAAAAGCTTGGCGATGTCAATGTAAGCAGTGAGAATGTGGAAAGTGTATGGCAGAACCTTAGGGATAGTATGATAAATGCCGCTGTGGAAGTGTGTGGAGAAACGAAAAGAGGCAGTAGTAATAAGCGTGATGCATGGTGGAATGAGGAAGTGAAAGAAGCAGTTCGAATGAAAAGGAAAGCATGGCTAGACTACTTAGCCTCGCGGAATGATTTTAATATGAAAGAGAGATACAAGCTGCAGAAAGTTAACACGAAGGCACTTATAGAAGAAGCTCGTGAAAGGTGCAGAATGAAAGCGGATGAAAGGTTGTCGTCCAATTTCCGGGATAATGCCAAGCTCTTCTGGAAAGAGGTAGGCAAGACCCGAAGTTGTTCGGCAATCTGCAGTATGAATAAAGTGCTTAGTGTTAACAATGACGTCCTAACAGACCAAAGTGACGTCCTGCAGAGATGGAGTGAATATTATGGAAAGATGTATGCAAGAAAAGACAGAGATGCCACATCGGGAAGGGGAGCTCACTTCGATGCTCCGGATCCCGATGTCATTGAAGTCATTAGTATGAAAGAAATAGAACAAGCGATAAGAAGTATGAAATGTGGTAAGGCTGCGGGAAAAGACAGAGTCACTGCTGAGATGATCAAGTACGGTGGGTCGCGTGTCTGGGACACACTATGTCTGTTATGCAACTTGTGCTGGCGGACGGGTGAGGTCCCAGATGACTGGCGATTAGCAGTTGTAGTACCTATTTACAAAGGGAAAGGCTCGCGCCTAAACTGCTCCAGCTACAGGGCGATCAGCTTGGTCAGCTTAGCTAGTAAGGTGTATGCAAAGGTTATAACGGCACGAATGCAAGAAAAGTCTGAAAGGTATTTATGGGAGGCTCAATGCGGATTCCGACGTGGAAGAGGTTGCATGGATCAAGTGTTTTCTCCCCGCATGATCGCGGAAAAGTTTCTGGCTCTTAGCCAGAAGGTTTTCTGCGCTTTTGTGGATCTAGAGAAAGCATTTGATAACGTTGTGAGAGAAACGCTGTGGGACTTGCTGCCAGGATATGGTGTGGACGGCTCGCTACTGCGGGCAATACAGTCGCTTTATAGGGACTGTAAGGCTTGCGTGCGAGTAGGGGGGGATGTGTCACCTCTTTTTGATGTCTGTACAGGCGTCAAACAGGGATGTGTCATGTCCGCCTGGCTGTTCATAGTGTATCTGGACAGTTGCCTGCAGAAGTTGAAAGATTTTAATATGGGTGTGAATTTGGGTGACTTTACAGTAAACTGTCTGCTGTACGCTGATGATGCGGTGCTCATGGCCTCATCAGAAGCAGACCTTCAGGCATTAGTCACTAATATGAAAGAGGGGTGTGAAAGTAAGGGTCTCCGCTTGAATGCAAGTAAAACTAAGGTTCTAGTATTTGAAAGAGGTGACGTAAGAACTAAATGCGAGATTAGGGTAAACCAGGAACGTCTAGAGCAAGTGAATGAAATTGTGTATTTAGGAAGTATGTTTAGCGCGGATGGAAGATGTGATTCGGATGTGGAACGGCGAGTAGCTGCCGGAAACAAAGTTAACGGTGCTTTGTCCCAGTTAGTAAAGCGACAAAGCATCGTAAAAGAAGCACGACTGGCGATTCATAATGCAGTGCTAGTGCCAACTTTGCTTTACGGTAGTGAAACCTGGGTATGTCAGCAGATGCATGAAAGTAAATTGAATGCTGTGGAGATGCGATCACTTCGAAAGTTGTGCGGCGTTACCTTGGCTGGCCGAATACGTAACGAAGTGATACGCAATTTGGCAGGTTTGAATGAAAGTGTCAGCGTTAAGCTGGAAAAGGGCGTGCTCCGTTGGTTTGGACACGTCCAACGAATGAGTGAGGAACGATTGACGAAGAATATATATTGTTCAAAAGTAGAGGGTAGAAGGAGTCAGGGAAGGCCGAGACTTACATATGAAGACCACGTGAGCAGATTGCTCAAAAACGGAAAGGTCAAAAGTACTCGGATACCCAGACGTGCGTGTATGAAGCGATTGATGAATCTCGCCGAAGCGAAAGAAGTATGCATGGATCGCGAAGCCTGGCGATCTGTCCTCTCTGACTACCCCGTCAGGGATACAGCGTGAAGATAGTTAGTTAGTTAGAAATTTTCATGGGTGCTGTGCCGAGCTCTTACCAGTCGGTAAAAATAACACGTTGTCTTTCCATGTGCTATGACCAGAAGTCCCGGGTGACCCCTCGGAAGGATAGCCCCAGAGCTCCCGACAGTCTTAATCCACTACCGCGGCCTTGTCTCAGAGGGTTCGGGGGTTATCCCGCCTCACTTTGGGGTTCGAGTGTTGTCTTATGTCTTTGAGGGTGTGTTATTTAAAGATATCAGCGTATCCACTGCTGCACAACACGTGGATGTACTTGTTGTACAGTAATTATTCATAAACACGCTGGTTGTATTTTTTTAATAATAATAATTCTTCATTTGCTTATCAGACAAGCATGCACAAGTAACACCCATTATTATAAAGACCTATTTGTTGTAGGAATGGCATTCACAATTTTATTATTACTAAGTTGTGTGGCGTATAATGTGAAGGTATAATATTGAACTGGGTGGTACGATATTCGACCGACATTCTTTATTATACCTAACAGTTTGTACAATACAATAATTTTGATATATTCTTGTGTGCGGTCACAACCAGCCAAGATACAAAGGAATGAATCTTTCAGTAGTCAGTAAATAGCAGAAAATTAAATGATAATAGAACGTTAATCCACTTCTTTCAATAACTAAAATAGCTTTGCTGGGATAGAATGTACTTTTAACTAGGCATAGTTTGGGTGCAACTGTGAATACAAATATTCTAAAATTAAGAGGTATAAATATTTAAAACATAAAAGATAGAGGACAGATTACATTTTAGACAGGACAGATTGCTATATATAAATAAAATAAATATCCATCACGCCTTATCCCCGAAGGGGTGGCAGAGGCCACGTAATAGGTGGTGAGCCCATTGCCGTGTTGAAATAGACAGACGCAGGTTGTGGCTACCTGCTGTTGAAATTTTTTAAGCCGCCTATAAGGCTTTCAACCAGGCTTAACGACTGCCTTTTTACTGGCAACCGGGACCAACGGCTTAACGTGCCTTCCGAAGCACGGAAACGCTCGCAAATGTAAATGCCACAAAGTGGTCACCCATCCGACGACCAGCCATAGTGAAAGTTGCGTACCTCAGTGATCGTTTACCGAACACTGAGACCGCGGGGCCACGAGCGCTTCTATATGGTCTATAATTATTAAAGGTGATGTCCCACACCATGAAGATCTTCGAGAGGATTATAGACTCGAATCCGGCAGGAGTGTACTCTCTCGGGGTGTCAATATGGGTTTCGCCCTGGTCATGGGACCACGGACCCTGTTTTTGCCCTCAGGGTTGTCGCAGAGAAATACAGGTCGAAGAACACGCCTCTGCACTGTTTGTTTCTAGACATGCAGAAGGCCTTCGACTGTGTTCCTCGTGCGATGATCTGGTGGGCAATGCGGTCCAAAGGGGTTCCAGAGGTCTATATTGACACTATCCGGGACATGTACTGTGACTCCGATTCAATGGTTCGGACTGCTGTTGGCGACACGAAACCCTTCCCCATCACCGTCGGGGTACACCAGGGTTCGGTCCTTAGTCCGCTTCTGTTCAGTGTAATATTAGACGAATTGACGGACAGCATCAGGAACTCGCATGAGCAGCCTCCATGGTTGCTCATGTATGCTGACGATATTGCGCTGGCAGACGCGAACAGGGGCAGATTGGTGCGACGTGTAAAGGCGTGGAAAGAGACGCTTGAGAACGGCGGTCTGAAACTAAATGTGGCGAAGACCGAGTACTTGGCACTAAACTCGACAGATCCCACATCCGTCCGCATAGGCGGTGATTTGGTCGAGCGCACGGACCAGGTTAAATACCTGGGATCTGATTTTCACACGTCCAGCGACATCGATTGCGATGTCAAGTCACGCATTGCTGCCGCGTGGGCCAAATGGTGGGAGATGACCGGTGTCATTTGTGACCCTAAAATGACGATCCGGTTGAAGGGACAGGTCTACAAAACCATTATTAGACCTGTCCTTTTACATGGCAGTGAGACGTGGCCGATATTGGAGCGACACAAGTAGGAGCTGCGTTTCACGGAAATGGAGATGTTGCGGTGGATGTGTGGAGTCACGCGGATGGACCGCGTGAGGAACTCTCGCATCCGCGGCAGCCTTCACGTCCGTGACATTGTAGACAAGTTGCAAGAGTGTTGCCTTCCTTCGTATGGTCACGTCTTGCGGCAACCGCCGGGCTACGTAGGTAACAAATGTCTGGCCATGTCAGCCCCGCCGGGTCCCGGTAAGAGGGGAAGACTCAAGAAGTGCTAGCTTGACGTTGTAAGGGATGACATGCGTGCCAATGGTCTCACTACAGGGGATGCCGACGACCTTGCGAAGTGGAGGAGAAAATGTAGGAAAGCGGATCCCGGGCGTCGCGAGACGCAACTGGGACATACGCTCGGATGATGATGATGGTTTATAATTATATAGACCATATATGGCAATCTATCTTCTCTGACTACCCCGTGAGGGATACAGCGTGAAAATAGTTAGTTCGGTTAATTATAAACCAATTGTAGAAATGATAACTTTCGTGAGTGATTTTCATTATGACTAACTAATCAATTGAAGACACGTGTAAATTTCTGGATTAACTGGTTAGTTTCGGAGCCAACTGAGGTTTTCTTCAAGAGGTACCAATGACACGACAGATCACTCCCTACGACTTCGCTTGACGAACTTTTGAAGAAGTACCTATATTAGGTCCTTCTTCAAGAGATGAGAAATATTATATAATTAGATTACATGAGAGCTATTCTATCCCGAAATTTACTCGTGAGTAAAACTTGTTATTATTAATTATTTCCACATTTTCGGTCTAACAGCAAATATATGTAATTTCAGTTACTTTAACGGCCAGTTGTGGCTGTTATCGCCATGTGTCTAAAAGGAAAAACCAATAAATCAGTATCTATTGTTGCTTATTTTGCGAATAAAACTTCCTGACAACTCTAGGTACCGCTCAACTTCGACCGCGCAATTCTTTGGCTGTGTCGGTGATTCGAGCTTCGAGTATTGGCCTTGTCACCAAAAATACCGAAAATTGAGTGTTGAGATTGGGCCTGCGCAAACGAGGGACAATACCCCGCGTACTTCTTTGTCCTTCAACATAGATCTTTCTACCTCGTACGCAAAATCCCCCGAAAAACTGAGGACATCGACAGACCGGACTAGACAAAAGTACACGACCCCGAAAAAAATAGATAGGCGCACCAACGCACACAGCGGACTTTAGTCTGCATTATTTGCTTCCATAGCGTGCGCTTCACAAAATTTATGTGCAACTAATTTCCGCAGACCGTGTGGGCCGTGTGCGTTGAGTCCGCGTGAAGTACACGGCGGACATTTTCTTCACGTTTCAAAGATTTTTGTACTCCGCAGACAAAAGCTCCTCGTCTGCGCAGGCCTTAAAAAAGTTCTTATAAGAAACGCATTGCATCAAAGATGTTTTTTAATTGTGTTTACTTGAACAAGTCAATTATAATCGACTTTATAATGTAGTCCTGATAAACGTTAAATTGTTTGCAGCCCACCAGGAAATCGCGTTGTAATGAATGATTTGAGGTAAAATTATAAATAATTGAATATATTATTTTATTGATTTTGCTTTGATAATATTTTGCGTTTTGCACGGGTATTCAATTGTTTTCCATTTAGCTGTAGATTGTTACTAGATATAGGAATTGTCTTCCATTTGTCAATAACATATTTTACAAGAACATAATATTATTAATAGCGTAATGCATTGGAGAAATATTTCGAATTCTTTTTATTTATCATCTCTTTTTATTATCTCGAGTGAATGTTATCACTTCAGTAATCGTGATGAGTGAGACTGGTACCACAGTTGTTACTTGTCTCTGTCCAATCTATATTCGCTTAATATCTGATCGAATTAGAATTCATTCCTATATATAAATTGACCAACACGTATGTTTTATGTTTTTTTATTCCATATAACATAGGTATATAATATAGCGGTGGCAAAAACGTATCTTTGTTAAGAATGGATCAATTCTATCTGGATCAGTTCAAAGATTCAAGTCAGTAAAGTGCTTCAGTGCTTCATTTGCATCAGTGACTCAACTTGTATCTAAGCTCGATTTATTAGCGCAAATAAATTAAAATAAATCGTTTTTATTGACCTTTGTTTAAATAATTATGTAAAGTAAATAATATAATGTTAGTATATAAAATAAATATAGAAATATGTAAGAACTTCAATAAGAATATCTGTGCTTAAAATTCGTAAAGTAAGTTATATCACTTGCAGCCATGTGCAACTAATTATCGCGCAGTAATCCTTCGTTATATTAAACCATGAAAATAAAATACGAATTTGCCAAGCTATTGTTTAGTTGTCGCGCCTACTCTACCGTTAATAACTGTTTGTTTTTGTTTTATAATGAACGATATTAATGAAATGAAAATACGTATTTAATATATTTTTTTGTGTGAAACACGACTCCTCATTATCGTCATGTATGTGTATAGTATATTAGAGACAGAGTTACATAGAATCTTTACAACCACTTTTTATTCTTACGTATAAAATGATTTTTATAGGTCTGCAAGTGTCCTGAGTTCAAAATCAGCTCCTGGTATTATAATGGCCACAGGCGTTATGGGCAAATCTTTAAAAGGAATTCCTGGTGTATATCTTAGCAGAGATGCTGGTCTTACATGGAAAAGGATACTTAAAGACTATTACTTCTTCAACTATGGTGACCACGGCGGTGTATTAGTAGCAGTTAAATATTTCAAGTCCCGCGGCGAAACAAGGAAAATATTATACTCAACCAATGAAGGCATGGACTGGAATTCTTATCAGTGAGTCATTTACAATATATTTATTTTACCTTATCAATCAAATTATTTGCTTATTAAATTTAATAATAATTTGTAGGTTCAACGCTGATGACCTCCGAATTTATGGATTGATGACTGAACCGGGTGAAAATACAACTACTTTTACTATGTTTGGGTCAGCAAATGAACAGCACCAATGGATAATCATCACAATCGACTTGAAGAATACCTTCGACCGTAATTGCACCGAAAACGACTATAAGTTTTGGTCACCATCGCCTCCGAATTCATCAGTTTCTTGTGTTCTCGGAACTAGAAACACCTTCCAAAGAAGGATTGCTCACACTAACTGTTACAATGGTATTGACTATGACAGGCCCACCAGAAAAGAAATCTGTGAGTGTAGTCGACGCGATTTTGAGTGTGATTTTGGATTTATGCTCTCAGGAAACGAATGTATTCAAAATAAAACAGTGAAATACGACCCTTATGCAGTTCCACCTGATTGCCGTCCAGGCCACTTTTACAAGAGAACCAAAGGCTATAGGAAAATAGATGGGGATGTTTGCACCATTTCTGGGTACATGACTTACGTGCCAGATACGATTCCATGTCCAATAGAGGAGCCAACTGAATTTATGTTGGTAGCTTTAGGCAATAAAATCGCCCGAATTGATTTATCCGATAATTCGACCATATATCCTGTAGTTAACGAAAGAAATATTGTCGCTATCGAATTTGATATCAAGAATAACTGCATCTATTGGGCTGATATAGAATTGGACAGAATCACTCGTCAATGTTTCAATAATGCAACAGCTCAGGAAGTAATCATTGATAGAGATTTGGTTAGTATTGAAGGCATGGCATTCGATTGGATATCAAATGTGCTATTCTTTGTTGACGGCATGAGGAAGAAAATTGAAGCAGTCAGAACGGATGTAACACTCAATGGCAGAATGAGAGTTACGATATTAGATTCGAAGGTTTTATCGCGGCCAAGAGGTATAGCAGTTCATCCGAAAGCGGGTTACTTATTCTGGACTGATTGGGACAGGACAAATCCATCAGTATCGAGATCTAAACTTGACGGTACAGAGGTTCAGAAATTATTTACAAAACCGCTGGTCCAGTGGCCCAATGGAATAACGATTGATCAAATGTCAGAGAGAATATACTGGGTAGACGCTATGGAGGATTATATTGGCAGCGCTGATCTAAATGGTAAATATTTCAAGAAGATACTGTGGGATGACGAAAGAGTGACACATCCTTTCGCGGTGGCCGTTTTGAAGGATAAAGTGTATTGGGACGATTGGAAAATCAAGTCTATATTTGTGGCCGACAAAGATTCTGCAACAAATGTTATGATGATTAATGACTCGTTTGTCGGTTTGATGGATCTTAAAGTGTATGCGCATTTCGTACAGTTCGGTCACAATGCGTGCTCATACAAAAATACAAGTTGCGACGGAATATGTCTCGGAGCCCCGGGTAATAATAGTTTCAGCTGTCTGTGCCCGAATGGCTTGACAATGGTCAACGGAAAGTGTATGTGTGCAAATAGCACTCAGCCGTTTGCGAACATGACATGTCCACAGATTGTAAATACTTCCTGTACTTCCGTAAGTATTGTCATATCTATTTCTGGTATGTGTATCTGTACAGAGGTATGAATTCTGATGTTCGAATTCTTTTTAGAGGTTTTATTACTTTCAAATATCGCCTGTGGTCTGATTTATTTAACTGCTAGAAGCTATCGCATGACTTTTGATTTTCGGCATTATTGCAGCGGCATGCCTATATTTATCTATCTTTTTTTCAGGATCAGTTCACTTGCAAAAACGGCAAATGCATAAGTTCATTGCTTCGGTGCGATTTGAACAACGATTGCGGTGACTTGTCGGATGAGATCGGTTGCGAGTGCGCGCCGCCGATGATCATGTGTGACAACAATAGATGCTATCTCCCTCATTGGAGGTGCGACGACGATATCGACTGCATCGATATGACCGATGAAAAAGGTACGAAAAGTGTGATCGAACAAGGTGAAAGTTGAGAGGAAGGTATAAGTTAGTGAAGGTAGAAAGAGTTACGTTATATTACTGTATAGGACAAGAGAAAGAGGTGCGAGCAGACATTTTCCTTCTCTCTTTCTCTCATAGCGAGCGAGTCACATGGAGCTAAAAATTTTTTGCCTCAGGTGTGTGATTTTTTTTACTAATATTGGTGATGGCGGTTCCCGGTATAGTATGACGTATTTCATCTTAACTTTAGCATTAGTCCCCGGGTATATTATGAACCCGGGTTTATGATGCCTTGTTATGTGTGGCATATTTTCAGTAAAATCGATTAGTGCTGGATATCGGCACTGACTCGGATTTCACACTATCCAATAGGGTCCCACGTAACAGCTAGCCTATTACTGTGTTGAAATAGACAGGCGCAGGTTGTGGAGACCTGCTGTTGAAATTTGTCAGGCCGCCCATTAGATTTTCTACTTGACTTAACGACTGCCATGTTACTGGCAAACGGACCACGGCTTTTCGTGCCTTTCGAAGTACGGAAACGCTCGTAAATGAACATACCATAAATCGGTCATCTATTTGAGGACCAGTCAAAGCGAAAGTAATTAAGTTAAAGGGTTATATTAAAAATATTTTGCTCCTGTTCTAAAAGTCTAACATAACTGCGTTACGAGAAAAACTTACTAAGAATTTATTATTTTTCAGACTGCGGCACTCGCAATTGTACAGCGAACCAGTTCCAATGCGATAACGGACATTGCATAGAGCAGCGGTGGGTCTGCGACGGTGACAACGACTGTAAAGACCGATCTGATGAACGGAATTGTACGGTAAGATACACAAATAAATAGACATATTGTCACGCCTTTATCCCCGAAGGGTTAGGCACTTTTGTCCCACGTAACAGGTGGTGAGCCCATTGCCGTGTTGGGCAATGGGCAGGCGCAGGTTGTGGCGCCCTGCTGTTGAAATTTTTCAAGGCCTTCAATTGGGCTTAACGACTGCCATGTTACTGGTAACCAGGACCAACGGCTTAACATGCCTTCCGTAGCACGGAAACGCTCGCAAATGTAAATGCCGCAAAGTTGTCACCCATCCGAGGACCAGCCATAGTGAAAGTTGCGTAACTCAGTGATCGTTTACAGAACACTGAGTCCACAGAGCCACTAGCGCTTTCATAAATAAATAATGTAGGACATATTCTTTACCCAGAGCCATCTAGTTCAAACTAAGGTTTTACTATGAATTTAGACAAGTGATAAACATATTTATTGTTATGTTATAAATCCTAGCAGAATCAAAAGCGTACTCCCGAGATAATCGACGCCTGCGCTGCCAGTGGATTCCGTTGTTCCAACTTCAGTCATCCAGCTTGTATACCCAGCTCTTGGGTATGCGATGGAGAGAAGGATTGCGACGGCGGCGAAGATGAAAGCGAACAAAAATGTATGGAGAGGACGTGTGCGCCGTATATGTTCAGGTGTCCGAGTGGAAAGTGCATATTTAAATCATGGGTAAGATTTTACTATTATCTTTTTTTTTTGAATCATTATTAGAACATTATTAGAAGGTCTTGGCTGGCCGGAAGAACCATGGTTGTATTAAGGGACTGCACTAAGGTCAACCTCGTCTTCAAACTAGTCCATCTCCTGACTAACGGACGTAGACTCTGCTAAAGTAACTACATACAGACTTTAGAAAGTGTACTTTTCTAGAAGAGGTACACTTTTGAAAGTGTGCTCTTCTAGAAAAGTTTGTTCCGAACGGAATCTATAGCTAAAGCCTCAAAGAAAAACAAAAGTGGGTTGCAATTATTTTAGGATTCCGTACTAAAAGGGTAAAATCGGGACCCTATTACTAAGACTCCGCTGTCCGTCTGTCTGTCTGACACCAAGCTGTATCTCATGAACCGTGATAGCTAGACAGTTTAATTTTCACAGATAATGTATTTTTGTTGCCGCTATAAATACTAAATTACACAATAAAATGAATAATTAAGGGTCCCATACAACAAACGCGATCTTTTTTCGGTTTTTGGCTCGATATTAATTACTGCAACAGGTAGACTTTAGTATACGTAGCACTATGTGTTATAAACGCCATTTTTCGGACGTCCCCTTTTTATTTCAAAAACATATAAAACCAAGTATTTAAAATGGTAGAGTAAAATTCCCAACTGATAAATTAAAGTTTAGTCATAATATTTTTTTAAAATTCAGCGCTTATTCATCCGGATAAAGTTAAGAAATACTTTGAGCTGAAAACTAAAGCAAATAAAAATTTATCAACTTATACTGTTTGGAACTGCTATTTAGGCTTTACATTTTAAGGCAATTATCAATCTCGTAACTCGCTTAAAACCGGCGTAAATTTTTTTCATTTAAGTTTTTATTTTTTTTCTCAATAAATCCACTGTATTTGGAAAAGTTATATATACCAACATTGAGGTCTACTACTTCTCTATAGACAGGAAATTTCAAATTCAATATCAAATTTCATATCCAAATCTCGTGGAGTCTAGAAGTTATGACCACTTTTAAATTTTTGTTAGGGTTGTCACTCAAGTTTAACCGGATTTTTTATAGTTAGAAAAAATGTGTATGTAGTAATGTATGGTTAATTGGGATATTCTACTTACTTATACTCTTTATAAATTCAGATTCATTTGAAGCGCTCGTGGCCCCGCGGTCTCAGTGTTCTGTAAACGATCACTGAGTTACGCAACTTTCACTATGGCTGGTCCTCGGATGGGTGACCACTTTGTGGCATTTATATTTGCGAGCGTTTCCGTGCTTCGGAAGGCACGTTAAGCCGTTGGTCCCGGTTGCCAGTAAAATGGCAGTCGTTAAGCCGTGTTGAAGGCCTTATGGGCGGCTTGAAAATTTCAACAGCAGGCAGTCACAACCTGCTTCTGTCAATTTTCAACACGACAATGGGCTCACCACCTATTACGTGGGACAGGAATCCACACGGTGAAAAGTGGGCATATAATATGCCTCTGCCACACCTTCGGGGATAAGGCGTGATGGATATTTATTTATTTTAGTTACTTATTTTTTTATAAATTCAGGACTTTTATACAAACAGACAAACTTTATCATCAATATGTTTTATTCGGGAATTACCAATAACTTTCGATCTTCAATGGGGATTTAAATCTTGAGTGAAGAGAATTTTATAAAAGAATCTGCTATTGGCGGAAGCTTCTAAGTAACTACAGAATAATAATAGTGCTGTCTGACCATAAGTGGCTCTTGATGACAAGCAGAATTATTTTATTAATCTGAATCCGGTGTTAATTGGTGACAATACATTTTAATATTTTTAGGTACATTTATTGTATTTATATTTCACCTAGCCTTTACTTTGCACTTCATTCGCGTGTTATTGGAATTTTTGAAAATTTTAATTTTCTGTAACGAGCCCCTAGAAAAAATAGCGTGATAGATCAAATCTTGAAAACAATTGTGTAATGGTAGTAAAAAAATGCTAGATCAGGGCATTGATTTTTCAGTGGTGCTTAAACATAAATACAAATTGACCAAGATTAAATATTTTGAAGTGTGTCATATGTATGTATATATTATTATTTATTATTTATCTATCACGCCTTATCCCCGAAGAGGTGGCATAGGCATATATATTATATGCCCACTTTTCACCATGTGTATTCATGTCCCACGTAATAGGTGGTGAGCCCATCGCCGTGTTGAAATAGACAGACTCAGGTTGTTGCTACCTGCTGTTGAAATTTTTAAGGCGCCCCAAAAGGCCTTTAACTTATGTTTATAATATACACTATATCCCTTTTTCAAATATACTTAATTTACACTTTAAAATTTATTTTTTGCAATGTGGCTATTGTAGCCTCTTTTTGTGATTAATTGCTGTACAGTTACACCTAATTATGTATAATGTCGACTCATTAAGCGTTAAATTCCTATTTAGTTATAAGTGTGACATAATTGACTATTTACCAATAAATACAATAATTACAAATTGTCGTTTTTCGGTGTCATTTATTTCAAATAAAGTCACAGTGTAACTGAACAAGAAAAAATATTTCCTGTGAATTACAGAGTCACCGTTACTAAAAAAAATCTACTTTTGTTAAATTTAAAGATATGGGTTTAAACGTTTTCTCAGTTTTCTTGCTTTGTCACTTCTTCTGAGATATGATAGATATCGTCACATTCCTATTATGATATTATTTACTTTTTATTATAGTTATAAATTAAATCAAAATATTGAAAGTATTGCCAAAAATATGTCTGACTTCCTAACTATTCTAGCTCGTTGTAAACAAGAAATCGGGATTACCTACGTTTTTCTGAAACCGGTTGGTCTATAATTGGTTTAAAAACGTAAGTAATCCCGTTTGCTTATTTATAATGTGTGAAAATAACGTTATTTTTCTACTTTAGCTTTCACAGAGTTTAGACTACCAGCCCCCTCTATCTATTACACACTTTACACATTTTTTTGATGTTTCTGTTATTTTGTGATTGTTGTTATTTAGTGCCACTTATTGGGTAAAAAGTATCATTATGTCACACTTGCTACTCAATTTATATTTGACTCCTAGTGAATCACACTGTTACATTACGGGGTGAAAGTAGACGGGATTAAAACCTCTTCGCTTCAATGTGAAATGAGATGCGACGGGTGGCGATCCACATTTTTATACTATTAACATCAATAACGTTCCCACTTGGGACCTACTGAAAAAAAGCCTTATCAAAAGTATTCTTAACTGGCGAGCATGTAGTAGAAGTAACGAAAGTTGTATGCCAAGTTTATAGCATGTGGAAAGCCAGTCTCTTTACTTAAGACTATTCACTTCACTCAAGAATAAGATTCCAATTGAAGATCGAAAGTTATCGGGATTTCCCCATTAAAACATGATGATGATAAAACGCAGTGTGTGAAATCGTAGGCAACAATTAATATTCTAATTAGATAATATAATATGTGCAACTTTGTGAGATAATAGCTATTCTAATGCATTTTCCATTTAAAACTTATTGTCTATCAAACACCGTAAGTTAAATAATAGGTAGGTACTTAAATATTGTTCTTCAGTATATTTATATAACATTACAGAAACGTCACAGGTAAGTAATAGGAATTATTACAGAAACAAAAAAAATAAATTACATCCGGATAAATATATTATTTTACAAAGTGACAACCCTAACGAGAAAATAACCGTTTATAACTAAAATGGCCTGTAGTTTCTAAACTCCACGCGATTTGGATGTGATTATTTTTTTGTATGTAGGGCAATAATGGATCTTAATTTTGATATTAATATCTTTTCCAACAACCGTGGATTTTTTGAGAAAAAAATTAAAAAAGGAAAAATTTAAAAATCATCAGCAAGATAGGAGGTTCATGATTGGTTTAAAGTTAAGAGTTTTTATTGCATACACTTTTGGTTTTTAATTGATTTAGTTTTTAGTGTAAACAATTTTTGAACTTTATTGGGCTAAATATTTATGGAACTTTAACATTTTATACTGACTTCACTAATTATTTTTATCACCCCGGAGTTTTACTCTAGCTTTCTAAATGATTTGTTTTACACGTTTTTGTAATAAAAAGAGGATGTCCGAAAAATGGCTCTTGTAACACATAGTGCGTAGGTATAAGTAGGTAGTATTTAGTTGTATATTCACTTTAAAATTAATTTATAAAATTAAAATTAAATACATACTTAAGGGGCGCTCCCATACATCAAACGTGATTACTTTGCCGTTTTTAGCTCGATATTAATAACGACAATAGGTAGACGCTTCAAATATTCACAGCATATTTAGTTGTTATATTTTTTTTTTAAATAAGGTGTCTCCCATACAACAAACATGATTTGATATATAGATAATGATACGGAACCCTTCGTGCGCGACTTCATCTCTCACTTTGCCAGTTTTTGATGTCTAATTCTACCAATGAAGATATTTTGATATTTGTTACTCAATCACACACCGTAGGTATGTGAGATATCTGGGGCTCAATTCTCAATAACACGACTTGAAATCGTACGAGAATATGCTTGTGAAATGTTATTTGTTTCATATTTAGAAACAGTCCGAGACTACCAGGACTTTAATTGGTCGTGCTAATTAGTGTGTAGCACTAAGACCTTTTAGCTTTTTTGTTACCACCTCACAAAAAAGGGGTTCAAAATTTCTTACAAATTTAACTTCTAAAATAGACACATTTTATTAAATTTATTCGGCCCTTTAGACCCACCCCAGTTCCGTGCTTCGAAAGGCACGTTAAGCCGTTGGTCCCGGTTGCCAATAAAATGACAGTCGTTAAGCCCAGTTGAAGGCCTTATGGACGGCTTAAAAAAATTCAACAGCAGGTTGCCGCATCCTGCGCCTGTCCATATCAGCGGCTCACCACCTGTTAGGCGTTTAATATGCCTCTGCCTACCCCTTCGGGTATAAAGGCGTGATAATATGTATGTATGTATTTAGAAACGGCACAAAATAAGACAAAAGACATTTCACCAGTAAATTTTCTTCTACCCTTACGAGCAGTATGGTCGAAAATCACCAGGACCAAGTCAGGACGCAGGTCTACTACAGGTTACTATCCGATAACTAATAGAGATTTTATAAATACTAGCGGTCGTCCGTAGGTAGAAATTAGAACACAATTAATTTAATATTTCAGATTTAATTAACACATTTTTTAATAAAAATACAATCATGGATGTATTTACTTTTAGGTTTGCGACGGCGAAAATGATTGCGGCGACGACAACTCTTCAGATGAAAAGAACTGTACAAATACACCACACTCGAAATTGCTTCCTATACCAGGCACACAGAAACCAATCTTTCCTACCAACGGGACTTGTTTGGAATGGATGTTTAAGTGTGACAATGGCAATTGTCTCCCAGGTTGGTGGAGATGCGATGGAATAAACGATTGTGGTAATGGCGATAAATCTGATGAAGTGGGATGTGGTATTGAGATGCCAGAACAGGAGCCAGTGACGCCCGAATACCAAATGCCAATATTGCACAAGACTTGCGGGAAGAATGAGTTCACTTGTGGATCAGGTAAGTCATTGTACTATTATGGTCTTTCATAATATCTATACTCATAGCTGAAAAGTGTTTGTTTGGTTGAAATAAATATTTTTGTGTTGGGTGGCCTATTTATAATAAATAAATATCGTTGGGACAACTCACACAACGCCATCTGATTCCAAACTACGGTTTCTAAATACATCCATATTATAGATAAAAAACACCCAGACACAGAAAACCAACGTGCTCATCACCCAGTTTTATCCTAAGTGGTAATCGAACCCACGACCTCTTGCGTAGCAGTCGGATACACTCCCACCGCGCCCCAGAGGCAGTCAATTTATCTAAGAAGGCTTTATATTATCACGCTACTACCCAGGAGAGCGGAGCAGTAATCATAAACGTCAACAAATCGGCCAAATTTACATACAATAAGGCCCCGCGGACGTAGTGTTCTGTAAACGATCATTGCGTTAAGCAACTTTCACTATGGCTGGTTCTCGGACGGGTGCCCACTTTGTGGCATTTATATTTGCTAGCGTTTCCGTGCTTCGGAAGGCACGTTAAGCCGTTGGTTCCGGTTGCCAGTAACATGGCAGTCGTTAAGCCAAGTTGAATGCCTTATGGGCAGCTTGAAAAATTTCAACAGCTGGTCGCCATAACCTGCACCTGTCCATTTCAACACGGCAATGGGCTCACTACCTGTTACGTGGGACAAAAAGCAAAGCATACGGTGAAACGTAGGCGTATAGAACGCCTTTGCCTACCCCTTCGGGGATAAAGGCGTGAAAGTATGTTATGAAAATGTAATAACATTAATTTAAAAAAAATCGAAAACTTAAAAGTACACGCCTCCACGCTTTTATTATATTATTAAAAAATAGAATTACAAGCTTACAAACTTTGCTATGAATTATCGCGTAGGGGTTATGAAATAAATAAAGTAAAGATAATAACAATCAAACCACATCGAATCAGACCGTGAAAAGTGAAAGGCTACGGTTTCTAAATACATCCTTTTACATTCCTAATTATACTGAAGCGTAAGAGAAAAAAAAAAGACTCTATAGTAAAGTATTTCGGTCGTTATCGCGTTAACAAGACAATAATCCGTAACATATAGACACACGGACGACCAAGACAGAACTTTTTTAAACAGTTTTTTAACTAGTTAAAATAACAAAAATGGCATCAAAAATATCATGAGTGTTAAAAATAGTGTTTTTTCTTGATATGTGTGTGTATATATTATTTTACAAGTGCAATATATGATAAATAGAGACATTTTAAGTTTGAAAAATCAGATGTTTTGCGCGAAGTGACAGTAGTACCCACCTCAACGCTTCGCTTATGAGGCGTGCAAAAGTCATACAATATTGTATGAAAATTTGCTCGATTTGTCATGAGATACGAAGTACGTCACGGTCGAAGCAGCAGGGGTAAGCTATTTTTTTTTATATTTAGCTGACAAGCATAAAAGGCCAGATTTACAGACAAGGCCGTGACGTATTTCCTACTATGCCACAGCTGACATTTTCGGTTCATCGATTTCAGTAAATAAAAATTACAAGATTTTCTGTCTGCTGTTCATCGTATGAATTCGGTGTTATTGATATATCAGAAAGTAGAAAATATATAACACAATTTAGTTAGTTCCAAACCGAGAATACAACCAGAAACCTCAAACCACCACTGCCAGTTTCCGTTTATAACATTTTAAATTGTGGGTTCTTTCTCTTATCTATTCCTTACTCCATTTCCCCCTCTTCCATCTCCCCTCTGTCACTCCCTCCCTCTTCGTTACGAAGTTACAAAACCGATTGCAAAGTGCAATCGGTTTTGTAAATTGCGACACAACATACTCCGACATAATAATGTGAACTCATAATCTAAGTTCAGTTTAGCAAATTTGTTAGCATTATATTAATGTTCAATCTATCTCCCTTGTAGAAGTTTAGTAAAAATGGAATAGTGATTTGACTACCATTGCTGAGGTGTTCGGTTAGAATTCAGAGTCGAAATAAATATTTGTCTGATCAGCATACACATGGAGTTTGGATGTTTAAAAGTATAATGAATAGTCCATACAATTAGTACGATAATAAATGAATAATACTATAAAGGCTCAAAAAAATCTAGCCAATGAAGGCACTGCATGCAATTTTTACAAGTTTCCACAAAACTTCCAAATTTCAAGTATTTTAGCTCATCCCGCAGTTTCTTTAAAACAAATAACACAAAATAAAACAATAATTTTTATACCGATTCTAGCTTATCGATTCATTTTTTTTATACCACTGAGGTGGCAGACAAGCTTACGGCCCACCTGATGGATAGTGGTCACCGTAGTCTATAGACGTTTGCAACACCAGAGGTGCAGCACTCGCGCTGCCGACCCTTTATAAAAGACCCCTTTTGAAGAACCCCATATTTTATTGTTAGGTGCATGTATCCCTCTCCGATGGGCCTGTGACGGCGCTGAAGACTGCATGGACGGTGCGGACGAGCGCCACTGCCCGAAATCTATCATTGGGTTGGAAGGACACACGAAGATGTGCGGCCTGAACGGCACTCTATGCGCTAACGGAGTTGAATGCGTGCTCAATTCTTACATCTGTGATGGAATACAACAATGCTCGGATAAGAGTGATGAGTTACACTGCCCTTCGACCTCGGTGAGTAAAGCCTATTGCATTTTGTAAATTTTACTAAAACAAAGATATAATGGACTATGTTCACTTTTATAAAATGTGTTGTATATCAAAAACCATTTTGAGGAATATAGTAACTGATCACTATCACTACTTATGATTTAACCTTCAAATGAAAGCATCGTTGGCATTACGGCAGTAACACCTTTTCCTAGATAAAAAGAAAAGTAAAAATTATAAACTAAAATTTTTAATATTTATTAATTAATAATTAAAAATTTAAAATATTCAAAAAATGACATTTTACTTTTTTAATTTAATTATTTAATATTAAAATTAGTAGTTAATATAACAAAATATTTAAATTAGTTTCTAAGAATGCTCTAGATTCTATCTGTTACGCTACAGATAGAATCTGGGTAGACTTGCTGACTACGTGCCTCAATGTATCATTCAAGAAGAAATTTATGTTGTCTCATTTCTGATAAACTTATTATAATTTGTTCGAGATTTGCTTCGGTTCCAAATTTAAATTAACTTTTAATACATACAGTTTTTAAGAAGTTCCTGTGGGATACGGAAACGGGAAAACTTCACCACGTGCGTCAACTATTAATTCAATATTTTTATAGACTAGCTTTGCTCTTTTAGGCGTTTTCCAACTCCCTCTAATTATCTTCTGATTAATATCGATGAGGGTTCCAAGACATTCTTTTTTCTCCTGGGACTTTAGCGAAATCGGGTTCGGTGAAACTTTTCTGGTCTTGGACATTACTGTAGATGTTGGATTACAGGAGTACACAGTAATGGAAATTTGAGTGGGATTAGTGTTAACAAAAAAAAAGACTAGCTTTTGCCCGTGACTCTGCCAAAAAATTCCGAGACACGTACATATTGTCACGCCTTTATTCCCGAAGGGGTAGGCAGAAGCATAATATACGCCCACATTTCCCCGAATGAACTTTTGTCCCACGTAACAGGTGGTGAGCCCATAGCCGTGTTGAAATGGCCAGGCTCAGGTTGTGGCGACCTGCTGTCCAAATTTAAAGCCGCCATAAGTCCTTCAACTGGGCTTAAAAACTGCCATGTTACTGGCAACCGGGACCAACGGCTTAACGTGCCTTCCGAAGCACGGAAACGCTCGTAAATGTAAATACCACAAAGTGGTCACCCATCCGAGTGCCAGCCATAGTGAAAGTTGCTTAACTCAGTGATCGTTTCCAGAACACTGAGGCAGCGGGGCCACGAGCGCGTCTAAAAAATACTTGTAAAGTAATTACCCGTTTATACTCTTCACAGATCCACGAGACCTTAGTAGAATGCCAGAAAGATCACCTGATGTGTGACGATGGTACTAACTGCGTGCCACTTCAGAACGTATGTAATGGCCGACCGGACTGCTACGATGGTACCGACGAACTCAACTGTTCCAGTTCTGCCAACGATAACACTCACTTGTATCAAGTGAGTATAAAAAAAGTTTGTCGCTTTTAGTAGCCAACGGTGCACTGTATTATGCATACATATACATATCATCACGCCCGTTTCCCATTGGGGTAGGCAGAAACTTACTACGATAAGTGTTTTTATACACTCCCGCCGGTTAAAGGTACTCTTGACCTGTGCCTTTTTCCAATAAGGTCATCGATTTGATTGACATACCTACGTACGGCGAGGCCGACCCCTGCCAGTTTGCACATTCATTCTCGCTACGTAAATCTGCTTAGTCAGACTCTTTTCATTCCGAACCATCTAAGCATCCCTTTTTCTATCTCAGTCACTTTATCTTCAGTCATACCGCAGTGTTCCCTTATCACGCTGTTTCTTTCTTTATCCATCAACTTCACTCAGCATTGTATTGTATTCATAGGATTATTAGGCTCTTTGAGGTATATGAGGGTGGGAGAGTTCTTCTATACTTGAAGTACTGATTTACCGAGGGCATTAACCTCTGCCATATTATGTATAATGTCTTTAGGGCGTCGCTTGTACATTATCATTCAAACACAACGATTTTAAATTGAATCTTATAGATTAAATTTAAAATCTCTCCTACACTGCTGCAGATTGTATCGAGGAATGATGTCCGGTAGACTGAACCCAGTACAGTACCCAGAGGCTTAATTTAGCCCATATTTGTCAATTGACTAACTGTCTTTACGCTGTATCCCTGATGGGGTAGTCAGAGAGGACGAATTGCCAGGCATCGCGATCCACGCATACTTCTTTCGTTTCTTGCAGATTAATTAATCGCTTCATACATGCACGTCTGGGTATCCGAGTACTTTTAACTTCTTCAGTTTTTGAGCAATTTGCTCACGTGGTCTTCATATGTAAGTTTCGGCCTACCCTGTTTCCTTCTTTCATCTACTTTCGCATAATATATATTCTTCGTCGATAGTTCCTCACTCATTCGTTGGACGTGTCCAAACCATCGGAGCACGCCCTTTTTCAGCTTAACGCTGACACTTTCATTCAAACCTGCCATTGTCAAGTAGTTGTAGGCATAACGTGTTTCGTCAGTCAACCACTGAGTGCTCTGTATTTATATGCTACCAATATACAGAAAGACATTGTTGAACTCATCACCATTATCCGAGTGTTATACCCAGATCTCAAGCGCCTGTAGCTAGTGTTAGGTGAACGATTACTGTCGCTATGACTAGTGACCGTTTACGTTTGGTGGTGGTACGATAAGATGGGTGACTACTTTGTGGTATTTCCATTTACGAATATTTTCCAGCTTCCGAGGCATGTTCAGCCGTTGGTACTTCAAACCAGGTTGCAACCTACATCTGACTATTTCAACACGGCAACGGGCTTGTCACTTGAGAAAAATGCATAAAGTGAAATGTGGGTGTATAGTATGCCTCTGCCTACCCCTTCGGGGATTAAGACTTGACCATATGTATGTATTCACGGTTCTGTACAAAAACTACTCCTCGTGGGAAACCGAGACACTTTGCCACTATTATGATTTCGTTTATCTTAGCTGTGGTAGGTGAGGTGGTACATTAGTTCAAATTGAATTATATTTATTTCAGTTCCTAAGCATTGGCGTAGATCAGTCTTCTATAAACTCGACCAGTTTCTTGATATCTTGTTGGATGGCGCAACAAAAGATGGTGGAATACAACTTCCAACCATCCATATCTAAAGTCAGCGACGGTGTTTGGCGGAATATGACTTGGACCAATGAGAGTATTTATAGGTGAGTTTTATTAAAACATACGTACAATGTAAAAGAAAAAAAGGCCCCTCCACGACTATCTAATCGTTATTAACTTAAAACTTTTACGATTCAGCACGGTACGGTTAATAATTCTGCATTACGATATAATAAATCTCTACAAGTGCCTCTCTATGAGAGTTCTCCTCTTTCATTGTCAGAGGAACATCACTCCACACTAATATTCTCATAACATGAGATATAAATATATTATAAAATACAATACGCTTGCGAGTCAAGATAAATTGCTATAAATAATACTGGACATACTAAAGTGACCCGATGACTGAATGCATTGCACTAGTAGCATGTAGTATCCGTGGACTTCAATGGACACATATTGTTCCATATTTTACAAACAAACTTTATGAAGTTTTACTGCTTTTGGTGCGTTAGGGAAAAATGATGAGAGTAAATTTTTACGATGCGCGCGCAGACCGTCACGGAAAACCGACACCATGAAGTTAGCTGATAAGTGTTTCCATGACAGCTTATAAACACCCTGAAGTTAGCTATAGTCAACATTTAGTATTTTCTACAAACGTATGATAAGGCGAAAGATAAAATTAAAAAAAATATCTTGTTACGCCAAAGAAGTGTAACTTCTAACGCGTGTACATAAATACTCACACACTTTTTTATTATATATAATATTTTTAACTCCCTTACATGTTCTTCTAGTAGTAGTTACTTTACTTTATTTGTTACTAAAAATAAATTAATGAATAGGGAGAGTAATTAACCGCTCTCTTTCCTTGTTATGATAGCTAGTCTGCATGATTATTATTTTTTTATTAAATTTATGTTTTATTTTACAGATTTACAGACTTGGAGCCATTCACCAATTACAACGTGACATTCTACATTCGTGACAGCAAATCTAACAAGACCTACTCGTCCATGAAATATGTGTCTACTACTACTGGCGAAGGACGTAAGTAAAGTTCAAGTCAAGTTCAGTTGGATTATAATGATTTATGATAATTTAGTCAGCAATTCAGACTGCCTTGGATTCCCGGGTCAGAACAAATATTTGTGTAATCTACAAATGTGAATTTCAGAGTTTGGGTGTTTCCTATGTATTATATATATGTTTTAGATATATATAAGTATGTATATCAGTTATCTAGATCCAAGATAGTACAAGCGTATAGCTTAGTTTGGGCTAGATGGCGCTGTGTAAAAGGTGTCCCACAATTGACAAATTAAGCCCTTAGAAAGCGTCAGAAAATTAGGCCCATCTTTTAAAAGGCCTGATGATGTTTAACTTAAAGTTACTTAAATGGGTTATCCAACTAACCAATTTTTCAATTTGAACGAGAGCTTTCTAAAATTAACGCCAACCAAACAAACAAACTTATCAGCTACTTACTTAAAAAAAGTAAATATTATTAAAAATTAGAGCTGTACTAATTTCCAATATAATATTAATGGAATGGAAAACGTCAGTTATTAAGTGCTCAATATTTTTAATAACTAAGAAAATCAACATTATTTATCCCTATTTTCATTTATATAAATATTGAAAATTTGGAAGTGTTTCATTCGCAATTAGTGGCCAAGTATACTATAGCCAATCATAATGCTCGATTGATATTTAATAAAATAAAATAAATAAACATCCATCACGCCTTATCCCCGAAGGGGTGGCAGAGGCATATTATATGCCCACTTTTCACCGTGTGGATTCCTGTCCTACGTAATAGGTGCTGAGCCCATTGCCGTGTTGAAATAGACAGACGCAGGTTGTGGCTACCTGCTGTTGAAATTTTTCAAGCCGCCCATAAGGCATTCAACCAAGGCATCAACAACGACTGCCATTTTACTGGCAACCGGGACCAACGGCTTAACGTGCCTTCCGAAGCACGGAAACGCTCGCAAATGTAAATGCCACAAAGTGATCACCCATCCGAGTACCAGCCATAGTGAAAGTTGCGTAACTCAGTGATCGTTTACAGAACACTGAGACTGCGGGGCCACGAGCGCTCCTTTCCGCAATTACTTCCTTTTTTCCTGTGACGCAAAATCTTATACGCTATGTAACGTCAGCAAAGATAGACAAGTCGTGCGCTTTTTTATATTAATTTTTAGATACTTATTCTCCGGAAGCGCTCGTGGCTCCGCTGACTCAGTGTTCTGTAAACGATCACTGCGTTAAACAACATTAGCTATAGGTGGTCCTTGGATGGGTGACCACTTTGTAAAATTTACATTTGCGAGCGTTTCAGTGCTTCGGAAGGCACGTTAAGCCTGGTTGAAGGCCTTATGGGCGACTTAAAAATTTTCAACAGCAGGACGCCACAGCCTGCGCCTGTCCATTTCGACACGGCAATGGGCTCACCACCTGTTACGTGGGACAAAAATGCATATGATTAAATGAAATGTGGGCGTATAGTTTGCCTCTGCCTATCCCTTCGGGGATAAAGGCGTGACAATATGTATGTATGTATTTTTCCTGATTTTTTTTTTATTCCTCAGTTCCTTCGCCACCGACGAATGTTGGAGTGAGACAGCTAATAGGCCGACGAGTGAGCGTGTTATGGGACCGGCCAGAGCAACCACGTGGGGTCATTCGCTCTTACACTTTGTACTATGCACCTCCGATACCTCCCGCCGTGAAGACTATCTTGGCTAACAGTAGCAAGACCATGTCGGTAGAAGTTGATGGATATTTTGAGCCGAATACTAATTATTCTTTCTGGGTAAGGTATTTTGTATACTTAATTCTTTACCATGAAAAGTTATTGCTTAATCCGTTAATTGGTACTCGTAAAATTGAAGTAGGACCAAAAATGAGCTATTTCGTATTCATATTTGGTCATCATGTAAATTCCACAATGCGGTCACCCATCTGAGGACCAGCTGTAGTGAAAGATACTTGATGCTATGATTATTTGTGGCCCGCTAACTCAGTGTCCTGTAAACGATCACTGCGTTAAGCAACTTTCGCTATGACTGGTCCTCAAATGGGTCTTTACCTTGTGGCATTTACATTCACGAGCATTTCCGTGCTTCGGAAGGATCGTTAAGCCATTGGTCCCGGTTGCCAGTAACATGATAGTCGTTAAGCCAAGTTGAAGGCCTTATGTGCGGCTTAAAAAATTTCAACAGCAGGAAGCTTTTATATATTTTTTTTAATACCACTTAGGTGGTACTTTTGAATTTACATTTTATCTTGTTAATTCACAGCTAACAGCAACGAACAACGCATTCACATCGAAACCGTCCGAAGTATGGAATATAACATTCGACGCGAACAGCGACGTCGACGAGCTAGTGAACGCTAGTCTGAAGAGAATCAATGCATCAGCGGCCTTCGTTCAATGGCACGCAATACGCGGAGTGGATGGATACCTCGTGACTATCCGATTGCCGAACGAATATGCTCGAAGAGATCCTATCACTACCAAGTTTAACAATGTTACTTGTAAGTCGATCTTCGATAATGAATTTCTTACCTCAGCTTCTTTCACTTTCTTTCTTTGCATGAAAGTAAATTGAATGCTGTGGAGATGCGATCACTTCGAAAATTGTGCAGCGTAACTTTGGCCGACGGAATACATAACGAAGTGATACGCAATATGGCAGGTTTGAATGAATGTGTCGGCGTTAAGCTGGAAAAGGGCGTCCTCCGTTGGTTTGGACACGTCCAACGAATTAGTGAGAAACGATTGACGAAGAATATATATTGTGCGAAAGTATGGGGTAGAAGGAGTCAGGGTAGGCCGAGACTTACATATGAGGACCACGTGAGCCAATTGCTCAAAAACGGAAAAGTCCAAGTACTCGAATACCCAGACGTGATGAAACGATTGATGAATCTTCAAGAAGCGAAAGAAGTATGCAAGGATCGCGAAGTCTGGCGATCTATCCTCTCTGACTACCCCGTCAGGGATACAGCGTGAAGATAGTTTTAGTTAGCTTTTTTCACCTGTTACCGATCACTATTAATGTTTAAATAATAAATTGAAATAGCATGTTAGACAGCAAATTCTTAAATGACTTAGCTCCGTCGTCCATTATCTACATTTAAAATAAAATAAATAAAAATAAATATCCATCACGCCTTATCCCCGAAGGGGTGGCAGAGGCATATTATATGCCCACTTTTCACCGTGTGGATTCCTGTCCCACGTAATAGGTGGTGAGCCCATTGCCGTGTTGAAATAGACAGACGCAAGTTGTGGCTACCTGCTGCTGAAGTTTTCAAGCCGCCCATAAGGCCTTCAACCAGGCTTAACGACTGCCATTTTACTGGCAACCGGGACCAACGGCTTAACGTGCCTTCCGAAGCACGGAAACGCTCGCAAATGTAAATGCCACAAAGTGGTCACCCATCCGAGGACCAGCCATAGTGAAAGTTGCGTAACTCAGTGATCGTTTACAGAACACTGAGACCGCTAGGCCACGAGCGCTTCTACATTTTGGTACAAATAGTTGTGAAATGAATTTTGACGTTTAGCTATACCGTCAAAAAGTATTCGGATACCCAGACATGGATGTATGAAACGATTAAAGAATCTGCAGGAAGCGATAGAGGTTTGCATGGATCGCAAAGCCTGACGATCTGTCCTCTCTGATTACCCCTTCAGGAATACAGCGTGATATAGATAGTTAGTTAGCTATATTGTCAATAATTTCTCTAATGTGGCGCCTATTTCATTAAATAACAATGAAGTAACTGCGACATTAAATGCTGACCATTTTACCGAAAAAATATATATATTTATCTATCACGCCTTATCCCCGAAGGGGTGGCAGAGGCATATATATTATATGCCCACTTTTCACCATGTGTATTCCTGTCCCACGTAATAGGTGGTGAGCCCATTGCCGTAAAATAATAATAATCGATTAGTGGATACCGAGTTATCAGAGTTCAAGGCAACTTTTTAGGTAAAGCCAGATGGATTTTGAAAATATAGTGTAACGTTTTATTTTTTTATATTTAAAATAAAATTTATAATAGTCCACTATGACGTAATCAGTGGCATTTGAAAATGTTGAATGCTAAGGCAATGAGCCTTAGCATTCAACATTTTCAAAAAATATATGTCACTGTGCTTTATTTGATTAGTAACCCTATTACTCGAAATGGTTCTTTATTTATAACATACTAGTTGACGCCCGCGGCTTCGCCCGCTTAGAGAAGTTTTCCCGTTCCCGTTTCTCGGTATAGAAAGTGGCCTATGTGTTATTCTGATGTATAAGCTATATTATTGTAAAGTTTCAATAAAATCCATTCAGTAGTTTTACGTGAAAGAGTAACAAATATCCATTCTTACAAACTTATATAGATATAACTTTATAATATTAATAACATATTATATAAAGTAAATATTGCTAATTTAATTTATATATTTCAGTAACAAATCTACCGCCCGGTGTCCTCACGTACATTGACCTTCAAGCCTACAAATCTAACGTCTACGGTGACCCATTGACCATTCCTCTGCGCACTGAAGGTGATAAAGACGAGCTTATAAACTTCACCGCTATTCTCTCGAAGGAGACGGGCACCTCGATAAATATGGTGTGGTCGGCACCAACTGGTGACAGATACAAGGGCAAAGAGTTGGAGTATGAGGTCCATTATACAAATATGATACACAGGACTGGCCCTGGGGAGATGTCTAATGGTGAGTAGATTAGTATAAGTGTAGCAGAATTTCATATAAAAAAAAAAGTGTCATCAATAAGCATAAACGAAAAAATAACTACAAAGAGCTTTGAATTTTATTTGAAACTTATTCAAACTCCATTCAAAAAATCCTTTATCATAGATTATTTCTTATTTCTTTATTGTTTTTTTTCCACCAAATTAGATTTTAAATATTTATCATGTCTATTTTGAATTAGTTCACATTATGTGCTGATATCAAAAAAGTTCAACATGGTCTTTATAACAGTGCTTTGCTTATTTTTAGTTTAATTTGCTTCTTTTTATCTCAAGAGTCATTCATTGTCTATTTTTAGTGTATGGTCTATTTGCGGTTCTTAAATATGAGTAAAATAATATTATGACATTATCTATTTTGACAGATACGCGAATAATAACCAAGGACACGAGCGTCCTGATAGAGAACTTGCACCCTTGTGAGAGTTACATGTTCACTGTCGGAATACTAGGCGGTCCGCTTGCAAAGTACGCGGAAATTGTCACCAGGGAGAACGCTAAGTAAGTGATTTAACATATCTAGTCAGCAGAGATTATTCCGAATATTAATTGCCTTCGTTCTCTACATAATATATTTCTACTCTGATACTATAATACAAAGATTATAAAACTGATAACAAAATTCTTATGACAAACATTACGTACAGGCCAAATAAAATAAAAAAAGTTTAATTACGATACAGGTCTTGTATGGACACCTGTTTCATAATATAACTTTTTAATCATAAAGATATACATATACAACCTCCAGCTGGACCAAGGAGGTAGAACTTCTACTTAAAAAAGAAAGGTTTCAATCATTGGTTTCAATGAACGAGTCCGCGACGCAAGCGCGCATGCGCAATCAATGTTTGCGCCTTGGCGCCAACATTTGACATTTAAAAAATACATTTGTTGTTATATTCATCATTTTATTTGCAATATTGTTTTACGTATTATAGTATGAGAGTAGATAAAGTAGTGTATGACACTGTACATAACTTGGTCTTATAACACTCGTGTGATACTATAAAAAAAGTCGCCTACGGCTCGTTTTTTTAAAACACACTCATGTTATAAGAACCCTTATTATGCAACAGTATCATAAACTACTATAATATCACCGTTGTCTGTTATTTGGTTATCCCAGATATAATTCACAGAAAAAAGGAGCTTATACACGCGCAAGAGATGCATGAGTGAACTGAGAGAGGCCCAAAAATAGTCTGATTGTATTGATTAATTGATGTTACTCTTCATACCTACAAATATACACCTATCCCCATTTAAAAAAAACCATCCTTTTTACACGACGCTCATAATAATGAACAAACAAATATTAATGATATTAGTGTAAATATGGAAGAAGTCTTCTTATTCTGCTACACTTTTAAAGATATGAGTAGCTTATAAAGTCTCAATATTATCCCAACGTTTTTCCCTACCCTACGTATCGGTACCTCGACTATCCGCAATTGGTCATTATTTTTAGACTTTTTGCTATTTGCCATCTTGGGATCGCTTATTATAGGTTCGATTCAAGTGCTAAGCGAATGTCGAATAGTTTAGACATCCATTTCAAAATGTGTCACGATGCAAAATTTTCGTACTTTTTGGAAATTAGTTACGATTTGCTTTCAACAGGTATCGACACTTTTATTTCTGAATACATCTCAGAGTGATTATCATTCTACTCTATTCTATTAATAAAACGACATCTTTTTTATCAGGGCGCCTGTCAAGAACTTGAGAGTAGACTTCAACATGGACAAAGCTGAAATGGACATCCATTGGGACGCCAGTTGCAATGTACTGAAGACACCGGTCACTTATTCGGTATGTAGCTACCAAATCTATTTAGATATAGAGGGTAACACCACATATGGCGGAAGTGAAGTGAGTTTATTCCCTGTAGCGATATGAACGCATACGCCTATTATCTTGATCCGTGCAGCAAAAATTGTATTCTCTGCAGAGTATAATTTTGGTGTATGGAAACAAGGTAACTTCTATAAACCTATATGATAATCTGTATTAATAAACCAACTTTACGATGTACAAAAGTATTTATTATCCCAAAAACCTCAATCTAGTTCATATTAATGCTCAGAGTGTTCCTGCCCATTACTCCGACGTTCTGGCATCTTTTAGCAACTCTTCTCTCGATGCTGTACTAATTTCCGAATCTTTTCTTAAACCTTCTCTTCTGTCTACGCAATTCTCTCTTCCCGGTTTCGTTCTGATCCGCAATGACAGAACGGAAAAGCGATGTGGAGGTGTAGCAGTGTACCTTCGTGCTAACATTCCATTTAAGATTGTTAGCGCATCCCCTTCTCCTTACTCTGAATCCGCTGAACATTTATTTCTTGAAATTACCTTATTACATACCAAAGTCCTTTTAGGAGTTTTCTATAATCCTAATGAAAACATTCCTTACCATAACTCCCTGGATAACCTATTACATAATATCTCTCCCTCATATAATCACATAGTCATAATGGGCGACTTTAATAACTGCCTGCTTAGGAGCGATAGCCAAGGTCGTAAACTTTTATCTATCTTGTCTTCTTATAATCTTACTTCGTTGCCTCTTTCGGCCACTCATCACTTTCCTAACTGCACTCCCACCCTTATCGACCTTATCATTGTTTCGTCCCCGGACGCTGTTGGCACACATGGGCAGCTCACTGCACCTTTTTCCTATCACGACCTCATATTCCTGTCTTATCGTATCCGTCCTCCTAAACGCTTTGTGCAAACCCGCCTACTTCGAAATTTTAGGTGTATGGACCTGGAGGCTTTGCGGGAGGAGGCTGACCGCATTGATTGGTCACCTGTGTTCGACTCGACGGACATCAACCAAATGGTCACTATTTTTAATACTAATATTATTCGTTTATTCGACAGACATGCCCCGGTCAAAAAAGTCAGGATAAAACATAACCCTGCCCCTTGGCTAAATGACTCTATCAAAACCCTCATGGCGCGCAGGGACAAAGCAAAACGACGCTATAAACATTGTCAGTCAATAGAAAATTTCCTCTCATATAAGTCATTGCGTAACCGCTGCAGTCGGATGTGTAGAGATGCAAAGAGGCACCACTTCCATAAATCGCTCTCTAGCCGTAATTCCTCTGATACCTGGAGATTCCTTAGGTCTGTTGGAGTTGGTAAAGCATCTGCGTTCGACATCAGTGATTTGGATGTAAACTCACTTAATAATTACTTCGTAGTGCCTCCAGTTGCCTTAGACGCAATTGCTAAATGCACTACATTGTCGTCCCTCTCGGCTAAGCCTGTCCCACAGATCCCCCCGTTTCATTTCAGTGCGGTATCTGAATGTGATGTCAGGAAATCTCTTTTAGCCATTTCTTCCACTGCTACTGGCAACGATAATATATGCTCAAGAATGATCCTTCCAATATTTCCTGTCGTTATCCCAGTTTTAACACGTGTTTATAATTACTCCCTTTTCTCTGGCTCTTTTCCTGATGCCTGGAAGCAGGCATATGTAATTCCTTTGCCAAAAACCTCAAATCCTTCTGTGTTCACAGACTTTCGTCCAATCTCCATACTCCCGTACCTTTCAAAAGTTCTTGAGCATATTGTACATAGGCAGCTTTCCAACTTTCTTTTCGCTAACAACCTTCTTAGCTCATTCCAATCAGGATTCCGTACAGGTCATAGCACGATTACAGCTCTCATCAAGGTAACTGATGATATTCGCTTGGCTATGGAAAGGAAGGAATTAACTTTGTTGACATTGCTGGACTTTAGTAGCGCTTTCACTTCAGTAGATTTTGATATGCTGCTGGGTACACTGAAGTCTATTAACATATCCTCATCATCTTTATCGTGGTTCGACTCCTATCTTCGAGGGCGTTCGCAATGCGTCCATTTGGATTTAAAGTCTTCGGACTGGTGTCAACTCATTGCGGGTGTACCTCAAGGTGGTGTGCTCTCTCCTCTTTTATTTTCCATCTTTATTAACTCTGTTTCATGTTTAATTTCTTGCAATTTCCATCTCTACGCAGACGATCTGCAGCTTTATCATCACTTCAATGCTCGCGATGCCCCGTCTAGTATTGCCGTTATGAATCGGGACTTGGCTTGCCTTGCAGACTGGGCCAGGTCGGTCGGATTAAGGATTAATCTAAAAAAATCACAGGCCATAATAATAGGCAGCAGACACATGCGTAGCCATTTGGTTATGGCGGAGTTACCGCCTGTTGTCTTGGATGGAACGCGTATTCCCTACTTCGATAAAGTAAAAAATCTGGGAGTACTAATGGATTGCAACCTATCTTGGAGTGCTCAAGTCAATGAGGTCAGCAAAAAGGTACACTACACCTTTCACTCTTTGAAAGGTCTCCAGAGTTTCCTGCCCCTGAAAATTAAAATCACTCTTGCCCAAACACTTATTCAGCCCATTATAGACTATGCTGATGCCTGCTACTTAGATGCCACAGAGGAGCTGTTAGATAAACTTGAGAGGCTGCAAAATTTGTGTATTCGTTTTATCTATAATCTAAGAAAGTATGACCATGTTTCACATTTCCGCCAAGAACTCAAGTGGCTCCCAATCCGCCTTCACAGGAACACTCGGATACTCTGTCTCCTCTTCAATATACTGTTTAACCCAAATTCCCCGTCCTACCTGAGGGAGCGGTTCTCATTTATACGATCTCCTGATGCTCCTTGCAGGTCCCACCTTCGCTCCATTCTTAAATTCCCATCCCACAAATCTGACTTCTACTCCTATTCTTTTTCAGTTCATGCGGTGAGGCTGTGGAACTCTCTGCCGCCAAATATCAGAGAGGTTAATACTGTCGTGAATTTTAAAAACAAAGTCCGCGAATACTATCTCTCTACCACTTCGAACTCCTAAATTCGTCTTGTCCTATAGGTATATCTGTATTGTTATGTATAATGAACATAATATAATGCGCAAGTATGTATATGTGTATGTATGCATTTATATGTTGTATTTATATATATATGTATTTATTTAGAGTATTTGAATAAACAATTTATCCTTTCTAGTTATCTTTCACACTTCTACCTTTTTCAATAGTTTTAGTTTATGCTCTCCTCTCGCCGGCCTGCTGGAAGAGATTTCTTTTAGAAATAAGCAGTGCTATTGTACTCTTTTTCTTATAACTGTTTCTTTATAATATATGTGTGTACATAAACTGTTAAATAAAAGCAGAATTATAGACACAATCAAAGTCAATATTTAGCCAATGCAAGTCGACAGTACATGACCGATCAAAGCTTCTTTGGCCTAACTATACTTTTATAATTCTGACAAAAAGTAAAGGAAAGTCTGAATATTTACCTTTGCAAGTGTAGACTTGTACATAAACGTTTCGTTTCCTTAGTCCAACGACACTATAATTGCCGAAGACGTAATAAAATGTGCCACTCTAACATCAATTACCAGATACTTCAATCTCTGGACAAGCGTAATAGATCCATGTAGGGGTATTCAAAAACTTCTAGATCTCGTCGGAATATTATTTGTTTGATACATTTAAGTGTTTATTTTCAGTTGGACATAACAGAGTTGACACACGATAAAAAGAGTCACTACGAGCCGACACCGTCAAAGTCTCCGTCTTATTCACACGTGCTACTTAACGTGCCCATCGGCGGGAGATACAACATTTGTGTACACGTAAGTATATGCAGCGGCCATTGTATCTAATTAAGCAGTAAAATACGCACATATGCAATATGATCTCTCGCTCCACCATCACGTCAAACTCACTCACCCATACACACACTCCCTCACCCATCCGCAAACTCACTCACCCATACGCACACTCACTCACCCATACGCACACTCACTCACCCATACGCACACTCACCCATACGACTCACTCACCTATTGACACAAGCACCACTCATACACACATTCACTAACCCATACACACACTCACTAACCCATACACACACTCAATCACCCATACACATACTCACTCATCAATGTGCATGCACAGGTGAACAATACTTACTAATTTCTTCTGCGTTATGATATCAGAGTTCTCATGTTTTTGCTGTATCACATTTCAGGTAAACGTTGAAGATGCGGCAGTGAGATGCGTACTAACACGTGGCTCTAAACTACAGCCACCGACCGGTGTACTGGCCTGGTTGTCGCCAAATGGACACCTCATGGTCAGCTGGGATGATACTGCGCAGAACTCGTAAGATGTTTGATGTATTTTTTAATCCACAGACTTTCATTCTAAAAGATTTTAAATTTATCGACGTTAGGCTTATTTGATATTCGTCTCTCTCTTAGTAGTCTAAGCACTAATCGTTTTCTAAACTTTAAAAACGTCAGACCCTATTTAACCATTTTAGGGAAAGAATCCCAAAACCGATAAAATTACTTATACTGATGCAAACAACGTTCACACCGTTTCATGACCGTAGCCCTAACTGATGCCGAACTCATTAAATACTTCAACCCTAGGCATTGATAGACCTCGTAATTTTATTAATTATAAGCTTATGTGTTATTATTTTTTACTTTTTCTAGCAAGTTCCAGAAAACATAGCTGGTCCTTGTATGGCTGGTCCATGTAAACGCTCGCTAAACAGTGTTTCCGTGCTTCGGAAGGCACGTTAAGCCTTTGGTCCCGGTTGCCAATAAAATGGCAGTCGTTAAGCCAAGTTATGGGCGGCTTGAAAACATTTCAACAGCAGGTCGCCACAGATTGAGCTTGTTCATTTCAACACGGCTATGGGCTCACCACCTGTTACGTAGGACAAAATGCATATGGTGAAATGTGGGCGTTTAATATGCCTCTGCCTATCTGTGATTTTCAGTTGAACCTATTATAATTTTCAGGTCTGACTATGAAGTATTAATATCTACTAAAGAGATCTCGGAAGACATTTTGCATCCTACCGAGGACATAAAGGTATTAAAGGCGGAGTCTTCACCTCGTCTGGTATCTACATCAGGACTAGCAGGACCTTTGTATGTGGGCGTCAGAAGAGTCTCTAGTGATGGGTACTACAGCGATTTAAGTGAAGTTCACTCTATGAATATTGAAAGTGAGTATTGTAGTATTTTTCTCTATTAGATACTTGTAACTAGCCCGGATTCAATATTGTATTATGCATATTTATAAACGTTGCTCTTGAATTACTATATCTACTAAAGATTTTTTTTTGTAAATTCAGTATTAATTTTTGAGATATGGCAAGGTACTTTAAACGGTATAGTGATAGGAAAACGTGCTTAAGACGCTGACTTTTTAAGATATTCTGAACTGCATTAACAGATTTTGGAAAAGTTGCCTTTAGCAAAGGACTACCCGGTCAGGAATATGCGGACGCTTGCTGTATATTATTTTCTAAAACTAGTGCATTTATCTTGTTTTATGTGCGGAAAGGTGTTTTCTTGACTGCCTCTGTGGCGCGGTGGGAGTGCATCCGACTGCTACGCAAGAGGTTGTGGGTTCGATTCCCACCCAGGATAAAACTTTGTGTGATGAGCACGATGGTTTATTCTGTGTCTGGGTGTTATTTATCTATAATATGTATGTATTTAGAAATATATGAGTATGTTTATCAGTTATCTAGATCCCATAACACAAGTTAATATTAGCTTACTTTGGGCTAGATGGCGCTGTGTGAAGTGTCTCAAAATATTTATTATATTTATTTTATTTATTTCTTGGACATAAAAGTTATGTTTACGTGCTATAGTAAAAGTTAAATATGATATATATGAAGTGAAATTTTTATATTTTCTATCTTGCTGCGTAAAATCCACTGAAAACCTCACTATAACAACTACCATTATACTGAGGTGAGACTGAACTTGACTTAAGACTTGACTTGACTAAGACATATTAGATTATAAGAAAGAAAATTGAAGAAATATGAATGAAGATTTGGCTAAAAGGTCTTAGTAACCAGGCCATAAAGCAATTACAAAACAAAAAATTGGATGAATTTCCACTGTGTGACGCCTGATTCGATTAATTATTTGAGCCATATGATTTTTTCTTAAAGGTGCGGCACTGGAAACGGAGAGCTCGTCGGCTATGGGTGCTCTATGGTGGGGATGGGGCGCAGCCCTGATCGTGGGCATTGCGTTGGGCGGAGCCCTGTTGCACGTGGCGCTACGCCATCGCCGACTGTCGCGTTCGTTCCTTCGCTTCACTTCGCACACTCCGCGGTACGACTCCCGCCGCGGACAGGCCATCATCGGTCAGTACCTCCATAACTTATTTTAGAATTAATGCATGTTTTCTTCTTTTTATAGTGATACTTTTTTATCGACGTTGAGAGAAAATTTTAGATGTAAAAAAAATCGTCGCGCTTTTAGGTTACGCGCCATGTTGTTTTGAAGTGAAACTTCTTTATCGACGTATGAGAGAAATTTTATAGCTGTAAAAAAATGTAAAGAAGTTTCACTTCTTACCTGTGTACTCTGGTTCACACTCATAATTTTGTGACCTAAGTTTTTTAACTCGGCGTAGGTGCGAATTAGTAGAAATCGTCACGTAACGAAATGCCGTATGCTGTGTATATGTGCAAGTGTATCGAGCCTACTGCAAACAAATTAAATTTTCTATTTTTATTTATTGTAGATACATATTCACATGGGCTCGATTCCCGGGTCGGATTAAATATTTGTGTAATCCACAAATGTTTGTTTCGGATTTCGGTCATACCCGTGAACGGGTGCCGTCTGTTGGGACTGGTCAGCAGTCATAACTGTTGTAGAATTTATATCAAGTTTTACAAATAACATTATTGAAATTTAAGGCAAACTAAGTTTAGTCGACTGTTCTCACATAACTCCAAAGAACAATGTAAATTAATTATTGTAAGCCATACATACATTTTAAAAGAGCATCCATGGAGTTTCTTTCCAGATTCTTCTCCATGAAGGGTAGGCTCAAGGCTGCCCTTGGAACTGGCAACTAGAATTAATCTCATTTTATTTATTGTTATGACTATTCGTAAGCGTCTAGAATGGTCTACATGAAGATAAATAATTTTGATTATGAAAATTTGCAAATAATACGCACAATATTTTTACACTGACTCCTAATCTTTATTTAAAATAATACTTAAAATCTAGTACAAAGTTAAAACCACTCGACAGAAACGAGTACTTTATGTGCGATGTGTTTGTTTTGTAGATGACGACGATGTGCCTCCGATCCAAGGATTCTCCGACGACGAGCCGCTGGTGATCGCCTGACCTGCGCGAGAACCTGCCGGCAACAATGTGATGTAAACGTGATCTTGTCATAGTATTTATTTTTGTCATGAATATAACCGATATAGGAAAAATAAATTTCGTTTGTGTTGTGGTTATATACATTTTTTTTAATGAAATACTTATGATTGTATATGTGGCATGCTATGATGGATGTTTTACTAGTATAAGTTTTCCCGTACACGTTTCCCGCAGAAACTTGTTCCCGGGATAATAAGTAGCATATATGAACACTGTATAGTTTCACATAAATTCAAAAAAAAATTGATTAGCAGGTAGCCACAACCTGCGTCTGTCTATTTCAACGGCAATGGGCTCACCACCTATTACGTGGGACAGGAATCCACACGGTGAAAAGTGGGCATATAATATGCCTCTGCCACCCCTTCGGGGATAAGGCGTGATGGATATTTATTTTATTTTCATTTTTGTATAGTTTCATTAAAATCCTTCTAGTAATTCTTGCGTGAAAGAGGCACAAACATCATGGACATGTAAACTTTCACATTAGTTAAATTAGTGTGATATATGACACCTCAGGCTATAGATACAAATTAACAAGCCTTCTGCCCAATCTCAAAAAAAAAAACTGATATAAATGTATAAATTAAAAAAAAATCGCAAAACATGTATTTTCTGTTGATAAATTATTAAAGCAATTAGGATTCTAACCTTTTTATGTACATTTATTAAAGTGAAAATAAAAGGATAACTTGGTTTAGACGATTATTAAACTTTTGCTTAAACCAAGACAATGATCTGCCACTGAACAACAGAAACTTATACTCCTAAAATGGTGGTTACAAAAAAAAAACAGGAAGCTTCGGTACCTTTCAGTGTTGAGTATTGACCTGGTTTAGGCTAAGGTCACGGGATCAAGGAAGCTGTATTAGTACATCTGTTAAACAGCCATCATAGCTCCTCACTACTGTAGTGCTACAAAAGCTTTGTTTAGATTCAGCTTTTAAGTGTAACGTAGATCGTTACATTTTATAAACGAGTATTATTATGTTATTCAGAAGTAAATATATTAGTTTGTAATACTTGCATGCTCTTCACTATAGACTATAATAGGCCAATAACAAAATGATTCTGCTATACGACCGAGCTTGAATTGAGTTTAGAATGACGCTACTATATTAGATAATAACTTTAGACTTTCTAAAATAGTAAAATAATAAAAATAAGTTTTTATTTTTCAGCCATTCGGCTACAGTCGTACTTCAATTCCTACGGGATACGATTGTCTATGATTGACTATGTACCAACTAAGGTAGATTTAAATAGACAGTAGAATGGTGGATGTTTTATGTATGCTTTATATCTTCGTACAACCCTAATGTTGTCGCACAATGATACAATTACGCGATTTTCACGTGACTAGATCGCCTTCTAAACATAATTCACTCGATAAGGCAATTTTGTCTAACAAGATGGGCCCTTTGTAGTCCACTAGACTTATTAATAGATATATAAATTTAACCGAATTAATAATATCACTATAATAGAGTATACATCAACAAAGCACGATCTCACACAGACGCGATATTCGACGTAGGCGGGGGTGAAGAATGTGAATGGGGTGGGATAGTAGCGATCTGACGTGTGTGTTCGTGTGTTATTAGTGCATTTTTGTGTGCTACTTTTCCATAGTCGCAGTACATATATTAAAGCAGTAAGGAAACTAGGGCTAAATCCAAAATTACGTACCCATTCTCCAATGAAGCGTTAGGGTTGTCTGTGTAATTAATCGTACTGTGTAATAATAATTAAAAAATCGAAAGTATTTTTATGAGTCATTAGTTTATTTTTTATATATTTAATTACACTTTACCCGCTTTCTTTTTACTTTACCCGTTATCTCAGATATAACTTTTATGTTGCACTGGCAACATAAAAGTTATATCTGAGATTTTCACGTCATGCAAAAAAATCTCACGTGAAAATCTCACGCACGCCTCATGCCCCAAGAAGCGGGACAGTACCCGAACCAACCCCCCAAAGAAGAGGGATAACACCCGAACCGCAGGCGAGGCCGCGGTGGTAGCCAAAGTCTGCCGGGAGCTCTGGGACATCTTTCCGAGGAGTTACCCGGGGCGTCCGGCAATAGACAGTTAGGCGGGGACTGTGTGGTTTTAGCCGGTTCGAGTCCGGCATGACATCCGAGGGGATTTCCACACGTTAAAAAAATAAAAAAAGGGTTAGGATGGTTACTTTCAAATATAACACTACTCCATAAATATTACAAGAATACAGCGACAACCGCGACTGGCCGACTTTTGCAGCACTGCTATGTCCGCTGTAGTGTGTCGTGTAGATGCGTGCGTCTGTGTGGGTAGACCGTTTCACATGACCTTACTGCTCATATATGTACTGTGCCATTGTGTAATAGTGGTTACGGAATTGCTCTGTAGCTTGCTTATGTATACTCTAAGTTAAATATAAGTCGTTGTGAAGTGCATGCCAAGACTGAAGGGCTGTATACCGTAAGACTTGTTATAATATGTTTATTCTCTATTAAAGACATAAGTTTTAAGTTTGCCGTCATATCGGAATGGTTGTAGATAGACATGAACAATTTTCACTTATAGAAATTTTGGCACCAAAGAATATAAGTACAACAAAGATATAAATATCACCTATTACTGTTGTATTGTTTTATCATGGATCTCAACATTCCTAATGTGTTGTGTAGGGGTTTTTTACTGTTTAGTTCCTATAGAACATCGTCGCGTCATCTTATTAGGCCAGTCTTGAGCAAAAAATTGTTTAAGGTGTCGTTACTTGGCTGGTATGCTCATGTATAACGTGAACTAAGAATATAAAAATATAATAAATAAATAAAAGTACATACTGGACTATCATTTCTTCTGACAATATTATAACATACTCTCTATTCTAATGCACAATAAAGGCAAGGGGATTTTTTTATCATAAGGACCTGCATATCCATTGATAGTTTACTCAGTAAACGTCAATTGAACTCGGAGGATAATATGGCTGGTGGGATGAAACTGACAAATATCAGAGGGTCATTTAAATAATTTGGAATATAATTGTCCAAGTAGCTCGAATATCGTAATAAGGCCGGTTGGAAGAATATTGTTCATTCAAGCAGTTCGATTGTCGTACTCAGTACAAATACGTTATAATTTAAAAGAAATCCAATTAAGTAATTCGATTGTCAATAGTCCGTTTAAACAATTTTGAACATCTGAAGTCAAAAAGTACAGAAAAGAAATGTCCAAACAGTTTGAGCATCGTAGTAATCATTTGGAAAAAGTTATTCAAAAGGTCAAACTGTGTAGTTTTTGTAGTCGATCAAACAATTTAGAATAATATGTAAGTATGGCTACCTGAATGCTACTCCTCATTAGGACCGGTGAAGTGTGAGATGCTCGGCGAAGTCACCCAATCGTATATAGGCAACAATATCAACGTGCTGTCCCTGGACACCGCTACTCCGACTGCAGATATACTTCCTTCGATCCTGCATACTAAAGAACCGCCAAGACCCGTCTGAAAATTTAATATGTCCCAATATTAGTTGATGAATCTCTAATGAAAAAAAACGCAAACAGTGAAATGTGGGCGTATAGTATGCCTCTGCCTACCCCTTCGGGAATAAATGCGTGACAATATGTATGTATGAATCTGTAATAGTGTGATATTCAAAGGAGGACACTGGGTCAATGAGATTTGCACATAGAATGAAGCACCTTAGAGTTCTCGAGTGGTGACAAATCATAAAAGTCGCACGAAGATCGAACGCTGTGGTGATGTGTGGATCTTTGAAAGAGGTTTATCTACGGTGGTGGACGTTTGGCAGTAAACATACCATTTAGTTGAAGTTCAAGGAGAGTCATTATCTTCATGTTTCTTGCTGGTTTTGCCCCTGCCGATTGACTGATGAAGCGGAGGGTTGAAATCGTATGTTACCTATGTCGTAATTTTTTTTACGATAATACTTATATGTTATAATCAAGCATAGCATTTAACTTGTACACTTACCACTGTGCTTAGTGACTTAACCGATGCGCAAAATGATTCTTTTGGAATATCAATTCCTATTAGGGCTGTATGATCCTTGCAATTGTGTACTGTTGTTCTTTGCCAGCGAGATCTTGGACGAATTGCTGTTAAAAAAAAGGCTCCTCAAAACCCAATCTTTGTCTACCACTTCGGCGAAAAAGACGTAACTAAATGTATATGTAAGATTGTCAAAGATATTTATAGCACAGGAAAGTACCTACTTTTTTTGTATAGTACTGTTTTAATACATAAATGACAAATTATGTATTTAAAATAAAAATAATAATTACAGAAAAAAGACAGATTTTAACTAATATATAATAATGTACTGCACTCGTTTCACAGTTTTTTTAAATTAACTTTTTTCTCAATCGAACATCGATGAAATACGAGTACAAGAGGAAATACATTCGATGAAATACATTCACAAACATCGAAGATATCGGCTCATTATCTACATAGATGCTATGCCTGACTCCTACCGACTAACACCACTCGGTACCCTACCATCTACCTAGTTGAACCCTCGTAACGATACGAGTAACCACAGGGTTCCCGACAGACTTGATTCGCCACTAGCCTCGCTTCTGGGTGTTCCGTCTGCTATCACCCTTATTTGGGGGGTTCAGGAGTTGTCCTACTTCTTTTGGGCGTGAAGGACGTGCGTGTAGCTCTCAGGCGACGTCACCGTTTAGACCTGCTTCTGCAACGCTGTTTTTGCAGATACAGGCCCACCCGCCGTCTTCCAGCGCCTGGTCATGGAGTCCGGTAGTATTGGGCGAAAGCAAATCTTGCGACGCCCTCGCCGCGCACTGCGGTGCCCGAGAGATCTCTAGCATGACTTGCTCGCAGAAAGATGCAGCGGCGGCTCAGTGGCTCCTGCTGGAGACCATGGCTCTCACCAGCTTTTCTGGTGTCTGATGTGTGTGGTCTCCAGCATGCGCCCAGACCAGCAACGAAGTCCTGGCACTGTAGCACCTACGCTGAGCAGTCCGTCATCGTAAGCAGCGCGGCAAAATCCACTGCTGGCGCTTGGGTGTTACCTCCTGTAAAACTTCCTGAAGCACCCGTGCTACGTACTCGTAAGTATCTGCGACATCAGGTAGGTGAGGCTGCCACGTGTTGCTTTTCCAGCCACTCCTCCATGACCGGCTACACCAGGTGAAACAGTCTATAGTCTGCCTGTGTTTTTTCTGTGGTTGATCAATAGTTATGATTCGTATATCTATATTATATTAGTCAATGTATATACCAGACTACTAGATTGACTAATGGCCGACAATATAGGTACAGTAGACACTCTTGGTAAACATACAGCTTAAAAGTGCAGATGTAAATTATGGATAGTTTACCTTGATCAAAGCCGCCCCATCCGACGAAAACGCACTCATGATAAAACGAGGGCTTCGCAAGACAAATTGGCTGCACGTTCACTCCCAATGTCAACGGTCGTTTCCAGTGCTGAGTATAAGATATTAATTATGAAAGATTTATTTCATTTAATATTTACCTAGCATGGAGATAGGTATAATAGGGCCTTAAAAAACATCTCTGGAGCTCAAGCTACCTCATCTGCTAATAGTACACCTGTTAATTAACTGACGAGGCAACGACAGGGTTGCGAGATCAGATGGCAGTTGCTCCCAACAATACCGAAATCCAAAAGCCAAACGATAGCTGCACCTAGCAGCCAGATGACCCCAGTTTTCAAATCCAGATAGAGTTCAGAAACAACTGAACTGAACAAGAAGACGAAATAGGTATAATAGTTGCCTCCTGACCTGACCCCGTCTCACTTTGCTGCTAATCAGGACTGACGTCCAATAACATGGCGCTGGCTTTGGAGGAGTCATAAATTGGCGAACCTCGAGTCCTATTCTGTTGCAGCCGAGATTTAACGTTCAGGTGAATTGATATTACCGAATTAAATATCACTAACTATTTACATAACAATAACAACATTACAAAAAAAGTTAAACATATGATAAGGAGCAATCAAAGAATAATGGAAAGAAGTATTTTAAAGATAAGAAAAGTACAGAATAAGAAGCGACTTAATAGAACAGAAAACTAAGATTACTGATGCACTTACACATGCAGTGACACTAAGGTGGAGTTGGGCCGGCCACATCTCACGATACTCTGATGAAAGATGGACTATTGAATCAACACGATGGAAAGGACCAATGGCGAGGAAAAGAAAAGTAGGAAGACCAATAAAACGGTGGGCTGACGAGATAAGAAAAGTAGCAGGACGAGAATAGATGGACAGGGGCAACGATAGAAAGGTGTGGAAGGAGCTGTAGGAGGCCTTCACCCAAACAGGGATTAAAGAGAACCAACATAAAAGTTAACGATATTAACATCTACATTAAGCAAATATACCTACAAACAACAACTATCAACTGCAGAAATGTATTTTTACTAGATATGGAATAACATTTGGCTAAAATTTATTTAAATTAAAAAATTCAATAACAAGATTTTATATACATTTAGGTACTAGCTGGACTTACAAGAATCGCCAAATTGTTGCTCAGTTCATCAGTTATGTACTTAGGGTGGAAGTGTGGGGTGACAATCCGCCTTCCAGACGGCGGCCTCTCGTTGAGATTCCAGAGTCCAGCTATTAGTGTGACGTCTCCCGGGGCAGTACTATTGTAACAGAGGATATTAAATCAGTGTCATTTGTAAACTATATGGAAGTAGGAGACACCGAATGCAGGTGCGGCACAAATCCGAAACCCATAACGCACTTGCTGGTATGCCCCTACATGACCTTTGTGCCGCTATAGCAGGACGTATTGGTCCGGAGTCATATAATTCTAATATTTGTTTGTTGCCGCCGACACGATCCAGAAAACGAATAATAAATGTGAAGAATCTCTTTCAAACTAATCCCACATCGTATTGATCTTCAAAATTATGACTGCGCCTGAAGTGGTAGTACGCCACTCCATGCAAAATAGAGAAAATTTCATTTTGAACTAAGCGTTCCCGCACCCATTTTCTCGTCCTCAACACTAGCATTCCCGTCAATTACTCTAGTTAAACTATATGAAATTTAAGTACGTTAGTTTACTTCATTACATCACTACTCATAATGGCCCGTCTTCAAGTTCGTGAAACTACGTCGAAGCATATATCACAAATTTACTGATATTTTAAAAATAAGTTAGTATATCTTTAATATTGTCCGCAAAGATAACATTAGCAAATAAATCTATATGATGTATATCTATGCCAATATATTATAAAGCTGAAGAGTTTGTTTGATTATTGAACCGCGGCAAACTCAGGAACTACTAGGAGTTTGAATTCATAAAAATATTTTGTGTTGGATAGCCCACTAATCGAGGAATGCTATAGGCTACAATATATCATCACGTTACTACTCAGTAGAGCCGAGCAGAAATCATATATGTCAACAAATCGGGTGAATTTTCATTACATTACTGCAAAATTAATAAACGACGGAAAAAAATTGGTGACACGGTGTCCAAATTATGTCAAGGGCGAAGCCGCGGCTAGTCTTAATAATAATCCTCGACTATAAACCACGTCACCTGTGAACGCAATCACCCGCCGTGATGGCGGCTCTGGGATGAATTAGGGAGGCATAACACAGCAGCTTATTTTGTTTATGTGTTGGTACTAGCAGTGCCAACCACGGGTGTGAGCCTTTTTCTGTGAAATCTATTTCATTGTCTGTAACCAAATAAAACAAAATTCGTTATTTTTGTTTTGCATTCGTTGTTATTGCTAGTACTATTACTGATTCTGCGATTATAGTTTACTTTGCTAGAGGTCGTAAATAAGTAAACCACTATTTAGATACGAAATCAAGGAAATGTCCTAAATTTCGGGTCATAATAATGATCTGTAATTAGTAGACTCGTTCATCAGGGTTACTAAGTACATAAAAAAGTATTAGTACTAATTAAGGTTGGACGTCGCCGTGAGCTACCGGTGGGTATGGCATATCGGACTCAGATCGACTACTCCACATGGTGTCCACTTTCTACCTGCATATATTATTTTTGAAAGACTGTTAAGCTGTTGATTGATGGCACTTAACGGAATTTGCTACAGATCTTGAATTAAAATACTTGTACCTACCTACTGTTGCACTTGAAGTTTAGATGTATGTACAAATATACAAAATAATAATAAATATTGTGGGATATTTTTTTTACACACCGGCCTCAAGCCCTATGTAAGTGTTATGAGATCTAGACGACTGATACCCATAGCCAATTAAAAAAAATGTCGTATCTACTTTTTACTTACATACTTATATATTTATAAATACATAGCAAACACCCATACTCCGACACAAACATTTGTGGATCACACAAATATTTTTTCCGACCCGGGAATCGAACCCGTGACCTCAGTCGCGCATACGCTACCACTGCGTCACCGAGGCAGTCATATATAGTTACTAGCTCTCAAACCTCATAATACGCCTAGTTTGGGTTTATAATGTGTAAATACTATGATGAATATAAGTATAAATTACTACTTACCCGATGTTACTAGTTGTTTTGCACTCTTACCACAACCTTTATAAACTTGACGATTTTCATCATTATTTGTAGCATCAGATAATCTATCAAATTCTTCTTTTATCGTAGTTTCTTCACCATCATTGAGTGAAAAGCTCTCCGTAGTTGTGGATCTTGGAGATTTTAGTTTCTTTTTCCTTGTTAAATTTGGGAGTTTGAAGTCTTGTAGAATATTAAAGTTGGGATCAGAATGAAAGCTTATGGTAGGGTTATCTTCTCCATAAGCTTCATCTGCCGCAATCGAAAGTCTTGTAGGTTTGTGTGGTTTTGGTTTTTTAGTTTTCTTATTACCTGCAAAATAAGTGTAAAGTTCTATAATTTGCATAATCATTGCTATTGATAGTACTTAAAATTTTGATCGATTTCTAAATACTACTACGAGGATTGTATTAAAAACCATAGTTTTTTGACGACTACAAGTCTTTGAAATTGGGCGAAGTACATGTTAGCCTAAGCACATTGTGGGTTTTCAAAGTTGCCCGTTTTAATTTATACCTTTTTACGTACAACGCAAAACATACCTGATGTCAATTAAGAGTCTTTTGCCTTAATGAAACAGAATCATTTAAAAAGTTGAAATTTACCTCTATGTTTTATCGATAACACAACGGGAACAGTAAGGAGGTAAATTGGAAAACTATATACAACGAACTATACAAGTAACCGATAAATAAGCGAAGACCTTGAACTTGCAATGCATAGGGTTACATTGCGATACATTTATAAGACTCACCAATTCGCGGATTTATTACCGCATAACCAAATTCATCGTCATCATCATCATCATCATAACTAAGTGGTCCTCCGTATTCTGGATTATCATTTGTCTCAGAATACAATCCGGTCAACCCTGGTTTAGGTATCTCAACAGGATAATCGTCTTGATAATCGTCGTTATTGTACTCGTATTTTAAGTTGGGCTCTTGTTTGTGATGACTTGTTGGATTTTTATTATTCTTTATGTTCACATAAGGATCTTCGTATTCGTCATCATATGTAATCGGCATCGCTGGTTTTGCATTGGAAATATGACGTGGATAATTATGAGATAGTAATATATTTCTTAGTCCTTGACCAACGTTCTTAGATCTCTTGAGTCTGTTTTGTTTCATCGTGTCTGGGAACCATATTTTTGAAGATATGTTCTCGGTTCTCGTTTTCAACGGTAGGATACAACATATAAATCTTTCATTTACTGTTTTAATTTCGTTTCTATAAAAAATATGATACTTAAATAAAAAAAAAATAATTTGGCTAAATTTAATAATTATTAAGAACTCTAAAATTATTTAATATTTTATTTGCATTATAATTTATATTTTACGAAGATATATCTTATAAAACTTTCGGGAGTGTTAGTCTGTACTACATGAATTAAATATAATGTAGGTCGTAGGTACTTACTTTTTAACAAAATGTGTAACTCCTTTATTTCGGTAACAGTCAACTTTCTTCATATATGTACAAACACTTTCAGAAAAGTTTTCTTTATCATACCTATCGAATGTCAATTTTTCATTATAAAACACTGTATTGTTTTGAGATATATTGCCTTGATTCCTTTCGTTAGTTACAACCGGTAAAGATGTAGTTATATTAGTTAGACTTTTTGTTCTAAATGCTTCGTCAGGAAATTTGAATATTAATTTATCTTCTATTGCATGATCATCATCTCTTATATGTTTGATACTGGCATTAAATACCTTTTCTTCGCCCGGCCATCGTATATTTCGTTCACTTACTTCTTCACTGTACGTTTTTTTACTAAGTTTATTAGATTTTTTATATTGTGTTTTATTTGAATTCTCTCCAAAACTATCTTCTCTGAAGACAATTTTTGCAGTTTCATCATTATCTATTTCACTTAAATTTTCAAATATTGGAGCAGGTGCTTCGACTCCCATATAGTTAGCGAAATTATCATTCAACCACCAAAATTCTCCATCTATTTGAGCACATACAATTTTCAATAGAAAAATTGCTTTAAAAAATCGCGAGACCATGTTAACTGTGCGTCCAGGGCTCGCGTTGATAAATCATTGGTTTCTAAATGCAGGATGTTGCACTGATGCAATGTTACAGAATGATTTCTATTTAATGCACTCTATTATTCAATTTCGATTGTATTATTCGCGATGAATGCAGTAATCCCGAGCTATCGCACGTCCTGTGGATGCTGTTTGTATTCGTACACTGAACTGGCGGGTTTTTGTTTTGATAAAATAGTTTTAAAATTAGAACAGTGCGTAACCGCAAGGAGTGCATTAAAATTACGTAATCAGCTATTGTGAACACGTTTAGGGTTAATATCTACTAATCTTATATGCGTAAGAGACGTTGTATTTGGAGTCTAGGCTAATTAGGTACTTATCTTTTTATACAAAATAGTATAGTGTTCCACTTATTTACTTTAGACTTTCAGGAAGTACTTGTATCTTGAATGATTAAAACTTGTACCGTTTTACATATTTACTTTTTGAACCTGACAGATTTCGCCTCACGCCATTTTCAAAGGTTAGCACGTATTTGAGATGCAAAATATATGTGCTAAACTTGGAAAATGCCGTTATGCGAAATCGGTCAGGTTCAAAAAGTAAATATGTGGAACAGTACAAGTTTTTTTATTCAAGATACTACCTGAAAGTCGAAAATAAATAATAGTGGTTATTTGTTATTGTTGGGCCATTCCCAAAAAGATTTACGTGGTTCAAGCTACCGTGTTATCTACCAACGGACGAGGCAACGACGCAAGCGCTGGTAGGGGGTTTGGTCAGACCACTGATCCTAGTAACTAATAAACCAAACATACGCCAAATCCAGGTAGGTATTTGAAGCAACTGTGAAGCAACGCTAAAATAAATTAATCATGCAACTGGAAGATGTAGCAGGCAGTAGTAGTAAAATGACTGCTGAAAGTAGACCTCTCCTAATCATTTTGAAGCGTAATTGACCTGACTGTAGCCTAAGATGAAGTAGCAGATGAGAATATAGCAATGCTATAGAACGCTATATACACGGGCGAAGTTGTGGGCATCAGCTAGTAATGACTAGCTGATGCCCACAACTTCGCCCGTGTGGTGAAGTTTGGTCATATCCGTTCTTTCCCTTCAGTGTTATAGTAAGCTAGTATATTATCCTTAAGAGATAGACATATGCTATCGTGAACAGAACTATACAAGATACACAATTCCATTTTACATTATTTTGTTTTATATCAAGCTTAGGTAGCGTTTATAGCCAATATATACAAAAAATTGGCAAATTACATACTAAAACATTCCTTGAAAACAGATTTTTGATTTCTGTGCTGTTTGATCCATTGATGCAAAGAACACAAAAGTCGGTTCAGTAATTTTTGAGTTTATCGCAAACAGACAGACTGACGCGGCGGAGGACTTTGTTTTATAATATGTAGTGATACATAGCTAAGTATAGTAATAAATCTCTATTTACGGTTTTTAGGTCATAAACGAGGAATTATAAGAGAAAAATAATTTGTGAACTTCGTACTAGAATATTGACCTATAAACATAAATTCTCGTAGATTATGTGACCATGGCACAGATATACTCAAACAATCAATGAATAACACATTTGTTAAGGAAAATGTAGATGTATCTATCTATATAAAAACAGAAACTGAGTGACTGATCAATTAACACACAGCTTCTGTGGCGCGGTGGGAGTGCATCCGACTGCTACGCAAGAGGTCGGGTTCGATTCCCACCCAGGATAAAACTTTGTGTGATGAGCACGATGGTTTATTCTGTGTCTGGGTGTTATTTATCTATAATATGTATGTATTTAGAAATATATAAGTATGTTTATCAGTTATCTAGATCCCATAACACAAGCTAATATTACCTAGCTTACTTTGGGCTAGATGGCGCTGTGTAAAAAGTGTCCCACAATATTTAAAAAAAAAAATATTTAAAAAAAAAAGCTTCAAAACCGCTGGGTTTAGAAAAATAAGTTTTGCACAATATTCCTTAAATAATATGTAGGTGTGTACTAAAAAAGGATTTTTGAAAATTCTGCACTTAATGGGGTGAAAAGTGGTTGCAAAGTTTATATGGAAGAACCTGATTTTTATGGTATTTTTCAATTTGCTGTGAAGGATATATTTTATACCCATATTGTAGCAGTGCATTAAGAATAATTAATCCTCCATCTTGGTTGTACATCATTGTTGAGGTTAGAACCATGCATTGTCGTCAAAACTAAATGCGTATATAAAAATTTCAGCTTAATCGGTTAAAGATACCTGCTTCAAAACTGAGTTGCAAGATTTCACTCGAACGAACATTAATTATAAAAAATACTTGCTAATAATAGTACACTATTGCAAAGGCAGAGAAATTGGAAATAGGCAATTGCAGATCGAGTATAAGTTTGAAGGCCGAGCCGTAGGCGAGGACGAAGTATAGTGCTTTTCTCAAAAGATTGCAGGGAAATACATAATTTTATACTAAACATATAAATAAATTATTAAAATAAAAGCTACATTTGTCACATTGGGGCATTTAATAATAGTAATTATTGATTTCCCTTCAGTGAATTTTATGTGGTAAGAATGGAAAATTTAAATAAAAATAGTGTGTGCCACCGCTGCTCCTGGGGTCTAGGGTTCTACCCCTGGGTCAAAACAAATATTTTTGTGATCTACAAATGTTTGTTTCGTAGTTTGGGTGTTTCCTATGTATAATATGTATGTATTTATAAAATAGTATGTTTTTAGTCAAATATGTAATAGTTTGTTTTTAGTTGTCTAGATCTCATAGTACGAGCTAGAGCTAGATGGGGCTGTGTGAAAAAGTGTGCCACAATATATAATTATTTATTATTTTCAGCACGTTGACACCACTCCCACGCATTAAATCAATGCCAGGAATAATAAAAGAGATCCAATCAAAGAGTACAGTAACACCAGCGCGCATTTTTATTTGTATGAATATTACAACGTTTGTAATTGCTAGAGCGTTGTAATATTCTACCTAAATCCAAAAAATCGCTACTGCAATGGATTTTATTTTCTTTGTCCGTAAATTCGATAGGTACTTCGCGTGTTCTTTTTTAAAATAACGGCAACATTTTCTTGCATGTCTGAGAAAATTGTATTTCATATTCAAGTAAATAGTAAGTAATTGGTGTACATACAAAAGCTAGCATATTTCTATTCTATTTTCGGGATGAGTTAAGTCGGATGTATTTTGTATCCGGTGTAGTGTGCGCAGTGCTGTGCAATATGCATTTTGTAAAATTCTAGTATGAAATTTATGTGTTCGTGGTAGTTGGGCGGTAAAAGTGGGACGTGCATCTCGCTACAACAAGAAACACTAGTTTTAGTCTAGGTTAGGTTTTATCTAAATATTTTATGATATTACATTTATATGAGTAGCCACCATTGAGTTAGAATACTATAGAGTCACAATCAGACAAATAAAACGTCCGCGCCGAAACTCGGCGCACGCTGCGAAGTGCGCAGAGTTTTTGTTTAGTTGTAAGGCGACCGCAATCCTCGTACAACGTCCGTGATGCCAAAGTGTTCGGTTGTTTCCTGCCCAAATAACAGCAGATACGTGACAAATAAGGATGGTGTCTCATATTTTCGGTAAGTATCAAAACGAATTTACGTATTTATGTATCCACAGTGCGTGTTTACATTTAAATTTCAAAAAAAAAACATTTTCTTTGCAAAAATAAAATGCTGACCGCCCGACCGCGCATCGCGTCTAAAGTGTATCTCTTTCACACTTTAGATAAATATGTAAGAGTAAAAGAGAAACAAATAGTGTCGAGTCCGAGAGTAACTTGCAAATTGTGTTCTAACGGAAAGCTATGGAGCGGATTGACACTAAATATTTTTTGAGTTTATGAACTAAATATTTATACTTATGTATTACCATGTTGCTGAAAGTTTTATTTTTTAGTTTTTCGTACTAAAAATAGGTCGATTGCGTTTTACTATTTTAAAGTATACTAAATTAATTTATAAAGGTGTTCTTAATAGTGTTCTCAACAAAAATGTTGTTTAGGTTTTTACTACACAATAATACAATTTAGAAACGTTGTTGTATTTATCCTGCTATGTTCATGAAAAGTATTTTTCCTATCTAATGTAATTATTCCAGATTTTTCGGTTCATTAATTAAAATTCTAATACATAAAACCTTTATTCCTCATATTAATTTTGTTTTATTCTGCTCTCTGCTCCACGCATAACCACTACTTATTTAATTTACTAGTGCAATAATATGATAGGTAGATAAAATAAAAATACTGAAACCTTTTTTGAAATCAGATGGTAGTTGCGGAGTTCTTCTAGGTATATTTTAACTCACTCTTTTATACAGTCTAATTTTGTTATATATTACTCTTTACATTTTACATTATACACTCCTTCTAGGCAAAAATATATAATAATTTGAGTATCAAAAACGTCTCCACTGCTGACTTGTTCCCTATACGTACGCAAGCCAAGAGCGAATGATGATGATATTGCATACGAGCGATTTTGAACATTATGCAATCGGCCTAACGCCTAAATTCGAGCAAATTTCATTTTGAACTTTGTTATATTAAATGTATAGGTATGTAGAACGGCGCTCGGACATTTTCTGAGTGTTGTCTGTTTATGATTGTGACTCTATAGTATTGTAACTCAATGGTAGCCCCCTAAATTCTTACCTATTTTGTTCGTTTCTTGTATTTTAAAACCTACTGAGGATTTCCTGATTCAATCCCAAGTGGTTTCATCTTAGCCGATTCGAACAATTTTGAATACGAAATGTGGACGTATAGTATGCCTACACTCTACCCCTCTGCCTACCTCTAGGGGACAAAGGCGTAACAATATGCATGTAAAGAGATCGGTTCTAAGTCACCATGACGTCGATTTAAGTGAAAAGAAAACTACATATAGATTTAAAATTAAAATTTTCACTCGAGTCGGAGATTGAACCTGAAAGTTACGAGTTTTGGTTTACGTATCCGAAATAACAAAGTAAAACAAATATAACATAACATAACATACTTTCACGCCTTTGTCCCCGAAGGGGTAGGCAGAGGCGTACTATACGCCCACGTTTCACCGTATGCTTTTGCTTTTTGTCCCACGTAACAGGTGGTGAGCCCATTGCCGTGTTGAAATGGACAGGCGCAGGTTGTGGCGACCTGCTGTTGAAATTTGTCAAGCCGCCTATAAGGCATTCATCTGGCTTAACGACTGCCATGTTACTAGCAACCGGAACCAACGGCTTAACGTGCCTTCCGAAGCACGGAAACGCTCGCAAATATAAATGCCACAAAGTGGTCACCCATCCGAGGACCAGCCATAGTGAAAGTTGCTTAACGCAGTGATCGTTTACAGAACACTACGTCCGCGGGGCCACGAGCGGTTCAAAACAAATATATAGCATTTAATATAGTTTCATTGCTTTTCAAAATATTCACCATGATGATCGATGACGTTGGATCCAATTTTCGTAGCATATTTTCCATTTGCATTGAGGTATTACCAAAACACGCATTTGGAACGCATTAACAGCCATTTCACGGTTCAAAAATCGTTGACCTCGGTTGACTGTCGTACTGAGGTCTCAGGTTCGATTTCCAGGTCTGAACATATATTTATGTGATCCGCAAATGTTTGTTTTAAAGTTTGACTATTTACTTTTACTAAGTAGGTATAATGGGTATGCCTTTAAAAAAAATGACCCACAATATTTATTTAGCTTTTTATAATAGATACAAAGCCCGAGCAAACCGACTGATCAATCAATTTATAGAACTTGTAAACAAGATGACAAATTAGATTAGAACATTGCCCAAGGAGGTAGTTCAAACTTCGTTTTAGGGAACCAAACTCTAAAAACTCCGTGCGCGTTCAAAATTGATTTCGATCGAAACTAGAAACTAGAGTTAGAGTTGCCAACTAATAAGTTAGTTTATAAGTAAGGATCTGTGCAGTGTTTAGTCTTTATTAAATTTTGCAATCACCTGCAAGTTCTTACCTAGCTAATTTGTCGTCGAAAATTAAACCAGTCTTATTTTTAACTGTTATTTTTGTTAATGTTTAGATATTTATAGAGCTAGAACTATGACCACTATGGAACAAAATAAATTGAATGACATATACATATTGTCACGCCTTTATCAACGATGGGGTAGGTAAAGGTATACTATAAGTCCACATTTGCATTTTATCACACGTATTAGGTGGTGAGCCGATTGCCGTGTTAAAAGAAACAGGCGTAGGTCGTGCTGCTGTGGATTTTTTCAGGCAGCCTTAGGCATTTAACTTAGCATAACAACTGCGATATTACTAAATACCAAGGCAACCAGGTATAACGACTTCGCGCAAACGCAAGCACGGAAACGCACGCAAATGGTATTTTCAAAAAAGCGGTCCCCATTTTGGGACAATCCATAGTGAAAGCTGCTTCACGCAGCAGTGATCGTAGGTATAGAGAACTTACAAACGATATTTTTTTTTACATAGAGGCAATACTTCTAGCAAAACACGGTATCTACATATCTTTTTTTATTTTAATGAGTCAACACAAATGAAAATCTAGAGTAGGTATATTTATTCCAAGAGTTCAAAAATGCTAAGGCTGTGATAGCGAATGTATACTGCTTATGTTGTTAGCAATTAGAATGCATAGCTTGCTCCTCTATTTCCCTTCAGGTCAATGTGGAAAATTGCAAGCTTTTTTTTGCCTGAGTTTCTTTCTATTGGATTACAAGTTTTACAGAGAAGTCAAATAGCTGCACGGCTTCGCTCGCCTGGAATTTAGTTATAACGTGTTCATCCTTGATAACTTTTTTTCAGGATAATAAGTAGCCTATGAGCATTCTATTTTTGTATTGGGATAGTTTTCGGCAACCTTTTGACAGGCGTTTTGTCAAATGTTTCCAAATTCTGAAAATTCGAAAGACGGAGTATGCGAAGAGCGCCTTGCACTATCACTCTCTGCGTACTACCCCTAGTGCTACTTACTCCATTAGGTGTGCAAGGTCTTTGAGCAAATTATCCCGTGGTGCTCTTAACAGAAATAGGGTTGACCATGACAGAGAATAATTCTCCTCAGGGGTGAGGTAGAGGCAACAATGTAAACATAAAATCTACCAGATCGTTCGACGTACCCGGTACTGTGTCTTAATTGACGCTCCACAAATTGTCAGTTCTATTTTTTCATAGGCCTTCAATAGTGGTATCAGCAAGATGCAGTCTTATAGTGGGAGGTGTATGCATCGACTCCAAGCCCTCAATACAGTACTGGAGAGTCATACTAGTGACCGGCGTGACTTACAACGTGATGACACGTCACGCTATTTTCTCAGAAAACGTTAGAGACATGAATTCGATTATAACCTTTAGACTGTTTTGTTAGCATACTATTGTTACTAATCACAATCACAAAAAGACACAATAATTCATTGAAATAATTGAGTTGAATTCCAGCACACAGTGCTTGCTCATGCACAAACAAAATGTAGGTTCGTATTGTTAATTGAAAATTTAATTATACAATTACACAATTAGGTTTTGATTGTTCATTGATTTGATATAATAGTTCGGTGACATCCATAGATAATTACCTTAGCTTAGTTTGGATATCTAAGGTGTCATAAGTCTCACGATTTACTATCGAATAAATTTATGTAAGTATCGATTAAAAAGACAAATTTTAACTGTTCCTCAACCAAGAATAGCGCAGCTCAGGGTCCTCGTCCAGGAAGCAACTACCAGGACTAAATTAAAAAGTCAATTGAATCGAATGAAATGTTAGTGTGATCCGACAATCTTTCGACGATTTTATGGTTTATATGTATGTATTTAGAAATATATAAGTATGTTTATCAGTTGCCTATAGCACAAGCGAATATTAAATTAATTTAGGCTAGATGGTGTGATATAAAAAAATATCCTAAAATATTAAAATATTATGAAGGAAATTTTTGGAATTTTTTACAGTTGGAGTGAACCCATTACACTCATTTCCTTCGTACCTAGTTATATTTACCTAAAATAATTAATGGCTAATGCATCTATGGATCAATCATTGAATGATTAATGTTGGTTGCTTTGTGATGCGTCAATGAAGCAGTGATTAAATTTACAGTACACACAAACCGGTCAATAGCGTTTCGTAATATTTAATGCAGCTAATTTTGTTTTGTTTTCATGCGATCGGTTTTTTTTTGTATAAGAGTATCTGCGCTGACAAACAAACAGACGGACTTGGAGCAACTATCAGATTTCCTTAATTCAATCAACGTACAGATGAACAAAAAACTATATTTTCTTTGCTTAAATACTTCTCAAAGAATTCCCTAACATTATAAAAAAGTACGAAATGTAAAACAAAGCCAATGTCCTGAAAGATTCTTGAATACATTTGCAGTTCTTACGACCGTGGAGGCGTCGGCCCGAGAGATTTGTCTTAACGTCGTGAGAATATTCCGAAAGGAATTGCCTTACAAGACGAAACGAGGAATGCGGAATAGCCCCTTCATTGAAATGCCGGCAATGGTACTCTAGAAGCACAAAATAGTGTACCTATTGTATTATAATGAACTAGCTGAACCCCGCGACTTCGCCTGTGACATACTTTGAATCCCCGTAATATTCATTTAATCACGTCTACTACACGTTGCTTTTACCAAATTTCATGAAAATTTGTCAGATTTGTCGACATTAATGATAACTGCCCCGTTCCTCAGGGTGGTAGCGTAATGATATTTTTATTTTTTATTTGGGACTAATCCCACAGTAAAAGCGGGATATATAGCCTATAGACCGGTAAAGCGTAATGATATATAGTCTATACCCTTCCACGTTAAGTGGGTTATCTAACACACTATTTCTTTTTTCAAATCCGACCCTTAGTTACCGAGATTAACGCCTTCAATCAAACAATCAAACTCTTCAGCGTTATATATTAGTATACGTAAACTAAATATTTTTATACAACATTTTTAAACTCGCTTTGCACTTGTAGCTTCTGAAACATTTTAAGTAAAGATAAACTGCCTGGGAATCCCCAGAACTGTAAAGACTGCGTTCGATATTGTAATAAATTTTTAAAATTCAGCACATTTATCATAAAATTGTTCGTTGTATTAGAAAATTATTTATCGGTAAACCCCGAAGCAGTTTGTTCATTGGAAACTGCAAGCTTTATTTAAACATTTATGGGTTAAAGTAAAGCTTGTGTATGTTGGGTAAACTTTTAGTACTGTAGACTGTAAGTCCGTAAATATAGAAAGTTTGAGAGCTAACGTAGTCCCTCACATAAAGTTAATATGTGTTGTAAACACAACTTTAAACTTTGGCAATTCGTAATTCGAAAGGAATGACTGTAGGCGGTAAGACCCTTGGTGATTTACTATTCTTATAGTCATATTATCTTGAAATGACATACATACATACATACATATGGTCACGTCTTTATCTCCGAATGGGTAGGCAGAGGCATACTATACGCCCACATTTCACCGTATGCATTTTTGTCCCACATAACTAAGTGAAAGGAAAGGATGCCATGTGGTGGCTGTGGTGATTAGTTGTTGATTTTTTCAATCCGCCTATAAAGCCTTCAACTGGGCTAAACGACTGCCATTTTACTGGCAACCGGGACCAACGGCTTAACGTGCCTTTCGGAAATGCTCGTAAATGTAAATGCCACAAAGTAGTTACGCATCCAAAGACCAGCCATAGCGAAATTTGCTTAACGCATTGATCGTTTACAGAACACTGAACACGAGTGACTGAACATGAGTTTTCAGGGATTATCTTAACATCCACGGTGAGTAGGTATTGGAAAAATGCGTACTGTGAAATGTGAACATATAGTATGCCTCTACCTACCTCTTAGAGGATAAAGGCGTGACAAACGGGTTTAAATTGGTGCATCGGGGTTCAAGGTATGTATGTAACGGGCGACCGATACATACCTAGAACCTCGTGGCACCAATTTAAACCCGTAGCAATTTTACAAATAATGTATGAAAATATGTTGACATTTATGATTACTGCTACGCTCTACTGTTCGAACCAGAAATTCCTGAGAATAGCACGTTTAACCAAACAAACACGTTGACCCTTATAATATTAGTTTAGATGAAAGAAGCTGTAGATCTATAAACGCCTTACAAATCTTCATAAATTATAAGTTAAACCGATTTCAAACAAAGTAGCTTTCAGACAAAAAATAACATCAAAAAGGCTTCATGTATTTGAGAGCATGAAGTCACATCACTGACAAACAGATACAGAAGAGGACGCTTAAAATAAGGCTGTATAAAGTCACTGGACTAGCACTAAGAATGAAAAAAAAAAAAACTAAAACAGAATTTTCAACTCCTGACAGCGACACAAATTGTGACTCTTATTTACAATTTTTAAATCGGATTTTCATATTCAAGTAGCGGATGTAAATAAAACTATACGGACGTGACATCACTTGCATATTTCACAAGCGTGATATCACTTGCTATTTGAATTCACTGCAGACGCAGCCTAGCCCTAAAATGAACAAAACACGGATGTACACTGCTCGAGAAGAGTTAAACATAGCAAAATAAAATTATACATGCGAATTACAGTTCTAAACATACTATTCAAAGCTTGTTTTGGATTGTAAGAAATCTTTTGGAGGCTTTCGGCTAATCCAGTTCGGATATGCTGTAAAACCGAGGTTTTAAAAACTAGTGCAGAAAATTTTGGATTTAGCTCTATAATCCTTCACCTTAGCATAAGATATCCATTTAGAGCTGATACCTGATCTTTGTAGGTAAGTATCAGCCTGAAGGTTTATCTGACATTTTTACTGATACCCAAATATATTCTCTCAAGTGTACGTTTTTGAATAGCCATATAATGTGCCTATGTCTGTAAGTATTCTTCTTCCTATCCACAGCTTACATTGTAGTCCGAAACTTGGGTACTTATTGGAGTTGGTTATTCGCCCAAAGAGAATTGATGATGAGAATCACGGTTAACTGGCCTTGTAACAACGCATAAAATGACCAAAAATGTAAATATATATTATGTAAATATTTATGAATGCTGAAAACTTTGAAGAGAGCCAAAGCATGTAGTTCAATTACTATAATTATTCGCCTTAAGAAAATGTCTCTATAAAAACAGAATAATTTAAACCTAATAGGTACTTTACTTTAAGACTTACTTATTCTCCTAAGTGATATGACAGAGGCATGCTGTACGCCTGCACTTTACTTATTATTTTGTTGCACGTAATAGGTGGTGAGTATTGCCGTAAAGCAATGGGCAAAGACAGTTTGTACCTACCTGCTGTTGACAATTTCAAGTCAATCAGGCCTTCAAGTGCCAAGTAACTGGCAGTAGAATCCAAAAAAACGTAACAATTGTACCTTCTGAAACATGAATAAAAATGCATGTAATACGATTATCTTTTCTATTTTCCCCCGCTGTTTTCCTAACCCTACCGTAGTTTGTGAAGCGGCAAAGAGACTGTTACATCGAGTGCGGTTTACCAACATTCCAAGCCCCTATACATTTAGTATGCTTTCTCGACTTGGAAGTATACATTTTTGATATCATCCTTTCATTCATATTTATCAATTTAGATACTGTTTTTCATAGAGAGACTTTGCCTCCTTATGCGTGTTCTATCGCCTGTACAACGGTCTGTGCTCTGAGGAGTTGTTTGATATGATGCCCACGGCTACCTTTTATCATCGCACCGCTCGCCATAGACAGGGTGTTCACCCTCACACTTTGCGGAGTTATTAAATTCTGTCGCTTATAAATTCTACAAAAATGCATTAAAATTTGCCCGTTTTGTCTTGTATGACTACTGCTCCGCTCTCCAGGTAAGTAGTGTGATGATATATAGTATAGTCTTCCTCGATAAACAGAACTTCCTACTAGAAGTTCCTGAGATTAGTAATTATTAACAAACAAACAAACTCTTTAGCTTTTTAATATTAGGGTTGATAGTATTTCACCGGTTTGTGCGGGATTAATAAGTAATATCTATTTTTCTAAAGGTTTAGGTCTAAATGGTTCTAGTTTCTAGATTATTCTATACTTTTGATTTCTCTTTTTTCTAGACAGTATGTACAAGGCATGTTTATCATTCGTGTGTAATAAAGGGTAGAGTTGTACTTTATGAGAACATTACTTATATGTCTCGCTGTATCATACTGAGTAATAAAGATGAAATGTTTATTTACGTAGAAATGGTTGACTTTACAATCTCAAGGTTTGATGATCTAATTTCACGGCATATTATTCCTTGGGATCAATACTCAGGGTTCAGATTTGATATTCGTATCGGTACAATTATTGTTTGAACGAAAATAGTTTTATATCGAACACAAAGTAAATAGTCGATTTAACTAGTGTTCGTCCATTGGTCGAAATTTGAACACAAACTCATTTTTTTTTATCGTGTGAAAATCCTCATGGATGCTATGCCGGACTCCTACCGACTAAAATCACAGGTTTCCTATCGGTTTTTAAATTAAAAAAGAATCTAATGCAATTTACGTAAAAAAATCGTAAAACCTATACTTTTTCTTATCAGTCACGCCTTTATAGGTACCCCAAGGTGTAATATTAAATGCCCAAATTTCAACATGTGCATATTTGTCCCACGTAACAGGTGGTGAGTCTATTGCTCCACGACACCATGAAGTTAGCTGATATGTGTTTGCATGACAAATTATAACTACATTAATAGTAGTTTTCATTCTTTTGATGTTTTTTTTCTTACTCATGTATCATTCCTGTTACAAACAAAGAGTTGTGGTATATGTGACGAAATCTTATTAGACTACAGCAGTATAACCTATAACTTTTACTGCGTGTACATAAGAACCTTTTTAAAAACAGGATACAAAAGTTTCGCGAGTTTACAACGCGTAGTATTATTTTATACGAGCACTAACTCTAGATGGAATATGATTTTGTAGTCAAAATCTACTTACTAACTGCTGCTGTCTTAGTACACCAATTATATATTTTATAGAAAAACAAATAACATTGATTCCATGCCAAAATTCATAAGGTTTCCTAAAATTCATAGCAAATATCCATATAGCTGCTCATGAACACATTGTTAGCGTACTGATGGCACATTGAGCATCTCACAAGATTGCTCTTCAGGCCCACTAGGGAGCCATGAAGGTGAAATACAGTATTATGTGGGCTCGTTATTCGTCGAATAACTTTGCCCACTAATTAAACTGTATAAGTGATATTAATTATTTGCAATAGGCTGTGTTTAGTTGGAAAATTTGGTTTGTGGTTGTAATCTAAGTATATTTTATATACCTATCTATTTGACTGCCTCTGTGGCGCGGTGGGAATGTATCCGACTGCTACGCAAAAGGTCGTGGGTTTAATTCCCACCCAGGATAAAACTTTGTGTGTTGAGCACGATGGTTAATTCTGTGTCTGGGTGTTGTTTATCTATTATATGTATGTATTTAGAAATATATAAGTATGTTTATCAGTTATTTGGTTAGCATAGTACAAGCTCTGCTTAGTTTGGAATCAGATGGAGTTTTGTGAGTAGTCTCAACGATATTTTTTTATTTATTAACTAGTTCACGCCCGCGGCTTTGCCCGCGTAGAGAAGTATTCCCGTTCCCGTTTCCCACAGGAACTTTTTCCCGGGATAAAAAGTTGCCTGTGTCCGTCTCCTGGCTCTAAGCTACCTCCCCACCAATTTTCAGCCAAATCGGTGCAGCCGTTGTTGAGTTATAAATAGTGTAACTAACACGACTTTCTTTTATAAATATAGATATATTTACATATGAACGATGTTATAAATCTACATTCATCTTTGTTAAATTACTTTTAGATTTCTATAGGATGCAATATTTCATATTATGTCTCATCCAACCATGCACACGCACAGATATATATAAAATTTCTTTAACCCCAAAACAAATCACAACATCCATACACATCATCTACCCATAATAACACAACCCAAAACCATTGAAGGTACATTGTCGGACATATTTATATATATATACTTTCAGGGTAAAACTTAAAAAAAGTCTAATTACATAATGTTACATAAGTAAATAACAATGACGTCATCATCTGAGCGCGTCTCAGTTGCATCTTACGGCGTCCAGGGTCTGTTTTCCGACTTTTAGATAAATAAAATTGAAGTCTCATTTTTAGATAAATAAAATTGAAGTCATTTCACTAAATGCATACGATAATTGCATAATAAAATAATTAAAAATATTTTCCTTAACTGTCTGTCTGTTTGTTCCAGCTAATCACTGACGAACACTGGCTAACAGCTAAACCGATTTTAATGACACTTTTACTGGTAGATAGTTGATGTTATAAGGACTTGGCTTGGCTTCATTTTATTTCTTTCATTTCGGTATTTCTATGGGAACGGGAATGACGAATAATAACTTTCGTGAGCGTTGTTCATTATTACAAACTACGGTTATACTCACGTGTGAATTTCGGGATAGCATATACGTAGCATGAAAAGCATTGATACCGAGAGGTCAGCGGTGGCTGAACACGCCTGCAAGACGGACACGGCTCATTATATAAGATTTGATAAGGCCTCTGTACTAGCCACAGAGAAGTACTTCGTTCAACGCAAAGTACGCGAGGCCATCGAAATAAGCCGTCGTCCGAATTTCAACAGAGACTCTGGCTGGGTATTGCCCCCTGCATGGAGACCGGCTTTAAAGCTTGCTCCCCCCAACAATGTTCCGTTCTTGGAAGGAGATACGACAAGTGCGGTGTGTACGTTTGCATCTTTGGCTCCTGTAATTAACACCATAGCAATCTCCACATCTGTTGCTCAAGACGAGGTACACGCACCTACACTGACACAACGAGCTCTTCGCCAGAGAGATCGCTGGCAGCGCAGTGCCAGCGCAGCTTCCGACGTAGCTTGACGCTCCTCTTAAAAAAGGACTTCCGTTAGGTCCGAAATTAGTCGGGCTATCCCGAAATTCACACGTGAGTATAACCGTAGTTTGTAATAACGGGAATGACGAGGTTAAAACCACGGAGCGTCCGATAGTATGCTCATTCGAAATAACCTTGATTTTCCGTCTTCATTTAGTAAAGAACAATAATAACCACGCAGTCACCAGAACAGCAGAGAGTGGTCTACGTATGTCAATATTTTTTGTTTGTAGCATATCTCTCTTTTCATCTTAATGTATTCCCAGTTGCTTCCACACATCTGGATTTGGAGCCTACGGTTAACTTTTATATGACTACTAAGAGCAGTTATGATTTGACTATTGATTTTGGCATTGTTGGGAGCTACTGACTGCTATCTAACATCCTAAACTATTTCGTTGTTAATATAATAATATAATTATTATTACACAGTAGGCTTTGCTAATGGCAAGGATGTAAGCAAAAAAATAAAATAAAAAAAAACCTCTCAACCCCGCGGATCATGCGTCATTGCCTCGTACGTTAGTCAGCAGGTGCACCGCTAGCCTCTTACACCCTTATTATTAAATAAACGGTTTTACTCACGTGTAAATTTCGGGATAGCCCGACTAGTTTCGGACTTAACGGAGGTCCGTTTTCAACCTCTCTGGGGAAGAGCACGCTGTGTCAGTGACACAGAGTCAGACACAGAGAGGTCGCTGGCAGCGCAGTGCCAGCGCAGCTTCCGACGTAGCTTTACGCTCCTCTTGAAAAAGGACCTCAGTTAGGTCCGAAACTAGTCGGGCGATCCCGAAAATTAAACGTGAGTAAAACCGTTTAATTAGTAATACTGAACATCGCTCACGAAAGTTATTATTCTTACACCCTTGTTTTCTTACTTAAGTACCTACATAATAATTTATTATAATTATAATTCCTAAACAAGAAAAAGGTCATTAAAAATAAGAGGTGAATTGTGTACAAAGTGGAGTAAGGATAGAGGTGGGTGGGTGGATGAACACTACACTCACCATTGTCTCCTCCGAACACTAATGAACAACTAACGAACTGATTCGGCACTTCCCCACTTTATATTACTTAGCCCAAGTCAAGTCTTAACAGAAAAAATAATAGAGAGCTTTATAAACCACAGGAATTTTAAAAATTCGCATTAGGTCCATGCTCCGTCAACGAGTACAGGTGATGACGCCAGTCTGATGAACTCCCCGACCGACTCACGGCCACCATGCTTAACTGATAATAAAAGCTTGAAGCTTGATCTTGGTTATGCTATTTGTGTCTAGAAAGAACAGTAGGAAAGTGGATCAATGCTTTCGATGATTTGTGGCTAATAAAATTTTTACGTAAGATTTATAAATTACTTTAGTATGAACAAGTACAAGTCAAATCAACGTCATATCGGGCTCTATGTGAACATTTTCATTTCATCTATACAGATAAATAAAATTAAAGTGTATGTTTGTAATTTCAAATTAACAGATTTTCATTAAATCCATATAAAGTATAAATAGTAATTACATAGAAAAACTATTACAAAAATTTTCTCCGTCTCTTTGTCTGTCTGTTTGAAAATGAAACGGTCATACCGATTTTAACAGGACATTCACTGGCAGGTGGGTGATGGCATAAGCATTAACTTAGACTACATTTTATTTCCATATAACCATGGAAACGCGCACCATTTGGCAATTAATAACAGGAAAGTACCAAGGCTATAAAATAATAAATAATGAACCTCAAACAAAATGGTTTGATTTGAACGTTTATCATTCGCACGAAGCTCAAAAGATATGTTTCAGTAAGATTTCAACTCATAATAGTGTAGTTACTGCAGAAATAAGTCCGTCCTGCTGCGGAATAATTTACAGTTCACACAATAAGTTACGAATGTTTAGTATTTATATTATAATATAAAATATAGTGCTAAATTAATCCTATTAATATAAAAAGTAGGTACGTATAAAATTATATTTACAATTGATAATTCATATTATCATTTAAAAATAGTTATTTTTACAATAACGAGATCACAAGTTTTATTTTTACATTATTTCAAGTTTGAATTGAATAAGTACATTAATTTCTTTTCTGTTTAGTCTTAGGCTAAAATCCTGTCCTCCTATTGTAACTAAGTCAGCATTTATAGTTGTAGATAGATATAAATAAAAAAGTCAAAAAAAAAATCCTACATGCATGCACTGCACTGTTCATATTGAACGTTGCTGCAATAAATGATTTCATATTGTATATAAACAGATCTTAGTCTGACAATTTACACATTTAATTGTAAAAGAGGCAGTTTGGTTTAACACAATCAATAATTTCACATAATTGTCCCAATTCATCGTGCGAAATACGTAATCGACTTTATTTTTAAATTATCAAATAAACCTGTATAAGCCTGTCGATATTCGTTTGACATAATAACGTATATTATAGGACTTATAAACGCTGTACAATATTCTAATAAGTGCGCTATAATATTGGCTATAGGGTCGGATTTATAACCTCCGTACAAAGCCCTCGTCATCATTAAAGGCAAATGGCATATAGCGAAAGATATTAAGATGGCAAGTATCATTGTGGCGAGCTTCTTGTCCTTCCTGGTTGGCATGTGCAGTCTGTTTTCCTTTTTAGTAAATCTAAATGCAGCTTTGAAGAATTTTGTTTTATTATTTTCACGCCCATCAGGTGTCAAAGAAATAGAGTTGGGTCCATGGATTTCATCTTCCGTGGAGCTTTCGCACACTGGTGATACTTTACAAATGTCACCGTTTTCCGTAACTGAAGGATTTGATCCACTGTTACTTGAAATAGGTTGTGTTCCAGCGATATTATGTTCACGTATTTTCATTGTTTTCCTCACTGTCCACCATATACGAAAGTAACAGAAGGAAATAACTACATATGGACCGGCAAAAGCAAAAATCACAAAGAAAGATTTTGGACAATGGCCATTTTTGTCCGTAACCATGGTACAATCTGATCCATTTAAGTCTAAATCAAATTTTCCCCACACCCCTAGAAAAGAAGGAAAAAATAAGCCAAATCCTGCCACCCATGTGCTAATTAATAATAGTATTAAACATTTTCTCTTGAATATTCTGAAAGAAGAAAACACACTATTAGACAGAACTAGAGTAAGAATATAATTGTACATTACTAGTACTGTTCTTTGAAAGAGTATACCCAGAGTATTTAAAATATACATACATATATACGTATTGTCACGCCTTTCAGGCCGTTCATAAAGGTTTCACGACTACCATGTTACTGGCAACCGGGACCAAGAGCTTAACGTGCTTTCCAAAGCACGGAAACGCTCGTAAATGATGATGACGTCACCCATCCGTGGACCAGCAATAGCTATATTTGCTCACCGCAGTAATCGTCTACAGATTATACGTTAATTCATTATGAAGTTAACACACAAAGGCACAGTGAAATTAGCTTCTTAAATTAGAGCCCTAAGATCCAATATCTTAGGGATCGACGAAAAAGCGGGAGGGAGGGAGGGAGCAAATTAGGAGGGAGGGCATTTACGGTACTCCGTTCGACGAGCAGCCTGCCTGGCGCAGCACCTCCACCCTGCAGAAGACCGCAGTAATAGTAACCTGGCCCTGCTGGGTTATGTTCTCCGTCCAGGGGGGGGGGGGGTTCCAGAGCTCATTGGGGTGGATCTGTACCAATGACGGCGAGACGGGAGGCTTATATGCCTCCATTAGCTGGCATAGGCGCGAAATGTTGGCACGGCGGTCAGGGAGACCCGGTGAAACGGTTGTCCACTGGCCGCCCGCAGGCTGTATGGGACCCGAACCTGGGGATCACCTAATCTCCGCCCCAGGAGGCTGAACCAGCAGTCTGTGTAAAGTCCCTGATGCTGTGGTCGTGCCGTGCCAGCCAGTCGCATTACCTTTGCCTGCCGTTGGAGAGTTGAGCCTCGCTTAGTCTCCTGCGTCACCGATACACAGTCACCCCTTCACACTCCCCTTCTTAACCACCAACCGCTCGACTGGTGATCTTCTTGTGCACTTCACACACCGATGGGCGACGGCTATCGAGAGTAAGGGAGAGGCTCTAGCAGTTAGTCTTGATATCTCAAAGGCCTTTCATCGGGTATGGCACCGTGGTCTTCTATCGAAATTGCCTTCCTATGTACTTCACGGGGGACTTTGCGAATGGGTATCCAGTTTTTTGGCCGGTAGAACTATCAGAGCCGTCGTTGACGGTTGCTGTTCGGAATACATGGCCATCAATGCTGGGGTCCCGCAGGGCTCAGTGTTGTCACCCACTCTGTTTTTGTTTCATATCAATGACATGCTGTCCATTGACGGCATTCATTGCTATGCAGATGATAGTATGGGTGACACTTATTACACGGGTCGCTCCAATATCCCCCGGTCTGCAGTGGAAGAAAGTCGTGTACAACTTGTGTCTAAAATTGATAGTAAAATCGCTAGTACCCGATTGGAGTAGACAAAATCTTGTCCAATTTAACCCTACCAAGACTCAAGTTTGTGCATTTACCGCTAAAAAAGCCCCATTTACTTTAGCGCCGCAATTTCTGGGCACATCTCTTTCCATCTCCAATAGTATTGGGATCCTCGGTGTTGAGATCTCTAGTGACGTCCAATACCGAAGTCATTTAGAAGACAAGGCGAAGCTGGCGTCCAAAAAGCTCTGAGTGCTCAACAGGGCGCGGCAGTACTTTACTGCAGAGCAAACACTGCTCCTCTATAAGTCGCAAGTGCGGCCGCACATGGGGTACTGCTGTTACCTTTGGGCTGGTGCACCTGAATACCAGCTTCGACCTTTTGACTCGGTTGAAGGGCGTGCTATGAGGATTGTCAACGATCCTTTACCAGCGGGCGGTGTCGAGCCCCTTCGCGACAGGAGAGACTTTGCCTCCTTATGCGTGTTCTATCGCCTGTACAACGGTCTGTGCTCTGAGGAGTTGTTTGATATGATGCCCACGGCTACCTTTTATCATAGCACCGCTACACACCACACAGGGTGTTCACCCTCACACTTTGCGTCCGGAGCGCACGCACACGGTTAGGTCCGATAGAGGCTTTATTCCGCGTACGCTTAAATTGTGGAATGAACTCCCTGCCTGGGTTTTCCCGAACGTCTACAGTATGGGGTTTTACAAAAGGGGTCTTAGAAGGTTTATAAAGGGTCGGCAGCGCGAGTGCTGCACCTCTGGTGTTGCAAGCGTACATAGGCTACGGTGACCACTTTCCATCAGGTGGGCCGTACGCTTGTCTGCAACCTCAGTGGTATAAAAAAAATAAACTCTGAGTAAGCAGGGTACCGAGCGCTTTTAAAATCTATAGTGCAGATTTATACGTCACAATGTTTCAGGCGTGATTCTGGTATAGATACAGGGTCGCCTAATGTAGGCACTCACAAGCCTCACAGGCATCATGCCTACAAATATTTCATCTGTGTAAAGAAATACAAACGAAAATTCCAATAAAAATTAAAGGATTTTTTACCTTGGATACATAAATGGATGGCATACCATGATATATCTCGTAACAGTGATGGCTACCACTATAAAGTGTGCCGTTCCATTCAACGAATATTTCATCAACGCATACACGCCACACATTGTGCTACCAAATATCCAGTGTCTCATCGAGTACGTGGTAAATACCATGGGTAAGACCATGCAGCAGGATATCAGATTACTGATATGCAGGCTTATTATAAAAAAGGCCGTTGCATTGTGAAACTGAAAAAAAATCACAAGTTAGTGTCAAATCTTAACATATAAAACAAAGTCGATTTATTCGAACACTTATAACTCTATAATTGCTAGACCGATTTTCACCGTTTTTGATTTATTGTATTTGTCCCAAATAGCAAAATAAGCGATGAAATAAAAAATGCACAGAAAGAGAATTATGTAATGGATTTAATGCACGATTTTGAAAATACCTTCACCAATAGTTAAATAATAGCTAGTGATATATTTTATTCTTACGGAATTTATAACTACGTGGTTCAAACCACAAACAGCCAAAACTATTAGACATAGAAACCCAAAATTTGGTTTAAATATTTATTAGGTACCTTGAATGAGAATTAAGAAAGGAATTCCCGGTATTCCCACGCGAACGGGGAAGTCTAACCTATTATTCATGAAAGTCGGTAAATATAATCTTAAGTACTTTGGAATCGCACTAAGAAAGGTATTTCCGGTATTCCCAAGTGAAGGAAAACTACGCGGGTTAAACTATTAAACATGAAAGTATTCTTTATATACCTTAGATGAGCACCAATAAAATAATTCTCGGTATTTCCACGGGTATGTAACTAACTAACTAAGAAATATACATGGATCACGAAGACCTTTAGATTCGTCTTCTTTGACTACCCCATACAACATTTTCGCGATTAACACAGATGGTTCGTTTTATTCCAGAATAACGTCTTATTCTCACGGGAAACACTTCTTGAACAAATAATCAAACTTTGCGCTATCGGAGCCGTTAGCTTAAGTTAGTTTTGATATTTATGTAGAAATAGTTTAAATACTGCGCCTTATGTGGCGCTTGCGTCACCCCATCAAATTGAACCTATAAAAATCTAAGCAAACAATACCTACGGGTGAATGATGGAATAAACAAAGTTTGTGCATGAGGAAATATAGGAAATAGCTCTAAATTATAAGGAACAACTTACTTTTCTGCAACTGGCTAGAGCAATAAGGGTGACTAAGTTCCCGGGAATTCCAATAATCATAAAAACCATACAGCAAACTCTTGCAAACGTTAGTAAAGAGTCCGGATAGCCTGTGAAGAGTCCGATGGTAGCTAGATCTACTGCAGAATCATTTTTTACACTGTGATTGTTAATCATATTGAAATGTTTAATAAATATATTATTGTACATAACTTTCATCTACTTTGGAATCAGAGTGCCGACACAGTATGATAAAATGGTTTCACTTAAACACACTTTTTATCAAAACAATTTGAATACTTTTCTTTATTATTTGTAACACTCTTAAACATCAATTAAATTGGTATATAGTATTATTTTGAAAACCGTCTACATTCCATCAAAACTTATGACTGTATGGTTAAAGGAACTATTGGGACCTACATCATGATATAATATATTTATATTTATTACAAATTGCTTTAGTTTTCCCTATTGCGTCAATATTGTTATTACAATTTTATTCAAAACACATTTTAGATAATTCTCAATGTACGTTTAAGATGAATCCTTAGTTATTTTCAACATTTATAGGATAGAAAGGATATTCTGTAAATGGCAGATTTTTGAAGTAAAAAAAAATCGTCACGTTTTTCGGTTACACGCCATATTGTATTGAAATGAAACTTCTTTATCATAAGTGAAACTTCTTTATCGACGTATGAGAGAAATTTTATAGTTGTAAAAAAATATCGTATATAAGTTTCACTTCTTACCGGTGTACTCTGCTACATCATACCCATATTTTTGAAGTGAAACTTCTTTATCGACGGTGAGAAAAATTTTATAGTTTTAAAAATATCATCACGTTTTTCGGTTACGCGCCATGTTTTTTGAAGTGAAACTTCTTTATCATTAGTGTAACTTCTTTATCAACGTTTGAGAGAAATTTTATAGCTGTAAAAAAAGTCGTATAGAAGTTTTACTTCTTACCTGTGTACTCTGGTACACACATTTTTTTTCTACTATATCTCGCGTAGAATACTAGCTCCTGTCTTAAAAAATTAAGAAACTTATATACAGCTATTGCAGCTTGTTACTATTTAGTTTGATAAAACAACTTTTTAATTTTTGACTGCGTTGGTGGCTTAAGTGGTAGTGTACGACTGTCGCGCGTGTAATCTATAAATGTTAGTTTCGGAATTTGGGTGTTTCCTGTGTATAATACGTATGTATTTAGAAAAATATAAGGGTTTTTATCAGTTGTCTAGATTTCATAGCACAAGCTTAAGCTTCGTTTGGGGTAGATAGCGTTGTGTGAAAAGTATCTCTCAAACAAATGTTAGGACATTATAGGTTTTTCCTGTTCATCAAACATGGAGAGAATGGAGTATAAAAATAACCGCAGAGCAAGAACGTTGATTGCTCCGTTTTGTTCGCGCCCTAATAGAGACGGATATAATAATAGTAGCGCGTAACAAGTTTACGTCCGGCTGTACTGCAAAATCGCATACGCGGCTTGTCAGTTGCCTGCCATACTAATTAGTACATACGTGTACGAGTAATTGTATAAGTAAAGGTTGGCGCCCCTTAAATAATTTGTTTGATATATATATATATATATATATATATATATATATATATATATATATATATATATATATATATATATATAGTAAGGTGTCTTTGGTAGAGCGCGAAATATTGATCTGTCTGATGGCTCTGTGGAACCATTGTCGTATAAAATGACAATAGGTCAAGTATTACATATACCTACAGGGTCATTTCTAAAACACCAGCTACCTGCTAAGACTAGGTAGCTGACATCATAAAAAATGCTCTATATTTTTTTTATCAATCACTTCTTATCCCCGAAGGGGTGGCAGAGGCATACATATTGTATGCCCACTTTTCACCATGTGTATTCCTGTACCACGTAATAGGTGGTGAGCCCATTGCTGCATTGCATATTTACTGCCACTGCGTAGCCGAGGCAGTCGATAATAATAGTATAAAGGCTACTTTGGTCCCGGGTTTTGCCGCGACTGGGGTTTCGAGTTCGTTTCTCGGGTTGAAACAAATATTAGTGTGATGATCCACAAATGTATGTATGTTACGGAGTTTAGATGTTTCGGATGTATAATATGTATTCATACATGCCGACATATTGTTACGCCTTTATCGGGGATACCTACAGGGTCATTTCTAAAAACCAGCTACCTGCTAAGACTAGGTAGCTGACATCATAAAAAAATGCTCTATATTTTTTTCATCAATCACTTCTTATCCCCGAAGGGGAAGGCAGAGGCATATTAAACGCCCACGTTTCACCGTATGCATTTTTGTCCCACGTAATAGGTGGTCAGCCCATTGCCGTGTTGAAATGGACAGGCGCAGGCTGTATCGACCTGCTGTTGAAATTTTTTAAGCCGCCCATAAGGCCTTCAACTTGGCTTAACGACTGCCATTTTATTAGCAACCGGGACCAACGGCTTAACCTGTCTTCCGAAGCACGGAACTGGGGTGGGTCTAAAGGGCCGAATAAATTTATATTATTTTATTTATTATCTATTTTAGATGTTAAATTTGGAAGAAATTTTGAACCCGTTGCCTTTTTAGTGAGGTGGTAACAAAAAGGCTAAAAGGTCTTACGTGCTAGACATTAATTATCACGGCCAATTAAAGTCCTGGTAGTCTCTGACTCGTATAATATGTAATAGGTACACGCTCTAGGGCTTTTCTATATTGTAATATATAGTAATATATATATATAGTACAATAAAGTTTCCTTCAATTCTAAGCAAAGCTATAAAATATTGTAAAGCACAGGTACTAAACAATATATCACAAACGCACTGTATTTATCACTTAGTAATGCGTCTCAATAAAATCCGGTTTCGGAATTGAGAGCAGACCCCACTGATTTCCTTATCGCGTATTGGTGAACATTTATAGAGTGTGAAAATTCTATGTCTCGACGGATCGGTGCAAAATGACAAACGAGACCCGAATGCGGGGTTAAAGCCCGTTCAGCCTTCGCAAGGGACTTTGAGCACCCGTTTAAATATTTGATACATTGCTGTAAATTCTGTTTATGATGACTATCTTAAATATTCAAGATATAACTTCTGAAAATTTTGGACACGTTTTACACGGCAATGGGCTCACCACCTGTTACGTGGGACAAAAATGCATACGTTGAAATGTGGGTGTTTATTATGCCTCTGCCTACCCCTTTGGGGATAAAGGCGTGACAATATGTATGTATGTATATTTTGGTGCTGATATTCATTTAGTTTATTTATTTTATAGTTATTCAAAAGAGCGTTTCTCTGTCGAAACATAAAACTTTGAAAAGCTGCCAGTGCACAACCCCAGGTTTTGCAAGCGAAGCGTAAAGAGTCACATCACTGGTGTATCGCCGAATGGAGTGCCACTGTCAATAGCCTGGGGTACTGTGACAGTAGCCTTCAATTTACCATGTGTCACCATGATTTTCTATTAGCCAGTGGCTTCATTTTTACAAGCTAAATATTTGAAAAACGTTATATTATCTAAAGTACCTTCCCTTTTATTCACTTTTGGATACGTACAACTTTTTAAGGGGAATGAAATTGTATAGTTACAGTCTACACCGTCTTATTTGTGTTCTGTGTTTTTTAAAATTTAATATTAGTATTGAAGAATTGCTAGAAATTGAAAGTGATGAATAGGATAAGCGCTATTTTTTATCATGTTACTGTTGATTAATAATAATAATAATTTAGATTTAACTTATTTTTTGCAAAATTGTAACTTTTATTGCTATTTTAATAAAACCGTATAATTTTTGTATGAAACTTTATATTTGTGATTTATTTACGAAAAATATAAAATTTTTACAATTATGATGTTTATTTTCTTTTATTGCCCAGGTATTGACAAATACGTGAAAAAAAATTCAAAGAGAAAAATCACAAAACAACAGAGGTATCGATTTTTGAGATGGAAAATACCGGTTGGTCCCATAGTGCGCCGATGCGTCTTTCTGCGAGCAGGTCATGCTCGCGAAAGAGGCGGCGGAGAGGGAACGGGAGAGGACTCTACCACCCGAGTTCTGCAATCTGCGGCGACAACGCCGCAGACTTGTCTTCGCCCAAGGCTACCGGCCTCCATGACCGGAAACCTGAGGACGGCGGGTGGGCTGCTCGCTGTCCTTACAGACGCAGGCCCAAGACGTCGGCATGACGTGAGAAATTCACGCATGCCTCATGCCCCAAGAAGCGGGATAGTACCCAAACCAACCCCCAAAGAAGCGGGATAACACCCGAACCCTAGCTGTGGCCGCGGTGGTAGCCAAAGTGTGCCGGGAGCACTGGGACACTTTTCCGAGGAGTTACCTGGGGCGTCCGGCAATAGACAGTTAGGCAGGGACAGTGTGGTTTTAGCCGGTTCGAGTTCGACAAGACATCCGAGGGGATATCCACACGTTAAAAAAAAACGACCTGCAAATCCTGAGATCACGGGTTTCGAATTAATCAAATTGCTATAACACTAAACTTAAAGGTATACATTATTACAGTACGTTTATGAGTGACTAATAGCATAGGTGATATGTACATAAATTAAGTACACTACATTGTACATCATGTAATTTTAATACACGATAATTAAATTAAATCAGTTGCTATGAGGAATAATCAACACCAAATTACTTATTTTCTTTTTAATTTAGAAGCGCTCGTGGCCCCGCGGTCTCAGTGTTCTGTAAACGATCACTGAGTTACGCAACTTTCACTATGGCTGGTCCTCCGATGGGTGACCACTTTGTGGCATTTACATTGGCGAGCGTTTTCGTGCTTCGGAAGGCACGTTAAGCCGTTGGTCCCGGTTGCCAGTAAAATGGCAGGTTGAAGGCCTTATGGGCGGCTTGAAAAAATCAACAGCAGGTAGCCACAACCTGCGTCTGTCTATTTCAACACGGCAATGGGCTCACCACCTATTACGTGGGAAAGGAATCCATACGGTGAAAAGTGGGCATACAATATGCCTCTGCCACCCCTTCGGGGATAAGGCGTGATGGATATTTAATTTAATTTTAATTACTTTTCGTATTAATCATTTAAAATAAGGTAATTTGTTTCACTATTTGTATATGTAGTTTTGTATTTAGCATTTATGAGCAGGTTAGTGGATGGATATAAGGCTTTAGTGAAAGATAGGTAGTCTAGCCAAGTTATTCTGGCATAGCCGGTTCAGTTGACAACAATTCACAATTTTTAGATACCAAATCGAACGAATTTAATGGCTGGTCCTCGGATGGGTGACCACTTTGTGGCATTTACATTGTCTATTTCAACACGGCAATGGGCTCACCACATATTACGTGGGACAGGAATACACATGGTGAAAAGTTGGCATACAATATGTATGCCTCTGCCATCCCTTCGGGGATAAGGCGTGATATATAAATAAATTATTTAAAAATACACACAAATTATTCTTCGTATACTAGTCCGTACAAGCGTTATGAACTGAGTCGTAGGGCCATAAATCATTGCCCTATATCTATCTCGCTTCCTCCAACAGGCCCAATAAACGTGAAAGACACCACAATATTCTAGTTCTATCTCTATTGACATTTATTGCCCGACGACTTAGTTCTTAACGCACGTACTAAGTATAATATGAAAAATAATATTCATAAATATTTTCACGCCTTATTCACCGAAGGGGTAAGCAGAGGCATATAAAACACCCACATTTCAAATTATATTACGTCCCACGTAATAAATCATGAGCCTATTGCCATGTTGAAATAGACAGGGACAGGTTGCAGATTCCTGCTCTTGATTATATTACATAACGCTCAATGGTTTCAAATTGGTTTACAACTACCATGTAACTAGTAAAAAATTAGTTTGTTTCTTTGTTTGTTTATCTTTTACGTCAGAACAAAGTATTTAGGTAGAGACGTCACCCTCACCTTCAGGCAGATTATACTATACAGATATAAAGTGAGATATATATTATTATAGTTGGTATAGACACTTCAATGCAAGTTAAAGTAACCGATGACTCAAAGTATGTCCATTACAATGGTCAATGTACGCGGTTATAAAAGGGTCTAAAGGGAACACAGCTAACATGTCCCACGGGAACATAATTTATGCCCATTCCCAATCCTACGGTGTCCCAAGATGTTCTAACTAAATTATAGGCAACGCTGCCGCCTTTACTCCCAAAGAATAATGTGTGACCCTAAATGTATTTTTTTACAACAGAAACCGAGATGTAGGTAATTTGTATCTTCATCATCATCATTCAACCGTTAGTCCGGGTCTGCATTCTTCTTTCTACATTTATTTTGAACTAGCTGATGTTCGCAGCTTCGCTTGCGTGGTGAAGTTTTTCCGTACCAGTTTCGCACAGGTTATACTAAACTAAACCATTCATAGAGATCGTAGAACAGGAGAAATGATATAAGGGAACACCTCAACGTGCTCAACTTTTATTTAGCTGCTAGGGAACGACTGCCATATGACCTCTTAACCCAGTATTTATGCAAGAGCCCCATCAAGATTGCTGAAGTTGAATAAGGAAGATATCCCTACAGAAACTTCTAGTCACCCTCAGGTTCTGATTTGACGTACATACATACATTTTTATTGGCTGACGTTTCGACCTGGCGACGCAGTTTAAAGCCCCGTATTGATCCGGTTCGATATCGACTTTTGACATTTAATTCTATATACATACATATTGTCACGCCTTTATCCCCGAAGGGGTAGGCAGAGGCATACTATACGCTCGCATTTCACCGTAAACATTTTTGTCCCACATAACAGGTAGTGAGCCCATCGCCGTGTTGAAAATGGACAGGGTAGGCTGTGGCTACCTGCTGTTGAAATTTTTCAAGCTGCCCATAAGGCCTTCAACCAGGCTGAACGACTGCTAGTTTACTGTCAACCGGGACCAACGGCTTCCGAAGCACGGAAACGCTCGCAAATGTAAATTCCACAAAGTGGTCACCCATCCAAAAATCACCTATAACGAATGTTGCTTAACGCAGTGATCGTTTACAGAATACTGAGTCAGCAGGGCCACGAGCGCTTCTTAAATTAAATTCTATACATCATTTTATGTTCATCATTTTTATATGATCATGGCAGTCGATATTTTTGATAGCTAAGGAACATCGCCTACGTCTATTAGCCAGCATGTGCACCTCTAGCAGGTGAAGTCGCTTGGGTACCGGAGATCTTGCTTACTCTTACACCCAATCGAGAATATAAATTATATGGTCTAAAAATCGTCTCGAAATGATGGGTATAGAATTAATAGAATTAATAGAATATTATAGAAGCCAAAGTTTTCTGTGCTCTGATCTCGTCGTGATTAAATAGCTAAGTTGATCAATCTTTCATTCAACTACCGATGAAGTTGCATCTCACCACGGAGTAGAGAAAAAAACAATTCTTTCTGTCCTCCGTGCATCCCACGTATACCTGAAAATGTCATATAGACAACTAACCTCATAAAATATATTAAGTATTTTTCACTCAACTTTTCGTTTCTTCGCAAAATATCTAAGCAAGTCGATAGAAAATTCTATTTAAATCGCGCCTTTTCAATATGGATGGCCCAGTGGACATCATTTTATGAAAACCTTTACAATTTTTTTTTCGATCATATATGTTCATTCCTAAGGTTCATTCATGTTTTATTTTTAGAATAAATTGACAAAAAATGTAAACATTCTTACATTCTTCGTAAAAGGTATATATATTTTGTACCCGAGTAAACGTAGTGAGTGAGTCTCCATTTCCAGATGGCCAAGTTCTCTTTTGTGTGTGCATATTCATACATTTAATGGATTATTTTCTCTCCGATGAGTTTTGATTGAGGTGAAAAATGGTTACAACATGTGGGAAGGTTGCTGTTGCGTCATGTCAGTTTGAAAATAAAAATGGGGATAACAGTTATATGATTTATGTTACGCAAATCAGTATTCACAATGTTTTTATTATCTTGCTTTCTTGTATACCTGTCCAGGTGGAATATTGTAATTGATTTTAAAGTTCTTAATGAGATATTTGAAGTTTAGACCAAATCGTAGATAATAAATAATAAGAAACGATCCCCTTGCGGCGCGAACCTTGGGTGTAAGGGGCCCCACCAAGATCTTCGGGGCCCAAGTCAACCTCCCGTGCTAGTGCGTGCACCTGCTGATTAACGGACGAGGCTCTGGCGCTGGCTTTCCCCTCTGGGGTTGGGAGGTCTGAGGGCGTCGCTCCCATAAAAGCCACCCGCCAAAACATGATGGAAAAGTATAATGGGAAAGCTGCTAGGGATAGGGCGCCGCCGCAAAACGGCGCGCAGGAGCCCCGCCCGACTCCTGTGTCAAGTGGGCTAGGGCTGCCGTGTGTCGGGCCAGCACGACTAAAGAAGTTAGCCCCAACCCGCTTCGCATCTTGGAACATTGGCACGCTGCCTGGGCGTGCGGTAGAGTTGGCCGAAGTACTCTCCAGGCGGAGGGTGGACGAGGCGTTCCTGCAGGAGACTCGGTGGAAGGGCAACAGGGCCCGGCCTTTGCAGAAAGGCTACAAGCTGTACTACACGGCGCCTGGTGGGGAGAACGGGGTGGCCGTGGTGCTCTCCGAGGGGCTGCAGAGCGGCATCTTGGAGGTTAAACGCTGTAGCGACCGGCTTATGATCGTGAGGGTGCTTATCGATGGGATTATTACCCACCTGATAAGTGCCTACGCGCCACAGGCCGGTTGTAGCGACGCCGATAAGATGTCGTTTGGGGCCAACTCGAGGGAGTGCTTCGGAGCATTCCGTTGTTACAGGGAATCGTTTTGGGCGGCGACCTAAACGGTCATGTGGGTGAGAGGTGTGAGGAGTTTGAGCGTGTTCATGGTGGTTTTGGATATGGCACCCGCAACGCTGAAGGAGAAACTATCCTCAGAACGTGTGCGGCTGCCGATCTGGCCATTGTGAACACGTATTTCAAAAAGAAATCCGAACATCTCATCACCTACAAGAGCGGGAGGCGTACAACTCCGATCGATTTCCTACTCACTAGGCGACTCAGCATCGGCAAGGTGGCCAACTGCAAGGTCATACCCGGTGAGAGTCTTACTGCACAACACCGTCTCCTTGTCTTGGACCTCTGCGTGAAGCCTAAAGGCAAACGCATCGAGCGGTGCCAGCGCCGCATCAGATGGTGGCTGCTTGATGAAACTAGGTCCCAGGAGTTCGTCTCAGCTGTCGGTGACAAGTGCACCGACACTGAAGGCGAACCAGTTCAAGATTACTGGGACAAAGTTCAGGCGGCCATCCTTGGAGCGGCGAAGGTGGTGCTCGGTGAGTTTAAGGGTGGACGCAAATGTGACAAGGAAACTTGGTGGTGGAACGACGGAGGGAGACCAAGGAGAAGAAAGCCCTCTTTAAAAAGTGGCAAGCGACCGGATCTCCCGAAGACCGCGACGCGTACAGGGCTGCCAAGCGCGCCACAAAGAGAGCTGTAGCCAGAGCCAGACGAGACCACTTACAACCTTTGTATGATAAGCTGGAATCGTCTGAGGGGCAGAAGCTCATCTATAACCTGGCGCGCTCCAGGGTCAAAGCGGCACAGGATATATCCAAGTGTCGCTGTGTAAAAGATCCTGAGGGCAACCAGTTAAGCGAAGACCTCGCGGTAAAGGAGAGATGGCGCTCGTACTTCCACGAGCTGCTTAATAAACAGCATAAAGAGGTGCAGCCTCCGGACCTCCCTCCGAATCAGGGACTAGTGCCACCGGTAACGCCTGGAGAAGTCCTGACTGCGCTTCGCCGCATGAAGAATCGGAAAGCTGTCGGACCCGATGGAGTCCCCATCGAAGCCTGGAAGGCGATGGGTCCTCGCGGTGTCTTAGTAAACCTTTTTTACCGCATACTCCTCAGCGGGCAGATCCCAAACCAATGGAGACTGAGTATTATTACTCCAGTCTTCAAAGGTAAGGGGTCAGTGCAGGAGTGCGGGAGCTACCGCGGTATCTTCGAGAGGATTATAGACTCTCGGATCCGGCAGGAGTGTACTCTCTCGGAGTGTCAATATGGGTTTCGCCCTGGTCATGGGACCACGGACCCTGTTTTTGCCCTGAGGGTTGTCGCAGAGAAATACAGGTCGAAGAACAGGCCTCTGCACTGTTTGTTTCTAGACATGCAAAAGGCCTTCGACTGTGTTCCTCGTGCGATGATCTGGTGGGCACTGCGGTCCAAAGGGGTTCCAGAGGTCTATATTGACACTATCCGGGACATGTACTGTGACTCCGATTCAATGGTTCGGACTGCTGTTGGCGACACGAAACCCTTCCCAATCACCGTCGGGGTACACCAGGGTTCTGTCCTTAGTCCGCTTCTGTTCAGTGTAATATTAGACGAATTGTCGGACAGCATCAGAAACCCGCATGAGCAGCCTTCATGGTTGCTCATGTATGCTGACGATATTGCGCTGGCAGACGCGGACAGGGGCAGATTGGTGCGACGTGTAAAGGCGTGGAAGGCGACGCTTGAGAACTAAATGTGGCGAAGACCGAGTACTTGGCGCTAAACTCGACAGATCCCACATCCGTCCGCATAGGCGGTGATTTGGTCGAGCGCACGGACCAGGTTAAATACCTGGGATCTGTATTTCACACGTCCAGTGACATCGATTGCGATGTCAAGTCACGCATTGCTGCCACGTGGGCCAAATGGCGGGAGATGACCGGTGTCATTTGTGACCCTAAAATGCCGATCCGGTTGAAGGGACAGGTCTACAAAACCATTATTAGACCTGTCCTTTTACATGGCAGTGAGACGTAGTGTAACGTTACTATTTTCCAGAAGGGGAAAAAGTAAAGTTTAGAAGAAAACTGTCACCAGAACTGGAGGAGTCCTGGCTTAAAAGGAAAAGTAAAAGAAAAAGGAGAAAAGGTAAAGTTAATTTAATATAATATAAAAATGTTAAAAATAAACCAGAAAAAGCCGGGGGTAAATAAGTTCTTGATTGTTTCATTAAAATAGCCGGTTAGCAGCACTCGTAGCTAAGAAGGGGGCCTCGTGTATGCCTCCACGTTGCTAAGGGGCCTCAAGTAAGGCCTCCACGTCGCTTAGATGGGGCCTCAAATCCCCTCAAGGCCTCCACGTCGCCGGCCTCGGAGAAGCTGTTAGCGAAATCAGACAGGTAGAGGGCTGAAAATAACGAGTGGTCGGCGTCTTTCACAGAGCCGGTTAATAGCACACAACACTGAAGACCATCACTTCACTATTTCTGGAGGGCACAACCCTCACACTCAGCACTTATTCCCAGCACCTCCTCTCAAGGTGAGCACCAAAAGTAGACTGATCTGACGGCCCCGGTTCCCTTCTTTTACAGAGCATTTCAAAATTTTAACAAGTTTAGAATAAAAATAATTTAAGAATATAAATTTATAACAAGGTCTAATATCTATACAACCTAACCTACTGGCAGCTCTAACAATAAATTAAAAAAAAATCTAGGCTTGTCATTAACTGACATTAAAAATTACAAAAGGTAAACAAACATATGAGAGAATAAAGACTTAAAATATAAAGGCCTAGGAATGCTACAGACAATGGCCATGCAGATAATTTGAGAGAACGTATAATAAAACATTTAATTAAAATAGCAAAAAAAAGTAAGTAAATAAGTTACAGTGGCCGATATTGGAGCGACACAAGCAGGAGCTGCGTGTCACGGAAATGAAGATGCTGCGGTGGATGTGTGGAGTCACGCGGATGGACCGCGTGAGGAACTCTCGCATCCGCGGCAGCCTTCACGTCCGTGACATTGCAGACAAGTTGCAAGAGTGTCGCCTTCGTTGGTATGATCACGTCTTGCGGCAACCGCCGGGCTACGTAGGTAACAAATGTCTGGCCATGTCAGCCCCGCCGGGTCCCAGTAAGACCCAAGAAGTGCTGGCTTGACGTCGTAAGGGATGACATGCGTGCCAATGGTCTCACTACAGGGGATGCCGATGACCGTGCGAAGTGGAGGAGAAAATGTAGCAAAGCGGACCCCGGGCGTCGCGAGACGCAACTGGGTCAGACGCTCGGATGATGATGATGAAGAAGCGATCCCCCAACGAGCCGTACATTTTTTTGAATTATTAATACATACTTTAAGATTGAGTTTCTGTTATTATTTTTTATTTTATAAAGGGAACATAGGTTGTAGTGTCGGGAGATTTTTAATTTATTATTATTTTGCAGCTTTCATTTGAGACCCCACTCTAGTATATTTTGCAGACATTCGGTTATTCTTCCCCACTTTCACCCTCACAACTTTTAAACGGCACACCCAATTTTCATCAAACATGTCTAACAACACTCGCACATAAGTAACGTTTAATACACACAAAAAAAAAAAATTTGAATCTGTTCGGGAGCTGTGATGCTATAGACAGACAGACACACAGACTTGTGAAACTTATAACAACTCTCTTTATGCGTCGGGGGTTAAAAATAGGAGCCAGTTTCCATAAAATAAGTATAGTCCAGTGAGTTTCTAGAAGTCCTTCCAAGGAGGATGCAATATTTGAATCCACACTCAGTCTCCTTTTACCACCTTTTACTTTATAAACATTAATTAAAACCTTTTTGTTCAGCAAAGGACTCAGTTTTGCGCACTGATTTTTCCTCTATGTCTTTTTTCGTAACATAACATTTTTAGATTTTAAGTTTATAATTTTGTTGAATAAGTAGTAATAGAATATATCAGTAGACACGTATTTCTTTTAAAATGTTGTATATGCTAAGAAGTTATGTGAATTATTGTGCACACCGATAAAATGACTACAAAATGTTGGAAATTAGACAATCTATGTGGTTTCAGTCTCGAAAGATGCGTTTGCTTTGCCGGCATCTTTACCATGGTGTGTATTAGGAGGCCTTTTACAGTTTGGGTGGATTTTCTAAGTTTTACTACCTCATAAATTTATGCAGTCACGCTTTCAGGCATGCTATTATGTCCACCATATTTCATTGTGAAGTTTCAAGTGATTCAAGTGAAGTTGACTTTTCAACCGTGTTTCACTTTTAGCTTATTGCTGTTGAAATTTTTCAATCCTTAAATATACTTATAGATACGTATGTCATCTTCGTCGAAGAGTTTGATAAAAATCTACTTGTATTATTTTTTCTCTGGTTCTGCTCAACCAATTGTACGAGTAATCCCACCTAAGGCAGGTCAGTCGGATGAAACGCTTACAACAACATTCGACAGTTTGTTATCTATAGGGAATAAAAGACTATAAAACAATTTCACATAGTCATATAACATAATCTAACTGTTATTAGAATTATCTCCAATGTTCTGTACATATCTTTTATTTTACAATTTTAAAATAGTATAGATCTACTTATCATTCACGCCTTTATCCCCGAAGGGGGTAGGCAGAAGCAAACTATAAGTCCACATTTCACCGTATGCATTATTGTCCCAAGTAACAGGTGGTGAGCCCATTGCCGTGTTAAAATGGACAAGCGCAGGTTGTGGCGACTGTTGAAATTTTACAAACCGCCTATAAGGCCTTCGACATAGCTTAACGACTGTCATGTTACTGGCAACCGGGACCAGCGGTTTATCTGGCTTTCCGAAGTACGGGAACGCTCGTGTATAGAAATGCCACACAGCGGTAAGCCATCCGAAGTTCAGCCATAGTGAAAATTGCTTAGCGCAGTAATAGCTTACAGAACACTGAGTCAGCGGGACCACAAACGCTTAAAAATGTTCAAAAATTGTATAGACAATATACTTGTTCAGTAATTTATGTCTCATAAATAACAAAAGGGGTACCTAGCGGTCGAAATTATTTTAAGACAAGTAGCCTAATTTCGAGATCGAGTCACAATAAATTATGAATTGAATTATTAATGAGTAGCTTACAAACCGCCGTTTTGCTTGCGTTGGTTCTTCTAAAATTAAATTATGAAAATGAAATATGGCAAAATTCAAAATGCTTTTTACTGGAGAAAAGCTTCTAATCTAAATACACCCTTTGTCATTCCTAACATGCGATAAGATTGAAAAATATACGTAGTAGTTACATTGTTTATCCGTTACAAACCCAATCTTTCGTAGAGACCAGTTTAAAACGGCACTTTCAGGGTCAAAAACCAAAATCTAAGTAGACTATAATTTGACCACGGCCGCTGTACCGCTCACTGCGTACAAAATTGTACGGTCGAGGTCAAACTAAAATAGTGACCATTATTGTTCTTAATACGGCCTCCTGTCAAAAAGACTGGCAGGAACTAGGCGGGCTTTTTATCGCCTAAATAAATACTACTTGAAGGTCCGTAATACAGAACTAGACTAGTTTTCGCCTTAAAATTCTACTCTCAAGTGTTTCTTGAGTATTGAGAAACGTTCTGTAATAAGGCCCTAAGTTTCTAGTAGCTTTCATGTGTGCAGTTAATCGAGCATGCAGGGCAAGACATCAGGGGGCCGAGTCTACTATCGATAAGCCGTAGAATAGAACCAGAATCACTGTTTTTAGCTGTCAAAATGTTAGTAGACTATCAAAGATGTCACTGACTAGCAACCACTGGCGCGGTACGTGTTAGAAGAATTCTATCGGATTGTAATAGTAGACTCGGCCCCCAATATTTAAGTGTTTAATGAATAGCTTTACACATTCACTCCAGATCAAAGCCATCCAGGAACCCGCCTCTTTACAGGTTCAACTTACTGTATTCGGAGGCCATTTAAAGACTTCTAGATCAGTTATGATAGCTCATATTATCCGGGCGGCAGGTTTTCAGATACAGCTACCAACGGGCTAGGAAGAGTGATACCGTTTTGTTGCAATTTGAATCTCTTCTTTTATCGGTTGACGTCCATCAGACGCGACATACAATTTTTAAAGTTGTTACGGCTTTTCAATCTTTGTGAAATAGGACCATGGAGAAATATAGGGTGGCCAGTGTTCTCCAGCATTCTGGAATTCTCGGCAAAGTCTGGTACTGCTCTGCGAAGTCCTGGCGCAGATAGTTATAGTTACCGTGAAAAACATGGAACAGGAAAATCAATAGTAAAATGGTGTTTAAATCAAATTTTACAGGTGTTTCCTCTATATACAAATCATGTCGTATTAGTTTATGTTCAATTTTACAGATCATCTCAATAGTGGCGATTACTATAGCATGGGTCACCGTCAAAGACAAGGGACAGGGACACGATTACAACACTAACCCAGTGAGAGCGATGAATTTGATCTTTTCTCTATACTGTTTGAGCATATCTGTGTACCAGATCGGTATATCTATCGTATTGATGTGGGTAAGATGGTTTTTGACCTGTATGTGTATTATAGATCAATATACTTGGGCCTAAGGACTTATTTTTTGAGATACAATAATATCATTAAAGTAGTATTAGGCTAAAAGTTTTAATATATTTTTTAACAAACTTGTCGAGCAATTTAATTCATAATGTACGGATTTGGATATAATAGTTGTTCGATAAGAAATTGTATATTGCTCGGTCCCTCTTGTTCGCTATCATTGATGCCTTTGTCTATGGTGAGACTGGCTAAAGTATTTATCTATTTTGAATTTATGCATACTGTCTAGCACATGCCGTACCAGGATCGAATATTTTTCAGTCTTTATAATTCAAAATCAACATTGTCACACCTTTCTGTTGGTAATTTTGTGCCAGACACTTTTAAAGATAGTGAAAAATGACGTAAATTTATTTATTATTTAGAGAAGACTTGTAACGTAGAACAGATGCCCCGAACTATTAAAAAAATATTAATCTAATAGGTTTCTCTTTGTAGAAAAGAAGTGCGTTTCTGTGCTCTATTTGGTACGTATCGCATATATCCATTGTGACTCTGTACTGCCTAATGTTCATTGCTAAGATTTTTGTGAGCTACAATGCAAAGGAGTACCTTGTGGCGACGTTGACTGTTTTGACAGCTCTCATTTATGAAGGTAAGTAAAATTGTTCATAGTTTCACTTGAATTCTGATTCCGGGGGGCCGAGGCTGCTATTTCAATCGTGTCGAAATCGTCGCTCAATAGAAAGCCACCGGTAAAATTCGAATACTGTTTTGCTATTTGAAAAGTAATTCAGTCGACTCTTCTGGCATTTTTAAGTGTGCATCATCACCCTCATCCCCATATCTGTTTATCAATTACGCCTAACCCCCGCAGGGGTGGCAGAGGTATATCATACGGCCAGCTTTTCACCGAGTGTATTCTTGTCCCATGTAATAGGCGGTGAGCCCATTGCCGTGTTGAAATAGACAGACGCAGGTTGTTCTCTGCATCTGGCTTCTAAAAAGCTACTAAGTCGTCGGTTGCGGATACTATAAGAAGCTAGTCTGCGGAGGTCCATGAAGCAAGGAATGTGGCTCGCTTCCTCTCACCCGCGCCCTTAACGATTAACGGTAAGTAATAGTAACACCGTGTGCCAAGTTTACGTCAAGTTGTAGGCTCTTTCTCTCTTTTAGATGATGTAAAATCCCTGGACTCGCGACACCGTTACGAGACGCAGCTATAGTGTGTACATATATGCATGTACATATAGTAGACCGCGAACGCGTCTAGATAAATAAATTATTAATAAATTAAGTTTTCACTTCTGTCGGCACTTTCGGAGTGCAACCCCTTTTTTACTTTCCTTCTTATTTTTATGAGAAAAGTATGATGCCCCCTAACACGCCTGGTTATATAGATGATCCCCTCGGCTTGCCCGTGACATACTTCGGACTCCCGTCTCTCATCTTTATTTTAGTCGATAAATGATATTTTATTTTACATAAAAATTTGCCCAATTTGTCGACATTTATGACTACTGCTCTGCTCTCCAGTAGTAGCGCGATGATATATAGTCTTAGCCTTCCTTCCTAAATTGGTTATCCAACATAAAAAAAATCTGTCGTCTGACTTCCTAACCCCATAAGGACACCTGCATCGTTACCTTGTCCATTAGTCAGCAGGTGCACCGTTAGTAGATGGTTGCTTGGGTCCCGGAGGTATTGGCGGGGCCCCTTACATCTTTACATTTGGACCATTGCACATCGTATGAATTTATTGCACAATGTGCATGTATGAAGCTGGCTTGTTGTCGTAAGGGATGACATGCGTGCCAATGGTCTCACTACAGGGGATGCCGACGACCGTGCGAAGTGGAGGAGAAAATGTAGTAAAGCGGACCCCGGGCGTCGTGAGACGCAACTGGGATAGACGCTCGGATGAAGATGATGTGCATATATGAAGCGATTAATGAATCTGTAGGAAACGAAAGAAGTATGCATGGATCGCGAAGCCTGGCGATATGTCCTCTCTGACTACCCCATCAGCGATACAGCGTGAAGATAGTGTGAAATAACCCATTTTTTGATTGCAAGCAGAAAATAGTCGTCATATTTATGCTTCACGCATGATAAGCGAGTTTACATCCCAGCATTTTTTTGATCCGTGTTTTTGTGGTATTATTACTCGTAAATTTGGAAACTACACGTTTACTTTAAAATGTATAGTCGATTTAGTCTATTACAGATTTTTTTCCCCAATCGATGGAAGTACTGATACATATATTTTTCGTTCCAGGTATTTTTATTTTCTTTATGATCATCGTGCGTCATTATTTAGCAATAATAGATTGAAGAATTCTGTGGGTGGCTAGTTTTCAATACAAATGTTTCTATATGTAATAAAATATTGTAAAGCATGTAACTATAGTTTACTTATTCTTTGTTGTACACAGTAAATAAAATTAGTGTACATTGTGTTATTTTTTACTAGTACACGGATGAGTATAATATTGGAAACAAATAAAAAAAGAATACATAATATGGCGATGATTTTATATACCTACAATTATACATATACAAATTATGTGGTAGAGGAGCAAAAGATCATTATATAGAACTTTTTCCATGCTTATATTTTTATTTATTTATCTATCACGCCTTATCCCCGAATGGGTGGCAGAGGCACACATATTGTATACCCACTTTTCACCATGTGTACTCCTGTCCCACGTAATAGGTGGTGAGCCCTTTGCCGTGTTGAAATGGACAGGCGCAGGCTGTGGCGACCTGCTGTTGAAAGTTTTTAAGCCGGCTATAAGGCCTTCAACATGGCTTAACGACTGCCATTCTATTGGCAATCGGGACCAACGGTTTAAATTGCCTTCCGGAGCACGGAAGTGGGGAGGGTCTAAAGGGCCGAACAAATTTAATAAAATGTGTCTATTTTAGATGTTAAATGAGGAAGAAATTTTAAACCGGTTGCCTTTTTAGAGAGGTGGTAAGAAAAAGGCTAAAAGGTCTTATGTGCTAGATACTAATTAGCACAACCAATTAAAGTCCTGGTAGTATCGGACTATAAATTATTTCACTAAACTTATATTTTTTATTTCACTCTTCTTTATAGATGAAAAAAAAAACAGACAAGTTCGAGTCGGACTCGGCCAACCAATAGTTCCGTAAAAATGCGCTTTTTTTGGGTCTTAACCGTTATTTTTTTACGTTATCTTAGTAGTTTGGTTCTTTCACAGCTTCGAGGGACAGTAGACCTAAGTATAAAATTTTAATTTTAACTAGATATCTTAACATGTTCCTGAGATAAAGTGTCTTGACATACAGACGGCCGGACAGACAGTGATCAAATAAGGGTTCCGTTTTTTCCTTTCGAGGTACGCGGTACCCTAAAAACACTTAAAAGGTATGCTAAATATTCTATTTGCTTTTCGTTTCAAAAGTACATCGCCTGTTA